>CM062297.1:130008775-131208775 GCA_031216915.1 Pictodentalium vernedei
ATGTGTATCATGATACATAATGTATCATGCAGATGGAATTGTGATACATCTCGTATTGTTAGGGAAGCATATCGTTGCAGAACTACTAGCTTTAGTGTCGCTTACTTGTTCATTCTGTCTTATTTGAGGATATTTTTGTTTCCATTTACTAGCCTTACGTGGTCTCCTGGTTGTTCATCCTGTCTTATTTGAGGATCTTCTCGTTTCGGTTTTGAAGCTTTAGTGTCTCTTTGATTGTTCATCCTGTCTTATTTGAGGATCTTCTCGTTTCGGTTTTGAAGCTTTAGCGCCTCCTGGTTGTTCATCCTGTCTTATTTGAGGATCTTCTCGTTTCAGTTTTGAAGCTTTAGTGTCTCTTTGATTGTTCATCCTGTCTTATTTGAGGCTCTTCACACTTTCTCTGATGAATTTAGTGTTTTTTGATTGTTCATCCTGGTTCACCCTGTCTATTTTGAGGATCTTTTCGTTTTTCTGTCCTAGCTTTAGTGTCTCTTGTTTTTTTTTTCTTTTATCAACATTCTGTCAGTGGCAGCGCTACGGGGGGGGGGGGGGGGGGGGGGGGGCGGGGGGGGGGGCATTTGCCCCCCCCCCCCAACGAAGTCATTGCCCCCCCACCCCCACCCCCACCCCAACCATCTCGCATGCATTTCCATCCATCCATCCACCCTCACACACAAACACATTCAGTCACTCTCTCTCACACACACACACACACCCCTCTCTTTTTTTTATTCCCAATAATTTCCCATACACACTTAGCCCAAAGCCTCAGGCTACCTGATGAACACATCCAGGCAGTAGAGATTAAAGACTCGGGATGCAGATACTTATAAGTTATAATTAAGTTATGAGCCAACAAAGGCATGTCTATCCATATCCCTTGTCTAAAAAAAATCATGGATTTCGCATTATGACAGACGGGCATTATGAGTCTCTCTCTCTCTCTCTCTCTCTCTCTCTCTCTCTCTCTCTCCCTCTCCCTCTCTCTCTCTCTCTCTCTCTCTCTCTCTCTCTCTCGCACAGACGGCGGATCCAGGATTTTTTGAAAGGAGGGACCGCTAATTACCATTACATTTAGTCGAAACTTGGACCCAAAGTCCGTAATATAATTTTTTGGTTTGGTACGTCCAGAGGAACGTACCAAACCAAAAAAGTATATTACGGACTTTGGGTCCAAGTTTGGACTACCTCATAACAAAGTAATGATATGATCCTTTACGTATTTGCCCCCCCCCCCCCCCCCTTTCATGGGGAGTCTGCCCCCCCCCCACCTTTCCCACAAAAAAATTTCTGGCGCCGCCACTGCATCCTGTCTTTTATTCAAAGGCTTCATTAAGCCTCTCCTTGTTAGGATATTCAGGATCTAATCTTTTCACACACATTCTAATGGCATTCCAGTTGTTTTGGGGTTGAGGAATTGTTCATGACTTTCTTGATTCAACAGAAGTTTTTAGTTCAGATATAGCTGCTGTATTTGTATTTCTCTGCCGTGATCTTCTGCTTTGACCCTTTGATCATCTTAAGTATGATTCAATCCATTCAGGTACATCTTTTTAAACTACTCTGGTACTGCAGCACACATTTTTAATCACCTTTTAAGGAACATTATGAGTCGGACTCGCTGTGGCTGTGGTATCCAATAATTTATTCCGTAGCCTTTCTTCTCTTTTCCTTTTCTTTTTTTTTCTCCTATTCATGTTCAGTCATATGGTTCTCACTAAAAAAAAAACTTTATTATGAATCAATAAAGTGTGACAGTTATTACAAAGTGTTATAGAGGATACATGAATGAATACTGGATTATTCCAGGAGTGGCCAGATTGGAATATAACATATTAATGTTAACTATTTGAACCCTAGAGTCCGTTTTTTCCGGCCTGTCAACATGATACATCATAACTTCATTTATCTCTTTACCTAACATGAAAAGCAGACGACACTTGCAAAAATAATTGTTGAATAACTATTTTTTTTCATTTTTTGTCTCAAAAACATAGGTTATGACCCCTCGTTGGAACGAGCTCGTTCCAACGAGGGGTCATAACCTATGTTTTTGAGACAAAAAATGAAAAAATAATGAAATCAATTGGCGATTTTTGAGAATAGCGCTGGCCGGTTTTGCCGTTACGTTGGGTAAAGGGTTAATTAAGATGGCTGCTAAATGAATGTGTGGTATGGACCAATCAATATTTTAAATGTCCAGCCTCAAGGCTGCACGTTAAAAACATTAATGGGTCCACCCAGATAATGAATATGGGACTCTTCCAATTGCTGTCATTGAAGTAACATGAAAGATACCACCAGTATTCAAAGGGTTAAACCTAGATATTTGTTGGGGTTTAATGACACTTTCGACAGCCAAGGTTGGAGGAAGCCTGAGAGAACCGACGAGCAACTGTCAGACCCCCAACATACTAACTCCATAAAAGGAGGGTTAACATTGTTTGAAGACATGTGCACCATTGACGTGCAAAACGCATTGGTACACAACGCCACAATGCGTCCACGCAATGGTGGTTGAAGTGTCTTGCCGAAGGAAACAACGCGTTTGCCGCAGGTGGGATTCGAACCGAGGACCTCAGGGCTTGCAGCCTGCAAATCTACCAACTGAGCCACCGCGCCCCCCCTGTTTAAACACTAGTTAGACATGAATGGGACGATTACGGTATTCACTCAGCATCAGCAGGTGTTCTTTGTATTATATGCTTTTCACAGAATAGCTGCACTTCATAATATCCGGGGAAATGATGCAACAGTTTGGGAATTTGTCAGTCAGTTATTGCAAGCTACCAAGGAAAAAAATAGTGGAACAAAATACGTGTTCAATTGGAAATGAGATGAGATGTCAAATTATAATTTTCAATAATGTTGATAACTTTGCGGATCAGTATCGAATCTGGAGATTAATAAACAAATGATACACCTTTTGTGCAGAATCGGAGTCAATGTAATCAATAGATTTGTTTTCATCATTACTTGGGTTTCACTTTCAGGCCTACCAACAGAAATTTGCGTCGGTAAAACAATTGTAGTGGTAAAATGACTGCCTCGGCTTGAACAGTTTTGAATCAGCACTTCAGATTCAAGTATTCATTTTGTGATTGAGTTGGAATACTTGGAGATCACTAAATTGGGATGAACAAGGGGTGAGCCCACAGTAGTCAGTCAGTGCTAGACGGGTGAATCCGACACTTGTTCATTTTTAACCACTTCCAAATTCGGTTAAAAAATGTTGTTTTGACCACCACTAATCTTCACTGTGCCAATCACAAAGGAGCCCCCCCCCCCCCCCCCCCCCCCCGATCTGTTATTGTTTAGCCATCGAAAAAAATATGGACAGGACGCAAACGAACACAGGTGAAGTTTATTAACTCTGTAAAGGGCCATTGCTCCTTATTATGCCAGGAATTGTTATTGACCAATCAGCTTCAATATCTAGTGACCGTATATGAAACTGTGTATCATCGAGCTGACCGTATATAGAGCTTATATACGGTCAGTTCCGACATTTTGTTTTTGACATCCAACGCTCGCTTCGATGTTTTTCCTAATTTCGCGTGTTCAACGAACAACAAATAATTTTGCGTGTGAGTCTGATGAGCAACGTACAACCTAAAATACGTTTCTTCCAGTGTCTATGAAATTTTAATAAGCAAATGTAAATAAATACAATAAATAAACCATTAAAACGACATGTATAGAAACATTAACATCACCATTAACAACAAATAATGAATGAAACTGTTCCCACTTACCTTCTTGAAAGAATTGTTAATCCATTTGCTCTAGTTGTTTTATTTTCCCAGTACTTAACACCGAATTAAAGTTGTGAATTGTTAATATAAATTGGTGTTTATTGAAACGAAAACTCCGTTGTTTCAGCGCCTGCTAAAAGCGTAACCTTCACATGCCGTAAAACCGGGACCTTCACATGCCGTAAAACCGGGACATTCCCTGATAGTGATAACAGAACATTTGCCCTAGGAATCTGGGTACACATATGGTTGAGTCTCTTTCAAAGGACTGACATAATAATACGTTATGGGACTTTCAGTGGGCGGATATGGTGTGATATAAGACTCGGCAAGATCAATATTAGGCTCGGTCTTCGGCCTCGCCTAATATTGATCTCATTTCGCCTAATATCACACCATATCCGCCCACGGAAAACCCCATAACTTATAATGTCTGACACCGTAACACCATATCGATACTGATCCCCATACTAAGGTAATACCAAAACCTAAACTGAATGTTCACTTAACAGCTATGCTGATTTTTTTTTATTTTATGTCCATCGGCAGTTTTATTACCGGGAGAAAATTTATTTTTCTTCGACCTTCACCTCGGCACTGCCGACACCCGACGTTAATTGACAGGTTTCACTTTGTAAGTAACAGCTTTATTCACAATGAGAAAAGGCAACTGAAAGTTTCATTTATTCACTGTCGCTATCGATGATTCTATTATTGCAATATATTATTACATTTACTATGTAATAAGAATATGCTGAATGGAATCCTTGTCAAGGCACACTGTACTTTTTTAAGTTAAACAAGTACAACAAAAGTAAGATAAAACATTTATTATAAAAGAATACAATGAATGGAGACCCTTCTCTTTGGGATACTTGATGCTACGCAAGTACATGAACGTTGACACTAATGTGCAAGTTCCTTTTCAATTTTATTAGTGTGCAGCTTTAAGACTGAAGTGCCCGATGGTGAAGTGGGTGATGTCTCAGATAAATGTTCCACTTGTGTGCTTTGAGATGAAATATTAGGATCTGAAATTATGGTTGGAGCAGACTGGTGCACGGGTGTCCCTGGAGGAGTAATATTAGGATCTGAAATGATGGTTGCAGTGGATTGGTGCACCAGCGTGCCGGGATGATCATCAGCAAATATTATTAAAGTTGTTTGAGTCGTCAAACGTTTCGTCCACAAATGATTATCGTTGCTCTGACAGATCTTCGTTTTCTTTTTAGCTCACCTGGCTGAAAGTCAGTGTGAGCTTTTGCCATCACTTGGCGTCCGTCGTCTGTTAACTTTTCCAACTCGGTCTTCTTCTTCAAAACCACTAGCCTAAACCTAAACACATTTGGTATACAGTATATTGGAGGTACCCTCTTTCCAGTTTGTTAAAATGAACTCGGTGCCCCCACTGGGGTGGGAGTGATGCCCCAAAAGCATCAATTTCTCCTGAAATCTTCTTATGAACCACCAGTCAGAATGCTGTGATATTTGGTATGTAAGCTCCTTTGGTACTCAAGATTCAAGTTTGTTCAAAGAAATTTTCTCGGTCAATATTTGGGCTCGCTACGGGAGGATCCCTATTTTGTGATTTTTCGAGCCGAGAGGCCGATTTGAACCAAATTTTCTATGAGGTATTATTGGGTCCCAAGTACTTCATTCATGCCAAAAAAAATTTCCCTCTGCCTCCGTGGGAACCTCAGGAGCTAAAAATAGAAAAAAAATTCAAACGCCCATATCTCCAAAACTGCACGGCACTGAAACTTTTTATTTGGTGTGAAGCTTCCTTAGAAAGGAATGGTGAAAAAAAAAGCGCTATCGTTTTTGTCCTGAGGTACAGTTTCGGCACTTTGAAAAAATGCTGAGTCCGCATTATTTAACACTGAAGGTAATGGGAAAAATATAAAATAATCGTTTTCTCCCCATCCTCTGCTCCAAAAGCTTTCATATTTCACATATAACATCTATGGAAGATTGATTCGCATGGTTGTTGAAATTTAATCCCTGGGTCCATATCTGGGTACTCTACAGGAGCCCACATGTTCAAATTCGTGCAATATGAGGGATATTCTTTAAAAATCTCCTTCTCCAGACCCAACAGTCAGAATCTTTTGATATTTGGTATACAGCATCCTTAGGAAAGGGAGATTCAGGATTGTTCAAGCCAAGTCCCTGGGTTCATATTTGGGCTCCCTATGGGAGCCTAAATTGTAACTTTGTTCAGTATGAGGAATACTCTTTAAAAATCTTCTTTTCCAGATCCAGCAGTCAGATTCTTTTGATATTTGGTGTACAACACCTCTGGGAGGGTTAAATTGAAGGTTGTTCAAATCAGGTCCCTGGGTTAATGTTTGGGCTTTTTTTTATTGAAGTCCAAAGTTTAACTTTGTCACATATGAGAAAATTTCCTGAAAATTCTTCTTCTTCAGGTCCTCCAGTGAGAATCCTTTCATATTTGGTATGTAACATCTCTAAGGGTGTCAAATTCAAGTTTAGTCAAATCGAGTCGCTTGTTTGTTTTGTAGTTTGTTTTTGTTTTGTTTTTTTGTTTTTTTTTGGGGGGGGGGGTGCTAGAGGGAACCACAGTAGTTGAAAACAAAACAAAAATTTTGTTCGGTTATTGTTTTTAATACTTCACTGAACAGAGCTTGGACCAACAGAAATGAATGGTCGAAAAGTTGCCTTTGGCTCCGTCATAGCAAATCAAAAAATTGCTCTTGCTTCTGTTCACTTACTGATACACTCATCTCTTTTGACAATTTGAGACAGGTGAGCGTTTCAGGCTCACTTGAGCCTCTTGTTTCATTTTGGTAGTTCTTTTTTAAGTTTCAGTTTTCAGCTTTTACCTTGAAATTTTCTCAGGACAGTAGAGCAGGCTTCTTTCAAATTATCCTGTGCCGACGAAGTCGGGAAGGTGATATTGAAATGGTATTCGTCCGCCAGTCCGTTACAAACCTTGTCTGTTTAACTTCTCCTACAGTTTACAGTGGATTTTTACGAAACTAGGTCTGAAGTATCAAGTGTAAATGTGCATATGGTCAGGAATTATCCATGCGACGAATTTTGCGTGGTTACGGCACTTGGAAATACATGTAGCAAATTTTCCAGCACACAGGCTTGTCCGCTCAACTCCGACGTTTTTCATTGGATTTTTACGAAACTTAGTGGGAAGTATCAGCATTAAGTGTAGATGTGCATGTGGTCAGGAATTTTCGATACGACAAATTTTCTGTGGTTTCTGCCCTTGGTAATAGTAAAATTGCCATCACAAATGCTTTTCCGCTTGACTCCTGCATTTTCACGAAACTTGGTGTGTAGTATGCGTTTGATGTGTACATGTGCATATGGAAAGGAAGTTTCGATTCGAACAATCTTTCCAAAGTTATAGCCCTTGTCGACTTTGAATTTACCAAAATTGCAGGTTTTTGGAAGATATCATAAGTTGCGAGTAAAGAAATTACATGCTATACCCCCCGCCAACGAAGTCTGGTGGGGGATATTGAAATGATGTTCGTCGGTCCGTCCGTTCGTTTAAGTGGTCAGAAATTTTCGATGCGAAAAATATTGCATGGTTACGACCCTTGGAAAAAGCAAAATTTCCATCACAAAGGCCTGTACGCTTATCTCCTATATTTATACCACCCACTTGAAAAGTGGGAGGTGTATAGTGATCACTTGGTTCGTCCGTTACGCTTTGGGGGGGGGGGGGGGGGGGTACACATCTGCTATCCGCAACTCCTCCTAAACCAGTGAACGGATTTCATTGAAACTCTCAGACATTCTTTTACATACATTAAAGATGTGCACCTCCTATTTTCGTTTCAGATATTTTCAATTTTACAGTTTCCCATATTGACAAATGAACTTTGTCAAATTCAATTGACATTATGTACAGACTGTCCGCAACTCCTCTTAAACCATTGAACAGATTTCATTGAAACATTCAGACATTCGTTTACATACATTGCAGATGTGCACCTCCTATTTTATTTTCAGACATTTTCATATTTACAGTTCCCCATATTCAAAACTGGTCTTTGTCAATTCAGCTTTTAGTGGGGAGGGTTATAGATCTGCAATCCGCTACTCCTCTTAAACAATTGAACAAACTCCATTGGAACTCGCAGACCTTCTTTTACATACATTGAAGATGTGCACCTCCGATTTTTCTTTCAGATGTTTTCACATTTCGATGTCCGTCCGTCTGTCCGTCCGTCCATCCGTTACGCCTTAGGGGTGTACACATCTGCTATCCACAACTCCTCTTAAACCAGTGAACGGATTCCATTGAAACTCTCAGAAATTCTTTTACATACATTGAAGATGTGCACCTCCTATTTTGTTTTCAGATATTTTCTTTTTCACAGTTTCCCATATTGAAAAATGAACTTTGTCAAATTTAAGTGACATTCTGTACAGATCTGCTATCCACAACTCCTCTAAAACCATTGGACAGATTTCATTGAAACTTTCAGACATTCTTTTACATACATTGCGGATGTGCACGTCCTATTTTCTTTTCAGATATTTTCATATTTACAGTTCCCCATATTCAAAAATGGTCTTTGTCAATTCAGGTTTTAGTAGGGAGCGGTATAGATCTGCTACCCGCTACTCCTCTTAAACCATTGAACAAACTCCATTGGAACTCTCAGACATTCTTTTACATACACTGAAGATGTGCACCTCCTATTTTTCTTTCAGTTATTTTCATATTCCAACATACGTCCGTCCGTCCGTTATGCTATAGGGGTGTTACGCTTTGGGGGTGGGGGTACACATCTGCTATCCGCAACTCCTCTTAAACCAGTGAAAGTATTTCATTGAAACTCTCAGAAATTCTTTTACATACATTGAAGATGTGCACCTCCTATTTTGTTTTCAGATATTTTCTTTTTTACAGTTTCCCATATTGAAAAATGAACTTTGTCAAATTCAATTGACATTCTGTACAGATCTGCTATCCGCAACTCCTCTTAAACCATTGGACAGTTTTCATTAAAACTTTCAGACATTCTTTTACATATATTGAAGATGTGCACCTCCTGTTTTGTTTTCAGATATTTTCATTTTTAGGGTTTCCCATATTTAAAAATGGGCTTTATCAATTCAAGCTTGCGTGGGAGGGGGGGGGGGGGGGGGGTTGTTGACATCTGCTATCCAGGACCTCTTTTAAACTTTAAATGTGAATGGATTTCAATGAAACCTTCAAACATTGGCGTCAGTGTTTGTGCTCTCTACATTAAACACACTTTTACTGTTGTAAAATGTTTCTTGGTGGGAGTGGATGGTATCATTTAGTGAGCAGTGCTCACAGTTTTTCTAGTTTTCACTGGATTTTTACGAAACTCGGTCTGAAGTATCAAGTGTAGATGTGCATGTGGTGACGAATTTTAAGCGGTTATGGCTCTTGGTAGTAGCAAAATTAGGGGGGCGCGGTGGAGTTGCGGTTACCGATTTTTGTCAGCGCACCGAAGTTAAGCAACGTCGAGCCCGGTTAGTCATTGGGTGGGTAACCGTCTGAGCGAGCGATTTGGACTCCCGCGTTATGTCCTTGGACAAAGCACTTAACCCCGATTGTCCACATGGGATCACGATGAGGCCGTGTACGAAGGCGTACTGCACGTCGATGGTGCGCATGTCTTCAACCAATCGAACCCTGCCTGTGCTGCAGTGCCGAGTTACGATGTTTGGGGAGCTGGCAGCTGCTCGTCGTTGCTCGGTGGTTCTCTCCGGGTACTCCGGCTTCGTCCATCCGTAAAACTGTCACCGACACAATATGACCTTGGCTGTTAAAGTGTTGTTAAACCTTAATAAATAAATTCGGAATGTTATCTACAGTCTATAACTTTTTGTTTTGGGGCTGCCGAACAGTGTTTAATATCTCTCTAGCGGTTATGCCGTCATTGTTTAATTTCATACTTATATGTCCCTCCCAAATTATTTGCCCAACTAATGCGACATTTATGAACCAATTTTGACTGTACTTCTGAAATATGACCGCTATCAAGAGAACACGAGTATATTTCTAAATTTTCAACCATCTACGATTTTAACAAACTTATGTTTCCTGAACTTAGAACTTTCCATTATACTTAAGGCGTGTTCCCAGAATTCTATAATAGGGGTGCCCTAGCCATTTTTAGCTCAACTTTGACGAAGTAAAATTTGAGCTATTGTCATGGCCCGTCGTCCGTCTGTCCGTCTGTCCGTACGTCAACAATTGGCTATGGCTCGGGCTAGAGGTCGTATTTATGAACCGATCTTTACGAAACTTCTTGTGTACCTTTGTTATGACCCTGGGACGGGAACGAGTGTTTTTAGGTGTGGTCCGAAATTCAAGATGGCTGCCAGCGGCCATTTTGTACCGATGATGCAAAAATCAGTTTTTTGTACAGAACTTCTCTATGAAAGATCTGATTTGAATAAAGTTTTGTATAAATGTTTAGTACCATGGGATACATCACATATAATACGGGTTTTTTTCTCGTGCGTAAATTATGCAAATTAGATTGACTTTGATTTATTTAGTGTTACTTTCAGAGCTGTAAGTGCCAAGCTGCTATGGCTCGGGCTAGAGGCCGTATTTATGAACCAATCTTTACGAAACTTCTTGGGTACCTTTGTTATGACCCTGGGACGGGAACGAGTGTTTTTGGGTATGGTCCGAAATTCAAGATGGCTGCCAGTGGCCATTTTGTACCGATGATGCAAAAATCAGTTTTTTGTACAGAACTTCTGTATGAAAGTTCTGATTTGAATAAAGTTTTGTATAAATGTATAGTACAGTGGGATACATCACATATAATACGGGTTTTTTTCTCGTGCGTAAATTATGCAAATTAGACTAACTTTGATTTATTTAGTGTTACTTTCAGAGCTGTAAGTGCCAAGCTGCTATGGCTCGGGCTAGAGGCCGTATTTATGAACCAATCTTTACGAAACTTCTTGGGTACCTTTGTTATGACCGTGGGACGAGAACGAGTGTTTTTGGGTGCTGTCCCAAATTCCAGATGGCTGCCAGCAGCCATTTTGTACCGACGATGCCGAAATCTGTTTTTTGTACAGAACTTCCATATGAAAGCTCTGATTTGAATAATTTTTTGTATGAATGTTTAGTACCATGGGATACATTACATATATTACAGGTTTTTTTCTTGTGCGTAAATTATGCAAATTAGGCTAACTTTGATTTATTTAGTGTTACTTTCAGCACTGTGAGTGCAAATCCCAATACGGCTCGGGCTAGAGGCCGTATTTATGAACCGATCTAAACGAAACTTCTTGGGTACCTTTGTTACCACTGTGGGACGAGAAGGAGTGTTTTGGGGTCCAGTCTGAAATTCAAGATGGCCGCTAGCAGCCATTTTGTT
Source organism: Pictodentalium vernedei (assembly GCA_031216915.1). Lineage (NCBI taxonomy): Eukaryota > Metazoa > Mollusca > Scaphopoda > Dentaliida > Dentaliidae > Pictodentalium > Pictodentalium vernedei. Next base: position 130,019,901 of record CM062297.1, read on the forward strand.
CAAAATTAAGTGCAATCAGATTTTTGCGCAGAACTTCCAAATGAAAGATCTGATTTGAATAAATTTTTGTATGAATGTTTAGTACCATGGGATACATTACATATAATACAGAGTTTTTCTCGTGAATAAATTATGCAAATTAGGGGTCCGGGTGGGACTTAGAAAATTTTAGACCAAAATCCGGAAATTAGTTTTTTGGTTTTTTATGCGTTTTGGTCAATTTTAAGACAAAAAAAAAAAAAAATTTTTTACACTGAAAATTTTTGGGGTCCGGGTGGGACTTAGAAAATTTTGGACCAAAATCCGGAAATTAGTTTTTTGTGTTTTGATGCATTTTGGTCAATTTTAAGAAGAAGAAAAAATTTTAGTCTGAAAATATTTTGTTTGGGACTGAAAATTTCCACACAAAAATAATAATCTACAATGATTGGTCTTAATCTGTAGTCCATTACAGTCACCTTGTAATTCTTTTATTATTGTTGACTGGGCCAAAACAAATACTAATTCCTGTCATATTCATTATTCAGTTGTCTTGGTCACAGCAAGTACTAATTCCTGTCATATCCAAGTTGAGCTACAGAGTCATTGACTCTTTCATTTTGGTGGGGGATGATGGGGAAAGGAGCAAAGATGATATTTGAAAGGGCGTTGTGTGTGGTTTCGGGGGTGTCCCATAGTCTAACTAGGACCCTCCGGTCGCTGAGCCTCCTCCCATGCAGTCCCATTCAGGGAAGTGGGAGGCGGGGCAACGTCCGAAGGATCCTTGTTGGGACTAGCCCCCCCCCCCCACACACACACACAGAAACACTCCCCCGAGACAATTTTTCAAAATCTACTCCAAGAGCGAACCTGAGGCATTTGTATCCCCTATATTGGAGACAATTTTGGGACTCAAAATAGTGTGAAACTTGCAGTGGGCCAAGGTTTTTTTTTTGGGGGGGGGGGGGGAGAAGGGTTTTCCCAAGTCCCGCCCCTAGCTACGCCACTATTATACTTTTTCTCTTCGCGATTGTTGTGTTCCTACATCTTTCAGACGCTTTCAGGATCATAACCGAAACGAATAAACATGCGAATATTCCAGAATTATTGTGCTGTCATATAGTAATTAGGTTATCTCCTCTTGAATATAGATTTGATACAGATTTTGGGGTATTAAATTCGCCTTCGTGCAACTCATCCTGCAAAGATGATTCCAGTCTGATAAAACGTCTTACACACGGTATGGTGCACGTTTCCAAATTTTTAATATACGACAATTTTGACAGTTATGTCCCCTTGAATCTAAATCGGCCCCTGAGTTCCAATGTGTTCTATGTGCCTGCTGGCACATAGAACACATTGAACTCAGGGGACGAAATGTCTACAAGAACGTTTGCGATGCGCAATTCCAAAATTTATGATCTGATTTTAATGACACTTCCTAGAACTGCCCATAACCTACTGAACGTCTGCATATTTCAATATTTCCATTCTCTGAGAAAATATTAGATACATTCTTTAATGTGTATGTCTGTAAGAACGTTTTGAGTTCGCAACTCCTACACTGATGATCCACTTCTGATGAAACTTCCCAGACATGCCCACTGTCGAATAAGCGTCAGAATATAATCCCCTGAGTTCTAATGTGTTCTATGTGGCAGTTGGCACGCAGAACACCTTGGAACCCAGGGGACGATATTTCATTTCCATTCTCTACATTGAGAGTTGCATTCTGCAAATTTGTGGGTATTAATCGCATCAGTCCCAGTTCTAATTCTTTCAGCTTTTGCCACCAAAAAACGTAGCTTATGACCTCTCATTGGAACGTGATTGTTTCAATGAGGGGTCAACGCTGTGTTTTGGAGACAAAGATGAACATCTTCAGTTATTCCAGAGAGGGGCGATATTGGAATTTTGAGTTCGGTTTCGGTTTTCTGCGGGGTTTATTTATACCACGGTATCGGTTTGTATTCAGTGTCTGGCTTGACTGAGAATTGCTAATACCAAAGGGGAATTAATACCAGGAAAATATATAATTTGTTATTGTATCATTCTACCACGGCACCATAAATGCCATTGCCAAAGAGCTCAGCATTTGCATTCTTTTTTCACCACAAACCATATCTACAGTAATTTTGTGACCTGTTCCAAACCCACCTTAACCTTTAAAGTTCAGACTTTTGTGATCTCTGCAATCATTTAGAGATCCTGTTGACAATAGACAAACCACCTGGGTAGTGTTTTCGAGTCAAGTCTTGGCTGCCTTAACAGGCAGCCAAGACTTCACTCGAAATCACTGCCAAGCCACTAGAGATGTGCCGGCTGTGGTCTAGTGGAAATTCAGGGCAATTACCTAGGCCCTTAAGGGTTAATAAAACGAAAAGGAAAATCAGTTACGCCTTTCTCACGAAAATGAACATTTCAACTGCTCTCAAGCCTCAACAAGGCCGAAAAATAGCAAATGTTGGCAAATTTGAAAACACAGATGGTTTCGGTACTCAATGATTGGTTCGGTTCGGTTTTTCGGTATGACCATGATTTCGGTGTATTGTCCATCTCTACGTTACTCCGGAAATAATTTTAAAAGTGTCGCCTGCTATTCGTATTAGGTAAATTGTTAAATAAAGATAAATGTTGATTAAAAGCCCTCCAAAGTTAACCCTTTACCTAACCTGAAAAGCAGACGACACTTGCACAAAAAATTCTTGAATAACTAATTTTTTTTCATTTTTTGTGTCAAAAACATAGGTTATGACCCCTCGTTGGAACGAGCTCGTTCCAACGAGGGGTCATAACCTATGTTTTTGAGACAAAAAATGAAAAAATAATGAAAATTAATTGGCGATTTTTGAGAATAGCGCTGGTCGGTTTTGGCCGTTACGTTGTGTAAAGGGTTAACTTATCATTTAAATCAAAAGTGAGTATGGGGGCAAATGCATGATCGTTAAATATGGGGAGGGGCATGGATACTCTTTCCACCGCCACTGCTGACATTTAGTCGTCACGAACATCGTAGACTATATTTTGCCGAGAGAAAGCGAGATCTTACAAATTCCCCTTTGGAACCCTGGGAAGTGAGGCAGTGTTTGTTTACCAGTAAAACAGGGCTTGTTTACTGCAGTAAACAAGCTCTGTTTTACTGGTAAAATAGGACACGGTCACCAATGCGTGAGGTGGAAGTCGTCTAAAATGGGCAACATGGGTATAAACGATTGATTAAGCTTGACATGTAATTAACTTTTTTGTACAAACATGTGACCTTAAACGCCAAAAAAATAAATCTTACCAACACCAATATATACTATTCAAAAGAAGTGGGGAATATTTGATAAATTTGAGATATATGAAGAAATCTATTTCTATTTTCATCAAAAATACAGCTGAGGCATTGCACTGTGACATCTGGTGAATGGTTTCAATGATAGCTGGGTGTCTGACAAGCACACATTCCACGCAGTGAGCTGCAGAAGACACGGACGGTCAGTCGGAGAATTTATCACATTCAGTCCAAGACCTCAGTACCCTGTAAATCCACGGTTCGAGAAAAAAGCGTGGATCCGACATGGCATACTCCTCACCAAACGTCCCATATCAGCTTGACTTTCTTCCTGGAGTGCAGCGGAGAGTTCCTGGACATTGGTAGGGGACTGTTGGCGTTGTCGTAGGCGCCTGCCACGCATATTTCAGACGTGCTCGATTGGTGAAAGGTCTGGACATAGTGCTGGCCAAGGCAGTGTAGTGATGTTCTGCTCTGCAGGAACTATGTAGCAACACGGGCTCTGTGTACTCTTGCATTGTCATCTTGGAAAATAAATCGATGGCGGTAACGCCGCGCAAATGGCACTCATGAGCTGCTAACATGTTGTCACGGTAGTACTGCCCCGTGATCCACCCTTGGATGAAATAATGCTGTTCGCCTTGTCATGGGTATGCCTCCCCACACCATAACCGATTCACCACCAAAACGATCGTGCTGCCTAACGGTTACGTCATGGTATCGTTCGTTCCGCCGCCGCCACACTCTGTTTCGCCTGTCGTGGAAGTCTAGAGTGAACCTCGATTTATCGACGATCCACCGGCGATTGTCCCAGCGCTGTCGTGCTCCACGCCAATTACACCTTGCTGCGATGTAAGGTTCAGTCAAACGGAATTATTAGAGGTCGTCGAGAGAACAAATTCCAGCTGTGTAGGCGATTTCGGTTAGTCTGACCATTGACTCGCACATCTGTCACTCAGTGCAGCTGCTGTCCAATTTCTGAGGCACTTTGATGGCGGTTACGTAATGCCGTGGTTCGGATGAAACGATCCTGGTTAGCAGCTGTCACCCTTGTACGACCTGACCGGCGTCTGTCATCAACATTGTCTGTCTGATGGTAGCGTGACCACAACCTGCTAATCACCGGTTGAGTAACGTTGAGAATTTGAGCAACTGCAGTCTACAGTTAAAACTAGAAGTCCTGTCACGAATAGTGCGCTTATCTAGGCTTAATTGCGCGTTGAAATTGCGCGCAATTTCCATATCGAATGGCATCCAAAGCACGGCAGGTTCCCCTGGTTACTCATAGCAAACACATGCAATGTTTCTGGCAATGGACCTCCGGGTTACCCGGAGGTCCATTGGCTGAAACATTGGTTGTGCACAGGCCATATGTACAGAATTTGATAGCTTTACTTGGGCCGTAACGCGTACATTAACGCGCATATCAACGTGCTATTTGTGCGCATGTCATGACAGGACATCTAGTTTTAACTGCATCTATTGCCAGCTTCCAGCATGCCAACGGCACGTAAACGTTCGTCGCGTGTCAGTCTTCGCATACCTGAAAAGTTACGTTTCGACCAGAAACTATTGATGAACTTTATATACAGTTTATGCCAAGAAAAGAACGATGAGACCTCGGAAAAAGCCCGTCCAGTACAAATGTAAATTTCAAAACGTACCCCACAGAAATTAAAGCGGCGCTCGTGCGAAAAACCTGCACTAAGTTTTCGTGGGCCGGTGACATTCATGATCCACACTGAACTTGGTAACAAATTGATGTGTCCAATCACGCGTATCAATACCATTTTCCGAAAATATCAACATCAGTTTGGATATCCCCTACTTTTTTTAATAGTATATTTTTATTCATCAGACAGTTGCATCTAAGTACTCAGAAATCAGCGACACTTGTCTTTTTTCAAATTTCCCAGATGCCATAGCATTAAGAGGTCTGTCGGTGGCCGAGTGGTGTGCGTGGTTCAGTATAGTTTCGCTAAGCGGTTGGTGCCGAAGGAAATTCTCTCGGCGTTGGTTCGAACCTCCGCCATGCCAATGTAAACAAAACCAGTATATTTTTAGTTTAGGTCAGGAATACCACCACCAGACAATGGATGTGGGGAGGAGGTCCCTCACGATTCAAATGCAGTCATCTGAAGCTTGTGTATCTCTTTTGGCTTCCAATCATTGCAATCGTATTATGTCCACGACATCCGAAGGGGGATTCGATATCTAATGAAGCACGCCGTCTGTCCGTCCGTCCGTCAGTCCATACAAACGTTTTACTTTGTAATTTCAAAGCCGTTGGTCGGATTTGGATCTCCTTTGGTATGTTGATAGCCCCGCATGGGGGAACAGATATGAACAAGGAACGCGTCCCGTTCAATAATATTTCCCAGAGGAGTTGTGGTTTTTCTCTTTTTGGGGGGAATTCTTTTGTTTCACTCTTTTGTCTAAGACATTTTTTCTGTCCCATAATACCGTTAAGGCTTCTTCGAACATGCCTACGGGTCGGAGGCAGTGGCCCACACTTTGCGTCACCCTTGTCTGAAGTTAGCAGGAAGTGGGTACATAATCTCTCTACTCTTAACTTATTACCAAACATGGCCGAATCCTGGGAAAGTACACAGCACCGCACCCTCACGTGAGCAATCGGGATAAAGGCACTTCATCCCGATTGCCCACGTGGGGGCACGGTGGCGTTGTGCACTAAGGCGTACTGAGCGTCGATGGAGCACTTGTCTTCAACCAATGCTAACCCTGCTTGTGATGAGTTAGTACGTTAGGGGTCTGACAGAAAGTATACAGCACCGTACCCTCACGTGGGCAATTGGGATAAAGGCACTTCATCCAGATTGTCCACGTGGGGGCACGGTGGCGTTGTGTACTAAAGCGTACTGAGCGTCGATGGAGCACTTGTCTTCAACCAATTGCTAACCCTGCTTGTGATGAGTTAGTACGTTGGGGGTCTGACAGTTGTTCGGTGGTTCTCTCCGGGTACTCCATCCGTAAAACTGTCCGACTCGAGGTGACCCTGGCTGTCGAAACTGTCGTTAAACCTGAATGAATAAATAAATAAACATGGCTGACAATTTTCGTAATTGCAACAGATATACAGGAAAGTTATCTTCCCTTAATTTTCTACAATAATCAATAGATTCAACATTAAGTGTATGGGGATTTCATATAAAAATTGAAATTTCGAAATGTTAGGGGGGTTGTATCATCGGTGTACGCATCATTTTACGAACTCAATCATTTCCTGTAGAGTAGTGCTGTAGTATACAAACACAGAAGCTGATTTTTTCCCCAATTAAGTTTGAACTGTTGACAATTGTTTTCGGTTGAAACCCATTTAAAAATAAGAATGTGGCGCTTTCTTTCATTTATTTATTTATTTATTTATTTATTTATTTATTTATTTATTTATTTATTTATTTATTAGGGTTTAACGACACATTAACAGCCAAGGTCATATCGTGTCGGTGACAGTTTTACGGGTGGTGGAAGCCGGAGTACCCGGAGAGAACTACCGTGAAAGGACGAGCAGCTGCCAGCTCCCCAAGATCGCAACTTCGTACTGCAACACAGGCAGGGTTGATTGGTTGAAGGCATGCGCACCAGCGACGTGCAGTACGCCTTAGTGCACGGCGGCATCGTGCACCCATGTGGACAATCGGGGTAAGTGCCTTGCCCAAGGACACAACGCAGGGGTCCGAATCGATCGCTCAGACAGTCGACCATCCAAGGACTAACCGGGCTCGACGTTGCTAAACTTCGGTGATCTGACGAGAACCGGTTACCACAACGCCACCGCGCCCCCAACGCTTTCTTTCACCATGTTTTCATGTTCTGTAACTTTATTATGTTCATAATATCAATAGTGTACACATCGTGACATATAATACAGACATTCTCCTTTCCATTAATATAATAGTCTTGGAGGAAAGATTTGCTAATTTTTTGCCTGGGAAGAATAAAAACCTGCAAATTACTGTAAAAAGACATTCACTAAACAATGAGACGAAGTGGACAGTCACTGAGTTGCTTCTAATTAGCGTGCCATAAAAAGCCAAGTTTAACTTTTAATAAACGAAAACAACAGACACCCCCGAGAGCCAGTGACGTGGCTACAGGTTTCCGATTGGGGGTGTACGGTAGTGAATTTCCAACTAGGGGGAAGGACCCGGAGGGGGGAACCCCCTCCCGGTCCTTCCCCGTAGTTGGACAATCACTGCCGAGAAAGATTTTGAAAATGATGCCACGAATGGGGGCCTAAAATTGATTCTTTTAACTAAAATGCCAACACATTTATGATAGAATTATCAGCTTATTATTATTTGGTATTATTCTGGGAATTGAATATGCGCTAAACAAATGCTCAAGCTCAGAACTTTGAACAGTTCACACTGTCCTAACATTAAATCAGATCTTATGCAGGAACGATCAATTTTCGATGTTTCATCATTTTGTAACTGTGAATGATGGAATTAACACCGGATAACGATTTTACATGATGTAATTTTCTTGAAGTTCATTTCGAAGATTTTTTTTTATTACGATAAGTGAACGTACTACAGAAATCTCGTACTTATTGGCATCATGTATATTCATGAAGCTCGATATTGAGTACACAGTAGTTGTAAATAGTAACAGCTGGAGTTTTTGCCGATTTGAAACCGAGTTGGAATTTTGGAAAGTAAAGGAGACATCAGCATCACCAAAGATGCTCTACAATCCGGATAGATGGAATTTCCAACTACTCCTGACTTGCTCTCCGAATTTCGAACTATAGGAAATTTTGGCCAGGATCCCCACCCCCCCCCCCCTCCTCCCTGTTCCTGTTTTTTTTCCTGGGAAGAATGAAAATGCAAATTACTGTAAAAATACATTCGCAAAACGAAGAGCAAAAGAGGGCTGATACCGAGTTGCTTCTAATTAGCGTTTCATAAGAAGCCAAGTTTAACTTTTTATTAACGAACACATTCTCCTCCGAGAGCTGTCGGGTGTTTTCGTTCATTAACAGTAACAAACGGGAAACTTCGCTTTATTTTGAACTGATGGCATAGGTTATTTTCTCAACAAGTACATGCTTCTTAATTGGACCTTCCCTGTCCGTGTAACAAGTTCAGGGGGACATAACTATCTAAAGTCCATTTTTATGAGGAGAAAAATCCGGAATGATCTAATCGCGACACACTTACATCAGTGGGTCGATATGTTCATTGAAGAAATATTTAGAGATCGAGAACAAATCTGGGAATAAAAACAAGAGTAGCTTCCGAGATTCAGTATTCTCTTTCGTGATTCTAGTCTTCTGTAGCAGGGGTGGCGCCAGAAGTTCCCCGACGCGGCGGCTTTGATCCCTAACAGGGGGGGGGGGGGAGTCCCCGGACCCACTAGTCGGCCCGGTGTGAAGAGGTTTTTTGTTTTAATTGGGAAAAAGTAGCAATATCTATCACTCTAGAGGTTTTTAGACACAAAATGAACGCAAAAATAAAAACAAATGTGGCTTGTGGAACTGGTGTATCAAAAACAGGTGTCATACCGATTCGCCATGACAACTGTTTTTGATACACAAGTTTCACAAGCCACACATTTAATAAGTACAATATAATTCATAACAGGGACTGGATGTGTTTGGACCAGTAATTGCGTAGAAAGTTTCTGGTATCGGATTAAAACTCTCGAAAAATAACTGATATTCGGTCACCTTTGCACAAGCACCAAACAATGGAATTTTCACTAAACAAGGCTACGGCATTACAAGATCGGTCTAATCTGTTCCCCAAACCCGGTTTCAAATGAACAAAATAAAACTATTGTTAGTAGTTAGGGAGGGCCATTGGGCGAACTTATTTAACACTGACGATTCCCATAGGGTTTTGGATTTTTTTAAAATCCAGACTAGGAGGCCATTGGGCGAACCGATTTAACACTGAAAAGTGGTGGCACTCAGCCGAAAAAAATGTCTATGGGAGTTTTCAGTGTTAACCCTTTACCTAACATGAAAAGCAGACGACACCGGCAAAAAAAAATTCTTGAATGACTATTTTTTTTCATTTTTTGTCTCAAAAACATAGGTTATGACCCCTCGTTGGAACGAGCTCAACGAGCTCGTTCCAACGAGGGGTCATAACATATGTTTTTCACCAGAGTACACACGGAAAGATGGCACTCTGGCAAAAAATGTCTATGGGAATTTTCAGTGTTAAATCAGTTCGCCCAAAGGTCCCCAGGTCTGAATTTTTAAAAAATTCAAACTCTAAGGGAATTTTCAGTGTCAAGTCAGTTCGCCCAATGGCCCTCCCTAAATACTACTGTTTAAAAAAAACTCGCAATGTAATATTAACTTTGCCTATGCCACAGTGACTATACGCACATCGGGTCAAGCCAGAAAATAAGCAGACTGTCATCTGCAAAATGAGGTCCCCAGGGGGTGAATTTAGTGATGCTACCCTGCACAGTAGGGTAGCATCACTACATTAACCCTCTGTGAACCTCAATCTGAATCAGAGTCTCAAAACTAAACAGAAAGAGGTTCCCAGAGGATAAATTGACCCACTGTATAGGATAGCATCATCAAATTCACCTTCTGGGGACCTCATTCGGCAAACGTCAGACTGCTTATTTTCAGGCCTGCATCGGGTGATTCCTACTGTGTAAGTGTATCAGGTCTTCGGGAATATTATCTCCATCTCCATGGTGTTTGCATATTTTTATCTCCTCGAATTTGACCGGCTTTCCCGGGGAGGTGGGGGCAACCCTCCAGGACGCCCCCCCCTCCCCTGGTGCTACCCCTGTTCTGGGACCAATACTATAAAACTTCTACAATTGTATTTTCCTGAACTGTATTTTCTACAAGTGAATATAAATGACTGAAATGAATCATTAGCATTTTCAAAGATATGGCAATTTGCCAATTAGCAAATTGCCACATCTTTGAAAATGTTAATGGTTCACTTCAGGTTCTTATTTCCATAAATAGAAAATACAATTCTGAAAAATAAAACTGTAAAAGTTTTATAGTATTGGCCCCGGGTGAAAATCAAAGGACAATTTCGACAATATCGCGTCTCAGTCTCCTTTTGGTCGAAACACCTTGTCTGCTTTTGTAATCATTGGTATTGAAAGTTGATCCGGCAAGTTTTATCGATGGATTTATGTTTGAGAAATGTAGACGGTGAATATTCTTGTTTACTCATCCGGTATTCAACTTCAAGAGAGCACATCTACTGAATAGCAGGAACCCGCCAGCAGTTATTGTCTCTCACTGTGAACTTGGATTTTTGTTCAGCTGTTCTGTTAGGAATAAATAAAAAGAACCAGTCGCTAACAACATTTCTTTGTCGTCGAAGGCGTTTCAGAAAATAGGTCTACCCCTGGATGTCTGTCTGTTGAACTGTCATCCATCCTGCTACAAACCACAGATGCTGAAATTGAGATAGAATGGGTTTATGAATGTAGTTCAATAATGGTTCAACATGAAACAGCGGAGGAACAAGTGGAAAAGTAGATGAAATATCAAGTACTAATATTGGCTTTTGAACCTTAACCCTTTACCCAACGTAACGGCCAAAACCGGCCAGCGCTATTCTCAAAAATCGCCAATTAATTTTCAAAATATTTTTATTTTTTGTCTCAAAAACCTGGGTTATGACCCCTCGTTGGAACGAGCTCGACGAGCTCGTTCCAACGAGGGGTCATAACCTAGGTTTTTGAGACAAAAAATGAAAAAAATTAATTATTCAAGAATTTTTTTTTTGCAAGTGTCGTCTGCTTTTCATGTTAGGTAAAGGGTTAACCGTTCACCTAACACGAAAATTAGTCGACGCTTGCAAACATAATTATTGAATAACTAAGTTTTTTGCGTCAAAAACATAGCGTGTGACTCCTTATTGGAACGAGCTCTACGAGCTCGTTCCAATGAGGGATCACAAGCTATGTTTCTGAGGCAAAAATGATGAAAATCGAATGGCATTTTTTTGTGAACAGCGCCGGGCAGTTTTGGCCGTTACGTTGGGTAAAGGCTTAATGAGTTGTCCAGCCTTGTTTCACTTCCCGTGGTGGAAGTTCTCTAAAATGGGCTACAGGATATAAACGAGAAGCGACTCCGTCTGTTTTTTTTTAGCCACAAGGTCAAAAGTCAAAATCTTACTCTCCCAAAACTAACACTTTACACAACGTAAAGGACAAAACCCAGGGCCGTAACTACTTTTTTTTGAGGGTGGGGGGGGGGGGGGGGATGGGTAGAACATCGGTGCCCAACGGTTCGGCCATATCGCCCCACTATTTGGAACACACTCGTACGCTACAAATATACCTTTTTCCATTGATAAAATAAGTACTTGCATGGCAGGGATGTAATTAATTTTATGACAGCGCTGTCAATTACACACCAGCCAGGTAAAGGTGCCCGACCATCTGGGTGCTTTCAACAGGTCATGGTTATAAACATCATTTGTTATTAGTTATTCTCTCCGTGTGTGTGAAAATTTTACCGATATATTGAGTCGGGAATTTATTGCACTTTCTGTTCGGTGTATATTCTTGTCGGGCAAGCGATTTTGCCCAACTGAGCACTCCAAAGATATGTATATTTTCGTCGGCCAAGCAAGGATGTCTGCTACAGGCCCCCGAGAGCGAGCACGGGCCCTGGGGCAATGTGCAGAACGGCCTCTGCGAGCGCCAAAGGCGCGAAACGATAAGCGGGGGTCCTCTCCCAAAAAAGGTTTTTAAATTTATGGTAGGAGAAGCATTCTCCTGCATTTTCTTTACAATATCTACTCAATTATTTCCTGACAATTTGGGTAATTTATTACCTGTATTTCTGTGTGTATGGTGCATTTTTCTCCAAAGATAATTGTGACCACCATGATGAAGAAAAAAAAACCGGTGAAAAACCAACAAACTAGTACAAGCCATAACAAGTGTTGTTTTTATATGAAGGCAACCTGGTCAGTAATGCCACTACGTACTCTTGCCACCTCAAACAGCGTCTGAGGCCGTACCAAAAGCCATTCCACGACTTTCAGCTCAGACGTTGATTGATCAACCTACACTTTTTTAAAACACCAAAAATCCCGGACCCCGGTGTATTTGCCACTATTGGGGGGTGCACCCAAGAAGTTACGCCCCTGATAAAAACACCCAGCGTCATTAAAAAAAAATCGCCATTTAAATTTGATTATATTTTCAACGTTTCCCTACCTAACATTGCTTATGACCCTCAGGTATGTTTTTGCGGCAAAATAAAATGAAAATTTTGAGTTCCGGGTAGTTTTTTACAAGCACACGGTGTGTGTGTGCTTTTTGTGTTATGTAAAGAGTTAAAATTGTTTCAGATAAGAACTGAAATGAATTATTTGTCGCTTTGAATTTGAGAAGTGCGTGTTGAGCAGTCTGAAGTGCACTTCATATTAAACTGAAGACGCGTAGCACTTCATACAAAACTTACAACGCCAATCCCTCATTCACGTTCTTCACACAGGTACTCAGCACAAGCTGTGAAATCGAAAGAAAATTATATCTGATAACATTTTTGAATCGATGCTGACGTGCCCCCATAATCTAGTCTGTCTGTCTGTCTGTCTGTCTGTCTGTCTGTCCGCTATAGAAATGAATATGGGGCCATCCAGAATGCCCAGATTGGGTCTACTAGGGGTACTTTTTTATTGCGGAGGTCCTCGTCAGGTTTAAAAAAGTGTGCGGGGTTGGGGTGGGGGCAGGGAGAGGCACTGAAAATTATGACCAAATGTTTTTCACCGATATAGGTCTTAAAAGGGTCTATTTGGGGTAACTTTTTATCAGGAATCTAATAGTGGTGTTTAAAAAAGTGGCGGGGGTGGGGGAGGGGCAAAATAGATGGATTTCACCGATATAGGTCCCCAAAGAGGTCTACTAGGGGTAACTTTTTACCAGGAATCTAATGGTGGGGGTTTAAAAAGTGACGGGGTCGAGTGTGCCGCCCGTAGGGCGGGTTGAGTCGAGAAATACGCGGCCCCTATTTTTTTTTTTTTTTTTTTTTTTGGGGGGGGGGGGGGTACTTTTCATATGACCCCTACATTTTGCCATGCAACGTCGGGTAACCCTGCTAGTGGTGTATATACTCTCCCCAAAAAGAAAGTGTGGATGCTAAAAAATAACACTAAAAAAAGATATATATCATTTTCATTCATGGAAATTTTATTCAATCACAGATGAATCAATTTGTGATCAACACGATAAATTTCATTACGCTACGACGAATACTCTTGGTGCCATGGAGAGTCAAAGACACTAAGGGTCAAACACAAAAGTCACACACTCAATATCTGGTATGACCTCCGTCTGCATCGACTACTGCTGTGCATCTACGCCTCATGGAAGCGAACAAGTTAGCATAGAACTGTTGTGGGATGTTGTTCCATATTCCGATAAGCTGTCTTTGGAGTTCCACAAGCGTTGACGGTGCATGGGGAAGCCGGCGTAGCTGACGTTTCATTTCGTCCCATACGTGCTCAATGGGTGAGATATCGGGCGAATTTGCGGGCCAGGGAAGAACATCCACTTGTTGTTGCTGCAGATACTGTTGAACAATACGAGCTGCGTCGGGTCGGGCGTTGTCCTGCTGTAGAATGACGCCGGGGCCGTGACGTTGCAGAAATGGGACAACAACAGGTGTAAGCACTTCATCACGATATCTGGCTGTATTGAGATTGCCATCAATAATGACCAGCTCAGTTCTGTGACGGGCAGTGATGCCACCCCACACCATGAGAGACCCTCCCCCATAACGGTTTCGCTTCACGACACATGGATCTGCGTAGCGTTCGTTTCGACGTCTGTACACTCTCTGGCGGCCATCTGATGATGAAAGATGGAAACGACATTCATCTGTGAATAAAACACGTCGCCACCAGTGTAAGGGATGCCTGAGATGTTGTCTACACCACTGCAGTCGAGCACGACGATGACGTAACGTCAAACTCGGACGAATTGCAGGTCTTCGAGGACGTAAGCCGTATTCTCTCAGCCGGTTGATTACTGTTTGAGGATATATCCGTCTCAGGTTAGGGATGTTCCTGGCTGTCGTCGTTGCCGTTTGTTGCCGGTTCCGGAGATGGACAACACGGATATACCGATCTTGTGCAGGGGTGGTAACTCGGGGTCTCCCGGAGCGGGGTCGGTCTCGAACGTCATCATGTTGTGCATGTCGATGGACTAGCCTGTCTACAGTGTTCACTCATCCTCAATAAGAGAGTCCATATCCAGTGTGGCAGAGAAGAAAAACAATTTGAACGGAATTACATAAATTTGTTTTTTTTCCAGATGCTGATGTTCCAAAATAATGGGATTTAAAAAAAAAATCAACTCTCATGGTTTGGTTTAATATGTGTGACCACTTGAATCCAAGGTTGATTTTTTCATAAAACGTTACGTTACGTCATACAAGATGTTCTTATTGATATGTTTTATCACAAACAGTAACACCTTACAAAACTATAGAACGAAATTAAAAACACTTCCACTGGTAGAACATTAACATAGAAGTATATGCAAGTAAACAATCAATATTTTGCACGCCGTTTGCTGATGAAGCCAAAGATAAAAAGAGAGTGATTACCAATTGTTCATAAAAAAAACCCTGCTATGTCTCAACTGTTTTATAAGGCATTTACGACAAAACTGGATCGAAATTATCGAGCCTGTCATAATCTCATGTTAGTACTTTACAAGAGAATCTATCTTTCATAACAGTCAGTATAAACCAACATAACTAAAATACTCGTACTTCGAGATATTACACCCTGTAACGTACATTTCGCAATTGCTCAGCACATTCTGAAAAGTCTTAAAAAGAAGCCTTTCATGCAGAACATATGCCATGCATTGTTTAGTAGCCTTTGATAACTTTGAAACTTAATGTTTTTTTTTTTAAAAAAGCATGCTAACACACAAAATGGTCAAAATCACGTACATTTAAAAAAAGACTCCTGTTTCCTGTAGCTATTCAGATAGCGAGACTATACGTTTGCATTTCAAACCCTAACAGAACAGTAGATATAAGCTCAGTGTCGTTTTTTAAGGAAAAAAACCACCAATAAAAGTTCTAAACCGTAAATATTCGGTAACGCACATATTCGAAGCCCTAATACGTAAAGGGAGATATACATGGATACATGTCGACAAGTTTATTGTGGTGAGGATTGTAAATTTGAAAAACGATTTTTTTTCGGGCAGTTGTATTGTCGTCTCTTTAAAAAAAACTAGAAACTGTTTTAGCACACTAAAACTTATGTCTCCCCTTCCTTTCTATTTAATGCACTGCAAATTATATATACATGAATAATATTGACAATCATGCCAAATATCTAAGGTCTAGGTCAAAAGACAAAAAAGTTCTGGTCTGGACGAAGTTTTCCTTAAAAAAACAGATAAATCTGACCTTCAGGTCAAAGGTCAAGGTCACATGAAGGTCACTATGGTGCACGACACATCGGCTCATGGTGATACATCCACATGCCAAATATCTAAGGTCTAGGTCAAAAGACAAATTAAAGTACATAAATCTGACCTTGAGGTCAAGGTCACATGAAGGTCATGATGACATGTAGTATCATTGTGATACATCCACATGTCAATCATCTAAATCCTAGGTCAAAAAAACAAAAAAGTTCTGATCTGGACAGTTATTCCCTATTTGAAGTACATAAATTTGACCTTGAGGTCAGAGGTCAAGGCACATGCAGTTGATCAAGGTAGTGGACATGCGGTTTCATGGTGACACATCCACATGATAAAAAAAAAAAATTCTGGTCTGGACAATTACTCCCTATTTAAAGTTAATAAATTTGACCTTGAGGTCAAGGTCACATGAAGGTCATGATGACATGTGGTCTCATTGTGATACATCCACATGTCAATCATCTAAGTCCTAGGTCAAAAAACAAAAAGTTCTGATCTGGACAATTATTCCCTATTTGAAGTACATAAATTTGACCTTCAGGTCAGAGGTCACAGTCACATGCAGTTGATCAAGGTAGCAGTCATGCGGTTTCATGGTGACACATCCACATGTCAAAAAAAAAAAATCTGATTTGGACAATTACTCCCTATTTAAAGTACATAAATTTGACCTTAAGGTCAAGGTCACATGAAGGTCAAGATGACATGTGGTCTCATTGTGATACATCCACATGTCAATCATCTAAGTCCTAGGTCATAAAACAAAAAAGTTCTGATCTGGACAATTATTCCCTATTTGAAGTACATAAATTTGACCTTGAGGTCAGAGGTCAAGGTCACATGTAGTTCATCAAGGTAGCGACATGCGGTTTCATGGTGACACATCCACATGTCAAAAAAAAAGAAGAAAATCTGGTCTGGAGAATTACTCCCTATTTAAAGTACATAAATTTGACCTTGAGGTCAAGATCACATGAAGGTCATGATTACATGTAACATGCGGTCTAATTGCGATACATCCACATGTCAAATATCTAAGTTCTAGGTCAAAAAACAAAAAAGTTCTGGTCTGGATAATTATTCCCTATTTGAAGTACATAAATTTGACCTTAAGGTCAGAGGTCAAGGTCACATGAAGGTCATCGAGGCAGACGACATGCGGTCTCATGGTGACACATCCACATGTCAAATAACCAAGTCCTAGGTCAAAAAACAAAAACATTCTGGCTCATGGTGATACATCCACGTGCCAAATATCTAAGGCCTGGCTCAAAAGACAAACAAGTTTTGGTCCGGACAAAGTTTCCTTGAAAAAAGCACAAATCTGACCTTCAGATCAAAGATCAAGGCCACATGAAGGTCACAATGGTACGCTGCACACCGGCTCATGGTGATACATCCACATGCCAAATATCTAAAGCCTGACTTGAAATACAAAAAAGTTCTGGTCCAGACAGTTTCCCTTAAAAAGCGCATAAATCTGACCTTCAGGTCAAAGCTCAAGGTCACATGAAGGTCACTATGGTACACTGCACACCGGTTCATGGTGATACATCCACATGCCAAGTATCTAAGGTGTAGGTCAAAAGACAAAAAAGTTATGGCCCGGACAAAGTTTGTGTGATGTTTCCCTTAAAAAAACACATAAATCTGACCTTCAGGTCAAAGGTCAAGGTCACATGAAGGTCACTATGGTACTCTGCATACCGGCTCATGGTGATACATCCACATGCCAAGTATCTAAGGTGTAGGTCAAAAGACAAAAAAGTTATGGCCCGGACAATGTTTGTATGAGAAGAAGAAGAAGAAGAAGAAGAAGAAGGAGATGAAGAAGAAGAAGAAGGAGATGAAGAAGAAGAAGAAGAAGAAGAAGAAGAAGAAGAATATGCACTAAAACAATATGTCTCCCTTCTGGGAAGGGGAGACATAATTCTATAATTTGCGCACCAAAATGTCCTTGAACTCGACATCGCTTTGTTGAAGCTGCTATGTTCACCCCTATTCGTTTTCAGTTTAGGCCAGTGGATTTACTCATCCAAGTTTTTGCCCGGTACTTCTTTATGATCTTACCAGATATTACAGAAGAATATGACCTGCCAATATATGTCTGCGGACTCTAAAATTTTAGTTCCCCCCCCCCCCCAAAAAAAAAAATCCAACATTGACCCAATGCAAGTTTCACATCACTTAGAGTCCAAAAATACTCTCCAAAATAGGGCTACACATGCTACAATTGCCTCAGATTCGATCTTAGAGCACTAAATTTCGCAAAACACATTTCAAGGAGGCCTTGTCCTAACTAGGAACCTCTGGTCGTTACCCTATCCTCCTACTTCCCTGAAGTAGGACTATAGGGGAGAACCCTGAAACCCCACAACAACCTTCCAAATATCAAGGTAGCACCCCCCCCCCCCCACCTCAAAAAAAAGAAAAGGAACTGGCTACCCCCCCCCCCTCTCCCCCCTCCCCTTATAGAATCCTCGCTACGCCCCTGATGCAGACTACGGATATTTCTAAGTTATCCAACATTCAAAGGAATTTTGGAATAGATGTTATCAGAATGTCGCAATTTTCCTTCATATAGTCGGCAACAAATGCTTTACCCGAATTAGGAAAATGTGAAATGTACGTTACCATTGATAACGTACATTTCATTACACTTTACGCAAACTCCCGCGAATAAAGCAATTCTCAAGCCCCCTCGTAACCAACAATCTCACTTTTCCCGTCCAAAAATAAAAACTTACCTGAATGAATTTGTTTGACTAATACTTAACTTCGACCTACCTATGGTTTCACGACGTCCCTGGTCCTTTATTTTTTCACCGTTGAAATTTTCAAATAGAAACATGTGATGATACACAAACCACGCTTTCAGCTTGCAAAAAAATATCAATGGCGGTCAACCAGTACGCACGTGTTGGCGTTTTCTTGAAAACAGGCACGTGCAGAGACTTGGATTCATTTTTGACGTAACGTACATTTCTGTAACGTTCATTTCAGTAATGCTTCATTCTTTAACAGCGGTCAGAAGTTTTTTTTAAAAAAAAGTAGTAAATAGACAAAACTACATGTATGTTTCAATGAGTCGTTTTGTATTCAATGAGTCAGATGTGCGTAGGAAGAAAACGTCGAGACCGAAGGTCGAGACGTTTTCTTTCTATGCACATCTGACGAATTGAATACAAAACGACTCATTGAAACATACATGTGGTTTTGTATTTATTACATGACCCAAGCACCTACTGACCTAATTTTCTTTTCTATCAACGGTGGTAAACACCATGCACTTTATGCAGTCGCATTGCTACATGGCGTGAACAGGTTGGAACAGGTTGGTGTGCAATACGGAATTCCGTATTGCACAGCCGTATTGCATAAGAGAGATTGCATGGGCATGTAATAAATTTCTTTATTACATGCCCATGCAGTCTCTCTTATGCAATACGGCGTGCAATACGGCGTGCAATACGGCTGTGCAATACGGAATTCCGTATTGCACACCAACCTGTTCCAACCGGGACTTTTTTATGCAATGCGACTGCATAAAGTGCATGGTGTTTACCACCGTTGATAGAAAAGAAAATTAGGTCAGTAGGTGCTTGGGTCATGTAATAAATACAAAACCACATGTATGTTTCAATGAATCGTTTTGTATTCAATTCGTCAGATGTGCGTAGAAAGAAAACTTCTCGACCTTCGGTCTCGACGTTTTCTTCCTACGCACATCTGACTCATTGAATACAAAACGACTCATTGAAACATACATGTAGTTTTGTCTATATATGTGTTATAGGGTGGCCTAAAGAAATAAAATGGTTATATATTTCGCATCTTCTATTCTTGCGAGCCCCGACTGGTAACGTACATTTCTGCGTGAAAATTAACCGCTTAATTTCCAACTTTGTCATCAATGTGTTTACTCGAAGGCGTGTATTAAGACGTAACCGCTGCAGGTTAACACAGTACGAATTATGAAGCACCCAAATCATGTAGAACTTCAATTTAAAGATTAGTACAGGCAAATTGTCTATGCCTGCAAGTTAGTATGAACATTTGAGTCCTATTTTAGGCGACACAGGTTATTATATATTGGCGCTTACGAGTGCTTTGCCTTTTCTGTGTAAGAACGGAATGACAGTAACTGCCATGTGTTTACGTTTCATAAGAAACAAAGACTGTAGTGTTCCCGAACTAAGGAAACGGGAGAAAATGGGGATGAACATCGAAAATGTGCACGGCGACAGTTACGTACGTTTCAAAATCGCACTTTTACAATAACTTATTCTAGAAAAAAATTGGGAAGTCTGGTTTCTTGGGGTGATTTATGTTTTAAGTTTGACATGGTTAAAAACGGGGAAAAACAATATTTGGAAAAGCCATGATCATTTCAGGATTATCCGTTGACGACATTGTTTGGCCCTTCTTATTGAGAATGAGTGAGTTACGCTGGCAGTTCAAATGCTGGGCAACCTCTCTGTGTGTTCTGCCAGCTCTAATCATACCCAGGGCAAGGAGACGTTAATTCATTGTCAATCTTGGCATGCTATTGTGGAGTCGTTTTAACAGCAGCGCAAGTTTGAATGTGAACGATAGGAAGGCCTTACATTAGTGTTTAAATAGCCAAGGATTCACACTGCTGCGTGAATTTTCAGACTCTCCACGTGCAAAACATGCCTTTTCACAAACGTGCAGCACGTCATTTAATGTTAATGCAATTTTAACGGGGAAAGCTGTTTTTTGTGTTCAATATAACTTATTCATAAACAGGTTAAAACTCTTTACACCTACGAAATTATTTCTTGGGAGTTTGATCAATTTCTGCAATGCACACTTTCTTTTTTTTGGGCGAGTATAAATATTAACAAGGTACCCAACTCGCTTTTCGGAAACGATAGCACTCATCATTATATCCCCCTCAAATATGATTCATCCAACGTATCCAGCAGTACCCAATGTCAGTGGAAAGGGGAATGAATAAGCTTTACAGTGGTGTATCACACGACCGTTGGGTATTCCTGGGTTGTTCATAATAACTGGGAGACGTCACAGAAAAAGGCCGAAAAACATTTAGTCGGACAAGATGCTGTTCAGTGGAATGTGGGTCACGAGTGAGACTTTTCCAATTTATTATAAAAATTCGAGGTCCCATTGTCTATGGAGGGCAGATTCAAATATTAACCGTATACCTTTATCAATTGCTAATTTGGATCCATATTTATTCATTTCTGGTGTTCAGATTTATCTTTTACACATTTTTTACCCTTATTCTGAAAACTCTTCAAGCTGTTGGCATCCATAGAAGCGACGATGCTCACAAAAACATCCCATTGGCTACTATTTATGCCCGGGAAATCATACATGAAAAGAAGAGAATGGGGAAATGTTTGTGCGAGTCTCGCCGCACCAATGGACACCGATAACTTGATGCGTTTTCAAGTGACGGCTAAAATGTGTATAAACGGTAAATGTGAACTCCAGAAATGAATAAATGTCAACCCAAGATTGAAAATTGATCAAGGTTTTCGGTTAATTTTTGAATCTGCCCTCCATAGACAACGGCACCTCGAATTTTCATAATATATCGGAGAATCGTCGATCGTAAGCCACTTTAGATAGGCACATAGGTGTTGATGGGAAGAGAAGAAGATGTGTGGATAGACCGTATGGTACTTGTCGATTGTTAACCAAAAAGAGACAGAGAACGAAGAGTCACAGCTCATTCAAAATAACCATTGTCTCGGTCACATGCGAGATAATTTTCGTTATCCACTCAAAAACACTAGATTCTCTTTTTATTATACCATTTTTATAAGAATCTGATAACTCCACTAGTTTCAACCTTAAATTGATGCATGAAAGTAAACAGAGCATTGAATGATTGAAACGCGGAAGTGATTTTGACTGATACTCGGAACAGATGGCGTCTTGCAATCCGATTCAGCTGGCGGGTTTGAAAGTCCGTTATATAAGTTTTTGGTTTGGTACCTACCAAACCAAAAACTTATCTTACGGGCTTTCAGGCCATGTTTGGACTAACGGGTTTCATGCATCAATTCAAGGTGAATACGTGTTGAATTATTGCTGTAAATGATCGTTATCCACTCAAAAACACTAGATTTTCTTTTCATTATACGTTTTTAGAACAAATTGATCATTTCCCGTGATAATTTGACTCGTATCCACCTTGAAGTGATGCTTTGAAAGCCGCCATTTTGGTTGATACCGTGAAAGTGAAAATTTTATATCTTCACAGTGGGGGATACGATTTCTGTCTTTCCGATAATCTATCGTTTAGCGTATAATAAATTGAGATGCTAAAGGTAGATCCCGTTAAGAACGGACTGAATAAGACTGAAGTGCACAAAGACACAGACCAAAACAGGAATGACGTTACCACTCAAACTTCGAATCAGCCTGAAGACAAAAGATCGAAAGAGATTTTAAAGTCCGATTTCACCAAGAAGTGGATGAAGAAGACCAAAATTCACCCTTTACCCAACGAATCGACCGCATCCCTCCGCGTAATATGCAAATTCAGCAGTTGCAAAAATATTATTTTTCAAAAAATTTCAACAAACCCATATCATGTGACCCCTCGTTGGAACGAGCTCGTCGAGCTCGTTCCAACGAGGGGTCACATGATATGGTTTTGTTGAAATTTTTTGAAAAATTTCAAAAAATGATATTTAAAATAATAAATTTTGATATCGTCTGCGTTGGGTAAAGGGTTAAAAAGAATGAAGTTTCAACGATGAGTCAAGATCAAATCGAGAGCTAGTTTCAGCCCAAACCAAGAATGATGTTGCTACTAAGAAGAAAGATGTCAACCGAACACCCACAAGCAAAGAAACCAACGTCGTAAACGTGTTGAACGCAAGAAAAATCAAGGCAACCAACAAAGTCTAGCTTCCAGCGTTCAACGAACGAACATGTTTCATCAAGAATGAAGACCTGGGCAGAGTGGGGTAACAGGAAGACGTCCATTTCATGGCAACACGGAGTCTGTGATCAACTGGTTATCAATATCTCCTGGAAGATGAGAGAGGAAAATCTACAGACCACTTAAGATGTATTCGACGAAGACGCCTTCAAGAGCTGTTGACTATGAACTTAACATTGTTTTCTGAGAACAAATGTATCAAAGATATTATATATTCTTATGTTGTTTTGTATCAACTACCCAAGTACCTAGATGAAGTTGGTCTTCCAATCGACCCCACGCGTCCCCACCAGTCCCGAAATCACCACTACCTTCAGGCCCGAAAAAATATCGGGATGAGTCATGTGTGGAGTTACTACTCGATAGCTCATTTGCTCAATAAGATTCAAGTCGTTCGAGAGATGCCTGTTCAAGTCACTACTCTTTAGCTTATTTGCTTGATAATATTCGAGTCGTTTGAGCAATCCCATTACTGCGCGAATGTCTTTCAGGTTTACGAATCGGAGGCCTTCCTTATAATCAAGGGAGATAACTGTATGGGATGGTACAGATTAGGGGAAATCAAGCAATCTGACTGGTGATTATACTTGGACGAGGACAGAGGTCGGAACCAGTAGGAGTCAAGAGTAGACAGGAATAGACAGACTACTAGGCTTAAAACAGTGTTTCTAATAGGTAGGAAAGGAGGATTCGGGGGGGAACCCTAGCCAGTAAAGAAGACAATAGAACAACACCCACACCGTCCTATAACACCACGTGCTACTATTATAAGGGGAATTCTGGTGGAACCGAACCAGCAAACGTACTCTTGTCAGGGACTGATCAGGACTATTTAAAATACGCTCTTGCCTCGGAGCCTATTTTTTCAATTCATGCGCCAGATTTCAATTTACGGAGTCACACTGCTGTTTGTAACACACACTGCAAGTATGTAATAGCTCTCATCATTTTCATTTAGTACACTATAGCAAACATTAATCTTCACTGTGGTTTCTGATCAAGTCTTGGCTGCCTATCTAGGCAGCCAAGACTTGATCAGAAACCACAGTGAAGATTAATGCTTGGTAATTAAGGCCTGAAGTATTAACTTAAGCACTCTACAACAATGATAAATGATAATCATATATATAATACATGCAAGAGTGTCTCTCTCGATTATCCATCGAAAGAATATCAAAATATGATCTGAGAAGTTACGCGCCAACTGAGAAGCCTATTTCTGAGATTTAAGACCCACGTCCTGATGTTTCAGAACCAAATACGCACTGGCGCATGCCCAGGTCGGTCCCTGCTTGTACAATAGTACAACACCCATCCAGTCTTATAGTACTATGCTCTACTGTTATAAGCCCCAGATGGTGGCTTCACCAAGTCCGTTTCGGTCATTTTTAGTGACTAGGGGAAAATTGTCGGGTTATTTGCGATAATTAGATTTACCCCAGTCCAGCTCTCGGTCCTATAGCAACCATGTGCCATCAAAGATGGTGGTCTGGATAGACAAAAACCGAGAACATTGTCTGATTGTTTGTGGCAATTAGATTTACTCGTATTTAATCGAACACATCCTTCGAACATCCCCATCCGTTTCAAGTTAACACAGCAAACGCGTAACACCAAAGAAACCTGGATGGCGGTCCCCAGTTAACAAAATGACGACGGAACACGTGTTACCAAACAACACGCACTGCCAACAATCATCTCTACGGTAATAACGTCACAACATAGCCGATCATGCGAGCTACCGTGAAAACATCATACGACGTAACTGGGTCAGGTGACTAAGACATCACATGAGATCATCCATGAGATCGTTCAAAAAGGGGGTCGTCCAGACCCTGACATACTACACACATGTATACTAACAGTGCAGCTATCTGAACGTCGTGGCTGCCACAGTACGTAGTCGGGCAGCAACGACGTTCGGATAGCTGAACTTGCAGTATGTATGCAGTTACCTTTGTATGAATGTTCCCAGTTTAATTTGAAGGTAAAACTTTTTATTCATTGTATGTTTCGTCTCCTTCAAATCAAATTCCCAGTGGGAGCCCTCACGACATGAATTTTCCCAATGGCATGGACCCATAACCTTTTCCCAAAGAGGGCGAAAAAGTCCTCGGGTTACATTCCTACATGTGCTGTAGAATTTCGCTGCTCTCGCTCAAAAGATATGACCACGGTGGTCGTCTTCGATTCTATCGTGCAAGCCAGAAAAGGAGGATCTCAAAATTTAACAACATGGTGGGACGAGAGTTAAAATTTTCTGACAGTGTTCCCGGGTCGTTGACTGTCGATACGAACTTTGAGCGCATCTCAAAATAATCTATTAGAACAATAATAAAAGAAACAGGTTGTCAAAGTTCCTTTATTATTATCAGTCTAAAGAATTATTTCCGTTTAACCCTTTACCTAGCACGAAAGGCAGACGACACTTGCAAACAAAATTCTTGAATAACTAATTTTTTTTCATTTTTTGTGTAAAAAACATAGGTTATGACCGCCCATTGGTACGAGCTCGTCCCAGAGAGAGGTCATAAGCTATGTTTTGTGACAAAAAAATGAAACAAGAGGCCCCGCGGGGCCTGAAGTGCTCATCTTGAACAGAACACAATATAAACAGAGTCCAAGAATGAGTCTACATTCAGCAATCCATCTCCATAGGCTACACTGTCAACCCTTGGGTCCCTCAGGAGTGACAAAAATAATCCGGGCATCATGCCTTTTCTTCAGTTGATCATAATGTAAAATGTAGAGCTCCCCTATGAAGCCCCATGATACAACCTATTAGATTAATCTTAGTTACACACCTCTAGAGGGTACTGAATACAACATTTTTAATTTTTCAGCAAAATGGCTAATTCCGGCTCCCATTGGAAGCCCAAATATTAACCCAGCGACTCAATTTGAACACAGTTGAATCTGACTTCACCAGAGATGTTGTGTACCAAATATGAAAGCATTCTGACTGTTGGATCTGAAGAAGAGAAATTTTAAAGAAATTTCTTCATATTGCATTAAGTTAAAATTTGGGCTACCATAGCGAGCCCAAATATTAACCTATGGATCCGATTTGAACAAACTTTAATCTGACCCCCCTAGAGATGTTGTATACCAAATATGAAAGCATTCTGAATAGTGGATCTGAAGAAGAAGATTTTTGAAGAAATTCCATCATATTGTACTAAGTTAAATTTCAGGTTTCCATATGGAGCCCAAATATTAACCCAGGCACTTCAATTGGAATCTGACCCCCCCCCACCCCCTAGAGGTGTTGTATATCAAATATGAAAGCATTCTGACTGGTGGATCTGAAGAGGATGATTTTCAAAGAAATTTCCCCATATCGCACTAAGTAAAAATTTGGGCTACCATAGCGAGCCCAAATATGAACCTAGGGATCTGATTTGAACAAACTTGAATCTGAGCCCCCCTCCCCCCCCCCCCCCGCCCCGAGATGTTGCATACCAAATATGAAAGCATTCTGACTGGTGAATAAAATTATCCCCCATATTGAACAAAGTTAAAATTTGGGCTTCCTGCCCGCAGGAAGCCCAAATATTAACCTAGGGACTTGGTTTGAACAATCTTGAATCTGACCCTCATAACAATGATGTATGTCAAACAATAAAAGATTCTGACTGGTGGTTCTGAAGAAGAAGATTTTTAAAGAAAATTCCCCATATTATCCTATGTACAAAATTTGGGCTTCAGTATTGAGCCAAATATGAACGAATGGGCTTTATTTTAACAAACTTGTATCTGCCCCCCCCCCCCCCCCCCCTATGAATGCTGTTTACCGAATATCAAAATTTTTCGCATGGGTCAAGTACTTATGGCCCAATAATATTACATACAAAATTTGGTTCAAACCGGACCATCGGTTCAGAAAATAGAAATTTTGGGCGGGGCCAACAATCTTACCCCTCCCATTACAAAGCCAAATATTGCTTTACGAACTTCGTTTGAATAAACTTGATTCTACACCTCAAAAGGAAGCTCCATAGCAAATATCAAGTCATTGTACACACTGGTTCATGAGAAGATTTTAAAAATATTTTGGAGCTTTTTCCCCCACTCCCTCCCTATGGGGCTGGGCATGTTGAGTTGAACAAAAATGCAATGCCCCTACGGGACCATCACTCACACAAACTTTCACTTGAATTGGCCCAGTGGCTTTGGAGGAGAAGACCAAAACATGGTGTTGACGGACGGAGAGCGATGAGATTAGCTCAGCTTGACTTTGTCAAGATGAGCTAAAAATAATGAAAATTAAATGGTGATTTTTTTTAATCTCGCTGGACGGTTTTTGCCGTTACGTTGGGTAAATGGTTGACATGCACAACGCAATGAGACAGAGCCCTCTGATCATAGGATAGTTTGAGTATGGGGCATTATGTGAAAAATGTACTTACCAATGCTTTTAAACAACTCCTCTATATTATGTCCAGTTTTTGCTGATGTTTCGAAAAACAAAAATTGATGTCTCTCTGCTAACCTCTGTGCTTCCTAGGTTAAAAATAAACAAGCTCTGATTTACTCGTAAAGTTGGACCCGATCAATAATGCTAGGGGCGGATTTTAATATAACAGTGAATTCACTGAATTGGAGTCATCTGAAATAGTGTTGACCGGGTTGGGTACATGTATACGTAAAGTTATAACATTATCGGTTAATTTGTTTAACATTATGAGTTGATTTTTATAACATTATGCGTTTGAAAAAGTTATAACATTATGCGGAGTTTATAACATTATCGGTGTTTACAACATTTTTTGTTACATTCATGATGCGTTGGTGAAACTTTATGCGGAGTTTATCAGTTGTAACAAGGCTATGGATAAGTCTTTCGGTAATCCGTTGGTTGCGCCCATGCCTGTTCACATCCATCACAACATCAAAAGCGAATTGGAAAGTCTGAGACCAGACCAAGGGGAAGCTGATGCAGGGACGTGGCGAGAGGTTTCCGACTGGGGTGGGGGAGGGGGTGTAGGGTAGTGAATTTCCAGCGAAGGGGAGGGGAGGGGTTCCCCCCCCCCCCCAGTTGGAAATCCACTACCGAGACAAATTTTGAAAATGAAGCCATGGAGCGGGCATAACATTGATTCTAGTAACTGAAATGCCAACACATTTATGATAGAATTATCAGGTTGTTTTTGTTATTTGGTATTTTTCTGGGAAATGAGTATTTGCTAAACAAATGCTCATGCTGAGAACTTTGGTCAATTCACACTCTCCTAACATTAAAGGAGATGTTATGCAGGAATGATCAGTTTTCGATGTTTCTTCATTTTTGTGACTGTGAATGATGGAATTAACTCAGGATAACGATTTTACATGATGCGATTTGATGCGATTTTCTTGAAGTGCATTTCGAGGATTTTTTTTATTACGATAAGTGAACGTACTATAGAAATCTCGTATCGGTTGACATCATGCATACTCCAGCCGAGTTGGGCTTTTAGAGAGTAAAGGAGACATCATCACCAAAGAAGCTCTAAAATCCATGGCATTTCCAACTACTCATGACTGGAGCTTCGAATTTCCACTATAGAAAATTTTGGGCAGGATTGGAAGGGGGTCCCTGAGCCAATGTTATAATGGTCCAGAAGGTCATTCACGTTTCCAACATAGCCGGTATCAGCATACTGGCCCATTTCTATTGGAAACAAAGCATGGATATTTCACTGACAATGGAATCATCAAGTGGTGACAGAAGGGTAATAGATCTGAAGGATTTGTTATTATTTATTGGAGTTTAAGGGCACATACTTATGCACAATGGCTAATCATGACCTTGACAGTTTTACGGGTGGAGGAAGCCAGGGTACCCGGAGAGAACCACCGAGCAACGACGAGCAGCTGCCAGCTCCCCAACATCGTAACTCCGCACTGCACCACAGGCAGGGTTAGATTGGTTGAAGACATGCGCACCATCGACGTACAGTACGCCTGAGTTCACGGCATCATCGTGCCCCCATGTGGACAATCGGGGTTAAGTGCCTTGCCCAAGGACACAACGCGGGAGTCCGAATCGACCGCTCAGACGGTCACCCATCCGAGAACTAACCGGAAGATCTAAAAGAGACTATCTGAAAACATTGTCGAGTTGTAGCGCATCTTATCTCATGTTGTGACACTGTTGCCCAGTGCTTTGTGGTAGAGAAGACGACAGCTTTCAAAAAATTGAGTAGTGCCTCTCTGAACCAAATTACAGCACAGCCGCCGTGGACTGGTCGTAAATCACGCGTGGGAAGTGGCGTCCACGCATGCGTTTACCGTGTAATAAAAAGCATTATTAGCAAAGTTTTAATTAATGAAGCATCCGGTGCTTCATTAAATACATTTTTGATGATTATTCCTATAATTAGTGTTTGGAATCTAATATTATTGCGCCCGTGGAAATATAGTCCACCTATGGAAAGTGACCAGTCCACGGCGGCCGTACTGTAGACGAATAGAATGTTGATTTGGATGGTGTTTGTCAAGAGACGACTGTGCTCATCAGTAGCTGCTGTGGCTGCCTATCGAAATGTCATATATCAGATTTAAGGTGTGGTCTGACAAAACCACAGACAATGCACCTAAATTACCCATTCATCCACCACCAAGTGAAGCATTCTCAGAATTTTTTCAATCTATGCTTTTGTACGCTGCTCCATTGAGTAAACCCCAAGAGATTGACCCAACAATGTTTGCTGGACTGCCCGAGTTCAACTGGTATTCCTGATGGGAATAGAACCAGTACCTACGCAAGTGATTAAGGTAATCAAGTTATAGCTCTGAGAAAGCTTGTAGGCCTAGGTCTAAACAGACCTGACATTCTTAAAAAATGCAGGAGGGTTAAAAATCCCTCCCCTCGCATGGCCTCAGTTCTCCTCAAGTTGACAAAAGCAAAAAGAGGCACAATGAAGTTTTACTATTAATGAATTCTGCCTTGTGGGCTTTGTACATTTTATTTGGTGCTGCTAACAAGGTAGTTTCTGTGAGACGGCTACACTGCCCGCCCCACACCTCCGGGCCTCGGTAGGGCCCGGAGATGTGGGACAGGGCAGTGTGGCCGTCTCACCGAGACCACTAACATAGTAGAGATCTGAAAAGATGTTGATTTCAGGAATAGGCTGTTATGGTAATGATTTTCTAATGCCAGGAGGGCTAGTTTTCGCCCTCCTTATTTTTTTTAAGGCGAGCAAAAAGCCTGTCTAAACGGAGCAGCTGCACAGTTCTTTGTGCCATTGTCGGGACAGTTTTTCAGTGTTGAAACTGACTATGAAGATGTCTCAGGCCATAATCTACAATCTGTCAATCAGTAAATGTTTTGATATTTGATGGTAGGTACGTAAGAGCTAGTTCAATCTTTTGATCAATTTTACTTCACGCGCACACACTGTAGTCAATACACAGACTGACACACGTGTGTAAATGAGCTAATCGATATGACACGAGTGCCAGCGCGGAAGGATAAATCGAGAGACTGCCAGCCCCGAGCATTATACTTTCTCGATGGCACAATTGCCCTATCGATTAACCCATTCACACACGTGTGCCATTCTGTGTTTATTCAGTGGCGTAGATAGCTTTTCGCTGGCGGAGGGGCAAGCCCAAAATTTTCCGACAGACCGAAAATTTTCCGACAGTGTAACAACAACAAAACCCCAAACAAACAGAAAGAATCTGTTGTTTACTGCAAATGTACTGAAAATTGGTCCTTTTTACCCAAAATTTACCCAAAATGGCATGTTTTTATCCCCAAATCCAGCATTTTAATGTTATTAGGCATAAATTCGCCTAAAAATGGTCCCAAAAAATTTCCGACAAAACTTCTGGTGGGGGGGCCATCCGCCCCCGCCCCCCCCCCCCCCTTTATCTACGTCACTGTGTTTATTACACGCCTTCACGTCTATAAAAGCAGTTATAAGGACACCCAGCAATTCATTTGTTACTATCAACAAAAAGAACACATTTTATCGTCAACCAAATTTGCGAGGTGTATCCATGTTACTATTTTTAGTTCCGCACAGGTGTGCGGAACGGATTTTCATTTTCCGTATGGTTCAGTGTTGCTGTGGGCGGGGATTTCACAGAACAGGCGTGTAATAATACTCGTTTGCAACAATCAGTGAAATCTACTTTTTTTTTGCAAATCTTCGTCGCATTTTGTGTTTTCAATAATTAGTTACAGAACTCGCCTAACATTTGTATAGTGATAGAGATCAGATTGGGAAAACTATTTATTTATTATTTATTTATTGTTGTTTATGGTCACATACTTCTGCACAATGGCTAATCATGACCACAACATGAAGATAAAGTCAAGGTCAGTCAATCATTTATACCCCATGTTGCCTATTTTAGAGGACTCGCACCCCACGCATTAGTGACTGGGTCCTGTTATACAAGTGAAACAGAGCTTGTTTACCACAGTAAACACAATTGGGAAAAAATAGTCACACTTATCCATTTATCCATGAAATTTAATAAAATACTTTACTAACTCTATTGTTGTGTTTTTTTCTTGACATACACTAAAATCCAAAAATTTACTTATTTTTTCCGGCAAAATTCATCACAATTTAGCTTTTTTACCTAACCAGTATCAAAAACAAATAAAATCTGACAATAAACGCATCGTTGGTACAGTACGTGGAGAGTGTATTATCACTAAATCACCCGCAGAGTGGAGATTCCACCCAAGCAATAATTGCAAATTTGTTGCAAAGTATAACAAGCACAAGTAAAGTTTCAGCCAATGGACCTCCGAGTTAAACCCGGAGGTCCATTGGCTGAAACATTGCTTGTGTTTTTAGTCGATATGTACCAAATTTGAAACTTATAGTTTGGGTGTTAACTCAACTCCGCGGGTGATTTAGTTACTATCCACTCTCCACGTACTGTATATCACCAACATACATAACCTAAATGTAAAGCACAATTTTATAATAATGTTGGAATACCACATTGACTTAATAGGATATTTCTGAAGAGGGTTAAATATGTCAAATTGCCCAGGAGTTACGGAGTGGCATCAGTCGGATTCGGTATCTGCCGAAAAAGTTACCATAGAAACACCAATAAAATGCTTTGAACACTTTTCACAGGTTACCCCTCAAAACGGGCTTTTAGTGTCCGAAATGTTCGACAGTCAGTTACTTTTCGAACAAAATGCATCAAATTGTTGCCATTTTTATAACTAAAGTGCAAAAAAACCAAGAAAGAACAAAAAAGATCTCGTAAAAACGCATCGTTGAAAAATCACCAACACTCTTAACCTAAATATAAAGCAATTTTTATAACAACGTTTAAATATCACATTGACTAAAAAAAAATGAGTAGGTCTGAAAATAGAGATGTGCGCGGGTATTGGAATTTTGAGTTCGGTATTGGTTTCGGTATATTGTAAGGTGGTATACCTCGGTATCGGTTCGGAATTCACTATCTGACTTGACTGAGATTTGTTTATAGTACAAAAAGCTCCACAAATGCCACTGCCAATGAGCTTAACATTGACACTCTTTTGTCAACACAAATCATGTCGACGGTAATTTTGTGACTTGTTCTAAAGACACCTCAACCCTTAAAGGCCCATTGCAATCTCCAAGCATGTGCCCTAACCATGCCATATTCAAGAGATCGCGCTGACAACAGACATAGAACCTGGACAGTGATTTGTATATAAGCCCTGGTTAGAAATCACTGCTGAGCAGTTGGACATGTGCAGGTTGTGGTCTAGTGAAAATTCAAGACAATTGCCCATGCCCCCTGAGGGTTAACCCTTAAGTCCTCAGATTAATTTTAAAGTATTTATGGCCTTTTTCTGCTTACATAGTTATTGATGACTTGGCAGTGGTTCTACATCACTGCTGGCTGCCTATATAGGCAGCCAGCAGTGATGTAGAACCACTGCCAGGGAAAATTCAGTCTACACACAAGAGTAATAAAAAAGATTACACAAGGGAGCACCTGCTTCAATGCAATATAAAAGTGGCGGTTTGGGGCTATATGGGGGCTTAAGGGTTAACAAAACTGAAAAGAAAATCAGCCACTTCTTTCATGAAAACGAACCCTTCCACTGCTGTTAAGACTCAACAAGGCCTTATATCTTACCTCCTACAAGTATCTGGGAATTTCATTGGTTCCAAGACGTCACATGCAGGCTGCACATAAAACAATATACTGCCCGTCAACATCAATATACGCTGACAGCTGTGGGCAAGCTCCCCTTTGTTCATTGATTATTCAAAATGGCGGCAGCCGATAAACGCTTCAAGTTGAAAGATTGGGTGTTGGAAGCCCATATTTGGTCTGAAGAGCAGGATAGGCAACTTAAAAGGCTTCATACTCTGTGGATGTGTGTCATGTTACCTTCGAAATGAAACTGTTTGGTATGTATGAATTTGCCTTGTTACAATTTATGGGAGAGTGCCTGTACTCTCCCAGAAATTGTAACAAGGAAAAGACACGTGAACACATTGTGAGAATTCTCTCCTTTAATTTTGATCGCTGTTGTTATTAGTTCTGTGCATCGATGCAGCAGTCGGTAAGATAGATTCGTTTCACAGTTTGTTGGTGGCCTTGTTACAACCGATAATGTTACAACGCCGCATAATGTTACACCAACGCATAATGTTACAAAAAATGTAGTAAACAACCGATAATGTTATAAACTCCGCATAATGTTATAACTTTTTTCAACCCGTTATGTTATAAAAATCGACGCATAATGTTATAACATTTTTCAACCCGTTATGTTACAACAAATTAACCGATAATGTTATAACTAATGTATACTAATTCCAGTTACAGCTTTTGCAGGTGGACTTTACCATTTACCATTTATTGCCACATAAAGGCATGTAATATATATACTAAAGGTTTCTGCTCTGGTTAAGGCGAGGAGACACCCCCCCCCCCCCCCCCCACCCACACACAACTCCCGGAGATTTATCATAGAATGACCTAGTCACATTACATAGACGCGGATTATCCTGGTAACTCAATCGTGTGACGTCATTACCATAATCATCCAGTGCCCAACATGGTGAAGGCGGGGGTGGTGGAGGAGGGGTGCTATTTTATCTGATTGGTACGTTTACCAACATGCTTAATCTCCGCTTCCAGAAATGTAGTGTACCATAGTCCCCTGACGCCTTTGAGGATGGGCAAATGCCTCTGTTTCTGCTTGTTTTGGGCATCTAAAACTCATCTGTCGCATATTTCTTAGCCATAAGAATATCTTATTGTTCATCAATTTGACATT
Source organism: Pictodentalium vernedei (assembly GCA_031216915.1). NCBI lineage: Eukaryota > Metazoa > Mollusca > Scaphopoda > Dentaliida > Dentaliidae > Pictodentalium > Pictodentalium vernedei. The sequence goes on from CM062297.1 coordinate 130,053,780, forward strand.
TTAACAACTAACAGTGAACAAAAATGAGGTGGAGTTAAAAGAGGTGAAAAAGTTGGATGGAGCGAGGCACATATGGTGGATGTGGCAGGTTGGTAGTGTCGCACGGAAGCCAAGGAATAAGATGCGAGACTGGGTAGGAAGAGGAATGGGGTTTAGGAGGACTGAAAGGGGTGGGCAGGGATTAGGTTGAGAAAGAGAGGAGGTCATGGATTAGTACACCAGGGTGATTGTGCTCTCTGAGAATACTATAAGAGAGTAGTGCAAGACGTATGATAATATAGATGGTGGAGATGCTGGAAGAAGTGGTAGTGATGAATTTGGGATTAAGGTTCTGGATAAGGCGGAATCACTAGAACAGGCAGTATAGGGAGAAGGAGCAGATTGTGGAGGAGGAGTTGTGTTGATGTTGGTGTTGTGGCGGTTTGGGTAATGGTGTTGAGTAGTTATGCGTGTTGAAAATGAGCCATTTTGTATGACCCCGGGGCAGGACCCCGGAAGTGACGTCATGTCACGTGACTGGGCGGTCATGTTGGGTTGTCATGATAGTGCACGTGGGTGTCCATGTTGTGATGTCATTATCACGAAAAAGGTGGTAGGAGTGCGTATGCGCAGCGCGTGTTGTTATAGGGACACCAGCTCCGTCTAATCCCTGACAACCCGACAATAGATATCGAATTAATCCAAACATTTCGGCAATCTTCAGGAAACTGTCCAAACCATTCCCGAACACACTCCCGGATCCTGCCAGTACCGATTTAGTAACTCGCCAGAAACTCGAGGGACCGGAACTTCAGGAGCTCCAGGGGCAAGGGGCAGTAGGGCTCCGGGGACAGGGGCGCCCCCCCCCCCCCTTCCAGTTTATCTCTCAGCTAAAAAAAAACACTATTGTAATAAACCAACCATTATTGTAATAAACTCATTTCTGTGATAAATTACGCGTCCATTATATGGTCGGACATTAGGTAACGATACTATCCTATATTTTAAGGATACTAAACCCACTGAATCACCCTTTTCGTCGTATGAAGCAATGAAAGCTATGAAAATGAGCACGATGCGCGCAAAATCATACGTTTCAAAATGAAAGGTATGAAAATGAGCGCAATGATTACCTCTTCATACGTCTCATACCTCATTAAGGATACTACCCTGCCTTTATTTGGGAGTGTTTTCGGGAGTGTTTGATCAGTTTTCTGAAGATTGTCAGGTTGTTTGGATTAATTCGATATCTATTGCCGGGTCGTTAGGGGTGAGACGGAGCACGTGTCCCCATAACAACACGCGCTGCGCATACGCACTCCTACCACCTATTATCGTGATAATGACATCACAACATGGCCACCCACGTGCACTATCATGACAACCCAACATGACCGCCCAATCACGTGACCTGACGTCACTTCCGGGGTCCTGCCCCAGGGTCCTACAAAATGGCTCATTTTCAACATACATAACTACTCAACACCATCACCAACACCGCCACAACACCCACATCAACACAACTCCTCCTCCACAATCTCCCCCTTCTCCATATACTGCCTGTTCTAGTGATTCCGCCTTTTCCAGAACCTGTAAATCCCAAATTCATCACTTCCACTTCTTCCAACATCTCCACCATCTACATTACCATACCGTCTAGCACTACTCTCTTATAATATTCTCAGATAGCTTTCTCTGCACAATCACCCTGATGTACTAATCCACGACCTCCTCTCTTCCTCAGCCTAATCCCTGCCCACCCCTTTCAATCCTCCTAAGCCCCATTCCTCTTCCTACCCAGTCTCGCATCTTATTCTTCGGCTTCCGTGCGACACTACCAACCCGCCACATCCACCATATGTACCTCGCTCCATCCAACTTTTTCACCTCTTTCAACTCCACCTCATTTTTGTTCACTGTTAGTTGTTAAAATGTCAAATTAATGAACAATAAGATATTCTTATGACTACGAAATATGCGACAAATGAGTTTTAGATGCCCAAAACAAGCAGAAACAAAGGCATTTGCCCATCCCCAAAGGCGTCAGGGGACTATGGTACACTACATTTCTCGAAGCGGAGACTACGCATGTTGGTAAAAGTACCAACCGGATAAAATAGCACCCCTCCTCCACCACCCCCGCCTTCACCATGTTGGGCAATGGATGATCATGGTAATGACGTCACACGATTGAGTTACCAGGATAATCCGCGTCTATGTAACGTGACTAGGTCATTCTATGATAAATCCCCAGGGGTTGGGGGGGGGGGGGGTGTCTCCTCGCCTTAATCAGAGCAGAAACCTTTAGTATAAATATTACATACCTTTATGCGGCAATAAATGGTAAGTGGTAAAGTCCATCTACAATAGCTGTAACTGGAATTAGTATACAGAAGTTATAACATTATCGGTTAATTTGTTGTAACATAACGGGTTGAAAAAAGTTATAACATTATGCGTCGATTTTTATAACATAACGGGTTGAAAAAAGTTATAACATTATGCGGAGTTTATAACATTATCGGTTGTTTACTACATTTTTTGTAACATTATGCGTTGGTGTAACATTATGCGGCGTTGTAACATTATCGGTTGTAACAGGCCTTATATGGTATATATGATGTCACTAATAATATATTGTTAAACCTTTGATACTTTTGTACGTCTTATGGTGTACGAAATCAAACAGAGCGTTGATACTTTGTGGTCATTTGTTTTGTTATTATTTTTCGATTTTTAAAAATTTTAACCTCAATTCCTATTTTCTCCCGAATAGTGCTCAGTGACAACCGTCGAGACAAATGTTATCGCAGCTTAAAATACTAATATAATTCTGTTGTCAAGACTTCTTAACTGGTTGCGTGTTAGAAGCCACTATCGAGGCTTTCAAAAAATGAGGATACCTGTGGGCACTCTCCAATAATTTGTAATAAAACAAGTTTTGAATATCAAATCCAAACCACCAAAAATAATCTAGCCCTCAACCAGACGATCACCAATGTGAATAATATCCTGTTATTTGTACTTTCCGACGTTTGACGTCGCATTTTGAAAAAGGTTGACGAAATTGAATTCCCAGTGACGTTTGAAAGTCAGGATAATTCAAGTCTATATGGGTTATATACACATGGTGTTTGTAAAAAATCTTTTATCGCGACGAGAGCGTTTTCGGGGGCATATATAGCTACGAGTCGCGCAGCGACGAGTAGCTATGTAGCCCCCGAAAACGCTCGAGTCGCGATAAAAGATTTTTTACAAACATCATGTGTATATAACCCTTTTATCTACACCCCCACCTCCCCCACTCCCGAAATAAAACAAGTTTTGATTAACAAATGCAGACCACTAAAAATAATCTAGCCTTCAACCAGATAATCACTAATGTGAAAAATATCTGGTTATTTGTACTTTCCGACGTTTGACGTCACATTTTGAAAAATGTTGAAGAAACTGAATTCCCAGTGACGTTTGAACGTCAGGATAATTAAAGTCTCGAAGGGTGAAATAATCTCATTTGAAAAAGTGTAAGTTACTAATTTTTACTCTTTTCCGTCAAATTTTATTTTTACAATTCAGTAAGATTAATTAATGGCCTTCTTTTTTATTCAATACATTTCGATAAATACGCCCCGTTTTATTTGTTTCGATCCGCGGCAGCGATAATTAGTTATTCAAAGTGTTGAATGAAATAGTACGTCATGCAAATGAGATGGGCGTGAACGTTGTATTCTTGCGATATCACGTGACTTTTATTCTTACTGCAGTAACGATAAAAGATTTTTTATTGACAGCGAGTTTTCGATAACGATAAAAGATAAAACTTTACTGTTTTTACGTATAAAGTAGATAAAAAGGGTTAATGTAGGAAAATTTAAACACTCAGAGAGTTTCGATATTCAATGATTGCTTCGGTTCGGTTTTTCGGTATGCCCATGGTATCAGTATCGGTTCGATTTTTCGGTATATTGCACATCTTTATCTGAAAAGGGTTAAATTTCTCAATTTGCCCAAAAGTTAGCCTAGCATCATTCGGATTCGGAAATTGTTACCCTAGATACGCCAATAAAATGCTTTATACACCTGTTCTGCACTCCACTCCACAAAAGGGGTTTTTAGCGTTCGGTCTACTGGGTCACCGTTTTGAAACAACGGACAACTTTCAAAATTGTTTACTTACATGTTTATTGATCTGTCTCATTGTGTTCAGATCTTCTTTATTGCCAACGAGAACTTTGAGTATACCTTCTGGTGCGTTACTGTTTATTTCATCTAGCCAAGAACTCACATTGAGGAAGGATACCTATAAAATACAGTCATTTTCCATATGACTCGTCCGTTTTGTTTACTTTAAAACATTTGATATTTTGTTTTCATATTAATCAGTGATGAATAAAGCATTCCGTCAATTTCATTGGTCAATTTCAAAACTAGACAATTTGATTGGCTGAACAAAATACAACTGGGCCACATTTTCATAATTTGCATAATTACAGTTGTGAGCTTTCATTGGTCAATTTCAAAACTGGACAATTTGATTGGCTAAGCAAAATACAACTGGGTCACATTTGCATAATTTCAGTAAGGAGAATTTACGATATCTGTCCTATTTAGGGTGGGTTATATTGTATTAATCTTATACCTACAAGAAAAACGCCATTCATTTTTTTATATTTTCACTTTTTGCTTCCAAAACATAGGTTATGACCGCTCAACGAGTTCGTTCCAATGAGGGGCCATAACCTATGTTTTGGAAGCAAAAAATGAAAATTTTTAGTTATACGAGGATGTTTTTTCCAGTGTCGTCTGCAACTCAAGTTAGGTGATGGGTTAAAAAGTCAAACTAAGTGGCTAATTTGAGCGTGCGTGTGTATGTCATATGATACATAGAATGTGAAATGAGTGTTTTTCTCATATAATATATATGAAACTCGTCCGAATTTTCCGTTTGGGCTCGCCAGAAGCTCACCCAAACGGAAAATTCTCAGACTCTTTTCATAAATATTATATGAGAAAAACACTCATTCCATATCCTCTATATATGATTACTAAAACCATGGCCGTAGAATTGTTCAGTTTTTATTGTGTAGCATCCAATACAAGTACGTAACTTGGTTTCTGGACTGTAGTTATAAACAGTCGTTTGTGGACAATGACTACAACCCAACATGAAATCCTGCATTTATTGTTGATGGATGAGGCTCAGGAGAGAGGACCTGCGGGGCATCACCTGCCCTAGAGGACGAAAGGTGTGATTCAGTCCTATTTCTGGAATAAAAGATACAACTAGGGTGGGACTACGGTAGGCCCTACCTTGTGATAAGTTCTTAGTGTAGATTGACTGACAAAGAAGATTGAATTTGTTTAAATCCTCTTTTCATTTTGAGAAAAATATCCTTGAAACTTTGGTATTGTGACATCAGTATGCAGCGGGTTAATACGACTATTCTCCAACTTGCCTTTACAGACAGGTACGCATAAATCTTTGCGTAAAATACACTACAGTGCGGCCGCTATGGACTGGTCACTTTTCACGGGTGGGCAATATTTACACGGACGCAATACTATTTGATTCCAAACACTTATTATAGGAATAATCATCAATGAAAGTGTCAATGACACTGTAGCTCAACTTGTCAAGACAAAGACATGCACATGTATAGTATGTGACACAGCAATGACAAACATCTAGGTAATGTCCTGATAACAAAGGTATATATAAAGTATTGTAATGGTCTGTACATAAATACTGACCGTTGCCTGTAACAAATGTATAGGTAAAGTATTGTAAAGGTGGGTGACAGTCAGATGCTAAACTAGAAAAGAAATCTTTGAGTCCCAGAGTGGGTCTGACTGAACCCCAAAATATTTGTTCTCATAGGCACAGTGATAACAAAGGCACCCCAAAACACACTCGTTCCTGTCCCAAGGTGAAAACAAAGGTACCCAAGAAGTTTTGTGAAGATCAATTCATAAATACGAGCTGTATAGAACTTGTGACAAAAAACTGATTGGACCTAATTTTGGTACAAAATGGCCACTGGCAGCCATCTTGAATTTTGGACCGTACCCAGAAACACTCATTCTCGTCCCAAGGTGATAACAAAGGTACCCAAGAAGTTTTGTGAAGATCGGTTCATAAATACAGCCTCTACCCTGAGCCGTATTGACATGTGTGCTCACATTGTGCAAGTAGCACTGAATAAGTCAAAGTTCATCTAATTTGTATAATTTCTGCACGAAAAAAAAACCCTTAGAATATGTGATGTATTCCATGTTACTAAACATTCATACAAAAATTTATTCAAATCAGAACTTTCATACAGAAGTTCTGTACAAAAGACTGATTGCACTAATTTTGGTACAAAATGGCTGCTGGTGGCCATCTTGAATTTCGGACCAGACCCAAAAACACTCGCTCTCATCCCGCGGTGATAACAAAGGTACCCAACAAGGTTCGTAAAGATTGGTTCATAAATATGGCCTCTAGTCTGAGCTGTATAGAAGTTGTGTACAAAAAACTGATTAGACCTAATTTCGGTACAAAATGGCCACTGGCAGCCATCTTGAATTTTAGACCGCACCCAGAAACACTCGTTCTCGTCCCAAGGTGATAACAAAGGTACCCAAGACATTTCGTGAAGATCAGTTCATAAATACAGACTCAAGTCTGAGCCGTATTGACATGTGTACTTAATGTGTGTAAGTCGCACTGAAATATCAAAGTTCATCTAATTTGCATAATTTCTGCACGAGAAAAAAACCCGTATTATATGTGATGTATCCCATGGTACTAAACATTCACACAAAAAATTATTCAAATCAGCGCTTTCATATGGAAGTTCTGTGCAAAAATCTGATTGCACCTAATTTTGTACAAAATGGCTGCCATCGGCCATCTTGAATTTCGGACCGGACCCAAAAACACTCGTTCTCGTCCCACGGTGATACCAAAGGTACCCAAGAAGTTTCGTAAAGATCGGTTCATAAATACTGCCTCTAGCCCGAGCCGTATTGGCATTTGCACTTACAGTGCTGAAATTAACACCAAAAAACATCAAAATTAGTCTAATTTGCACAATTTACGCACGAGAAAAAAACCCGTATTATATGTGATGTACCCCATGGTACTAAACATTCATACAAAAAATTATTCAAATCAGAGCTTTCTTATGGAAGTTCTGTACAAAAAACAGATTTCTGCATCATCGGTACAAAATGGCGGCTGGCAGCCATCTTGAATTTCGGACCGCACCCAAAAACACTCGTTCTCGTCCCACGGTCATAACAAAGGTACCCAAGAAGTTTCGTAAAGATCGGTTCATAAATACGACCTCTAGCCCGAGCCATAGCCAATTGTTGACGTACGGACAGACGGACAGACGGACAGACGGACGGACGGACGGACGACGGGCCATGACAATAGCTCAAATTTGACTTCGTCAAAGTTGAGCTAAAAATTGAATTAGTGAATTAATTAAACTTTTGCTGATGATGATTTTTACTACCTGGTAAACACACGCGTGACCATCACTGCCCACGCTTGAAATACGACCAGTCCACGGAAACTGTACTGTATGGTGGTACATCAGCAAACAACATTATGTATAACCTTTTGTTGAGGAGAGTCCGTACTAATTCAATTCAACAAACCCCACAAGGCTGTTGGATAAAGTTATTACTGAATCTACCGACAAGTACAACATGGATTCCCCCATTCTCTGTAGCCAGTATTGTGTATTGCAATCACGTCCAGGAACACCGTGCTTAACCCCCCGAACACTGATGTCAAAATCTCAAAATTTCAGGCTGCTATTTTTTACCATAATGCAACTAGAAATTTAATCAATTCAGTCTTGTTTGACAGAGTTCATTGAACTCTGTCAAACAAGACTGAATTGATTAAATTTCTAGTTGCATTATGGGAATAATGCCCACTTGAAATATTGGTATTTTGACATCAGAGTGCAAGGGGTTAAAGGGTTAATATGACATAACAACGACGGTAACTTTTGTCTGGCGGTAGGAAGAAATAGCCTCAGATACCATAGCAGTCTCGACAGATACCAAATGTGATACGCAGTCACGAATTGCATCGCCATTTAGTGAAAACAATCCATGGCGTTGATGCCCCATATGAGATGTTATTATGCCAGCTAATGAAATTCGCCAATCACAGCCCCCGAATAGTGGGACGGTACTGAGCTGTACTGGGTCACCTGCAGCCCGAGGTGACCTAACACGAAACTCGTATTAGTTAGGTCAGTACCGCCATTTTGTTTCGACGTGGAAATTCCTCACCTCGCGGTGCTTTTATATCCATATTGAAGAAACTGCAGTACAATCAAACGTCCCCCCGTGTCTATATGTCTCATTTTCTCTCGTTTTATAATAAATTTATTGTGAAATTTATATTTAATTATTTGAAGTGAGAAATACTACTGTATTCGATCTACCGATAACGGATCAATCAAACGTCCCTCCGTGTCTATATGTCTCATTTTCTCTCGTTTTTAAAAACAGCGACTGCACTATAATGAAATTGTAAGAAATGAATCACAGCTATGAAGGAAAAGATGCGAGATACATTTATTTTGTTCGAATTCTATAAAATCGAACGTTTCGGACATTTTCTGCACACTCAAGACAAAGTGACATTACGAAGAAAAGCGTCTATCGCTGTTGTCTTGTTGTCAAGGAAATTATACACAAACAGGGAGACAACTGTGCACGTTTGTTACAACTTACATAGCGTTTTGCACCAGTTTTGAAAATGTGCCGACGTTCAAAATTGATTGTTATTTTGTTTTCGCTGGCATAATAAATACGTTACAGGACGTTCAGGTGGCGGATACGGTGTCATATGAGGCTCGGCAAAAACAATATTGGACTCGGCGTACCGCCTCGTCCAATATTGTTTTCACCTCGCCTCATATGATACCATATCCGCCACCTGAACGTCCTGTATTATTATTTATTTATTTATTGATGTTTAAGGTCACATACTTATGCACAATGGCTAATCGTGACCGTGACAGTTTTACGGGTGGAGGAAGCCGGAGTACCCGGAGAGAACCACCGAGCAACGACGAGCAGCTGTCAGCTCTCCAACATCGTAACTCTGAACTCTGCACCGCAGCACAGGCAGGGTTAGATTGGTTGAAGACATGCGCACTATCGACGTGCAGTACGCCTCAGTACACAGCGTCATCGTGCCCCCATGTAGGCAATCGGGGTGAAGTGTCTTGCCCAAGGACACAACGCGGTTGCCGCAGGTGGGATTCGAACCGAGGACCTCTCGGCTTGCAGCCTGCACCTCTACCAACTGAGCCACCGCGCCCCCCTGAACGTCCTGTAACTTATATTATGAGTGCACATGATCCCCGCATATCCTCAGCTGATATGTTTTTTTTTAAATGAATGTCTAAAGGACACCAAAGGGTCCTTTCCAACAAATATATTGCATCACAATTTCATCAGTGATGTCTTAGCAACGTTGAGCCCGTTTAGTCCTTGGATGGGTGACCGTCTGAGCGATCGATTCGGATTCCCGCGTAGTGTCCTTGGGCAAGACCTTTAGCCCCGATTGTCCACATGGGGGCACAATGACGCCGTGTACTAAGGCGTATTGCACGTCGATGGTGCGCATGTCTGCAGTCATTCTAACCCTGCTTGTGCTGCAGTGCGGAGTTACGATGTTGGGGAGATGGCAGCTCCTCGTCGTTGCTCGGTGGTTCTCTCCGGGTACTCCGGCTTCCTCCATCCGTAAAACTGTCACCGTCACGCTATGACCTTGACTGTTAAATGACATCAATATTTGTCTGGTTTTATTAAGAAACATACAAAGTACAAAGCTTCTATCAGTTTTTTTCCCACAGTGTAGATTAAAGTATTAAGTACACCAAAATTCTTGGAAATAAACCCGTTATCCTGGTGTTTTCCAGGATGCATGGGAGTTTACACCGGTCTGGGAACTCATACACCCTTCGGCTTCGCCTCAGGGTGTATAAATTCCCAAACCGGTGTAAATTCACATACACCCTGGATAACACAAGGATAACTAATATTGTACTATCAATAGTAAGAATATTTATTTATTTATTTATTGGTGTTTAAGGTCACATACTTATGCACAATGGCTAATCGTGACAGTGACAGTTTTACGGGTGGAGGAACCCGGAGTACCCGGAGAGAACCACCGAGCAACGACGAGCAGCTGTCAGCTCTCCAACATCGTAACTCTGAACTCTGAACCGCAGCACAGGCAGGGTTAGATTGGTTGAAGGCATGCGCACCATCGACGTGCAGTACGCCTCAGTACACAGCGTCATCGTGCCCCCGTGTAGGCAATCGGGATCAATAGTAAGAAATACACATGTATATTATTTCTATGTTATCTGTTTTATAATCACGATAAAACCACAGGTGCTTGTCGTATTAGCAGAATTTAATATTTAATAGATTAAGTGTAATTCACATTATACTATCGATACTAAAAAAACACACGCGCTTTTTTAGTATTGGTAGCAAATGTATATTACAGGGGTAACTGCGTTGTGTCCTTGGGCTAGGCACTTAATTCCGATTTCCCACGTGGGGGCACGTTGACCCTGTGTAATAGGGCGTACTGCATGTCGATGGTGCACTAGCTTTCAACCAATGCTTACCCTGCTTGTGTTGAGTTAGAATGTTAGGGAGTCTGACAATTGCTCACCGTTGCTCGGTGGTTCTCGCCGGGTACTCCGGCTTCCTCCACCAATATCAATATCCGACACGAGGTGATCCTGGCTGTCGAAAGTGTCGTTAAACTCCAAAAAATAAATAAATACATAACTTTGTCAGGCATGATGTTCATGTTTTAACAAAATTTCCGCCAGAAAAAGTAGCAACAACTAACGCGCTATCTCGCTTTGGGCAGAAGGCGCCATAGTTGTTGCTATTTATTTTGGCGGAAAGTCTGTTAAGGTGCAAACAACATGCCTCTCTTTTCATATGTGGGTATAATGCGCAACCTTTGAGTCCAGTAAGACTAGAAAGAATGTTAGGTCTGAGTCGCAAACCGCCAGGACAATGAACTTAATTTATGTTCATTTACATTGTCGTTACCTGTGGTTCGTTCGCGTGTTTTACAATTGACGTAACCTCCACGTAACCTAAACGATCGTTCGCGGTTTATTTCCGGGCCTGAATGAAGAATAATTTTACTTCATCCAAGATTACTGACTGTTGTGTATTTTTATGTCAATAATTAATGCAAAGTCCAATGACGAATAAGAAATTTGCACTTACCATTTGTAACTGTTATGTGCAACACAAGCTCGACCAGGGAATCTGAAGACTGTGGCGGCGACTTTTGTTCATAAGGGCAATGACAGAACAGGTTTACAATATGAGAGATGGGAGGGGTGCAATCTTGACAATACATCTTCATATCCGCGCTAGGTTTGTTGGGGCGGCGGCGGGGGGGGGGGGGGATCAAGGGAGTGAGGGTTAGTGCCACCTAATCCCCCAGTAACGCCGCAAATAGAAAGGAGAAAGCTTACTGTAGGCCTTAGGGATTTTTTTGTTTCCTCCTTATTTGTTCAATGCTCTGTATTTATTATGTGATAATTGATAAAAGAAATCTCCCCACTTCTCCCTGTAGCGAAGTGGTCCCACAGAGGTTAATCAAGCTCGAAAGAAGAGCTACAGTGCGTGGAGAGTGGATTGTAACGAAATCACCCGCGGAGTGGAGTTATCACCCAAGATTTAACTTTCAAATTTTGTACATATCGACAAAAAACACAAGCAATGTTTCAGCCAATGGACCTCCGGGTTTAACCCGGAGGTCCATTGGCTGAAACTTTGCTGGTGCTGGTTGTGCTTTGCAAAAAATTTGCAATTATTGCACGGGTGGAATCTCCACTCTGCGGGTGATTTAGTGATAATGCACTCTCGACGTACTGTACAGCTCTTGAAAATTATAGAAGTGAAAGGACAGTTTTCTATTAGTTTGAATGGGACTCATATTATTGCCAATTTTCCTTAAAGCTGATATTCATAGAATTGGATAAACTAACAGTCAGAGTACTCTGACCTACACTCGACTGCCCTGCACTCGGTGGAAGAACTGATCAGAGATAACGCCGGTAGTCGAGTTTTATTTGTTAAATATCACGGGCGGAAATCTCCGAATTGGTAATATTTGAACTGTCATAGCTGTCATCAACCCATAAATCACACTCGAAGAACACTCACCGGCATCACATGATGCTGAAGTTGCAGAATTGTAAATTCTACCACACAATTCGCCCGGTTAACAGAACCCAGGCGGAATGTGTTTGTGGGACAACCACTCCATAGATTGCAAGCAGACTGCCCACAGTGTGTATGGCAGTACAAGTGTCTAGCAATGGCGACTGCCACGTCACGGGGGCTTTCCCTAACTATTCCGCTGACTGGTAGTCACGTAATCAGGTTTGGCATCGGAAATGTGGTGGATATAAGCATCGATTTCTGGGTGTTTAGACAAGTTGTCTCTGGGCTCCTGACGAGTACGAACCCACCTGGTAGTAGAAGGATGGATGCCGCCACTGGTCTTGATTGAACGTTGTTGTATTGTACATGCCAGAGACAACAGTTGTCGCGATGAGAAAGTAAATTTTGTTTTAATAAAAATCGTAGGTAACTGGTAAACTGGTCTTCGTTGTGCTGAACATGTCAAGTTCGTGAGGTAACCAGTCTGGAGCCTGTGTCTGATATCGTCTGGTAAGGAATCACAAAACGCCACGGGCTGATGGGACTTCGCGGTTGATGTGGCTTCGTAGTTCTCTCAGTAATCACAACAATCTGAGTCCGAACTTACGATCGTAGATCGATAGACTTTCACTTAATTCCGCAACACTCCCCAGTTGACTGTAGTGGGAACAACTAAACTCTTTTAATAGATTTGATATCAACCTCGTATGAAGCTGGGCTGAAGCCAGATCAATAAATTAGTTTAATAAATTTCGCTTTTTACTGGAGACTTGTAATCCATATGTTTATGCCACACTCCTTTTCCCACAGAGTAACATATGATCCACACAAGAATGAGCTCGATCAGACGGTTCAAATAAAAGGTTTTCACACACATGGCTGAATGTTAATGCCTGTGACGACGCGACGTGAAGAAAATCGATTGGGTGAATTTATTTAATGGGGTTTAACGACACTTTCGACAGCCAGGATAAACCGCAAAAGGGGGGGGGGGGGGGTTAAACCCAGTTTGTCCCGACTGTCATGACTCAAGTCCTACCCGGAAAAAATATTCCAATTACATTATCAAGGCATTCCTCCGAAGAAGGCATGCCTTGATAACGTAGTTGAAAGATTTGGCAGTAGGGATTGTATTTAAGAACACCCAGTAAATTTGTTTGTGGATAAATACATGTAGCCTAATAGCCGTGATGCGTGTACTTTCCAACATTTTATTTAATTAGCAAGTACCGGGCTGTAATTAGTCGTCCTGGGACCCCAACTCCCCCAGTCAGCCACCGATCTCTGTTTTCACGGCTGTGTGTATGAAGTCCAAGAAGCAAACGTAAGACAGTACATAATTACCACAAAGAGCAAGTTGATATCCAAGATTCCAATTCAGAGGAAAATGCTCCGACTGGAAAATTATTGGGGGTATCATATCCACTACCCCCCTCCCCACCCCCATAGTTGAGTCAGTGTGGATGACAGATTTGCTACATGGATAAAAGTGTAGAAATATAGAATAAACGTATAGTATTTTCAAGTAAAACATTTATTCTATGAGTAGGATTGAAAATGAAACCGACGAGCCTCTGGCGAGTCGGTTTCATTATTAATTCTACGAGTAGAATACATTTTTTACTTGAAAACACTATACGTTTATTTTGTTTATCCCATAAATCTTTTACAGGGCAGTCGCGGCGAAATAGTACTGTTACTCGCTACAAAACACAGTGAGAAGTGATGAGCACATAGGTCCAATTCGAAGACATGCAAAATTGCCCAAAATAAAAAAGGCGCAGTGATACATTTCTGTCTAAAAATTATTCCCCTACAAACCTGAGCTAAACTTGTAAAACTACTTTATTAAATGAACAATGTGTAGTGTTTTCTATTGGTATTGTGAAATACTTTCAAACAGGTTTAAAGAAAACAACAATTGAACTGTTAATTATACTACACGAATTCGGTAGAGGTCAGAGGTCAACAAGTCCGCCTCTACTTCAGGGTTAAATTCTTCCAGTGTTAAACCTATGGGGAAAATTTATCACCCTACTAGGTGAATAAAGCAAAAATTTATCCAAGGCATTTATTGTTCGAATAAACAGACATTTATGGGATAAAAACACTCACTCTGTTTGAAATGTCATAAACCAACAAAGCCACCTTTGAATCACGTAAGTACATCGGAACAAGACTTCTGAAACGTTCCTGGCCGGCCGTGTCCCATATTTGGAAAATTACTGTTCTCTCTCCAACTTCAGTATTCTTTTGAACAAAACTGGCTGGAATAAAATTAAAGGTTTGAACTCTCGCCTTCTTAACAAAGTTTGTTTTGTCATGCAGATGTCGTTTCCAAGTCGGAAGCCCATTCATGTCCACTAGTGTCTATAAAATGTGTATCAGGAGACAGACATACCACAAGGTACTGCCACTTTTATACGACCATTTAATATAAATTTAATTCTGTTGCATGTCAACATATTTCTATTTTGCATCGCAAAATATTTCTTGTATATTTCAGATGTATCTCAATTTACCACAAACTGTAGTAGAGGACATCATTTCATCAAGACAAACACAAATTCCTGACTAGCAAAACACGTTGGCCTTATTGGATATGCCACCATGTTGATTATAGAAAATAACCTACTCTTTATAGTTACTATAATCCATCATAAAAAGGCTCCAGAAAAGCCTGAGTTTCAATTGATATTTGGTTTTCAAGTTATTGCATTGTCAAGCACAACTTAAACAAATTCTAAGGCAGCTGTCGTATCTGACCATCCAAAATATAACAATAACATGATTTTCAAGGGCGTTACGGTTCATTTGCGGCACAACAGAAATAATTAACAGCCTGCACGGCCTGAGACGGAGTCGAGCGCAGCTAAAACGGCAGAGAAGTGTTAACTCCGACAACTCTGGAACTGCTATTGTTTAACCCTTTCAACCCTGGTGGTATCTTCCATGTCATTTCAATGGTACCAATTGGAAGATTCCATATGTATTATTTGGAGTTACACCAATTACTATCTTCAGTGCACGTTGATTGGTCTCCATCATACATTTACCTTGTAGCCATCCCACATAATGACATTATGACGTAGCTTTTGACCCGTCGGAAAAAGGGGCCTCTGGGGTTCAAAGGGTAAACTATGAATTTAACCCACTGTGTATTGTATGACAGAGATAACTGAGCTCTGTCAAATAAGGTATATTTGTTTAAATATCAAAATGCATTATTGAAAATATATTCTGCTGAAAACTTTGTCATTTTTGACATTAGTGGGCAGAGGGTTAACCAGGGCCGGTAATAGAGCCTAACAAAACCATATTATTTCGGTTATTATCATTTACTCTCATTCGATCTGTTACCCACCAAATATAGAAGGTCTGGAATGAAGACTAAATGTAACCCTGTCACTCTGCCGATTTTAATTCGTTTAACTCTTTACCTAACCTGAAAAGCAGACGACACTTGCAAAAATAATTCTCGAATAACTAATTTTTTTCATTTTTTGTCTCAAAAACATAGGTTATGACCCCTCGTTGAAACGAGCTCGTTCCAATGAGGGGTCATAACCTATGTTTTTGAGACAAAAAATGAAAAAAATAATGAAAATTAATTGGCGATTTTTGAGAATAGCGCTGTCCGATTTTGGCCGTTACGTTGGGTAAAGGGTTAAAGGGGGCGCAGTGGCGTTGTGGTACCAGGTTCTCGTCAGATCGCCGAAGTTAAGCAACGTCGAGCCCGGTTAGTCCCTGGATGAGTGACCGTCTGAGCGATCGATTCGGACTCCCGCGTCGTCTCCTTGTGCAAGGCACTTAACACCGACTGTCCACATGGGGGCACGACGACACCGTGCACTAAGGCGTACTGCACGTCGATGGTGTGCATGTCTTCATCCAGTCTAACCCTGCCTGTGCTACAGTTCGGAGTTATGATGTTGGGGAGCTGCCAGCTGCTCGTCGTTGCTCGGTGGTTCTCTCCGGGTACTCCGGCTTCCTCCACCCGTACAACTGTCATCGACACGACGCCACCTTGGCTGTTAAAGAGTCGTTAAACCTTAATAATAGATAATAATTCGTTTAAAGAATTTTCACTTGCACCGAGAGGATCGATAATTTCAAAAGGTTTCAAACAGCATTTCTGAAAAATCAGATTTACAAGAACCTCGGTCTCTGTCAGATTGCTCATCACCTCGGACCCACCTGGGCCCGGTATCTGAGACTATGAGGAGTCGTACACTTGTAGTATGGATGGTTTACAAACACGGTGCTTCACTGTAGCAGCTCTGATGATATTATAGCTCTTTCTGAAATGGTGAGTCGCTCATATCCTGCAATATGTCCCCCAGAGGCGAGGCGGTGGAAGCTCGATAAAAGTAGAGGTGTACATGTTTTCAAGACTACCCTGGTTCGGCCCACTGGGACAAAAGTTACAATCAATTGTATATCGATAAATGTACCATGATACACGAAACTCTCTCATTTAGATAAGCGTGCTGTGGTGTGGTCACTGCCCGGTCCATCTCTTATACTTCAATCATCTTCCAGCCCGAAGGCAAGCCTTCGGGTTGGAAGATGGTTAAATCAGAAGAAGCGGACCAAAGGTTGTATTCTTTAGCTAAATGTTGTTTGGATTTACAAAAAATATACACCCGGAACATAATTAAGCACCCCCTGAAATGTTTCATGACAGTGAAGTTGCTGTTACTGGTTATTATGTTATAATGATTGCTATGTCTCGCAGTACATTTTCTCAAGTGAAACATGATGTTTCTGGTTGATAGCGTTCCCCAAACACATACCCTCGTCCACGTGAAGCATGCTTCCCACGAATGTCACAAAAAAACTATCATCCACATGCAATATCTGAGTATAAAACAAGAAAATTTGTCACTTCTTTTATCAATATAAAATTAAATGTTGACATGGCAAGGATGCATATAAATACTGCTTACGTGCCCAGGAACACCAGACCTACTGCTCCTTATGGTGGTGGATCAATAACGGTCTGGGAATGCCTCTCTCATGATTGTAAACTTGATATGGTGACTGCACGTGGGAATCTCCATAGTCATCAGTACATCCTGGACATTCTCAATCCGGTGATTGTGCCTCATTTTGACAAACACCCGTTCGCTATAGCGAACTACTGGCCCTGTATTCATGGACGACAATGCAAGGTCACATCGTTACCATGCTGAGAGAGTATTCCTGCAGAACAACGCTATTACAACACTACCTTGGCCTGCAATGAGCCCCGATTTGAATCCCTGAAAACACATCTGGTACTTTCTTGGTCGTCGTGTGCAAGCAAGGGGTCCGCCTGTACATAATTTGGACGATTTGGAAGCAGCATTGTAAGAGTAGTGGAAGCAGCATTGCAAGAGGAGTGGCAGCAGTTGTCTCTGGACCGTATCAGAAGGCTCACTGGTAGCATTAGGAGGAGGGTTCAAGCTGTCATCCGGGCACGTTGCGGATACACTCGCTACTGACGTCAGACACTGCTATTGTGTTCAGGAGATCACAAGTTACTTTTTTTGTCAGGAAGTATCGTCATTGTTTTATCATGAACCGTTTCAGCACCACACTTGTCGACAGAACGTTTTTCCATCAAAAAGATTAGTGGCAGATATGTGTAATCAGCGTCATCAAAATATTGTATATTTGCATCATTGTGTTGTCTTTCAGTTGTCAATAGACCATTCTTTCCGTAAACAATCCCTTTCGGCCATCTGAAAGATGGCATTAAAATAACTACAGTTTCTATTAACACCACAGCGAAAAACACATGGGGTGCTTAATTAAGTCCCCGGTGTATATATTACAGGAATGCCTGTATATCGACACGTTTGCACGCGCCGATTTGAACTCATTTTGTAACCGCGTAAAATGTTTGTGGAAAAGGAGATCTTGGTACGTGTCCCCTGTGCTCTCTCCCTCTCCCCTGGTTTCGCAGCCTGTGTCCCTAAGAATTTTCGCAAATTAAACGTGGGCATATATGCAAGACACATGACTTAGACATCTGCAACTTATTACATGCACAATAAATCAATGCGATGTATCAATCGTGGTCGTTTAAACGGAAATTTTACTTTGCAGTTGATGACATGCACAAAAGTAAAATTAATGTAGACACGACTGGAGTTCATATGATCTAAAACAATACAAATGAACGAAGGTGTGACAAAAAGTTGTGTATACCACCTCGAAACACACCATATATTATACATTGCTTTTTATTGAACTACACTTCCAACTCGTCATTTTAACAAGTTTTTCGAACACTATTTCAACTGGAAAACAACTTTAAAAAGAGATGAAAAACGAGGATGTCCTCGCTTGAATGTCAACTCCTTTCATAATACGATAAGCTGATAAATCGTCCCCTGAGTTCCAATGTGTTCTATGTGCCTACTGGCACATAGAACACATTGGGTCTCGGGGGACGAAAGAACACACATCCTCAGCCAAACCCCCGTACCACCCCACACACATTTCCATTACGCTAAAACCCATACAGATGTACATGGTCGTCACTTCTAGGAATAATTTCAGGAACCCATTGTAAAAGTTACATTCGGTTCTGATAAGATATTCTATGGAAAGAAAACAAAATGAGTAGTAATTTCGAAATTCCCCTCAAATGTACACCGTCAGTCATCGGTTTATAGTTTTCAAACGTTCTTGATCGTCAGAAAATACTCCTAGTCAATGTTATATGTATATTTATTACACGCATGTTCTTTGAAATTCCCATATACAGCAACACTAAACCATGCGGAAAATAAAAATCTGTTCCGCATATGTACGGAACGGAAATCGTTGACGGACTATTTTTAAATCGATGCGAAATTTCATTGGAACTGTTTACAAATCGTGCACCACAATTACAATTTGAATCGCTAGCGATAGCTAAAAGTCGTCCCCTGAATTCCAATGTGTTCTATGTGCCAGTAAGCACATGGAACATACAGGAACTCAGGGGACGAAATAGTAACACGGGTTCCCCTCGCAAATTTGGTTGGCGATAAAATGTGTTCTTTTTGTTGATAGTTGTCAAATGAATTGCTGAGTGTCCTTCAAATAATTATTTTTTGACGTGAAGGCGTGTAATAAACACAGAACGACACACGCGTGTGAACGGGTTAACAAATATTGCACTTGTGCCATGGCGGAAGGATAGTGTTATCCTTCCGCGGTGTCACTCGTGCCATATCGATTAACTCATTCGCACGCGTGTGTCAATCTGTGTATATACAAAGACGACCTGCGTGCGTTCACATACCACAGGGTGTTATGACTTTGACGACAAAAATATCAAAACACTTACCTCCTATTGTCGGAACATATTTGTCATCGAATATCCCTTTCGCAGCTCGAATTCCTATCGAACTTTTTCCCACTCCAAGATCTCCAACGACTATAACTTTCACTCTGAGAAGTGTGGATGTCATAGTCGAAAGCTTCGTGGTCGCGCAGTCGTTTCTACAGCTCAATCCTACAAAAGATGATATCTGAAAGGTTTTGAGTAAAATGGCAGAGACGTAAATGGCAGGGTCGAAAATGGTAGCAACCAAAATGGTAGTGATAAATTTTATGGTTCAGGAATATTATATTTATTTATTATTTATTTATTGGTGTTTAAGGTCACATATTGATGCACAATGGCTAATCATGACCGTGACAGTTTTACGGGTGGAAGAAGCCGGAGTACCCGGAGAGAACCACCGAGCAACGGCGAGCAACTGTCAGCTCCCCAACGTACTAACTCCACACATGCAGGGTTAGCATTGGTTGAAGACAAGTGCACTATCGACGTGCAGTACGCCTTAGTACACAACGCCACCGTGCCCCCACGCGGGCAATGGAGATGAAGTGTCTTGCCCAAGGACACAACGCGGTTGCCGCAGGTGGGATTCGAACCGAGGTCCTCTCGGCTTGCAGCCTGCACCTCTACCTACTGAGCCATAGTTCAGGAATAATATCATAATATGTATGTACCCAAAGGAAAAGATATTTGACCCAGCCATGAGGGTTGCTACGTGTCAGGGACAAATATCTTTCCCCGAGGGTGAGATTGATCTGCCCCCTAAAATTTTCTCTACCCTCCAAAGCACTGACCCAATGCAATTTCCACACAGGGACGTGGAGACGGGGGGGGGGGGGGGGGGAGGTCCCCCAATCCTGCCCAAAACTTCTTAAAGGTGGAAATTCGGAGGGCAAGTCCTGCGTAGTTGGAAATTCCATCTTTCTGGATTTTAGAGCTTCTTTGGCGATGATGATGTCTCCTTTATTTCCCAAAATTCCAACTCGGTTTCAAATCGGCAAAACTTCTAACTGTTACTGTTTACAACTACAGTGTACGCAATATCGAGCATCATAAGTATGCATGATGTCAGTCGGTACGAGATTTCTAAAGTACTTATCGCAATAAAAACATCCTCGAAATGAACTTCAAGAAAATCACATCATGTAAAATCGTTATCCTGGGTGAATTCCATCATTCACAGTTACAAAATGAGGACACATCGAAAATCGGTCATTCCTGCATAAGATCTGATTTAATGTTAGGACAGTGTGAAGTGCCCAAAGTTCTCAGCTTGAGCATTTGTTTAGCACCTATTCATTTCCCAGAATAATACCAAATAATAATAACCTGATAATTCTATCATACATGTGTTGGCATTTCAGCTTCTAGAATCAATTTTATGCCCCCTTTCGTAGCTTCATTTTCAGAGTCTTTCTCGTTAGTGAATATTCAACTAAGGGGAGGGACCGGGAGGTGCTTCCCCTCCCGGTTCATCCCCCTAGATAGAAATTCACTGCCCTACATCCCTCAAATCGGAAACCTCGAGCCACGTCCCTGGTTTCACACAACCATGAATCCCAAAATGGTCTCCAGTATTGGGATTACACAAGCTGCAAATGTGCCTCAGCTTCGATGTCAGTATTTATTATTTATTTATTAGTGTTTAAGGTCACATACTTTTGCACAATGGCTAATCATGACCACAACATGGATATAAAGTCAGGGTCAGTCAATCGTTTATACCCCATGTTGCCTATTTTAGAGGCCTCGCACCCCAAGCATTAGTGACTGGGTCCTATTTTACCAGTGAAAAAGAGCTTGTTTACCACAGTAAACAAGCACTGCTTCACTTCCCGGGTTTCCCATGGGGGATTCGATGTTAGAGCACTACTTTTTTCAAAACTGTCTCGGGGGGGGGGGGGGGGATCCAGGGCTAGACCTAAAACTGTTTCCAATATTGGGGCATCACAGGCTTCAAATGCCTTAGATTCGCTCTTAAAGCACTAAATATAGCAAAACTGTCTCAGGGGTGTAGGGGCTTGGCTTGTCCTAACTAGGGCCTTCGGGGTGCCGCCAACTTCCCCTTAGGAGGTCGATGGAGGGGCAATGAAAGCTAGGTCCTAGTTAAGATTACGGGCTACCTCGTCGAAACCCCACAGAATGGCCTTTTAAATATCATCTTTGCCCCCCCCCCCCCTCAAAAAAAAAAAAAAAAAAAAAATGGCTAGGGCACCCATTATTATAGAATCCCGGATCAACGCCTAACTGATCACAACTACACGTAACGTCAACGAAGTCACAATACTACTCGTTCTACGAAAATTTATCGTTTATACCGATTGATCGTAGAAAAAAATGAATTGAAAAAGCGCATCAAAAAGTTCCGCATATACCAAAGGAAAATACTAAGAAAATCAGCGTCAACTCACGACTGAGATAGGTCAACATATTTTTGAAGGAGTTGAAAAGCTGACATTCTGGTGAAAACACTTTTGAAATTATTGATTTCGATGAAGTCACGTGGGGTATGGTGTGAGAAAAATCATCCAAGAGTGTTGTGGAGTTGAAGGTACTTGAAAGTATTTGAGTACTCGGCAGGCAGAATATAATCGAGTAGAACAGAGAAGCATTAAATTAAAATGTACTATGAAACACGGGAATTCTGGTGATATTGCATGCGATATTATTTCTACCTACCAATCAAATTACCCATTGTTCTACGCAAACACCAGATGCGCATGCAGGAATACATTCCAATAGATTAGAGAATTTTTATAGAAAACTGTCAGGGTGGTAGCAACACGTTGACGAAGGTTAGTAAAGATTTCTCTCTAACGTCACTCATCCACATTTGTCTTAATGTACTGCACCAGGCAAGCAGAGCAGTCTCCACCGGTTAAAGTGGAGATAATTTGTACAGCTTCCTATGGCTGTAAAGCACGTGCTTCTGTGTTTTCGACAGCAGCAGAACACCAGAACAATCTAATCTCCGGTACGTTGTTAGCAAGCCTACATATACTAATATTTGGCTGGGCAGTACGCCAAGACTGTCTTAAGGAAACTACCCTCACTTGGTTAATTATCGTATCAAAGCTTTGTTGCGAATAGTCTTAATCCGTTTGTAGGAATCGGAGCATTATACACTCAGATATTAGAATTTAAATTGATACCGCTGTAAATTTGGCAAAACACAATTTTATTATTCTAACGGTCTTAACAAATCTTTAATGAAGTTCTCCACCTTTTCGATGGTAGTATCCGTTGTCGGTTCCTCACAGTGATACCTACGCTGCCAACTTTAAAGGTCTTCCGCCCAGTCGTTGGCTACCGTTGGGTCCAATGGAACCAGTAAAGCAGAATTTGTTTCCCTCTGTATACAAGCACTTATCCGCATCATTGGGTTTCTACGGGGGAGGGGGATACACGAAAGCTTCATGCTCCATGGCAAAGTATTCAAAAATTATCCGGCAACATATTTCGAACAGCGCGAAATTTAACACAAGCGTGGTAGAAACTTCCGTCTTGGATTTTCAAATTGTTTTCGAACTGAGGTGAAATACAAGAAGATACAAACATTCCTATCAGATGTACAAATACCCTTGTAATGCAGTCTTATTGTGATATATGAACGAGTTTTGAAAGCATTTCTTTCACTCCAGTATCACAAAACATTTCTCATTAGGCCATTATTGTAATTATAAACCTGTAATTGAAAGCGAGCCAGTATTACAACAGTTACTGTCGGCGTAACGATACGAGATTTTTATCTGTGACCGAAAGCTGAACAGGCACAAATACTAGAAACTTTCATAATCGTATTTTCCAGAATTGCATTCTCTTATCTGTATATATAAACAATGAAATGGACAGTGGCGAGGCCAGGGAGGGGGTGGGAGGGGGTATGGGGGGGATTTACTTCCCCTCCACTTTTTTCGCCAAGCGTAGTAAAAAAAATACTATCATTTTAATTTTTGTATTGAACGTTGCGGTGTAATGGTTGGTATGCTTAATTCCATATTCCCATGTGCACTAAATCAGAGAAGTTTAAATTATGTCTGTGTGCGCCCCCTCCCCCCCCCCCCCCCCCCCCACACACACACACATTAGCTGCAAACAACAAACAAGAGTCGAGGGCCCAAATTGCAACAAGGCGTGCCGCGTTCAAACGATCTGAAACATACCGCTTAAGAGTATTCGGGGAATGCTAGAATCGAGAGCGTGCAACGCATCCGTGTGGAATGCAGCCTACTTTCATTTTCGATTTGAGTGTCGTTTGGTGCTTTGTGCTCGCACTTTACAATAGCGTTCTTCCGTTAAAATGTTACCATGCACGACGTTTTCTATAACTGAAAGACCTAACCGTTAAGTTTCAAAAGGATAAAACTGTTTTAATTCAATTGTCTGAGAATGCTCCAGAGAACACCATTTGCAACGTAAGTTTTAAAAGTTTTCTCAACTTCGGGAGGGGTGTCCCCTCCCGAAGTTGAGAAAATTTTTAAAACTTACGCGCGGCGGGCAATACCCAACTGTACCCCCTCACTTCTGTAACTCTGGCGCCGCCACTGGAAATGGATCATCAGCGTTTTAAAAAACGTGGCAGTTTACCAGAAGGTAAATTGTCACGTCTTTTAAAACGCTAATGATTCATTTATTTCCATGATTTGTAGCCAACGATAGGAAATACAATTCCATAAAAGCATTAGAGTATTGATTTACGCAATGGTCCGTTCGCTAAGACTAGAGTAATCGGGTAGTATAGTGTTATAGTGTTAGGGGCGTATGAGTCTGGAGCGAAACGACATGGTGCAGTTTTCATCCGCTATAAGGTAAAGGGGACGTAACTCGAGATATTTTTGTTAAAAAACTCTTTGGTTAAAAGAGAACAGTGATGTTATGTTGACTTTGATGTTTGCCGGGAAAGGCGAATAATACAAAAATGTGTTTGAGATGTTTTCTGAATTTTTGATTATCTACCGATGAGCCTAATTCCCCGACATGGTGGAGAATCAAACCTAATTCGATTAATCTCGCCGTGCGATGTTGCTGTTTGCCAGTTATAGACTTTTTTCGTTATGAACGGTTTGAACTTTCCTTTGGTTGAAAAATGATGAGTGACATTGATCCCATGTATGGTCACGAGGTCGTCAACGCTGACCGCGGGGTCACCAATGACTTTATTAACTATGATAAAAACCCGTTTACCCCTCGATCTTCAAGACAGACTGTCAACAGCTTTCAGAGTGCAGATTCGGCAATGGACACGCGACAAAATGTCCCACCCATCATCGTGCAGTCACCTCTCGTGACGGACAAACTGATCAAGAAATTCTCTGGATTTTTACATGAAGACGCCTCAAAATTTTTAACCGAATTTCAGTCATATCTTGTTCTGTCCAATATTCAGGAACATTCCTCACAGGCTTTGGCAGCTTTTCATCTCCATCTGCAGGGTCCAGCTCTGGTGTGGTATCATACTCTCCCTGAGGAACCTGGACGATCTTGGGGCACCGTCAAAGCTCTTTTTCGAGCAGAGTTCTGTGATACTGTTAATCACCCTGCCTTGGTCGCTGAAGAGGCCACTTTTCACACAATGTGTTTAAAACCATCACAGCACATTGAGGATTTTCATTCATCAGTTCTGGAAAAGGCAAGACGATTGCGAAAAACCGAACGCAATATAATTTGTAAATTTGTGGATGGTTTGCCAAGTCAGCTAGCATTTTTTGTACGGGCTGGTCGCCCTGAAACGTACCGAGATGCCTTACATTCTGCTAAACTTGGAGAGGCACATGGCTACCGTTCTCATTCCGACGTGTCTGTGAATGCAGTGACCTCACCCCCATCTCCGTCTGTTTCGGGTGTATCTGTTCAAAATGCCTTAGAGGAAATCAACCAACGCTTGATTGCTCTTGAAACGAGTCCTGGTAATAAAGTTCAATCTACCCCTAGAAAACTTGATCGGGACAGGACACGCGATGATCAGTCAAAGTCTTGTTTTCATTGTTCAGGCCGAGGCCACTACAAGCGGCAGTGAAACTGGAATGGGATGGGTCCCAAGTCTCCAACATTTTGTCAGCTTTGCAATCAGCAGGGCCATCAAGCCAAAAGTTGTTTACTAGGTATTACTGCAACCACCTCTAGACCTGTTAAAGTTACATGTCAGTTTTGTGACCAATCCGGTCACACTGCTCGTTCATGTCCTCAGTTAAACGACAACGGCCTGAAAGTGTAGGCCAACTTTCGGGCCCTCTGTCGATTGACTGCGAACGTGAACATGAAAATCATTTCTTCAGTTATGATTCTGTTACTAGTGATTCCTCTTGTATATCTGATGATTTTTCAGTTGATAATGATCAGATATGCTGTAAAAACAATTTTATGTATCTGCGGGTGTTTGCAGGGTCCCGTTGTGCACCACTTACTGCTTTACTTGATTCAGGGAGCAATATTAATATTGTTTCACGACAGTTTTTTGATTCACATAGTACCGACTGCAAAAATTTTCAGCCATCCGGTTCTAAAATTTTATTAGCTGATAATAAATTTGTTCATATTTATGGTACTGCTCAGATTCGTCTTAGCAATACAACTCGTGTCGATAGCTCAGTCAAGTATCGCCCTTACCATGTCTTAGTTTATATTTTAGAGGAGGCATCACATCCTCTAATATTAGGTACAGAGTACATGAGAGCACATAACATTAAATTAGATTTTACCAAGCAGGCTAATTTTTGTGACATTAAGAAACATGTTAAGGTGAAGGCGCAACAGACATTTGTTGTCACACCAGGTTCTGAATGTGTACTCAGTGGTCGAGTACCTGGGAATGTGCCAGTGGGTACACAGGGGGTCACACTGGTACATTCTGAGTTGCTCAATAAAGGCTTATTGACAGCCAAAGCAGTTGTTACTTGCTCTCCTAATCGGATGATTCCAGTAAAATTACTAAATCCTGGTAAGGACACAGTATCCATTCATAAGGGTGCCACATTGTGCAGTTTGCAAATCTGTGACAATTCATTTGATCTTGTGCCTATATCGTGTGCACATGTGACCCAAAGTAGTCAATGTGTGTCCGATACAGTTACACGCATTGATAATTCGGATGCGATTACAAAATTCAAATCTTACTTTGATGTACCTACTGAAACTCACTTGTCTGACAAGCAATCAGAACAATTATTACAGTGTCTCTATCAACATAGGGATGTTTTTGTAACTGATGAAAATCCATCACTTGGGTTTACTAACTTGGTTAAACACCAAATTCATTTGAAGCCAAATTTCGTGTCTAAGCATCAAAGACCGTATCGTTTGCCTCCCGATAAGAAAAATGTTTTGCGCCATCAACTTGATGAGTTGCTGAGGCAAGGCGTTATCTCCCCGGTATCTGAGGCTGACGATGTACCTATATCCAGTCCCATTGTGCTTGTGACCAAGCGAAGTAAACCTAAAAGTAATCCGGATTCTATTTCACGAGAGGAAAGTTTGTCATCGTATCGGTTCTGTTGCGATTTTCGGTATTTAAACGCACAAACCTCTGATTTTAGATATACTATTCCTGACTTGCAGGATTTAACGGAATCATTTTCCAATAAGGTTCCGAATTTTATTTCCTCTCTTGATTTAAGTTCGGTTTTCTTCCAAATGGCAATCGATGAACAGTCTACACAGTACACTGCATTTAATACCTGTTTTGGTACCTTCAAGTTTTTGCGCCTTCCTATGGGATTACGCACATCTCCCAATTCCTTTCAACTCTTAATGGATAAAGTTATGGCAGGTTTGACTTTTGATTCCGTACTTTGTTATTTGGATGACATTTGCATCATTTCTGAGACTTTTGACCAGCACTTGGCTGATTTATCAACAGTGTTGTCAAGGCTCAGAAATGCTGGTTTGAAATTAGGACCGAAAAAGTGTAAGTTTGCTCAAGTTTCGTGTATATTTCTGGGTCACGAAATTTCGAAACACGGTATACAACCCCCAAAACACCGTATCGAAATCATCAAAGACTACCCTCCACCTACGAGTAGAAAACAACTTCAACGTGTTCTTGGAGTGTTTAATTGGTTCAAGAAATATATACCAAATTATAGTGCAATCGCAAATCCTCTACATCGCTTAATAAAAAAGGGTGTTCCTTTTCATTGGAGTGAAAGTTGTGTTTCAAGTTTTCAACAATTGAAAGATTGTCTCGTTAATTCGCCAGTGCTAGCATTTCCACGTTCTGATTTGGAATTCCACCTAGCGGTAGATACTAGTTCAAAAGGCATCGGTTATGTTCTTTATCAAATTCATAATGATGGGAAACATGTTATTCGATTCGGATCGAAGGGGCTATCCACCTATCAACAATCATATGGTCCAACTAAACTGGAATTGTTGGGAGTCGTCACAAGTGTTCTCGACTGTTCGCCTTACCTCTGTGGAAACCATTTCGTCATAGAATGCGACCATCAAGCATTGAAACCTTTATTCCAAAAACAGCTACGAGGAGCTATATATGAACGATGGCTTGCCATATTGCAGCAGTTTGATTTCGATATCGTCTATCGACCTGCAGGTGAAATGGCTGTCCCCGATGCTTTATCCCGAACTGCAACATTTCCAGAAACTTTATCCTCAAGTCCAGAGGAGACCGATCCATATTTCGGGTACATACAGGAAAAGCCATCTCATGTTCGTGTAATTTCGGAGAACAATCAAGTATTAGAAACTGTGTTTCCAGTTCCACAGGCTAATGTGTTACAAGTTTCAGCACCAGTTAATAGTGCTTATGATGCCGACACTGAAGACAATCTTAATCAATCGATTCAGGCACCTGCATCACGCAAACGCAAAAATATATGTACATTATTTTGCAAACGCGTCAAGTCTGACCGTAGAAGTAGTTCTGTACTTGTACCACACACTGATAGTGACAGTAATTCTGACTTGCACTCAGACATTGAAAAGAAAAAAACTTCTGTATTACAGACCGACAGTGTTTTTCCCTGCCCTACTGAAGTGACTTGTATACCAGAAACTGACTCTGATTGTAGTGTCGAGCCAGTAGCTACATCTCACAGTCTTCTTTGTGCCAAGGAGACTTGCGACACTCGTAATCATTCAGACGCATTCTCGCAAGACTCGTGTAGTAATGTTCATGTAGGTGATTTGACCCCTGACAATTCTAAATTTATTTCTTCACCTGTGGTTTCAGATGCACCAACTCCACCTGACTTGTTACCTTCAATCTCTCATTTGAATATGTCTGTGGAAAACGTTCGTGATTGTCAGAGACGCGAATTTCATTCTATTATTGATTACTTATCGCAAGGCACACTACCTGTATCACAACGCGACGCCCGTAAAGTACTTTTAGAACAATGTGATTATGTAATTATTGATGAATTACTCTTTCATTCCCGCAAACCAAAATCACGACGAAGTAAATCTTTATCATCATATCAGCTGGTGCTTCCTAGAATCTTAATACCCAGTGTGCTTCAGACATTCCATGATTTCCCTATGGGGGCACATGGTGGTATTCATGATACTATTGATAGAGTGAAACAACATTATTTTTTTCCGCGACTTACCACCATTGTTGCTGAATATGTGCGGTCATGTAGTGAATGTCAGTCTCGCAAAATTACAAAACATTTTGCTAAAAATAAAATTGTTGCCTACCCTACACCTGCACAACCGTTTGAAGTGTGGGAAGTTGACTTATATGGTCCTTTGCCATGTAGTACTAGAGGAAATTCGTATATCTTCACCGCTTTAGATATGTTTTCTAAATTTCATGTTGGTATCGCACTACCAAATAAGGATGCATTTACAGTTTCGGAAGCTCTCTTTCACCTATTTACGACCTATGGTGTTTGTAATACATTGATATCTGATCACGGAACTGAATTCACTGCTAAAGTTACTCAAGGGTTGTGCAAATTACTTGACATTCCGCAGCAGTTTACGCCCAGCTTTATCCATCATTGCCTTGGTGCATGTGAGCGAGCTCATTCGACATTGGCTAATAAACTCACCCCATACATGAATAATAACTGCAATAACTGGGACGTATGTTTGCCCTCTATCATATTTGCTTTGAACAATTCGGTCAACTCATCAACAGGTTATTCTCCTTTTGAGATAGTGTATGCACAGCGACCAAAATTCCCAATGACGAATACTTTGAATGTTGATCAATCTTTGCCAAAGAGCATATCAGATTATTTGCATACCAAACAAGATGTTTTATTACAAATGCGCAGTGATATTAAGACTAAGCTTGTACATTCTAAGTCCATTATGGAAGAACTAACCAATAAAGACAAAACATTATTGGAACTTAACCCTGGTGATTACGTGTATTTGCATGATGAGTTTTCAGGTCCTGCTAAAAAATTGCAGAATATCTTCAGTGGACCCTATGTTGTTGTGGGTATTCCAAGCCAACATATGGTTTCTCTGAGGGATCCCAGTGGAAAGAAGAAATTTCCTCATGCTATACACGTTGATCGATTAAAGCTAGCATATGTTAGGGAACCAACCCCCGATAATTTTTTTTCTGTTACAACTCATACGACTTTTGTGTCTCAGTCCACACAGACTGAGAATGTACATGTACCAGTGTGTGAAAACCAGGATGGACACTATACAGGTAGTTCTGTAACTCCTGTTGACTCTTTTAGTGATACTAATCATCCCGCAGTGTTTCCCACCCCCAGACCGAAACGAACGGTTAGGAAACCTCTCAAATTGAGAGATTCAGATCATATTGACCCCAATGATATTCCTTTATCTAGTGATGAACAGTGTAATAAGATTAAGCGAATATTAGCCCAACGTCATACATCAGAGGGTATTCAATATTTCGTACAACTTGTGGGTGAACCCGCTCAAAATGCCAAGTGGTTGTCCTTGTCCAAAACTTGACAATAAGGCTAAGAAGTCTTTATACATTAGACCCCCTCCGATTGTGTAACATAATCTTATATGAGATTATGTAATGTGAGACTGTTATAACAGGCTTTGTGTTTTAAGACCTACGGGTTCCATATTTGTTGTTTTGGGTGATTTAATCCTCGACTGGATATTACAAAAAAAAAAAAAAAAAATTTTCTTATATATGTGTTTCATAATTCTGACATTTCATTATGAGACACTGGAATAATCCACTGTTCGCATATCATTGTACATACATGAATATGATATACTCATGTTGTATATGGTTATGGTTGATTGGATTTTCTTGATTGTCTCTCTTTGACTTGTATCTCTGGGACCTAGCACGGTTTGTAAGTTTATGTAGATATACCAAATGCAATTAGCGGTATACAATAATACATGTATGAGTATTGGTATAGGTATTGGATGTTAACTAACAGGACACCATTCTACAGTCCTAAGATGTTATTTATTGTGTTTGGAGTCAGGTTTTGATGCTCCCCCTTTAATACTAGTATTTGATTGTCCTTAGTAATTTCTTTTAACCTGATAATTTGATTAATTGCATTCGTAGGAAATGCAGATAGATAGACAGTTATGGTTTACCTGGCCAGTAAGCTATATGCATATTATTGGAGAATCAGTGGTGGATTCCATATTGATACAAGTCAGGTCATTTTCAAATTTAAATGTTCTCCGCTTACTTAATTTTTGTTCATTTTTGGGTCAGGTTGAATATGCATACTGTTGTTTGGCTCTCGACTCATTGGTAGGCCTACTCTGGGGGAAAATTGCTTCTCAATTTTATTTCAGCGGGGGATGTTATAGTGTTAGGGGCGTATGAGTCTGGAGCGAAACGACATGGTGCAGTTTTCATCCGCTATAAGGTAAAGGGGACGTAACTCGAGATATTTTTGTTAAAACACTCTTTGGTTAAAAGAGAGCAGTGATGTTATGTTGACTTTGATGTTTGCCGGCAAAGGCGAATAATACAAAAATGTGTTTGAGATGTTTTCTGAAGTTTTGATTATCTACCGATGAGCCTAATTCCCCGACAATAGTATTGACGGTTCATATTCATTTTGTTAGTTCGTGATTGTATGGTCACAGAAAGCCGGTAAACCCACCTTGCATCAATAAAGGCTTAAGCACTGTTACACCCAAGAAGGTACACACACGTTGCGTGTGATGTAATAACAGTGTAATCAGCTACTTTTGTTTTCAGTTTGAAATTTCGACAGAGTGGGGCTTCCAGTTTGAGTCTTACTGTGAGGCAAAGACAACAGGGACAAGTGAGTCGCAAACTATAGTGAAAATTGTATTCTGTGGTTTTGTATTTCAACCTGAATATTGGTCTCAATGTTGGCATTTATCGGCTGATAACGAATGTATTATGTTCTCATCTCATAACCTCCCTTCTGTTGACCTCCTATTTCTTGAAGTCAACCGTATCGAAAGTTACGTTCAAACAACTCGATATTTTGCCAATATATCCCATTCATCTTATTTACATAATTTAAATATAACTCCCCGTCGTACTTACTTCTATAAAACGCAAGTGATGGGACGAAACTTCCGTTACCGTTTGGTAACGTATGTTTTGTCTTCACCTGATGCGATTGTTGACCTTTGTAGTACTATATTATACACGGACCCGTGGATTTCACCATCTAGAGTCACGATGGATAGTTGATGTATCATTATTAACCTAAAAAGATGTTTTTTTTTATAATTTAATTAACAGGAAGAGTGTGTCTGTATATGGGTCAAGTTTATTGCTCCTTTCTGTTTACAATAAATGGTTCTTAGATGTGCTCAAAGGATTGGGGAAAATACATTGAGGCGAGTATGTTCTTTTAGGAGACTCTATTACCATTATACTCTCGAGTGCCTAATACTAGTACATGGCGAAATAATAGTACTGGGTGGAACATTTCTGAAAATTAATAATAGTTTAGGGTCGAATAATAGTATCGGGTGGAAAATTCTAAGATTTGAGCCAGAGTCGCTTTTATAACATAGACGTCTGATGCTCTTGAAGTGGTGAAGGGCTAAATTACTTTCGGTTATCATAATTTTCAGATGGATTTGACTTGTTGTAATTTATGGGAGAGTACCAATAGGCACTCTCCCATAAATTGCACCAAGGCAAAACCTTATAGACTAATTAATTCTGTTTCAGCGATGGTACGAAGCACATCCACTGAGTACTAGGTCTTAAAGTTATGGAAAAAGTACTTCAGAATAAAGCCCAATATGCTTCCAGATCTCTACCAGTTAACATTTCCATTGCATTCTGTGTTTGCTTGTACATGTACCTTACTAGTTTGTTTTGGTGAATTTCTTGAGATCAGCGGCTGCTCTCTAATCACACAGGGCCAAATAAGGATCATAAGGCAGGAATTTTGTTCGAAAAAGAATACCCATACATGTATGATTATTAGGCACTCAAGAGTATCAGCCACTGCAGCATGTAGGTTCTTGCTAATATGCACGACATGCCTTTACTTGGATATATTATTCATTGTAACGAATGTTACGTGTTGAACAATATAAAAGATTTCGAATTCGGGAGAATTCTCCATTATTTTATGCTTACTTGAAATTCGAGCCAAATGTCCTTTATCGTAATATATATCTTGTGTCGAATCATTTTAGAAACCTACATTGTATTATTATTATTGTATTCTACCAATGTACATGCGTATTGAGGATATATTCAATGAACTGCGCATTAATCAGTCTTACAGGTATATATGCTTATGTACATATACACCCTACATACGGCTGATTGATATTTAATCCTTGAAGTATATTCTCAACATATATGTACATGTTCATAGGTAGAATACATGTTGCATCATATCGTGGTATACTACAGAGAACCAGAAACCTCAGTACTCGTCCACAAAAGTTTGGTAGCTATCTCGGGTGAAGGATCGCATCGCGCGTCACCATACCTACCCTTCTGGACATTCTGTTTCAGACTGAATTCATCCCTCTGGTTGAACTGAACTATGTACATTATTGGACGGACAGCCCTATCAGCCAGCATTGAAATAAGTGCAATTTTTACGCTGTCCAAAACCATGAAGACGTGTTCGGCTGTCCTAGTACCTGAACTTATTTTGAGGCCGGGCAGGGCAAGGGTGAATGTGACAGGATCGGGAGGACCGCAAAGAGGTTGGCTGACCATGCAATGAAAAGAGGTGTCGTTTCAGTTCATGATTCGGATGATTTTTGTTTTAAATGGGCATCATCGGTCGACTCTGGAATCGAATATTTTTTCGTGCTAAAAGCAAAATGTGTTGAAAAGACGCACGAGATCAAAGCATGACCGCAGAAACCGGTAAGCGGTACTATGAAGCTACATTCCTTTACCGTGGGCACTGGCCGAAAAGTTATTTGGAGGGAAACGTCGTGCTATTGCACAAAGTGCATGACAGACGAAAAATGTGACACATGGAATGTCTCATCAAGCAATGCACAACATTGAGCGCCCCGCGAGCGGAGCGAACACCACATAGCTCAACCCAAATTTTCAACTGGTGATTATTTGCTACAGTCTACATGACAAAGTGGTAGGTGGGGAAAATAGTCGATCTGGACGAGACAGAGGTCGAAATATCGTTTATGAAATGCAGGAAGAACATGTTTCGATGGCAACAACCCGATGATGCAATTTGGATGTCACCTGACGGCATTCTAATGAAATTGAAACCTCCAATACCATCAGATACCATCGGGCAAATCGGATCGAATGTTTCGTGCTTCTCAGAAGGATGCTATTCGACAAGCTTTTAATGGTTTGCAGGTGAAATGGAAGCATTTAACACCAGATCATGGACTGAAGCTGGTCAATTTAGTTTTCTTTTTGTCAGATTTTATGGCATTTAAGTTCCAAGTTTAGCCAATATTTTTACCTTACATATCCCATCCCTACTATAAGTCAAATAGTAGCACGACCATTTCCGTTGCTTGATATTATGCACATTTAGTATTGGTCATTCCACAGAACAGTCAATTATTAAATTTATATACCTGAAATTGATCCTGATAGTCGGGTGTCTTTAAAGTAAAAAAAAAAACACTGACATACGTTACATTTGACCTGTCACCCTCACGGACTGTTTTTCTCAATTCATAAGCTACAAACGGGTCACCTGACTTTGCCAGTATCGAAATGAACCTGTCACTTGTCAGAGTAAGCCAACAGCGTGCCAAGTATACTCCTCCATATGTATCAAGGTGATAGCTAGGATTTTCGATTTTGTTGTTTAAAAGTGTAAATATTTTCGATAATCTTCCTCACTCGGGCTAAATGTAAAGAGTAAAGATAGGTATATGACGGACACCGAAAACCGATTTGTCACTTAAACAGATCAGCAATAATTCAAGCGCTGCTAATTAAGCATGAAATTTTATGTCCATCACCGCGTTTCTGTTTAACGCTGTAAAGGGATATGTGGTAAGAGATTAAACACAGTGAAAGCCAGGGTTCCCCTGTAGTCATTATCTGTGTAAATATGGCCAGTTAATAGATAATTGTGTTAAAAACAGTACATCGCACATGTTTTGGACACACGCCCATATTACGCATCTAGCCT
Source organism: Pictodentalium vernedei (assembly GCA_031216915.1). Taxonomy (NCBI): domain Eukaryota; kingdom Metazoa; phylum Mollusca; class Scaphopoda; order Dentaliida; family Dentaliidae; genus Pictodentalium; species Pictodentalium vernedei. Next base: position 130,088,838 of record CM062297.1, read on the forward strand.
GTCACCGAAATGTCAAGGCATGCCGAAATCAGAGTCTTTCAAAGAAACTTTAAAGCGAGTATTAAATTAAGATAGATCTAAGCGCTAAGCGGCCAAGTTCAAGAGAAGTGATTAAACTGAGAATTAATGTTCTGGCTATGGAAATAAAAATCGGGTGGTTTCTCGAAAATTTCATTCCAATCTGAAGGTGTGTAAGACTGTGGGTCTCGGCGAGAAAATGGGGATGTCCCATGCTATAGGTTACAGGGGGTGCCGCATCGGTGCGAAAGTATAGGCACGTTGTAGTGTAGGGGTGCTACAGAGCTCATATTTAGAATAGCGGCAGTCGCGGGTCAAGTCGGTGGCCATATCTGAGTGTAGGATCAGAAATAGGAAGTACTAGCTCAGGGAGCTATTGGTATTTAGGGAGACGGCATGCCTGTTGTAGAAGGCAGGCCCTACGTAGGCTGAGTGGGCTTTGCCTGTATGAACATTATTCTGAGATAAATAAAGGGGGGCGTTTAACCCCATTGGTGGCGACTGCTTGAGTGAAAAGCGTCCAGTAAAGTGACAATAAGCTAGTGACCGTGCGACGGCACTCTCCAATAATTTGTAATAAAACAAGTTCTGAATAACAAATTCAGACCACCAAAAATAATCTAGCCCTCAACCAGATAATCACAGATCTGAAAAATATCGTTATTTATACTTTCACATTTTGAAAAAAAACGTTGAAGAAACTAAATTCCCAGTGACGCTTGAACTACATTATACAGTGATGGATGACCCAATAAAAGGACTACCTCGTGGAAGGCTGTTCGATATCACTTTGTTCGTATAACTTTTATTCATTAGTTGGTATTTCACTTATGGCCCGGTGATTTTAATCAGAAGACGAAAATCGACGTTTCGGCAACTATCTTGAATGAGTGAGTCAATTTTAATGGATGTCGATCCTGGAGCATCAATTATGCTCACTAGCTAGATTATTTGCAACCTGAGAGTAAAGCTGCCTGCATATAACTTTGATCTGATTGACCAAAAGCAAGTTAAGCACCATTTCACTTATCCCTTTAAGACATTCAAAATCAGGGTTATATTAAACTGCTGAAACGGATCACCAAATATAATTAGTTGGAATGTTGATGAATCGGGGGGCGTGGTGGCTCAGTGGTAGACTGTTGAACTTCTATACTAGAGGTCCCGAGTTCGACCCCGGCTGTTTACATGGGGGCACAATGGCGCCGTGTACTAAGGCGTACTGCACGTCGATGGTGCATATGTCTTCAACCGCTGTAACCCTGCTTGAGCGGAGCTTGAACAGAGTTAGAATGTTGAGGAGCTAACAGTTTCTTGTCGATGCTCGGTGGTTCTCTCTGGGTACTCCGGCTTCCTCCGCCCGTAAAACTGTCACGGTTAGCTGTTGTGCATAAGTATGTGAACTTACTCACCAATAAATAAATGAATAAATAAATAAATAAATAAATAAATAAATGTTGATGAATCGTCACCTGCCAATTTATTCTATGATGAAAAACTTGCTTGTCAAAAAATGATGAAAAAAATAAAATATTTTAGCAAATTCTTTTTCTTAACATACCTACCACAGTTGTTTACAATTGACTGTAACGTAAGTGCAAGCCCTTCTTCGGAACTTAACTCAAGCTAATAACTTTTCCAAACGAATTTGGAAAAAAAAGAAGGTTGCATAAGCACTATAAAGAGATCGAAAAGGGTCGAGCGAAACCGGCGCTTGACATTACAAGCACTCTCCGTGCACATCTCTTGCATTACCCAGCACATACGCAACTACCATGACGTCAACTCCGAACTTCCGCCAACGAGAACTTTTGTGATTTAGCGGGAAGGCAAACATATCCCCTTGGAGGGTGGGCCTCCGGTAAACAATTGTGGTAGGGATGTTAAGAAACAAAATTTACTCAAAATTCTAATTTCTTTTCTACCCACTCACAGCTGTCTGCAGTTGGCTGAATAAACAATAGGAGGAGGTGAATCACACAACCACCAAAAGCGCAGCTGAAGGAAATGCAACATAAGTGCATTTATTAACTTTGCTGATATTTCATAAATGCTATTAAGCTTTAGCAGTCAGGTTGGCATTCTAATACCTGTTCTTTACATGTATATCTGAATAAGTTGAAAAAATATTATATTACTGAACATTTGAATTCCCAGTCCTTTCTTTATCATATTTTCTTTCAACTTGGAAGAATAAATGGCAGCACGTTTTGTAAACTTCTACTCTACGGGTGTGTTGGCAATGGGTTGGGTGGGAGGGGGTGAATTACCCGCAGCATTTTAAAACCAAGCGCAACCAATGGGTGCAGTTGGTATAACTATAACAGCCATGGACCTTATTTTCAGATGCATCATGTGAGGACGTGATATTACACCTGGAATTTGGAAATAAACATTTGAAAATCCTGTGACCTGTACTTGGGAATTTGACTGGGGTTTTCATTCATTTTTATTTTAAAGTGAGAAATTGTGTCCTTTCGCCATACCGTACCACGCTGAACACCCATACGTCGATCCATCGCCCGTGGGTGAGACCTACCCTGGGGGGGGGGGGCGAAAAGATAAAATCAGCTGTAACTTTTGAACGAATGGCTGCACAGTACTGTGGGGTCGGTGTCAAAATGACAGGTATCGGGCGTACTTTACGATACACTATATTATGATGCTATTCCGTGCTTAGAAGTAAACATTTGAGATCAAAACATGAACAAGCAAATTCAATGAATTCATGTTTCCCGCTGGGGAGGAGTTTCAAGGGGAATTAATGCATCCAATGAAATATAGTTGAGTTGCAAGTGGAAGTTATTTAGAAGACACAGAACAGACAGTGCTTCAGACAGTGGTTATCAGATTTATTTTCACGGAGGTCACTGTCAAAGCAAATGAAGTGATGTGGAGTATAGCTGTGAGAATCACTAAAAATTAAGACTGTATGATAAGACATATTACATTAAACTGATGTGAAAAGTAATCCATATATGAAATTTCATTGAAATCAGTTGACTCAAAGGAAAGTTAGAGTCAGGAAACCATCAGCCAATCAAATTTAAGCAACCTAATTAAATATGAGCGGAAAATGCCCATGTTCGAACTTCGACCACAACTGATGAAAATGATCTACTATCCAAATTTCATCGAAATCAACTGACTGTAAGGAAAGTTAGAGTCTGAAAACGAAAAACACGGAAGGTGTGCACTTACTGTGTATTAGTAGCAGCACTTAATAAATCAAAGTTTCCCTAATTTGCAAAATTTTTGCACGAGAGCAAAACCCGTATTATATGTGATGTATTGCATGTTACTAAACATTCATACAAAAATTTATTCAAATCCGAACTTTCATATAGAAGTTCTCTACAAAAAACTGATTACACCCAATTTCGAAACAAAATGGCGCTGGCGGCCATCTTGAATTTTGGACCAAACCCCCAAAACACATATTGTGGTCTCACAATAATAGCAAAGATATCCAAGAAGTTTCGTGAAGATCGGTTCATAAATGCGGCTTTTAGTCAGAGGTGCGTTGACGCACGGGGCAGACGGACAGGCAGACGGACATATTTTCGGTACAAAATTTCCCACATTCGAAGTTCGAACTTGACCTAGGTATTGATAAAAGTAACCCATATATGAAATTTAATCGAAATCGGTTGATTTTAAGGAAAGTTAGAGTCTGGAAACCGTCAGCCAATCAAATTTCACCAGCCTAATTAAATATGCGCAGAAAATGCCCATATTCGAACTTGGATCCACAATTGATGAAAGTGATCTACTACCCAAATTTCATCGAAATCCGGTCACTGTAAGGAAAGTTAGAGTCTGGAAACGTAAAACACGGCAGGACGGAAGGACACCCCCAATTTAATATTTCCCGTTTTTTCAAAAAGCGGGAGACAATAATCGACGTGATTACGGCGCATTAAAACGCATCGAGTGCTGTTGTTTGGCAGTGACATGCACTCATTTTTGTTCAAGTCGATCACACAGTCTCTCGAAAAAGATTGGGATAGAAATAGGAAAGATCGGGGCATTTTAACGTAAACAACAGCACAATTTCTACTCCCTACCCCAAAAACGTCTTTCTTCTTCTCTATCTGATCCGACATTTTAAAATGGCTGAAGCTGACAGTGGACTTCTAGGTGAATACCTAGTGGGCTGCGCAGGAGACTACTGTAACTGAGGCGCAGGGGAAAAGTTCTGGAAAAATTATCATGGCAGATCGTTGATCGTCCCTTCCTTGGTCGGTGTTATGATTTAAGTTTACTTCGCCGTTGCAAACGAGCCAAATATGTTTCGTGTTTTGCGTTTCTCGACAATTGTAACAATGAATGCATTCATCAATGTTCACATGGAAGGACAGACAACATGAATGTTCTGTGTGCTGAAAGGCCATTCCCATCGGACATTTCTTCTATGTTGATTGAGTGCGAGGGTGACAATGCAGATGAATGGCGGAGTGATGTCTCTGGTGGTGATAGTGTCCAAGACCAGTATGAGACTGAGGCTTCTGACGAGTCCTAGGACCTAAAAAGTATCATTCTTCGAATTGGAAATGACCCATTTAAATACATTAATATGACTATATCCATCGGTATGTCGTCTGGTTCCACTCTTGCTTGCAGACATGGTTATCATTACGTAGCTAACTAGTAAGTGGCGGAGGTTACTTTTCGGTCGGAAGTCTCTTTTAACCCTTCGATACTTTTGTACGTCTCATGACGTACGAAATCAAACAGCGCGTTGATACTTTGCGGTCATTTATTTTATTATTTTTCGATTTTTTAAAGTTTTAACCTCAATTCCTATTTTCTCCCGAACAGTGCTCAGTTACAACATGTCTTCAACCGCTGTAACCCTGCTTGAGCGGAGCTTGAACAGAGTTAGAATGTTGAGGAGCTGACAGTTGCTTGTCGATGCTCGGTGGTTCTCTCCGGGTACTGCGGCTTTCCCCCACCCGTAAAACTGTCACGGTTAGCCATTGTGCATAAGTATGTGAACTTACTCACCAATAAATAAATAAATAAATAAATAAATAAATAAATAAATGTTGATGAATCATGACCTGTCATTTTATTTAATGATGGAAAACTTGCTTGTCAAAAGATGAAGAAAACAATGAAATATCTTAGTAAATTCTTTTTCTTAACATACCTACCACAATTATTTACAATTGACTGTAACGTAAGTGCAAGCCCTTCTTCGGAACTTAACTCAAGCTGATAACTTTTCCAAACGAATTTGGAAAAATAGAAGAGTGCAAAAGCACTATAAAGAGATCGAAAAGGGTCGTGCGAAACCGGCGCTTGACATTACAGGTACTCTCCGTGCACACCTCTTGCATTACCGAGCGCATACGTAACTACCATGACGTCAATTCCGAATTTCCGCCAACGAGAAGTTTTGTGATTTAGCGGGGAGGCAAACATATCCCCTTGGAGGGTGGGCCTACGGTAAACAATTATGGTAGGTTTGTTAAGAAACAAAATTTACTAAAAATTCTAATTTCTTTTCAACCCACTCACAATTGTCTACAGTTGGCTGAATAAACAATAGGAGGAGGTGAATCACATAACCACCAAAAGCGCAGCTGAAGGAAATGTAAGGAGGGCAGAGAATGACAGCAAAATCTGTAATAGGAGAAAGAGCGGGAACTCGCTTAAAGAACACAAGCAAAAACACTACATCACAGTGTTGAAAAGCATCCTGAAAAGAAGAAGAGGTGCTGCATGAAGCACCTGAAAAAAAAACAAGGCTGCGTGAAAAAAAAGCACAAACCCGAAAGTTAAAAAATTTATAGTAATTTATATATTTTTTATACTTACCAATGACCCAGACTTAGCTGGTGCTAACTCCAACAAAACCAGGGCCAAACACAAATTTTGCCCCCCAATCCCCAAAATTTGCATCCAAAACAAAAAGAAATCATGTCCTAAAGGACCTCCATACTACGCCTCTACTGCGCATGCGCAGTGACGCAGACGTCCCGAAATTGGCGCCAATTATCATTCTTACTGGCAGTGCCTGGTCAGCGCTATGTACTCAGCGGGGAGGCAAGAGTTCCCAACTCCAGGGAGGGCCATCCCCGTCTGGGTCATTGGTAAGTATAAAAAATATATAAATTACTATAAATTTTTTAACATTTTTATACTGTACCAATGACCCAGACTTAGCTGAATAGTAAACAGGCTGGAGGGCCTAGGACATAGAGGAAAATCCAATAAGCTCAACTATATAGTAAAGAGGTAACCCCTTAAGGAGAAAAGGAGTATTAGGCTTTACATGTATCTTTCTTATTTAATATTAAATTAGAAAGATACACTACCCTTAATAATTGAGCACAATAACATTCATGTTCTCTATTAACATCCAGTATAACCCTTATACTAATTATTTTTAAAGCAAGCCAATAAATAAAGTAGTCCAGAGAAATGAGACTCTTTATAGTCATTTAAAAGTGTCCGAGTATTGTATATTAAAGCCCGTTTGACACTTGACATATACAAATGCTTCACACCGAGCTACACTTTCAAAATAAGACATGAATGAATTTAAACATTAATATTACACTTTAAAACCATCCCGGAAGCGACTCAGAAATACTGACTTGGAGGAGGCATTCCCTTGCTTTTCACTATAAAGCAGGTGACCTAAGGGAACACCCGCCCCCCCCCCCCCCCCCCCTTCCCCTTGCCCTGGGTCAAATAGCCCAGAGCGAAGAGGGCAGCCGGACGGAGTCACTGCCGGAACAGAAAGCCTGCATAACTATAGTTGCAACTGTTTAGTGGACGACATTCTGAGCAACAGATAACGGACCTAAACAATGCAGGTCTCCAGAAATGGACTCAATATTTCTGAGATAAAAATTCGTAAATGTGGATGGCTGAGACCAATAAGCAGCCTTCATTAAATCTGTAATAGCAACACTATTAGCATAAGCCCAGGAAGTAGAAAGAGCTCTTACTTCATGAGCAGAAATCTTAAGCACAGACTGCTGAGAAGATAAATCTTCATAAGCAGTACGGATAGTTAACTGAATCCATCTAGCAATAGAATGGACTGAAATATCCTTTCTATTAGGCATCAAAGACAGAAAGAAACGTTTCCGTCCCTTTCTGATAAACTGAGATCTCTGTTTATAGATACGTAATGCTCTAACAGGACAGAGTAAAGGCCTACGCCCGTCTGAAGACGGAAGAGCCTTAATAACAATAGGTTCCGGATATTTATTAGGAGCCTGATTCTTAGCTAAAAAACCGACATTAGTAGTGAAGGTGATAGTGTTCCCAACACTACGATAATGAGAATCATCCACCGATAGTGCATGAAGCTCACTGACTCTTCTAGCAGAAGAGAAAGCTAAGAGAAAAGCTGTCTTATAAGATAAGAATTTGAAATCTACTGTCCCAAGAGGTTCAAATGGCTTTTCCTTCAATTTAAGAAGAACCCAAGCTAAATTCCACTTAGGAATTAATCTAAGAGTTCCGGGTCTATTTATCGAAAAGTTTCTAACCAACTTCGATAAAGAGACATTAGATCCAATTTGTAAACTATCATGATGTGCATAGGTATCAGATAACATAGATCTATAACCCTTTATAGTAACAGGCTGCAGTTTGATTTCGTCAAACAAGTATACTAGAAAGTTTGCAATGTCTGGTATAGAGGGATCGAATATATCTACAGAATGATCCCTACACCAACGACGAAAAACCTTCCACTTAGCCGCATAGTTTAGCGAAGAGGAGGTCCTCCTACAGTTAGAAATCGCGTCCACTGCTCGTCCTGTAAAGTGCTTGCCATGCAAGAAGGACCGCACAACGGAAAAACGTGAAGGTTGAGACCTTGCGGGTTGTGATGGAGTTGGCGCGATTTCCCCTGCGAAAGAAGATCCTCCCGTGGAGGAAGCTTCCGCGGTAGGTCCCACAACAGACACCTGAGTAGATTTATCCACGGTCTCTGTGGCGACAGAGATGCTACCAACAGAATCTTGCATTGAGATTGTTTTATCTTTAGCAATACTTGTTGAATTAACGGCGCTGGAGGATACGCATATCCTATCATTCCGTCCCAAGGGATCGACAGAGCGTCTACTGCAAATGCTCTTGGACCCGGACACGGAGACACATACGTCTGCAACTGATTGTTGAGATGTGTCGCAAATAAGTCTATCATTGGCCGTTCCCATTGGTAGCAAATCTGATTGAATACTTGTTTGTTGAGAGTCCACTCCAACGGCAACAAGCGACCCTTTCGTGAAAGGGAGTCTGCTAGCACATTCAGACGACCCGGTATGTGACGGACCGAAAGAAGGACGTGATGTTCTAGCGCAAACAGAAGGATTCTTTCCGTTAGATTGAACAACGGAACTGAATGAGTGCCTCCCTGATTCCGTATATACGCCACTACTGTCGTATTGTGGGATAGGATTTGGACATGAGCATCGTGAATAATGTCCATCCAGTGACGTAACGCAAGCCGAATTGACATCATTGATGTTTATGTGCTTGCACAGGAATTGCGGATCCCAAAGACCCTGGCATCTCGAATCCGTTGGGATTAATGATGCACCCCAACCTGTTTGACTGGCATCCGTCATAACGGTAAAACTCGGATCCGGCAACTGCAGCGGAACTCCTTGAGTTAACCACTGAATGTTTGCCCAAGTCTGAATGTCTTGTTTCACTTGATCTGACAAGAGAACGTCTACATCGAGCGAATGAATTTTCACACTCCAATTCTGAGTTAGGAAAATTTGAAGAGGACGTGTGCGTAACTGCCCCATCGGAATGAGATCCGCGGCGGCTCCGCACAGACCTATCAGTCTCATAAATTCTCTCGCCGTAACTTTGTCTGCGTGCAGATAATAGCGAGCGTAACAACTGACTAATTTCGCTCTGGTTAACGGCAGACGAACGAGATTGTTGTGCGTCTCGAAGCTCATTCCCAGATGAGTGAATGACTTGGACGGCACTAGATCCGACTTCTCCTCGTTTACTATAAAACCGAGACGTCGGAGCAATAGAAGAAGATTCTGAACATCGTTCTGAAGCGTTAACTCGTTGCCGTACCTCTGAAGAATGTCGTCCAGGTAGGCCGACGTTACCGCAGACGAATGAGCTCGGAAGTAGATCATTACCGAGTTCATTACCCGAGTGAAAGCCCAGGGTGCTAGATTCAATCCGAAGCACATCGCCCGGAATTGATACACCACTCCTAGGACTACGAAGCGTAGATACTTTCGGAATGTCGGATGTACCATGACGTGAAAGTACGCATCTTTGAGATCTATGCTCGTTGCATAATCGTTCACCCGAATACTCGCTCTGACCGATCGAATCGTCTCCATATAAAACTTCGGAGCGACGATCAGCTTGTTTATCCAGCTCAAATCTATGACTGGACGGAACGAGCCGTCTGGTTTCGGAACCAGAAACAGATGGCTGTAGAATCCCGGAGATTCCTGGTTTTCTACGACCTCCACCGCGTTCTTCATTAAAAGAGACTGCACCTCTGATAACAGAGCGTCCCTTTTCTGCGGATTTGACGGAAGATGAGTCCACTTTGGAGTTTGGACTTCGAGTTAATGGAGGCTTTCGTTTGAAGGATATCTTTAGACCTTCCGAAGTCACTCCTCTCACCCAAGGGCCGTCCGTAATCGACGCCCATTCTTGTGAAAAGCTCGACAACCTTCCGCCAACCGGAACGCGATAGAGGTTTAAGCCATCACCTCCTGGACCTGCGAGGCCTGCGGTAGGAGAAACCACGTCTTCCACGACCCGCACCTCGCCCCGTCGACCTCGGGGCGTCCGACCGATTGTCCCGGCCTGAAGGACGTCCCGAACGAGAGTCGCTATCCTGACGGTCTCTCGAATAAGACCAAGAGGACCCACCGGAACCTCTATAGGAACCTCTCTTGGGCGCATTAGACCCAGAAGTGCCTGTCTTATTCGTGTCTGCTGTATCCGACTTCTTAGGAGCAGATTTGAACAACAGAGAATCCTTAGCTTTCTTTGTAATTTTATCATAAATAGCGGAAAGCTTGCCGTCAAAGAGAAGTTCTCCTGAGACCGAAGCGACTCTAAGAGAGTTCTTCACCTTAGAATCCACTAGTGTGGATGTAGCTAGGGCTGCGTCACGTCTAACCAACTCCAGATTTGCCACTGAAAGGGCGGAGTTACACGTGGAATAAGCTACTGCCCTTGAAAGAAGTCTTAAAGAGGATTGTATATCCTGAAACTCTTTCCCCTGAAGGCGCAGTGATAACGCCTTAGTAAGGTGATCTACGTAAGATAAGGCATCTAAATTGGCTCTGTTAGACGCAATAGCTGTTTCCAACACCGCGGTTGGAATAGAAGCTGACGACGGTAATGATAGCTCTAAGTCTTCCGCCTCGTCGTCCATACGCAGAGGAACTCTCGGTATACCCTGTCCTGCCGTATCGAATTTATTCCTTGCATTAATGAAAGGCAGGTTGAGAGTATTAGCGGACAAGAAACCTGCTTTCCCCGCCCTGGAAGCAAGTTTAAATATAGCGTCGTTCAATAATTCAAATGTTCTTGCAACATTATTGGACTGCGACGGAAACTCGGGAGCGATGTCCCTGAACCGCTCAAAAAATTCAGAGTCCAATGACGCTATAATTCTCTTGTCCGGAAGCGCAGCAGTCTGGCCCGACGGAACAACTTGAGGGAGAAAGTGCCGGATAAAGTCCACGGCAGCTTTATGTTGTTCCGAAAGGGATAGCTCCAAGTCATCCGTATCCTTTTCACCATCCGGTCGGACCTCATGATGTTCCCGGTCGTCCGCCCCCGATGCTTCGGCGGAGCGTACCGACCCAGCGCCGTCGGATAATTCTCGATCCGACACCGTTTCTGTCGGCTGCTGGGATGCTGCGATAAGCTGTGCTATCTGCACAAGAATGTCCGGCGTCGAGACCTGCGGAGGCGCAGTCTTTCGCTGCTTCACCGAGGGCAGCTCCGCATCAGATGGCTCCCGCATACTTTTCCTATGCGAACGTCCGGAGTCCATCGGTCTCGAATCCCTGGCTGCCGGATGGTGTGACCTGGTCGCCGAAGAATCCTTGATCGGCGAAGCTGGTAATATATCGGCGGTCACGCAGCCAAGGTGCGGTCGTGTGCGCTGACGAGAAGAGGAAGCCTTAACAGTCTCTGCGGACTGCTTATACAACGGAGCGTCCCGAGCGACGGACGTATGCTCCGCTAAAGACACATTTTGTACCACAACATCTGGTCCCAGATGTTGTTGTACGAGAGAGGGGCCTCTCTCGCTCGCGGCCCGGCTGGACCTGGACGAGCTAGGAACCGGACTCAAAGGCTTCCTCCGTTCTCGCTTACTATCCGCCGTCACTGGGTGTGCATCTATTATGTTTATAGTGCTCGCATCACCCAAAATTTCCTCTTGGACCGCATCGGACGAACCCGGCTGCCGAACCATTCGGTGAATGGACGCTACACCGGGCGAGCTAGCGGACGACATTTGTCTAATCTCCATGAGCACTTTTGCCGCTAGCCCTGAATTCATTTGTGACGACGGACGCACACTTGAAGAAGATAACATGGAAACATCACCCTGTTCTGGTTCCTCTGAAATAGAAACTGAGAGAGTAGAGTGACCTTGCGGAGAAAGAGCCGGCATCGCTCTTTCTCCAGAAACAACATATCGTGACACACGTTTCCAATGTTTCTCATCCCAATGTTCACATATAGGACAGGGATTAATGCGAGAACACTGACTACAATTAAAACAATGATCATGAAAGTCAGAGGAAGATTTCTTCCTATTACAATTTGAACAACGTCCCTTCATTGTGAAAGAACAACAATAAGTCCTAGTTACTCGCAAAAACCCCTGACACAAAGATACATAATAACATGATCCATTAATAAATGAAAAAACAATTGCAAAACAAAATAATTTTGAAAAAATATTTTTTCAGCGAAGCCCAAGTTGCTGAAAAGTAACGTTGAGCCCCGATGGATCCGATGGCAAAGTGTGGTCAAAAATTTTAAATTTATATTAAATAATTAATGAGACACTTTCGGATAATATAAATGTATCTTATAGTGAGATAAACTACAGCAAAGGCAAACAGCCCCTCTCAAAAAAGGCTGTTGCCAATGAAAACAAACAGTGTAAAAACACCAGAAAACATGACTCCAGGCACTGAAAAAACTGGCCCGGAATCAGGGCCAAACAGAGAATGATAATTGGCGCCAATTTCGGGACGTCTGCGTCACTGCGCATGCGCAGTAGAGGCGTAGTATGGAGGTCCTTTAGGACATGATTTCTTTTTGTTTTGGATGCAAATTTTGGGGATTGGGGGGCAAAATTTGTGTTTGGCCCTGGTTTTGTTGGAGTTAGCACCAGCTAAGTCTGGGTCATTGGTACAGTATAAAAATATACATAATTAAGGAGGATGCACAACAGCCTGAGCAGCAACTAGAAGGCCTAAAGAAAAAAATGTCCCCAGACTGCTGCTGTAGGTGTCAGAGATAAAAGGAGGAGAAAGTAGTAGCATTCCTCCAGTAAGCCGCATTCATAACATCCCAGAGCGAAATAGAATTCGAGAACGCCCAGGATGTAGAAATGGCGTGAACCTCATGAGCATTAAATCTGTTCGAAACAAGATCCGCAGCAGTCAAACTGGAATAAGCTAGCTTGATTGCGAGACAAATCCACCTGGAAATAGAATGGGGAGAGACAGCCTCCCAGGAATGAGAGACAGAAATAATCTCTTCCGACCCTTCTGAATGAACTGAGTGCGATTAATATACGTCTTAATCGCACCAACAGGACAAAGAAGAGGCATCCGGCCATCGACAGAAGAGAGTGCCGAATGCAGATGGGAGTAGGCACCGAATCTTGATTCTTGGCCAAAAAAGAGCAATCAGTAGTGAAGGTTACACTGTTAGCCCCATTTCTGAAGAAAGCCGAATCAACAGAATGCGCATGAAGCTCACTGACACGTCTGGCAGAAGCAAACGCTAGAAGGAAAGCACTCTTATAAGTGAGAAAACGAATATCGGTCTCAGATAAAGGCTCGAACGGCGCCCTCTTCAAACAATGCAACACCCAAGCCAAGTTCCATTTGGTGTAAGACGCACAACTCGAGGCTTCTTCAGAGAAAAGTGCCGAATCAGTTTGGAGAGAAAGAGATTGTGACCTATGCACCGCTTTCCCACATAAGAGAGAGACCTGTAGCCCTTAATGCTAATAGGCTAGAGCCCTTGGAGTCAAAAATGTACACCAAAAATCCGAAATTTGAGCGATTAACGAATTTCGGTAATCCACGTGTTGATCTGCACACCAGCGACAGAAAACTTTCCACTTAGCAGCATAAGTCATGCCAGTGAAATGTCGCCGTGCTGCAGAAATGCACTCCACTGTTCGTCTCCAAAAACCTCTACGCATGGCGTGAATGGACAGGCTCTCCATATTGTTGTGGTATTTCCCAGGCCGGCCCTGGAAAAGAAGAGGAAGACGAATTGGCCGATCTACTAACAGAGGCCGTAGCTGATTGATGCACACCCTCTGTGGAGACAGAGGAGCGATCAGAATGACCCTACACCTGCAAGCACGAATCTTCGACAACACCTCAAGAAGAATGGTGCAAGAGAGAAGGCATAACCGACCCACCCTCTCCCATCCAGAGTCAGAGCGTCCACCGCAAACACTAGTGGATCTGGACAAGGGGAGACCTTGTCCAGATCCACTAGTTTTTGCGGTGGACGCTCTGCCTTTGGACGGTGCGCATCTACCTGATGATTCCAGCGAGTGGCGAATAGGTCAATAAGAGGTCGACCCCACCGTTCGCAAATCGTCTGAAACACCGAACGAAGCAGCATCCATTCAGTTGGAAGGACAATGTGTCGTCGACAGGGAGTCGGCTAGGACGTTGAGACGCTCGGGGATGTGCCGAAGGATTGGTGAATAGTGAGTTCCAGGTCCAGAGGATCCACATTCGGACGCCAGTGATCCAAAGGAAGTGTTGAAGAGGTCGGACAAACAAGCGACCCAGCGGAATGAGATCCGTCACCGAACCGCGAAGGTCCACCAACAGAAGGAAAGTCCCGGCCGAGACCGAGGAGGATCGGAGCAGGTCCCGAGTCAAGGCGGAAAGGATCAACGCCCGAGCCTTGGGAACAGACACCACTTTGTGAAAAGTGTCGAAATCCATGCCCGATGGCGAAATTGCTGAGGAGGAATTAGATCTGACTTCTCGCAGTTGACTCTGAAACCTAGTGACGCTAACGGTCCAAGCAGCAGCCATCGGACATCGGATTCCAGAACGGCAGCATTGGGGTGCTGTTGGAGGATATCGTCTAGGTAGGCCGACAAAGTCACTGCCGGCAGAGTACGATGAAAAGAGAGCACATGCGACATCAATCGAGTGAAGGCCCAAGGAGCCAGGTTCAAACCGATCGGAAGAGCTTTGAACTGAAAGACACGATCCCGAAACGAGAACCGAAGGTATTTCCGTGACGCCCGGTGAATGGGCACATGGAAATGGGCATCCTTCAGGTCGATATTGGCTGCAAACTGCCCTAATGAATCGACCGTCGAACCGACCTGAAAGTCTCCATGCTGAAACGAGGCACTAAGAAAAGTCGGGAAGGGCACCCGAAATAAACAAGGGTGCCGACGGAAGAACAGTCGCAGATCTGATTGGATGATGTCGAGGACCCAAGGATCCGACGTTATCTCTGTCCAATGGTCGGAAATCAGCGACAGCCTTTCCACGACTGGAGGCGAATCGAGGTGAGGACCTTCATTTGCGGCCTCGAAGAGGCACCTGAGAGGAGAAACCGCCTCTCGGGAAGCAACAGAGTCCTGAGACTTTCCTCCTTGAGGCTGCCAACGAGCCTGGCCGCGTCGACGCTTCTTCTGAGCAGAAGGAACGGACGTAGCCAAAAGCCCCGCCTGCGTGACCGACATGGCCGACGCGGCTGGGCGCTTGGCAGGCCTGGCACGACCACCACCCGTGGCAGCAGGTTGGTCCAGTTGCCGTAAGAAAAGCTGGTTCTTCCAGTGACTGAGCACACTCCTCAGAACTTCCGAAGGAAGGGACAGAGAAGCGCGCAACACTGCCTCCCGGCGTGCAAGCTCCAAATTAGCCGTGTTGCAAGCGTGAACGTTTGTCAGGTTCATAAGAGCCTGAGACAAAACACGCAAAGGCGCCTGAGCATAATCAAACTCCCTTGGCGGGAGGTAGGAAGCCAGAGCATCTCTAGGGAAAGGCCCACAATAGATTATAACACCGACATCGGGAGAACTGCTGACTTTGACTTAGCAAATCCGAGGGAAGAAGAATCCTCGTCAACAGTGGTCAACCCTTGGAAGACTGGTGGGCAGGCGGATTCGTAGACACGAAACCGCGTTGGAGGCAGAAAGGCATCAGATCGAGAAAAGAAGGAACCTTGCAGGGCCTTGGAACGCATCTTGGCATCCAGGCCTTGGAAGGACTCAACAACCTGAGCTGATTGCAGTGGGCGCAAAATCCCGGAGCTAGAAGGCTGGCGGCGCTCCACAGACGGCCGCGGCCGGGCAGTCAATGAGGGCTGAACGTCTGGCAAGAAGCAAATAAACAAAATCTAAAGCCTGCCCAAGGATTGACGGGGGGGGGGGGGGGGGGGGGGGGCTGCGTCGCCTTCAAGCAAATCGTCATCCTCTGTGCAGAAGAGACGTAGCCCAATTCGGGCTGACCAGCAGGAACCTCCTGTGAATGCTGAACAGCATCCAAAGGCCCAGGCGAGGAATCTCTGCGACTGACCAAAGGAAATTACGCCTCAGAAGTACAGAGAAACCAACCGAATGCAACCGGGAGAGCGTCAGAGCGACCGCGCCCGGCGGAGTGTTTTCTCAATGAACCCTTCTGGAAGAAGAACCAAATCCTCAGAAGGGGCCGACGATGAACTTCAATCGGCATACATAGTAGGGAGACGATGAGAAAACAGCGGAGGATAGTCCCAAGAGTGCCGCTCATGGGCCGTCACTGGCCTCTGCAAAACAGAAGGCCTTGACTGCAAATCCTCTAGAGAGATCGACGGCGGACGTCGATCGGCAGCTGGACCTGGGACACGATGAGGATACACCGGAGGGCTGTCCTAAGAGTGACAGGAAACTGCCACAGGCCTCCGAGCAACAGAGGGCCCCAACTGCCTATCCTCTGAGACCGACGACAAGTGTCGATGACAGCCAGACATGGGACACGGTGAGAAATCACCAGAGGAAGGTCCCAAGCGAGTGAGAGCTAAAAGAAGCCGTCACTGAAATCTGCCGAACAGAAGGCCCTGGTTGCCAATACCCCAGCGCCATCTTGCTGGTCGGCTCACAGGCAGGGGAAGGCGGAACAACAAACGATTCGCCCGTCGAGAAATGAGGAATCGTTGCCGAATCGACCGAGCGCCCCAACCGGCCAGGAGTAACCCTAGCCAGATCAGACGCGGCAGTCAGCAAACCCGTATAGCTTCGCTGAGAAGCCATGGAAGACGGGGAGCCCTGTGAAGCACCACCAGATACAGCTTCGGGCCCCCGAGACTGTATACCATCTCCAGAGGAGATGGGAGGAAGACTGTCATGCAAAATAGGAGCAGCTGTAGATGATGCCGGCGGAAAATCGGAGGAAACGACCGACTGGACCTCGTAAGAACTCGGCTCCACGAAAACCGTCGCCTCAAGGGTGACCACTGGAGCCAAAGGAAGAGGGACCGTAGTCCCCATTTCAGGCGTCCCATCACCAGCAGCTGCGGGGGAATCTGTTACCGTAAAAGGCTGCCCAACATCCTGCGTGACAGAATCACCCCATGCACTCTCGAAAATATTCGAGGAGGCACGTCTACCTTTGCCCCGAGAACGAGGGGTCTAGCTCGGGTCAGAACCACCTTGTTAACGGAAGCCCAGAATTTAGATGACCAAACCCCACAAACACCACAGGGATTGGCCTGAGCGCAATTGTTGCAGGTGACACAATCACTGTGAACATCATCGATACGTTTCACCTGCAAAGAAGTAGGACAAGGAATTGTTTTTGGCATTGTCCAAATGAAAGTGAGAAGTGAATTTAGAGGAGAAAACCCCACAAAGCAAACCAAATCACAATACTTCTTACCGGTGGAAAACCGATCAACGCGTGTCGCGTTTTCGCGCGCGAAAAAAAAATGGAGCTCACAGTGAGAACACAAGCTAAAATTAGCATAAATATGAGGAAAATAATAATAATTTAGAGCTTCAGTCAAAAGATACAGTATCCAGAAAGGCACTGTCATAATATCTCTAGCGATCACAAGTAGTTCACGAAGAAAACGAGAGCAACAAGCACGTAGTCACAAAAATCCGACCATGCAAGATGGCGAAAAAAAAGAAATTGACGTAACGGTAGTTGCGCATGCGCTAGGTAATGCAAGATTGCGCATGCGCTCGGTAATGCAAGAAGTGAGCAGGAAGAGTATCTGTAATGTTGAGCGCCTGCCTCACTCGACCCTTTTCGGTCTCTTTATAGTGCTTTTCAACTCTTCTACTTTTCCAAATTCGTTTGGAAAAGTTATTAGCTTGAGTCAAGTTCCTAACTACGACATGCAATTACGTTACAGCCATTTGTAAAGAATTGTGAGTAGGTTGAACAGAAATAACAATTTTAGGTTTCTGGCCGCCAATTGATGGTGATCTTGGGTTTGTGCGGCCATGATTCTGTACCGAATGAACAAACACTATCATGGAAACACGAATTGTAGGCACTGATGAGGATACTCTAACAAGGAACGCGGCCGTTCGCTTAGATATGCGCCCCTATTAAAAACATGGCAAAATAACGTTTTGGTGGAGGGTTATGTTTTGGGGTGGAATTCCTATGTAAAATCTCTGACACGCTTTGTAGTGTTGTTGGAAATATTCCACAGATCTCATAAAAGTGTGACATGTATTATACTGGCCGAAATTGCCGCCGTCAACGCAAACGACAACGATATACTTATTGTTGAATAAACACATTTCGAGGGGGGTGGGGGCGTGGGGGTCGGATAACAACTGACGTATACGTCATCAAAAGAGGACTTGTCAACCGTTACTTATTCCCAGTTCCTTGTTCGCCATTCGTTATCAACCGATAAAATCGGTTGATAACGAATATCAAATAAGGAACTGGGATTAAGCAAGGTGAAGAAAGGAAGGTGATTTTCTAAAACTTTTAAACTGTTTTTCATAACAATTCAGTGCCCTCATCAAGCGGGGAGGAAATTTGCTTCGTCACCCTAATTTTGTTAATGTGAGCTGATCAGCGATGCGCGTACAAGCGTGGAAAATCTTTAAGGTGGAGTTGATTGACAAAAGAAAAACGGCTAAATTTCATATCTTGTCCCAGAGATTTCCGATGCAACAATCGGACCGTGGATAGGCTATAAACATAACATGGTCGCTGATATTCCCGCTCGATGGGCGTTGTGTGCTATCAGGATCCCGACTACTGTAGCTCGTTCGCGTCGTGTTCCAGACCCCGGCCACGCCTTTCCACCAATCAAGGCTCACCGTCGCAACGTCTTATCGGTAGTTACCCTAGATAAACCCGCAATCGGTAACTGTTTCTTTCAGGAGGGTGGGGATGGGAAGATCTGTCATCGTGAACTCCAGAAGAACACTCTGATGGCCCACAATGCACAGTGCCTAATATCCCTTGTAGGGCTGATGGATGACTCCCAATTTTCAAAAACAAAATTTAAGTGGACTTTTCACTTTTTGAAACCGTTATGGAAAAACGTCGGCCTACACCTAAAGTAGCGTTAGCGTTCGAGTTCTTCTCCTTCTACGAGAATAAGTGACATGGAAATGTTGTATAGGACTCCTATTGACAACAGACAAAATAGCCTACTATGCCCGGTCGAAACGAACTGAGTGCCCTGAATGGTCCCGAGCGGGGAAGTGAACTTTGTCCCCTTTGTCATTTCCAACAAATTCGGCCTTCTTCCTTCTGCATCGGCGGGCTCATGGGTGGAGTATCCTTTTGCACTGGTGGTGGCCACTAAATACTACCATTTAGACAATGGTGGCGCAAGAATATAATTCGGAAGTATAAATAAAAATACGTTTCCCTGCTAATGATGAATGGGCTGAATATCTTCGACTGCCTGGCTTCCTTCTGACGTAGTTTTTAAAATGATATTCAAACTGACATTCAAAAAGGGGCCGAGAGGTATCGAATTCCCCCCCCCCCCCCCACACACACACACTCACTCATCACACACACACACACAGACACACATCGTCCACGTGCGCAAGCGTCGCGCGAAAAATTTAGATCTTCTGATCTGTGAAACTTCATTTATTATGCTAGCAATTGTGATTGACCAATCAGCTTCAATATCTAGTGACCGTATATGAGACGGTGTATCATCGAGCTGACCTTATATAGAGCTTATATACGGTCAGTTCCGACATTTTGTTTTTGACATCCAACGCTCGCTTCGATGTTTTTTCGCGTGTTCAACGAAAAACAAATAGTTTTGCGTGTGTGTCTGTTGAGCAACGCACAACTATAATACGTTTCTTCCAGTCTTTGAGAAAATTTAATAAACAAATGTAAAATATAGAACCTTAGTGCTTAGTGAGCACGCTCACATACCCCACGCGCCCCGATATTTCAAGCTCTAATCATTTTTTAAAAATAAACATAGATTCTAGGAATACTGCAGAAAACAGTGTTCTGTAGTTTCAACGGTATTGAAAGAATTCAAGCAGAATTAATTTTAATTGAAATGTGGAGCCATGTTAAGATTTAATGATACCAATGCCACCATGTTAGACAAATATACCAAAAATCAGCTCAATATCTGGAAGCATGTAGAGGAAAAGCCCGGAAAACTGTAATTTTGATGAACTTTTCAAAGTCTATGGGGCCGTAATTTTGGTAAAAATCAGTAGAGCGGAACAAAACGCAAACTTGTTCTGTAGGCCACCATGTTAGACTAACATACCAAAAATCAGCTCAATATCTGGAAGCGTGTAGAAAAAAAGTCCGGAAAACCAGTAGGACTGACTGACGGACTGACGGACTGACATACTGACGGACGGACCAGTCAAAAACATTATACCCCTGCAACTTCGTTGCGTGGGGTATAATAAATACAATAAATAAACCACTGAAACGACATGTATAGAAACATTAATATCCACTTACCTTCTTGAAAGAATTGTTATTTCAGCGCCTGCTACTAGCGTGACCTTCACATGACGTAAAACCGGGAAATTCCCTGATAATGATAACAGAACATTTGCGCTAGGAATCTGGGTACACTTATGGTTGTGTCTCTTTCAAAGGACTGGCATAACAGGCTTGGTTTTCTGAAAAATCCAGGGTGGCAATAAATCGCTCACCTGGAACCTACTAGGCGAGCAAATTGCTCTCCAGAAATCTTTTTCACTGTTTTGCTTCACAAAGATCTTCTAAAGACTTAGTTAATACCGGGTTGAGTAATTTCTCCTTCCAGTGCATTCAAGCCAATCAATTGTAAATGAATTAATAAAATGTTATTGAATGAACCTGTATTCATTTTTTATTATCCCCTCCACCCCAGTGTGGTCAGATGATCACGAAGTTCAGGGGGACTGGTACATGCAGTAGCCGACACACACAGAATATTCTGTACACACGTTCCATGGTCCGTCACCGTCGAAAATAGCTGAAAGTAGGTGAGCAAAAAAGGGCTTATGCCGGATTAAATTGCGTGAGCAGTTAAGGCAAGCTATAAATCGCTTGCGTCAGAATTCAATGACTGGCATAATAAATACGTTAATGGGCTTTCAGTGGACGGAAATGCTGTGATATAAGGCCTCGCCTAATATTGATCTCACTTCGCCTTATATCACACCATATCTGCCCACTGAAAGCCCCTTATAATATACCCTCTTTTGTGTTTCATGGATGAAACTTTAAACAGCATGTCTATTCACTAAGTAATGACGACAGCCATCACATCTTGTTATCTCGCATAGACATGTTAATAACATAATGATGCTACTAAATACGTACAAAATGGGTCAAGTATTTCGTCGTAAAAACAAGGAAGTTTAAGCTCACAATCACATATTCATATTCGGCTTCAAATTGTGGTACAAAAAAGGGGATTTTTTCAGTTACAAATCTCAGTTGAACAGGCAATCTTCCATGTAATCTGATGTCACAAATACGCTGAAATAAGGACCATTTCCTCAAAATTAACCCTTTGATAATGTTGAACGTGTTATTACGTACGAAATCAAACGGCACGTTGAAACTTTGTGGTCGTTTGTTTTGTTATTATTTTTCGATTTTTTAAGGTTTTAACTTCAAATTCCTATTTTCTCCGGAATAGTGCTCAGTGATGACCGTTGAGCCAAATGTTATCGCAGCTTAAAATATTAATGCAATCCTGCTGTCAAGACTTCATAACTGGTTGAGTGCTAGAAGCCACTATCAGGGCTTTCAAAAATGAGGATATCAGAGCAAAAGCCAACACTTTCCTTGCTTATATTTAATATTCAGTCAAACACAAATAATATTTTGTTTATATAAATCTGTTTTATTACAAATTATTGGAGAGTGCCTGTTGGCACTCTCCAATAATTTGTAATAAAACAAGTTTTGAATAACAAATGCAGGCCACCAAAAATAATCTAGCCCTCAACCAGATAATCACTAATGTGCAAAATATCTTGTTATTTATACTTTCCGACGTTTGACGTCGCATTTTGAAAAATGTTGAAGAAACTGTATTCCCAGTGACGTTTGAACGTCAAGATAATTAAAGTCTCAAAGGGCTAATAAAAACATTTACCGGTGACGGCCGAAGGATATTAGGGGTCCTCTGGAGTTGGGGAAGACAGGATTCCCTGTCCCATCCAGCGGACCACGGTTCGGTCCGGTGGGAGAAAATCTTGATTTACAGGTATGAAACTCGCCAGGTATGATTCTAGGCCTTTGGAAAGGCTTCTATTTGACAGCAAGATTTTAGGACTCTGCGCTCGGAGAAGAGGCCCAACAAACAAGTACTGCACATATGGGGCACATTTTGTGAATTAATCGAGGGAATGTATGGAGTATGGTAAAAACAAAGCTCCGATATACTTTAAAACTTTTTCGGACTCCCAAGGGCACATAAATATTTGAGATTTATTTTTCTCTTGAAAGGTTTGGGGACCCCATGGTGCTTGAGGCCCCTTGGACTTATTACACCCGCTCTCTCTATGGGTGAGCCGCCACTTACATTTAGCATGTAGAGAAGAGCCCGGTGGTATTTATAAACATTTTTTGACATTCAATTTCTAGTGGCGAATAACTGGGTTTTTGTATTGGGATTTAACAACACTTTCGACAGCCAGGGTCACCTCGTGTCGGAAAGTTTTACGGGTGGAGAAAGTCTGAGTACCCATAGAGAACCACCAAGCAGCAGCGGGTAACTGCCTGACTCCCCAACGTACCAACTGCGCACAAGAAATGACTCACCAACGTACCAACTCGGGGTTAGCATTGGTTGAAGAAAATTGCACCACCGACGTGCACCACATCCCAGTAAAAACTGCCACCGTACCCATGCGCAGACAATCGAGATTAAGTGTCTTGCCCAGGGGCACAACGCCGTCCCCCTGGTGGGATTCGAATCGTGGATCGTTCGGTTTAAAGTGCAGTGCCGAAACTAATGAGCTTGAGTAACTGGGATTCAAATTCTAAACGTTTGTTGACACCAAATTACCAGTGGTGAATAATTAAGGTTTAACATTTTCTCGAAAACCAGCACTGAAGGGCTAGTCAAAAACGTTAAAGTATTTGTTACACGCCTACTCTATGAAATCCCCATCTACAGCAACACTAAACCACGAGGAAAATGAAATAAATGTGCGGAACGGAAATCGTTGACGCACTATTTTTAAATAGAAGCGAAATTTCACTGGAATTTTCTACAAATCGTGCACCGCAATTACAACTTGAATCGCTAGCGATAGCTAAAACTCGTTCCCTGAGTTCCAATGTATTCTCTGTGCCAGTAGGCACATAGAACTCATGGGAACTCAGGGGACGAGGGGTAATACGGGTTCCCCTCGCGCATTTGGTTGGAGATAAAATGCTGTTGAAAGTAGCTGTTGTCAAATGAATTGCTGAGTGTTCTTCTAATAATTGTTTTTTATAGACGTGACGGCGTGTAATAAACAATGGGTTAATCGATATGGCACTTGTATCGCGGAACGATTACACTCCTTCCGCGCTGGCACTCGTGCCATATCGATTAATCCATTCACACACGCGCATCGTTCTGTGTATTTAATGACTGGTGTTTAAGGTCACATATTTTTGCCCAATGGCTAATCGTCACCGCCACATCGATATAAAGTCAAGTCCAGCCAATCATTTTACCCACGCTGCCCATTTACAGAACTTCCACCCCAGACGTTGGTGACCGGGTCATATTCTACCAATAGAACCAAGCTTATTTACCATAGTAATAAAGCACTGCTTCACTTCCCAGGGTTCCCACAGGGAAGTTGAAGTATAGCCCGACTCTTAAGCCCGACGTTAACTGGTAGAGTGCTAAACAACATTTTGGTCGAGAAAATTGCCCCCATGTCATTGACTTGTTATAATTATAGGAGAGTGCCCGGCACTCTCCCATCAGGGACGTGGCTAGAGGATTCTGATTGAGCGTGTGTAGGGTAGTGAATTTCCAACTTGGGAGAGGGACCGGGAGGGGGAATCTCCCTCCCTGTCCATCCCCCAAGTTGGAAATTCACCCCCGAGAAACATTTTGAAAATGAAGCCACGAAAGGGGGCATTAGATTGATTCTAGTAATTGAAATGCCCACACATTTGTGATTGAATTATCAGGTTATTATTATTTCTTATTATTCTGGGAATTGAATATGTGCTAAACAAATGCTCACGCTGAGAACTTTGAGCAGTTCACACTCTCCTGACATTAAATCAGATCTTATGCAGGAATGATCAATTTTCGATGTTTCATGATTTTGTAACTGTGAATGATGGAATTAACTCAGGATAAAGATTTTACATGATGTGATTTTCTTGAAGTACATTTCGAGGATTCTATTTATTACGATAAGTAACGTACTATAGACATTTCGTACCGAATGGCATCATGCATACTTAAGAAGCTCGATATTGCGTACACTGTAGTTGTAAATAGTAACAGTTAGAAATTTTGCCGATTTGAAACCGAGTTGGTATTTTGGGAAGTAAAAGAGGCATCGGCATCACCAAAGGAGCTCTAAAATCCAGGTGGATGGAATTTCCAACTACTCGTGACTTGCCCTTCGAATTTCGAATTATAGGAAATGTTTGTCAGGATTGGGGGAGGGGGTGACCCCCACTCCATCCCACTGTCGCCACGTCCCTGTCTCCCTAAACAGTAAGAAGCCAAACCCATAGAGATCGAATAATGTCACTTCAAAGATAATATGAAGCACATCCACAGAAAATGAAGCCTTTACGCTGCAGTTCCTGCACATTAGAACAAAGCACGAATATGAGCTTCCAATACTAAACCAGTTAAAATCATATTGGTACAATACACTTGGTAGATGCTGCCTCGTTTTTCGTGAAATCAGGAGCGTAAATCCTATGGGTTTTGGGGGTATCATCCTGCAAAAGATTTTGTCTCGTCGGGGAACAGAAGGGCAGAGTACTCTATCCAAACACCACCAGTTGCAGGGGCGGCGGAATGATTTTCAAAGTTTGTGTCGGGGCAGGGGGTGGGGTGGGAGGGTTTTTCGTCGGTATGAAAATTTTAAATTCCAGGGTCTCAAAACCCCAATTTCCATGCATCTGATTGGATATTTTGAGATTTTTCAGATGTATTTGAAACATTTCACACCTTGAGAGCCGTTAAAAAACGTCGGTAAAGCATACAGGTGAAGTCTATTTATCAGCTTTGGTCGTAACGACCAAAGCTGATAAATAGACCTCAACTGTGTGCTTTACCAGACGTTTACAGCAATTATACTGTCTGTGGATTATCTTGTCTGGGGTGGATTTGGTACTTGTATGTCTGTAAGATTACGACCTATTTCAGTTAACCGATTTATTAACAGACTGTATACATTTTAGCGTTTGCTGGCACTTACTGCAAAAAATGATCCGAAATCCATCGAAACTGAACCAGTACGAGAGAAACATAGCTGGCGCAAACATGGGGGTGGCTCTGGATCCGCCTCTTCTTTCACCAGTCATTGGTTGTGTTAACAAATATGCATACAAAAAAACATTGCCCGGCAAAAAAAGTGGAGGGGCTGACCCCCCCCCCCGCCCCCCCCCCCCCCCCCACACACACACACACTGACAGCCCCCATTTTTAGACATAAAACTGTCACAGATTGTTGCTGGTTTGGTGATATGTGGATCGGACCGGCTCATGAAACTAGCCGCAGCAGCCCCGTCGATGCTGGCTTCAGAAAACTTCATAATGATCTGCCCAGTTTCTGTAAGAACATATGCACCCGGTGTGTTAATTGCTCAGGATATATATGATAACAATCACTGGGAGTACAACGTTTTCAAGTATTAAGTTTATTACCTTCTCCAAACGAAAAAAATGCATTCCATAGTCACGATCAAATATCACATTACGGAAATATCGTCCACAACACAACTTGCAAATACGTGACGAAAGAAGTAGGTATCACGGAACTAAATATTTTCCCATAGGCGACCATTATAACGCCCAGGCAAAAACAAATATGATCGCATCACACATTTTGTCCGTACGATTCAGAAGCCATTTTCGAACCGATTTTCACAAAATTTGGTACACGCATAGAGCGGCACAAAATCTAAAAATGTACCGGAAGCGGAATTTTCGATTTAACCCTTATTTTGGAAGAATTGGCAAAAAACTGTCAAAATTAGGGTTTATAGGCACTTTCTCGAACGCGTCTTGTGGATTTTTTTAAACATTCATCATTGTTAGACCTGTCTGTGCGAGGACCATTCATATGCAAGAGATTTTCGGCAATGCATATGGTAACCTTCCACAGGCTGCCAAACATCGAAAGTTTTATGAACTGGGCTGTTTTCGGGCCCCCACAGCACCCAAACGATACAAGAAAGATAAACATAACTTCATTTATTGGAAGTGAGATTGACCATGGATCATTTTTGCAAGTAATAAGGGTATTAAAAAAACCAAGCATTAACCAGTTTTGGGCTAGTTAAACTGCAATACTCCTCAAAAGATCAAACATTCATGTTTTCTGTGGATTTCTCTAAACGAGTCTTGTAGATTTTCAAGACAAATTGGCCACGCGCAGGTCTTGGTGTGACAATACAAGTTGCATGAACAAAATACTCCGGTGAGCATTTGCTAACCCTACACGGGCTGCTAAAAGTAAAAATTGTAATAAAATGGGCTGTTTTTGGACACCAACAGCACCCAATGGGTACGCCACAAAGTAAAGTGCCTTCTTTTATTGAGCGCAAAATATATACAGAAACATTTTTGTAAGTAGTAAGGGTATTCAAAAGTCGAAGTCTTAACCCATTTTGGGCAGGCTAAAGAGAGATACCCCTTAAAAGCTTAAAATTCCCATTTTGTGTTGATTTCTCTAAAAGCAACTTCTAGGTTTTCACGAAAACTTGACTATTCGTAGGTCTTTGTGTGACATTACAAGTTGCATGGACAAAATATTCCGGTGAGCGTTTATTAACCCTCTACAGGCTGTCACTCATCGTAATTTTGTTGAAATGGGCTGTTTTCGGACACGCACAATACCCAAATCGTACCCGAGAGATAAACATATTCTCCTTTGTTGGAAGTGGAATTCACCGAGGACCATTTTTGTAAGTAATAAGGTATTCTAAAAACCAAGCGTTAAACCCTTTTGGGGTGGTTAACACTGATGCCCATCAAAAGCGCAACAAATTCATGTTTTTCCTGGATTTCTTTACAAACATCTTAAAGGTTTTCAAGAGAAAAAATGGCCATTGATAGGTTTTGGTGTCATATCTCCAGTTGCATGGATAAAATATTCCGGTAAGCATTTGTTAACCCTCCATGGGCTACTAAATGTCAACATTTTGAAAAAAATAGTCTGTTTTTGGACACCAAAGGCATCAAATGGGAATGCCACAGAGAAACGTAACTCCTTTTACCGGACGCAAAACTGATAGGGAAAAATTTTTGTAAGTATTAAGGTTATTCAAAAATCGAGATCTTAACCCATTTTCGACTGTTTAAGGAGATATACCCCTTAAAAGCTTAAAATTCCCATTTTCTCTGGATTTCTCAAAAAAAATCTGGTAAGTTTTCAAGAAAAATTGACCATTCGCAGGTCTTGGGGGTGACATTACAAGCTGCATGGATAAAATATCCATGTAAGCATTTGTTAACCCTCCGGAGGCCTCCAAGCATAGACATTTTGAGAAAATGAGCTGGTCTCAGGCACTCATAACACCCATTGTGTACCTGCGAGATACACATGACCTCCTGCATTGGAAGTTGAATTCACCGAGAATCATTTTTGTACGTAATGAAGGTATTCACAGAACCAAGCATTAACCCGTTTAGGGCCGGTTACAGAAAGATACCCCTCAAAAGGTTAATACCTCATGTTATCCGAGGATTTCTTTAAAACCATCTCGTAGATTTTCAAGAAAAATTGGCCATTCTCAGATCTTAGTGTGCCATTACAACTTGCATGTACAAAATATTCCAGTAAGCATTTGTTAACCCTATGCAGGTTCTCAAACATCAATTTTGTTTATAAAATGGGCTGTGTTTGCGTACCCAGAGCACCCAAAGTTAAGAGGAGAGATCAACATAAGTGGAAGTAGAATTCACTGAGAATTATTTTTGTAAGTTATAGGGGTATTCAAAAACAACCCTTAACCCGTTTTAGGCTGGATAAACAATGATACCCATCAAGTGCTTAAAATTCAAGTTCTCCTTGGATTTCTCGGAAAACATCTTGGGAGATTTTAAAGAAAAAATGGCCATTCGCAGTTCTTGGTGTGACATTACGAGTTGCATGGAAAAATATTCCTGTTAGCACTTGTTAACCCTCTACAAGCTGCCAGACATCAATATTTTGGATACATTTGAGATAAAATGGACCATTTTCAAATAGCCACAACACTCAGTGGGTATGCGTCAAACAAACATAACTCCTTTTGTCGGTCATTAACTTGTCGGACGATGATATTTGATATTAACCCCTCTCCACCATTAATGATGATTTTTACCTCAACATTTTTTATCAAACAGAGTCATTTGAGACTACTATATCCACCTTTCTCATAACATCAATAAAGGGACTTGTGGTGTAAGCAGGACGTGGCGACAGGGTGTGGGGGTGGGGTGTGTCCCTTCCCCCAATCCTGGTCAAACTTTCCTGCAGTTGGAAATTCAGTGGGCAAGACATGAGTGGTTGGAAATTCCATCTTTCTGGATTTTAGAACTTTTTTGGCGATGCTAATGTCTTCTTTACTTCTCAAAATTCCAACACGGTTTCAAATGGGCAAAAATACCAACTGTTACTATTTATAACTACAGTGTACGCAATACCGAGCTTCATAAGTTCATGTATGCATGATGTCAGTCGGTACGAGATTTCTATAGTACGTTTACTTATCGTAATAAACAAAATCCTCGAAATGCACTTCAAGAAAATCATATCACGTAAAATCGTTATCCTGGGTTAATTCCATCATTCACGGTAACAATATGATGAAACATCGATAATTGATCATTCCTGCACAAGATCTGATTCAATGTCAGGAAAGGCTGAATTGCACCAAGTTCTAAGCTGAGCATTTATTCAGCAAATATTTATTTTCCAAAATACCAAATAATAATAATAAACCTGATAATTTTATCATAAATGAGTTGGCATTTCAGTTACTAGAATCAATTTTATGACCCCTTTCATGCTTCATTTTCAAAATCTTTCTCGGTAGTGAATTTTCAACTAGGGGGAGTTACCGGGAGGGGGGGGGGGTCCCCCTCCAGGTCTCTCCCCCTATTTCGAAATCCACTACCCTACACTCTCCCCCAATCGGATTGATGTGGTACTGACTGTTATGAGATCAAGGGTATAGGATGCGAATTATGCGGACAATGAGTCCCCCTCACAATATGAAAGTAGGCCTATTAAAGTTAGAGAGTTTGACTTTTTCGTTAAGTCCGATTTGGAATTTTTATGCAGTTGTTGCCTGAAGGTTCGCGAAGGTGCTTTCACCTGGACTTGGCTCACAGGCGATTGATGGTGGCTTTAAATGAGGGCAGGCTGGAAGAGGCTGTAAAACCGGAGTCAATCTTTTTACGCCTTTTTGCCTCTTGTTCAATTATCAGATATCCACCGATACCATCCAATTAAGTCGTACATCAGGGATCTACAAGCGTCGGTTTGTTTACTTGGAGATGAGTCAATGAGCAGTGAGCTTCGAGTTAGGACATGTATTGAGTTATCGCTGAATAGGTCATTCTACTAGTCATTTCACAAATATACAGAAATCCCCTTTGGTTAGCCCATCTCTCAATGGTGATAGAAATGCATGTGCCCATAAAAGGGGCTGGTCGTCGGCGTGGACCATTCATGCTATCGCATCGCCAGTGGAAGTTGGAAAACAATTGGAAAGTGCTCAAAAGTGGTTAAACTCTCAAAACATGAGTAAAATATATCGGTACATACACCTTCTACCGAGTTAAAGTACTGGGAGTTATTTGTGGTGCGCGTCAGTGTGCGCATGCGTGGGGACTGTGTCTGTGAAAATTCTGAGTATATTGGTGACATAGAAGCGCGAGATTGTGAGATAGCTCTAAGAAAGAAGTGTGAAAGTGAATGCAGGTGAATGCTATCTCCTTGGTTTGTTTGGAACAATTGAAAGCATGTTCCTTGGTAAGGGGTTGTCAAGGTGATAGCTTGGATTTTCTTCTTTTTTTTTGTTGTTTAAAAGTGTCCTATATCTTTGATAACTTTTCTCGTTCGGGTCAAAGGTATAAGAATGTGCGTTAGTTTGACGGACCCGAAAACCGACTTGTCATTTAAACAGACCAGCAATAATTCAACCGCTGCTAATTGAGCATAAAATTTAATGTCCATTATGGCGCACTTGTTGAACGCCACATGGGTTATCCGATAACTGATTAAAATGAGTAAAAGATACAGTATTCTCCTGTAGTTATTATCTGTGTATATTACGGCCAGTTAATACCTAAGTATGGTGAAAACAGTACATCGCATATGTTCTGGACACACACCCATATTGCGCAGCCTAGCTTGTCACGGAATGTACGGTATTTCCCTTTTTGGAATCCCAAAAGAATCCCTTTTTGGGGAAACGTCAGGTGGTTACAGAATCCCTTTTTAGCCGCATGTGCCGATGTGCTAGTGCACAAAGTGTCACATTGTGCCTTTTCACACAAGCATATATCGGAACATCCAGCATGTGCCAATGTGCTTGTGCACAATGTGTTACATTATGCCTTTTCACATAAGCACATATTGGCACATCCAGTATGTGTCTATGTGCTACCTGCAATGTGTACAATCGAAGATAAACACCGCCCAGAGGAGTTAGAATAAATAGAACAAAGAAGGCATAACATGGCTTATAGATACATTGGTAGAAACCGAGAATTTACTGGAAAATCAGAGCCAAGTAAACAATTATGGGGTTGTTTGTGGTAATTCTACGAAATATCCGGGGGTTTTGGGGAAAATCCGAGCCAGAAAATTACTCTAGTTCAGTCGAGTTCTCCTCGGGTCCCTTCTACTACATCACTACGTGCTAAGCCGATAAAATGGGGAATCCGTATCAAATAAAGTAGTTTTTGGTTATTTGGAGGGATTATCGGGTTGTTTGTGGTAATTCTACGAAGTATTCGAGGGTTCTGGGGAATTCCGAGCCAGACTATTACTCTAGTTCAATCGAGCTCACCCCTGGGGTCCCTCGATACTATAGCACTACGCGCTAAGCCGATAAAATGAGGGAATACAAGTCCGTTTCGGTAGTTTAGAGATGATTTTGGTGATTTGGATCAATTGTCGGGTTATTTGTGGTAATTCAACGATTCGGGGAAATTACTCTTGTACAAAGGAACATATCCTCCGAACATACCCCTGTCTTGTTGTAAGCCTTTGGGTAATATAGCAACCACGTGCTACCATAGAAACCAAGATGTGGCCTCCAGTATACAAAATGGCCGACGGAAACACGTATCACTATGGGATGATGTCACAAGATGGCCGCTTACGCGTATTACCATGACAACCAAACATGGCGTAACGTGACTAAGGCGTCATTTCCGCTTCCCCCATTCCCTCCCCCTGAATAGGGCCGATCTCCACATCTCCTACTTCTCTCCCAGTTTATATCGAAATTTACAAAATCTGTCCGGTAAATTAGGTCTGGACCTCGTGAAGATCGGTCCAGACCTAATTTACCGAACTCGTTTTGTAAATTTCGATAGAAGCTGGGGACTCATCGAGCCTGTTCCAATAACATTCATATTTGTGAGGTTTTATTGGTAAATATTGTTTATTTTATTTCTAAAATATCAAATTCAGTTCACATTTTAATAACTAAAAAGCTGTTTTGGGTAAAGGGTTAAAACATGTCATCAATATACAACAGGGATTCACCATGGTGGCCTCGTGGGATCCTGAATCACTCATAGCAGGTATGGATTCTCGTAACCATTTTCGCTTGAGTCCAAATGCATTCTCCCAAATTTATATGAAATATAAGCCCTGCTACTTTCGTATTTAATTAACACTTACCAGACTCAAAATTATTTGCATGAGACCGACCGCTCGTGTGACGTAAGTCGAAGAAGCAAAAAGCAAATCTAGTCCCATAAGAAAGTACATGATTACCAACAGGAGCTAATTAATATCTATGACTCCAAGTTAGATATAACAAAATATCCCAACTGAACTATTACTGGGATGGGTGGTGGGGGGGGGGGGGGGGGGGGTGGGGGGGGTTGAGGGTTGTGGGGGGGGGGGGGGTCACGCACCCCCTGCACCTCCAAAGTTCCGCCCCTGGACACCCTTGGGGTATGCAGATCATACTATGAACATTTCAGATTCAAGAGAAGGCAAGCCATTTCGACAAGTTGACAACAGCACTGAGTGGTAGAGCTGCATCGGTGATATTACAGTACAGTTGTCGTGGACTGGTCGTAATCCACACATGGTCTGTGATGTCCACGCATGCATAAAATTCATCGGCAGCAAAATTTTAATTAATGAAGCACCGGGTTGTACCCGGTGCTTCATTAATTAAATTGTTCATGATTATTCTTATAATTAGAGTTTAGAAATTAGAATCTAATATACATGTACTACTCAAAGTTTGCTAAGCACCAAGTACATCCAACTACCTGTTTTACGTTTTAGTTGAAATATTGTAATGAAAAGTCTATATATTTTTTATTTAATTATATCTTTAATGATTTAAGTACAGAAATTAAGATTTCATTTGTGTTTGACATTATTTTTTAGCTTTTGAATACGATAACCATGGAAAATGAATATTATTTTTCAATATGCCAAAAAGTTGACGGAGCGAACTGGTATGGCTTCATTATCGAGTATGAGACACATTACTGTTAATTACAGCTTGACAACGCCTTCTCATGCTCCCAATCAGGTTCCTGGTGGTCCTTTGTGGGGTGTTGTTCCATTCTTGGACCAGCATGGCACCAAGCCCCTGGACACTTCTTGGCTGGACTTGACGGGCTGAAATTGCAAGCTGCAACTCATTCCAGACATGTTCGATTGCATTGAGGTCAGAGGATCCTGCTGGCCAGTCCATACGCTCAATCCTCTCCCTCTGTCGGTACTCCCCAACAGCATGGCCAACATGAGGACGGGCATTATCGTCCAACAGAATGAATCCATCACCCACTGCACCTGCATACAATCTGACCGGGACATCCAGGATCTCATCAATATACCGTTGTGTAGTCAATATACCACGTTCAAGGAGACATAGCTCTGTACGTCCATCCCAGCTGATGCCGCCCCAGACCATTATTGAACCTCCACCATAGCGGTCATGCTCAGCAATGCTGGCTGCATGGAATCGATCTGCTGGTCTTCTCCATACCAAAGAACGCCTATCTAAGTGGCCTAGGCAGTACCTTGACTCATCTGTAAAAAGGACAGGTCGCCAATCTTCTCTGGTCCATCCAACGTAGTCCTAGCCCATTCATATCGAGCCTGGCGGTGGTTCTGGGACAGCGGAATGCGAACACATGGTCTTCACGATCGGAGACCATGCACCTACCTTCGTGTAACCTTGCCCAGATAGTCTGCGTCGAAACATTTACCCCGGATGCATTCTGAAGGTCACTGCCAAGGTGGTTTGCTGTGGCAAAGCGGTTCCTACGGGCATGAATGATCAAAAACGGGTATTCAGCTCCAGATGTTGCCCTGTCTCTGCCACCACCATGCCGTCTTACTGGTGTGCCATACTACTGAAATCTTGCCCAGGCTATGGTGCACACCAAGGGCTTCAACAACCTGACGATGGGTAGCTCCTTGCTTCACCATCCTTACAGCCCGCCACATTTCTGCTTCAGACAAATGTCTTCTTACATTTGCATTTGCCATATCCAATCATTAAATCACAAGAGTTTGTGTTGAAATGAAGATTGAATAGCCTACACATGTCATGTACATGTAGACATTGCACGAAAACATCATGAAAATCAAGGGGCACATGCTTTACATGACTGTCACGAAAAGTCTGCCTGTCAAGAGAGCTATTGTAAACACTGTGGACATCTCAATACATTCCTCAATCATATCCACCAAAATATCGCAAATATGTCACAAGCAAATTTCACAATGATGTGTCAAATGTGTGGTGCTTAGCAAACTTTGAGTAGTATATAAAAAGAGGCCCTACGGGGCCTGAAGCGCTCACATTGAACAGAACACAACATAAACAAAGTCCAAGAATGAATCTACATTTTTAGCTCCTGGGGTTCCTATGAGGATATGGGATTCCTTTTTTGCACGAGTCAGGTACTTATGACCCAATAATAATACATTTGGTTCAAATCGGGCAGTTGGTACAGAAAAAGAGAAATTTTGGGCGGGGCCAAAAATCTTACCCCTCCCATTACAAAGCCAAATATTGCTTCACGAACTTCTTTGAACAAACTTGATTCTACCCCTCAAAAGAAAGCTTCATAACAAATATTAAGTCATTGTACCCACTGGTTCATGAGAATAAGATTTTAAAAATATTTTGGAGCATTCCCCCCACCCCCCTCCCTATGGGGCTGGGAATATTGAGTTGAATAAAAATGCAATGCCCCTTTGGGACCATCACTCACACAAACTTTCACTTGAATTGGCCCAGCGGTTTTGGAGGAGAAGACCAAAACTCTCCACTCACTGTACCATTCAATCTACCCTGCCGGCATTGGGTTTATGTTTTCATAATAGCATAAAACAGCAAAGTTTTAAAACATTTGGCCTGGCTTGTAGTTTCAGAAAATATTTTTCATAATTGATCAAAGAGAAAGAGAGAATGCCTCTCGCGGCCATGTTTTCCAACCGACAGGAACAAAAAGAGTATTGTTTGCAGGGGACCTCCCATAGGCCATGCATTCCTGCCAACTTTGGCTTAGTAGGTAGAGAGAAGAGGATGGAAATGTTATTTCCCATAGGGTTCTATAGTAACTATAAGCCGCAATTATGGCCATGTTTGCAACCCAATCACATTAAATGAGGATCGTTTGTAGAGGTTGTCCCAGTCATCAACCATGCAAAGTTTCAGAACATTTGGCCCTGTGGTTTGAGAGAAGATTGTTTCAAAATCCACCAATCAGAATCAAAAAATGCTTCTGGCAGCCATGTTTTTCGATGCACGGTTACAAAAATGAAAAGCATTTGTAGAAGACCTCCCATAGACTACCTCTGCTAGGTTTGGTTCACGTTGGCTCAGTAGTCCCAGTGAAGAAGATGAAAATGTGATTTCCCATAGGCTTTCTATAGTAATTATAAGCCGCAATTACGGCCATGTTTACAACCCGATCAACATTAAATGAGGATCGTTGGTAGAGGGGGTCCCGGTCATCATTTGTGTGAAGTATCAAAACATTTGGCCAGGAAGTTTCAGAGGAGAAGGGTTTTGAAAATCAACCAACTAGAATCAAAGAATGCCTCTGGGGGCCATGTTTTTCATCCGAAGGGAACAAAATGAGGGTTTTCTTCGAGACAAACTTCATAACAAGATAACAGCAACACAGAAGGCGAATAACGAGTTTCACAGTACACCAACATTTCCGCTCTACTCGAAATCACTGCCCACACGTAAACGCCCACCGGAAAGAAAAACGTCAAATGTTCAGCAATCTATGAGATATCAATGAAATTTGCACAAGAGGTGCGCGGATATCACATACAGTTAAAACTAGAAGTCCTTCCATGAAATACGCACAAATAGCACACCAATATGCGCGTTAATCTACGCGTTATGACCATAGTAAAGCTTACCCTGAGGTCCATTGGCAAAAACACTGCCTGTGTTTGCTAGGAGTAACCAAGAGAACCTGCCGTGCTTTGGATGCCTTTCGATATAACAATTGCGCGCAATTCCTACGCGGAATTAAGCATCCATAAGCGCACAGTTCGTGACAGGACTTCTAGTTTTAACTGTACGTGTATATCCATATTATTTTTTTTAACATTTGTTTCTGGAGAAAAAGGTCGTCGATTTGCCCGAGTTCGCAAGAATGTGTCTATTTTCGCTGCTTGTCAAATTTGGTAGTTTATTTTCCAGTTATCTTTCAACGTCTTTAACCCTTTACCCAACGTAACGGCCAAAACCGGCCAGCGCTATTCTCAAAAATCGCCAATTAATTTTCAAAATATTTTCATTTTTTGTCTCAAAAACATAGGTTATGACCCCTCGTTGGAACGAGCTCGACGAGCTCGTTCCAACGAGGGGTCATAACCTATGTTTTTGAGACAAAAAATGAAAAAATTTAGTTATTCAAGAATTTTTTTTGCAAGTGTCGTCTGCTTTTCATGTTAGGTAAAGGGTTAACCCTTTACCCAGCGCAGACGATATCAAAATTTATTATTTTCAATATCATTTTTTTAAATTTCTCAAAACAATTCAACAAAACCATATCATGTGACCCCTCGTTGGAACGAGCTCGTTCCAACGATGGGTCACATGATATGGTTTTGTTGAAATTTTTTGAAAAATAATATTTTTTCAATTGCTGAATTTGCATATTACGCGG
The DNA here is from genome assembly GCA_031216915.1 of Pictodentalium vernedei. Lineage (NCBI taxonomy): Eukaryota > Metazoa > Mollusca > Scaphopoda > Dentaliida > Dentaliidae > Pictodentalium > Pictodentalium vernedei. Next base: position 130,125,117 of record CM062297.1, read on the forward strand.
GCGGATGCTGCCGATTCGTTGGGTAAAGGGTTAAATGTAACCATGTGCAGACAAATTTGGATAGATTTCAATACCATTTATGCCATAAAAAGGAAGAGTTTAGCATTGTTGAGTATGTGATGGTTGTCATTGTTTTCTCTGTAATGAAATCACCCGACCCCATTGCCCACGTGGTGGCACGGTGGCGCTGTGTATTAAGGCGTACTGCTCGTCGATGGTGCACTTATCTTCAACCAATGCTAACCCTGCTTTGTGGAGATAGTATGTTGGGGAGCTGACAGTTGCTCGCCGTTGCTCGGTGGTTCTCTCCGGGTACACTGTCTTCCTCCACCTGTGAAACTGGTCATGATTAGCCATTGTGCAGAAATATGTGACCTTACACACCAATAAAATAAATAAATTAAATAAATCATCCGACACTGTTACCTGAAATCACTCATCATTGAGAACATCGTTTACGCATGCAGTGTGGTTGTGGCGATCCACCACCGCTGCGTTCAGATTGCTGAATTATAATTATGTCGGAAATAAGTTTTTGCAACTTCCACATTAGGCGCAAAATGCAAAAATAACACGGATATATTTTACATAGTTGACGCAACGGGGTTGCAGGCGCATAGCCAGGATTCTATAATAAGGAGTGCTCTTTCCACTTTTATTTTATTGGGGGGGGGGGGGGCAAAGCAGATATTTGAAAGGTCGTTGTGTGGGGTTCGGGGTGGGGGTGGGAGGGGGGTTCCTGGCCCTAACTAGGAGTCTACAGGCGTTATCCCCTTCTTCCATTTCCCTGAAGGGAAGTAGGAGAAGCGGGTAACAACCGGAGGGTACTCGTTAGGACGACCGAACTACCAAGGAAATTTTGCAAAATTCAGTGCTTTGAGAGCGGTTCTGAGTCGTCTGTAGCCACTGCGGGGCTGTAATATCATTGAAAGGCCTACTTGATATGGCGGGAGCGCGGTGGCTCAGCAAGTAGAGATGCATGCTGCAAGCCGAGAGGTCCTCGGTTCGAAACCCCCCTGCGGCAACCGCGTTGTGTCCTTAGGCAGGACACTACATCCCAATTGCCCATGGGGGGGGGGGGGGGGCACGGTGACGTTGTGTACTAAGGCATACTGCACGTCGACGGTGTACTTGTCTTCAACCAATGCTAACCCTGCTTGTGTGGAGTTAGTAGGTTGGGGAGTCTGACACTCGTTCGCCGTTGCTCGGTGGTTCTCTCCGGGTACTCCGGCTTCCTCCGCCCGTAAAACATTCCGACACGAGGTGACCCTGGCTGTCGAAGGTGTCGTTAAATCCCGATAAATAAATAACTTAATATGTCACGCCTTGACCAGTCACGAAGGCCGTGCCATTCCGCAGAAATCATTTAATCATTTTCCTCACGAATGGAAGACAGTTGTAAAAAATAAAAATTCTTGAATAACTAAACCTTTTAATTTTTAGCCTCAAAAACACACGCCGTCTAAAATCAAATAATGGGAAAGATCGTCTTATTACAGCATACTATTATTATATAAAGACTGCACAGTTGTTATATTCTATGCAAGGTATCATGACACCTGTTAAATTTTTTTAGAATAACGATTTTGTTTTTCGATGGAATTTCGTGACATCGAGTGATTTGCGCATGTCCGTCGAATATGGAAAATGCAGACTGTCTTGTCCTTTTCCAAAATGCAGTCCTATCGCTGTAATCTAAAGTGTTTTGAATGCCAAGCTTTGTTCTTGGATATGTGAACAGTGGCGTAGATAAAGGGGGGGGGGGGGGACCCCCCCCCCCCCCCACCAGAAGTTTTGTCGGAATTTTTTGGGGACCATTTTTAGGCGAAGTTATGCCTAATAACATTAAAATGCTGGCTTTGGGGATAAAAACATGCCATTTGGGGTAAATTTTGGGTAAAAAAGACCAATTTTCAGTACATTTGCAGTAAACAACAGATTCTTTCTGTTTGTTTGGGTTTTCGTTGTTGTTACACTGTCGGAAAATTTTCGGTCTGTCGGAAAATTTTGTGCTTGCCCCTCCGCCAGCGAAAAGCTATCTACGCCACTGTATGTGAATCACATTTGGCCACATATTGTTCTCGTGAAATATTATTTAATTATCAGTTCTGGTACGAATACGGTTGCAGACTTCCAGGAACCAGGTGCCTGTTGTCAACTCTTTGAGTTGATTACATGTATATATGTGTTTCGTGTTCTTGCCATCTCAACCTTCATTTTGATGTATAATTTGTGTATATTTAATTTGAATTTAAGGAATATGAGAGGTAGAAATTTCAAAATAAACAAAATTCTATTACTTATATAGCACCTTAATCGGAATGAGCTTGGCGGTCTCGTCCAATGAGGTACCGAAAGATATGTTTTTGTAGTTCAGCGATCCGAATGTAGTGGCTATCCCTCTAAAGGGGTAGCCACTACGTTCGGGTCGCTGAACTAATGTTTTTGAGGCACAAACTGGAAAAAATACAGCTTGAATTGCGATTTTTGTGAATAACTGAATAACGTGGGCCCGTATTGCTGTTACATAAGATAATGGATTGGCCCTCTTCCCGCAAATTACATGAGCTCATTATCGTTAAGGGCCTATATAAGTAATGGAATTTTGTTTATTTTGAAATTCTCACCTCTCATATTCCTTAAATTCAGATTAAATATACACACATTATACATCAAAATGAAGGTTGGGATGTATAGAACACGTAAAAAACATGTAATCAACTCATAGACTTGACTGTAGGCACCACTGGTTCCTGGAAGTCTGCTACCGTATTCGCACCAGAACTGATAATAAAATAATATTTCATCAGAACAACTTGTGGCCAAATGTGCTTCATATATCCAAGAACAAAGCTAGGCATTCAAAACACTTTCGAATACAGCGATAGGACTGCATTTTGGAAAAGGACAACACTGTCTGCATTTTTTATTGAAGATGGTTTCCATGCTCGACAGACATGCGCAAATCACTCGTTACCACGAATTTCCATCGAAAAACAAAATCGTAATTCTAAGAAATTTCAACAGGTATGGTGATACCTTGCATTAAATATGGCAACTGTGCAATCTCTATCTAATAACAGTATACTGTATGAAGGCGATCTTTTTCATTATTTGATTTTAGACGGCGTTGTTTTTACATGCTTTTTCTGTCCGATGACGTCGACTGGAAATCGAAAGTACACTCATACGTAAACAAAAGCAAAGGCTTTGGAATTTTCCCCAATGCAGCTCTGTCGCCGTGTTTTGAAGAATTTTTATCCCCTAGCTTTGTTCTTGGATATGTAAAGCACATTTGGCCACAAGTTGTTTTCGTGAAATATGATTAAATTATCAGTTCTGGTGCGAATACGGCAGCAGACTTCCAGGAACCTGTGGTGCCTACAGTCGACTCTATGGGTTGATTACACATGTGTTTCGTGTTCTATACATCCCAACCTTCATTTTGATGTACATTTTGTGTATATTTAATTTGAATTGAAGGAATATCAGAGGTGAGAATTTTCAAAATAAACAAAACTTCATTACTTATATTGGCCCTTAAAAATAAAAAAAGGGTGTCTGTCCTCAGGAATATCCTCCAGGGGGTTCTGAACGACATCTGACATCGTCCAAACTTTGACACTGACGCAGTGATATAACTTGTTCGTGTGTTACGTCCTACGCGCGAACCACAACAATAATTGTATTACGGCCTCAGGGTTATAATTTTGATTAACCTCCGATCAATTTAATAAATATAATACTTACATGTGCATCCTTTCCTGTGTGCATGTTTGCAAATCATCGCTGCATAGAAATTCGCGTGTTCACAACAGGTTTGAGGAAGCCGGATAGATCTTACATTTCGTTAACAACATTCGGGAAATCTACTTTACAATATGAATGAACAATTGCACAGTTCAATTGACAACTTCGCGTTTGACCTACTTATAGGTAATACTGAAATGTTTGTCACCACAACAAATCGGCGCAGCGGCGGACTCGAATTGCTGGCAGATTGTTTTTGGCATGTTCTCAGGCTGTTTGCATGCAACTTGTTGTCCAGTTGCTGAAGACTTAACCAGTTTTGAGTGCTAAATTATTTTTGGACACCAAAAATCGTTCACATGTCTTTGCTTATAAACATTTATGGGAGTACACTCTCCCTTAAATAGTGACAATGCAAATCCACACATATTATTTCACTTCAAAGATATCATAGTATTGGGGAGGGGGTGGGGGTGGGGATTCCAGGAACATAGACGGGGGAGGGGGGGGGGGGGGGGTGGTGGTGGGTGTCCGTCGGGCCCAAAATGAGTTTTTTCCATGAGCTAAAAAAAAAATTTCCACAAGGCTTTTTTGCTACAATTTGTGATCAAGTTAGAAGGGAAATGACAAAACACAACTGCTAGAGCATGTGAGTAGTATGTCATGTACCCGGACAGGTAAAGGTTGCAGGACCTCGGTGCAGGACCTCGGAAGTGACGTCATGTCACGTGACGTAGTGGCGCCATGTTGTGTTGTCATGGTAACCCGCGTGAGCGGCCATGTTGTGACGTCATCTCCATAGTGATACGTGGTGTGAGTGCGCATGCGCAGCGCGTGTTAGGGTGATACGTGTTTCCGTCGTCCATTTTGTATACTGGAGGCCGCCATCTTGGTTTCTATGGTAGCACGTGATTGCTATGTTACCTAAGGCCAACAATAAGACGGGGGTATGTTCGGAGGGTATGTTCGATTGAATCGGAGTATTTTCTGGAACGACTTCCCTGAATAATTACCACAAACAACCCGACAATCCCCCCAAATCACCAAAATCCACCCAAAATCACCGAAATTGACTTTATGTCCCCAATTGATCGGTTTAGCACGTAGTGCTATAGTACTAAGGGGTACAAGTTGGTGCATTCGATAGAACAGGAGTAATGTTCTGGATTAGAATTCTCCCAGAATCCCTTTTTTGATCCCTATCCCATGACGTTTTTCCCCTATTAAGAATAGCACGTAATGCTATAGGACAAATTTACCCAGAATTCTCTGTTTCTATCTATATATGCAATAGTTTACGTCTACCTAGACATGTTCCTTTATTCTGGAGTATACTCCAGTAGCGTAGAAGAGCCTATCAACTGGAACAGTATACCTTATTATTGCTATATTTAGCAATTTCTAGTCTATTCTTGTTAGTTCTGACCCTATTCCAAGTACTCTTGTTGTTTCATTTATCTAGATTCTAACTAACCAATCAGATTGCTTGATTTCCCATAATCTGTATGCAGAGTTATCTCCCTTCTGTATAATGAAAGACTATATCCAATAGCCATATCCCATGGAATCCCATTTTGGAAAACGCCCTTGGCTATGGGATCCCTTTTTTGTCGTATGAGGCCATGAGGGCTATGTAAAAGCCCTCAATGAGTCCTCATTTATTATCCCTCATACCCTCATTGAATTTTGAGGTTATGAGGACCATTAAAAATCCCTCAATGAGGAAGAATTTACTACGACTCTTATCCTCATTTCAGTATTTAACAGGTATATCCTATGGAATCCCATTTTGGAAAACGCCTGTGACTGTGGAATCCCTTTTTTGTCGTGTGAGGTCATGAGGGCTATGTAAAAGCCCTCAATGAGTCCTCATTTATTATCCCTCATAGCCTCATTGAATTTTGAGGTTATGAGGACCATTAAAAATCCCTCAATGAGGTATAATTTACTACGACTCTTAGCCTCATTTCAGTATTTGAGGATACCTATGGCCTGGTATTGTATTATTCGAGGATACCTATCGAGGATACCTTTAGGAGAATCCTTTTTCTGTCGTATGAGGCCATGATGGCTATGTAAAAACCCTCAATGAGTCCTCATTTATTATCCGTCATAGCCTCATTGAATTTTGAGGTTATGAGGACCATTAAAAATCCCTCAATGAGGGATTTTTAATACGACTCTTATCCTCATTTCAGTATTTGAGGATACCTATGGCCTGGTATTGTATTATTTGAGGATACCTATTGAGGATACCTATCGAGGATACCTTTTTGGAGAATCCCTTTTGTGTCGCATTAGGCTATGTAAAAGCCCTCAATGGGTCTAATGTAGTCTTACCAACCGCTTCCATCTTGTCGCCAAAGCTCCAAAGCCATTACAGGTCTATGGCCTATCTGTCCTATCATTAGCTTCTACAGCAGTCTTGTTCCATTGCGGCCTTGTACCAGTACTATTGGCTTCTGCCATTCTGCCCCATATCTCATCCATTACTTTCTAGCTATACCTATCTCAGACTCGACTATAACATTGATCAAGGTTCAATCAGATTTCCCCTGCATACATATAAGGCATTCCGTTATTGAGATTCCTAGCCGAGTCCGTAAAATTTGGATTTCGTGTTTTAACTGAAATGAGGATAAGAGTCGTAGTAAATTCTTCCTCATTGAGGGATTTTTAATGGTCCTCATAACCTCAAAATTCAATGAGGGTATGAGGGATAATAAATGAGGACTCATTGAGGGCTTTTACATAGCCCTCATGGCCTCATACGACAAAAAAGGGATCCCATAGCCAAGGGCGTTTTCCAAAATGGGATTCCATGGGATATGGCCATTGGATATAGTCTTTCATTATACAGAAGGGAGATAACTCTGCATACAGATTATGGGAAATCAAGCAATCTGATTGGTTAGTTAGAATCTAGATAAATGAAACAACAAGAGTACTTGGAATAGGGTCAGAACTAACAAGAATAGACTAGAAATTGCTAAATATAGCAATAATAAGGTATACTGTTCCAGTGGATAGGCTCTTCTACGCTACTGGAGTATACTCTAGAATAAAGGAACATGCCTAGGTAGACGTAAACTATTGCATATATAGATCGAAACAGAGAATTCTGGGTAAATTTGTCCTATAGCACTACGTGCTATTCTTAATAAGGGAAAAACGTCATGGGATAGGGATCAAAAAAGGGATTCTGGGAGAATTCTAATCCAGAACATTACTCCTGTTCAATCGAATGCACCAACTTGTACCCCTTAGAATTATAGCACTGCGTGCTAAACCGAGTCAAGTCAATTTCGGTGATTTGGGGTGGATTTTGGTGATTTGGGGGGATAGTCGGGTTGTTTGTGGTAATTATTCAGGGAAGTCGTTCCAGAAAATACTCCGATTAAATCGAACATACCCTCCGAACATACCCCCGTCTTATTGTTGGCCTTAGGTAACATAGCAATCACGTGCTACCATAGAAACCAAGATGGCGGCCTCCAGTATACAAAATGGACGACGGAAACACGTATCACCCTAACACGCGCTGCGCATGCGCACTCACACCACGTATCACTATGGAGATGACGTCACAACATGGCCGCTCACGCGGGTTACCATGACAACACAACATGGCGCCACTACGTCACGTGACATGACGTCATTTCCGAGGTCCTGCACCGAGGTCCTGCAACCTTTATCTGTCCGGGTACATGACATACTACTCATGTGCATATGGTGGGGTGCAATATATAATGGGGTATGGCTTGAGAATTTTCCGGATATGTCAGAATATGTTGATTGTCATGGACACATGCCTCACAGCGACAGAAAAAGGAAAATGTGTAATCATTGACTTCGCCAATGAGTGCATTAACTTTTCAAATTATATGAGAATTGAATGATTTTAACAAATTTAATCAAAATAAAATACAACAAATAACTGAACTTAATTAAATAAACTCTTTGATTTGGCACTATCCAATGTGCATCACATAACGCTTTCGGTAAAGCTGAAAACTAAAAGTACCCTGCTTCATGATGGCATACAAGAGAACTGTTTGCACCTGTGAGCTTATTCTCGGACAATTGAAGGGGGACTGTGTATGAGTTTCGTGCAAATAGTTCTCTCGGGTGATTCTTTGGTAACGCGTGTGACAGAAATCAGACAAATCGGAAACACATCAACACATCCAGATATATCCCTCATAAACTCGGCGCTTTTGCACCTTGGCCGATATGAGTAGTGCATCATTTCATGGAGTAGTTAGTAAGCTTTGGTCAGACAGTAAGGGAGAATCCCAGCCATGTGCAGACCATGTGGTCCATTTACTATGTAGGAGAAAAACCACCGTGTAACGTGTGTGACATAAAATGACATTTTATGCCACATACGTTACCGGTGTTTTTAACCCCTGTGTAGTAATTGGACCACATGGTTGGGATTCTCTTCTATTGCCTGACCAAAGCTGCTGGACTGCTCCATCACATGAAGCTCTACTCATATCGTCCAAGGTGCACAAGTATAGACTTTATGAGGGATGGATTTCCGATTTGTCTGATTTCTGTCACACACGTTTCCAAAGTATCCCCCACTCATGAAATGAAAATATAAATTATTAAGTAATAAAATTTAAAAATGACTAGATGATCAGGATTACTTAAAATATTTCTTGAAATGGGGGTGGGTGTCAGAAAATTATGCGGAAAAAACTTCCAAAATTTTTTTTCAGGGGTGCGTGTGGTAATTTGGGGTAAAATTAAATAATGCGCCTATGTTCGTGGAATTTCTTTCCGATCCTCCCCCCCCCCCCCTCCCCTGTAGTATCCACAGAAAGTGGCGTTTTTATTACTTTCCAAAGTGAGATTTACTGGGATTTCCGGGTTTGATTATAAACGATAATTTCACAAGTGAATTATGCAATCAACAATTGGGCCATGTATCCGTGCGCGCGAACGAAGACGCTTTGCCGTGGGTGTAATGGGGACTTCATGGTTTTTTAACCCTTTACCTAACATGAAAAGCAGACGACACTTGAACAAAAAATTCTTGAATAACTATTATTTTCATTTTTTGTCACACAAACATATGTTATGACCCCTCATTGGAACGAGCTCGACGAGCTCGTTCCAATGAGGGGTCATAACCTATGTTTTAGAGACAAAAAATGAAAAAAATAATGAATATTAATTGGCGAGTTTTGAGGATAGCGCTGGCGTTTTTGGCCGTTACGTTAGGTAAAGGGTTAAATAATATAATTATCGTTAATAATGAAAAGTAATAAAGAGAGTAATCGCTTGACTGGACTGGTTACGTGAAATAATTCATTCGAGACGAGGGACTGTATTGTAAAACACTCGTGCGCATTCGCGCACTCGTGTTTGTACAACGTCCCTCACCTCTCATGAATTATTTCACGTAACCAGTCCAGTCAAGCGATTACTCTCTATTTAATGTGCTATTGTAACAGACTGAGGGAGGAGTGCGGGGGCGTGATCGAATCTATGACCTATAGCACAAAAAGAGACCAATTTACCACGAGACTAAGAGACCCAGGTCAACGTCACAAAAATTAAATGTCGGCCGGGTTCCATGAAGTTTCAGTATGTTGTTGAGCTCACAAAAATAGGCAATAACCGGTTTCTTTTTTTTAAATTTTTTAATTTCTTTTTGTTCCTGTTTTATTTATAGCCATTTTAACGTTTTTATGTCACTTCACCGTTTAGGCTATTTTCAGTAAAACCTTACTTTTGATATTCCCTTACCTCCATATGTGTATACTACACAGCTTTGAAACTCCACAAACCGTTTTATGGGCACCTGGAATCACTTTTGGAATTAAAATGTCACCAATGTCACCGCCAATGACAGCGATTCCAATTTTCCGTCATTTTCTCATCTTGATTTAGTTTCAACCTCATTTTGCTTTGAGATTGCAGGAATATAATATCTAACAGAAACATATCTAAAATCCTGGTAGCTTCCAAGGAAGTTCCAGCCGTTACAACCGACCTATAGCTGACATCATAAGGGGTCATAATGTCAAAAGTTAAAATGCGTCGGATTTCTTTTGAAATTTTAGTATGTTGTGGAGACAGCTGGTTTGTTTTTTGTTTTTTTTATCACCATTTTTGGCCTTTTTACGTCATTTAAATTTAGGGGTTATTTTGCACAGTTTTCTTTGAAAACGCTGATTTCCAATAACGCACCGTTCCATATGAATAACTCACACAGCTCTGAAGTTTCACAACGTTTACTTTCATGATGGCTCCATCAAGTGCATTTGTTATAATGTCAAATTTGAGCGTACATCCGAAATAACATCAATGAATTCGACGTTTTTCTCATGAACGTTTAATATCGCGAAATTTTGAAAATATATTCTAAAAATAAAAATATCTGAAAATGAAATCAGTTTTCAGCCGACGAACAATTCCTCTTCGACTGTCGTTCGCAAAAAGTAAAGTTTGTCTGATTTACATGAAAATTTAGTATTATTGTACAGCTCTAAAAACGACAAATAAATAGAGAGCTGTCTTCGGATTTTTTTTTTAATTTAATGTAATTTTTGACGTTTTGTGTCATTTCAAAATTTGATTTCTGGAGATGTACCCTTCCGTGTGATTCGCAGAACTCGGAAAATACATACACAGAACGACACGCGCATGCGGTTGGGTTAATCGATATGGCAGGAGTGCCAGTGTGGATTGATAAAACGAGAGGGTGCAGGCCTCTCGTTTTATCCGTCTGCGATGGCACAAGTGCCATATCGATTAACCCATTCACACACGCCTGTCGTTCTGTGTTTATTACACGCCTTCACGTCTTAAAAAAAACAATTATTAGAAGGACACTCAGCAAGTCATTTGACAAATATCAACAAAAAGAACACATTTTATCGCCAACCAAATTTGGAAGGGGAACCAGTGTTACTTTGTCGTCCCCCGAGTTCCAATGTGTTCTGTGTGCCTATATATATTGGCACATACACATATACATTGGAACTCAGTGGACGATTTGTAGCTATCGCTAGGGATTCAGATTGTAATTGCGGTGCGCGATTTGTAGAAAATGCCAGAGAAATTTCGTTTCTATTTAAAAATAGCCCGTCAACGATTTCCGTTCCGCACTTGTGTGTGGAACGGATTTTCATTTTCCGCATGCTTTAGTGGAGCTGCAGAGGGGGATTTAATAGAACAAGCGTGGAATAACAAATATACTGCTGCTATATTGCACAGACTTGTCAATCGATAGTTGTAAAGGTACACCTCCATTTTTTACTTCCATTGACCATATATCTTTAACACTGCGAAGTTAGAGAAGACCGAGTTTTCAAAACATCAACCATTATATTTCACTGGATAAGATTAAGTGCCATTTCTGTTCACTTTAGTTCCAGTCATACTTTAGTACTCTAATTACACTGTTAAAACATTTTTGAAATTCCGACTTCAAACGCCCGAGATATAACGTTAATACCATCGGAACAATTTTTTCATCATTTAAGCCATTTTGGGCAATTTTCATTAAAAACGCTATCAGGTGATTTACGTAGCTCCGTTCGTAAAAACGACACAGCTATCAAATTCCACACTCTGTTTTCTGGTTATATGAAATTGTGCAATTTTGTTTCTTCATTTCAAATTTTCACACCCGACTCCAGGGATGCCAATTTTACGTTTTTGGATACCTTTCATTTTCAACCTCATTTTCTGGACTAACCTTTCAAACTTTTGGGAATATAATCTCCACAAAAAATAACACATTTAACCCTTTACCTAACATGAAAAGCAGACGACACTTGCAAAAAAAAAAAAATCTTGAATAACTAATTTTTTTCATTTTTTGTCTCAAAAACATAGGTTATGACCCCTCGTTGGAACGAGCTCGACGAGCTCGTTCCAACGAGGGGTCATAACCTATGTGTTTGAGACAAAAAAATGAAAAAAATAATGAAACTTAATTGGCGATTTTTGAGAATAGCGCTGTCCGGTTTTGGTCGTTACGTTGGGTAAAGGGTTAAAAGAGTATTGCCGGCCTAGAAAATTCTCAATCATTTTAGCCCGCTGTGGCTCAATAGGTAGAGGTGCAGGCTGCAAGCCGAGAGGTCCTCGGTTAGAATCCCACCTGCGGCAACCGCGTTGTGTCCTTGGGCAAGACACTTCACACCCATTGCCCACGTGGGGGCACGGTGACGCTGTGTACTAAGGCGTACTGTACGTCGATGGTGCACCTGTCTTCAACCAATGCTAACCCTGCTTGTGTGGAGTTGGTATGTTGGGGAGCTGACGGTTGCTCGCCGTTGCTCGGTGGTTCTCTCCGGGTACTCCGGCTTCCTCCACCCGTAAAACTTTCACGGTCATGGTTAGCCATTGTGCAGAAATATGTGACCTTAAACACCAATAAATAAATAATATAATCATTTTAGCCGACTTCTGATGGCATGTGGTCAACACGTAACATACGTTGAATATTCATGACAGTTTAGTATGTTAGGCTTTATCGAGTGGCTTAGTACGTTAAAAGGTGACAGACTCCCTTCCCTCGTTGTTGGGTGCTTCATTGAATGCCTCCAAAACCATCTAGTTTTTCCTTCTTTTTCTGCAACATCAGGGTCAAGACCTACGTAAATCTTTAATCGGGAACCATTTCTCATTTCGCCTCATCCAAAACCTGTTTCCCATATTTAAGGAACTCATGTAGATGGTGACTGGGGAAGTGGGCAACAGGCGCCCAAAGCGAATCCTTTTTAGAGCACTGGTGTAACATATGTGGAAGGGTCGTTGCAAAGATGACCGCTTGAGGGAAGGATGGAATCCTGATTTTGCCGACGGTGATGGCCCAACCTGATTTCTCCCGACTGGGATTGCTCAAGTCCTGACTGGCTAAATTAATATTCCTACAATACAACTACTTCGAAGGTATGCCTTGGTGATGTAGTTAGCATAATAGTCAGTCTGTGCAGTGCAAACGTATCACAATGACCAAAGTTTCAAGGCACTGAGCAGTATCACAGAAAGAGAGTGGTGGCCCAGTGGATACGTGCGCTGGTCTCTCGTGCCAGAGGTCCCGGGGCCGATACCCGTTCGTGGAAAGGTTGCCAAGATGTCCGAACACTCTGACAGCATCAATTGTGGGGGCGTAAAATGGCTGTCTCCTGTGCGGAGAAAGACACATTATGTACAGGTTAAAGATCCCTCTGTGGTATCATATGGAACTATTTTTACTCCCCGGAATGCGCATGCGTATAAACAGTGGTAAAGATGACAATCTCAATTTTCTATAGCGATCTATGGGAAAAAAAATGAAAAACTTTCATTTGCCACAAATTTCATTTTTTCTTTTACATAATTAATGAACGGACGTGTGATCAAATATTTTATAACATACTTTTTTATAATGGTATCAAATACGTTTTGTTAAAATTATTTTTTAATGGTTTCATTTTTGTTTAAAATATTTACTTTTTATCCCAGTACATCACCTTATTAATTTGTACGAAAAGACTGAGGGACTGAGTCCAAAGCATGAACCAAATCCTTATGAGAAAATTTGGACGGACATAGATTTGATGAAAGCAAAAATTAATTTTCTTTGTTCTATAAACATATTTTGGATATGTTATTTATTCTTTTAATGGTTCCACTTTACACTGAAAAGTGGTCTTTTTCTCTATTTATGGCCTTGCGACAATTATATGTGAAATGAGACCGTGCGTGAAAAATGACGGGAGATAACTCCAAATTCTCGTCCTTACTAATGGAGAAGAAACAGTCCAACATGTGGAAAAAGAGCGAAGCCGTGAAGTTGTCGCTACAGGATCATCCAGTATAATCGGCGTCATTGGGCCAAGGGTAGCGTTACTGTAATTTGTAGAATTTGTTCGCCAAGTCTTGTAAAACAAACAAGCTTAAAAAACCATCACAGAAACAAAACAAGATGTACATACATGTAGTATGTGGATGCGTGAAGCATTAAATTAAAGAACATCAAGATATTTTTTAGGATTTTAACTTGGAATTGAAAACTGGAGGAGATGTGGGCAAATCTCACTGATTCAGGCAACATCTTCAAATGTCCTTGGGCATTGTGACTGAAGGACCACACCCACCCACCCCCATCCCACACACATACGAGCCTACGCTATATAAAGTTTGTTTTAGTTAGTTGTGGCATGAGAAGCGAAGTGTGCATTTCGGTTCATACTTTTTCACCAAATCGGAAATGTAAGCAGTGGCTTGGTTTGCTTGTGTCTTGTATGCAAACAAGAGTTTTTAACAATATCCAAAAGCTGAAATAGGACGCCAGTGAAGCTTTCTTAATCGAGGAGTAATGTGTTCGTTTTTCTAAGTGCGTATTTCTGTATTTCGTATAATCAGCAATCTCTTTATCTGCTTGAGGGGGAGCACACATCAAATGACATTATAGTAATCAAGGGTGTAGCCAGGGAAGGTCATGGGGGTCGTACGACTACCCCCCGCCCACCCAGAAGGTCTCTGGCCGATACTCTCCACAGCAGTCTAATAAATATCTACATTAAATTTGATTCACTTTCACTCAGCATGAAATCTCTGACCACTGCTAATATCAGTCATTGAAGAATTTTGCACCCCCCACCGGTGGCCAAAGGTCAAGCTGGAGGAGATTATGGGAGGGGCACCCCTCCCATAATTTCCTCCAACTTGACCTTTGGCCAAGGCTTGGCCTCTGGCCAAGATTTCAGTCTTTTTAGTCGCCAGACCTTCTCATCCTTGAGTTGCATTGTCGGCGACCCCACCCCCTCCCTAAAAATATTGCTGAGTACACCCCTGGTAAACCTGTCTAGAAAGTGGCTCAGTAGGTAGAGGTGCAGGCTGCAAGCCGAGAGGTCCTCGGTTCGAATCCCACCTGCGGTAACTGCGTTGTGTCCTTGGGCAAGACACTTCACCCCCATTGCCTACGTGGGGGCACGGTGACGTTGTGTACTAAGGAGTACTGCAGGTCGATGGTGCACCTGTCTTCAACCAATGCTAGTCCTGCTTGTGTGGAGTTGGTATGTTGGGGAGCTGACAGTTGCTCGCCGTTGCTCGGTGGTTCTCTCCGGGTACTCCGGCTTCCTCCGCCCGTAAAACTGTCGCGGTCATGATTAGCCATTGTGCAGAAATATGTGTCCTTAAAACACCAATAAATAAATAATCCTGCCTAGAAAAGATACATGAAGGCGTATGCGCCAGACATTCTGTAACACATTTCGTTTAGATTTTTCTGGCTCGACCCAAATGCCGATTGACGAATGCGAAAATTGGTGTACTAAGAAATTTTCCAAATATGAGAAGTCTCGGTCGTATGTATGTCAAAATAAACACACAAGTTTCTGAGAGTAGTAGATGGGTTGATAATGGTGTTATCTATTTCAAGAAAAAGCAACACATCTGGATCGAGTTTGTATCTAGAGTTAAAAACAAATAAAAAAATGTTTTGTGGAAGCACAAGCGCGCGAGAAAATACCCATGAAACACTCTTATTTTTGTGCATATATCTTGCAATCTCTTCGAATTAGAACATAAACCAGAAACATTCTGTGAACAAAGTTGAATATCTCTCACTAAAAGAAGATGAATACCACATCTCAAAGCATTGTGACTGATAATTTCAAGTTTTTGGAAGGGTCTCAGACAATGGGGGTTAAGATCTTTCCTTGGAAAACACTTGAAAGGGCTCCCCTCCCTCACCCCCCCCCCCCCACACTCCCCAAGATCGGCGTTTTAGACGAATCGTCTATATATGAAACTCGAGTTGGGACAAAACGCCGAGATGATTTTGAGAACTGCCCCGGTTCTATCTTCAAGTGTTGTCAGTGGTGGTTATCGAAAATTCTTTTTAAATAATTTCAAGCTTAATGGACAATGGGGAGGGGTGGCTACACTTTGGGGTGAAGATCTCCATTCGAAAAAAAAAAAAAACTTGGAAAACTACCCACCCCCTCCTCACAAAATAAACAAAGCAGAATGCTTGAATGTAGGCTACATACATATCGAGCTTTATAGAGGCTGAGAAGAAAGAGTAGCGAAATGCACTGTAAAAGCACAAAGAGTTCGAGAAAAGAAAAACAGTAGCGAAATGCACTGTTGAAAAACTCTGAAGCTGACAAGTGTTATACTTGTCAGCCCCAAGCCCGGGCAAAGGATGAGGGGAGTTGATAATTTAAAAAAACCCAGCACAATGCACTGTGTATAAAAAACCTTCTAAATCTTCCAAGTGTTAAAGTTGCCGATCGTAAGCCCAGGAAAAAGATGAGTGTTCCAACCCAATCCAAATGGTTTTGTGCGCCAAAGGCGCACAAGGACACTGGGGGATAAGACCCTTTCGATCCTCTCTAACTGTTTAATGTAGAGAGTAATCGCTTGACTGGACTGGTTACGTGAAATAATTAATGAGAGGTGAGGGACGAGAGTAGTGTATGTATGGATCGTCCCACATTGGCCGGAGGGAGAGCCGGAGGGGAAGTGACGTCATAGTCACGTGACAGTAGGTAATAAATGAGAGTTCGAGCTCACCTGTACATGTACGTGTACGTGTACATGTACACCTCCATAGGATTTAGTGTTAAAATCGTGTACGTGTACAAGATTTTAACGGTTTTTTAGGGTGAGCTCGAATTTTTTTAACACTGAACCCTATGGGAGGAATCCGTAGTTTTACGTACACGTACATGTACCGTTTTGATTGAAATCTGCAGATGAGTTTTCCCCATAGGATTCAGTGTTAAATTGCGAGCAAAAAAACGTTTTGAGAGTTCGAACTCATCGTCTTGTCGATTCTAACAATCCGCATCCGTACACGATTTTAACACTGAAACCCTATGGAGAGTGTTAAATTGCGAGCAAAAAAACGTTTTGAGAATTCGAACTCATCATCTTGCCGATTCTAACAATCCGCGTCCGTACACGATTTTAACACTGAAACCCTATGGAGGCGTACACGGAGATCCACTTGCAGATTTTAGGTTGGAAATCAACTCGCGTGAAGAGGTGATGTTTGAATCCGCAGACCCACTGTCGCGTTTCTCGAAGTGAGACTGGCGCACGTTATTGCGAGGTGATCTCAACGAGCACTTGATGGAAATGTTTTGAACGAAGAGTGTTGTCGTCAGTGTGTTGGAAATTCGCGAACCAGCTGTTACGTTTTTAATTGATATATATAGGAGAGAAAAAAAAATAAAAATAATAGTTATTTAGAAAAATAAATATATCAAATCGAATAGATAATAAAAAAAAAATACGTAAATCATGAGCGATTCTCAGGATATTAGAGTAAGGTTTCTTTTAAAAATGCTGATGAGAGCCTACGCATTCTGCGTGAATGAACAACTAGGTCGTCTCTTGTTAGAACGATGCGTCGGATGTCAGGATCACCTAGACTTCGATCATGAGAATCATTCGTGTCTGTGGATGGAAAGGGAAGATATGGTCGTCAAGTATTTCGAACCGGCGTTCAAACGCGTTCAAATCAATGAAGTGATCGCGTTTTGGAAGAGATTACTCTACTGTAAGAATCGAAGCAAGCCCACAGATTCGGAAGAACAGAAATTGGCGCGTAAAAGTCTGACTTTATGAGATAAGGGATGCATCTTGAAATTATTGTTCAACGAAGCATACGTCTAAGTTTTCTCGTTGATATAAAATAAGGGAGAATAGAAAATAAAAATAAATACACACATAAATTTTTTATCTAATATTAGAAAGAAAAAAAAAAAAATGAGAACCAGAAATAAATTGTATCCGACGTTAGTGGATGATGAGGATGAGAAGCCGAACGGCGTTTTGCCGACGGCACCGTCGCTAGAAGAAAGAGAAAAAGGAGAGAGGTATCGCATCGATCAAATCAATAGAATCCAAGAGTATCTAATTTGAGAGAGAGATTCTCGTCGTTCCCTCAAGAAGAAGTATTCACGTTTTGTGACAGTCGTCAACACGATCGACACGACACTCATCATGATTTCCCTGGGTTTACACACGGCCGGCATCAGATTTTTGTCGACCGCAGTCGGCATTCCGATCGTGTTGACCATAGAAGGAGTGGCTCTCGTCGCCGGATTGTTTAGCACACTCGGAAACTTTTTGAGTAGGAAATTATATCTGAAGGCGAGGAAACATGACAAGATTCGCGTCTTGGCCGACTCCAAGATCGACACGATATCCAAAATGATCTCTATGGCGTTGAAAGATGGTAGGATATCGGACGGTGAATACTTCACGATATTGAGCGAGAAAACGAAATACGATGCCATGAAACAAGCCGTGAGAATCAAGACTCGTTAGATCATCAAGGAAGAGATGAAGGATTCTCTCGTGGAAAAGGGGAGGAAAGAGGCCAGGGAGGAATTCAGTAAGATGATAGAACTCAAGAGCAGCGATTGAAAACAAAATATATATAATAAGAACAGAATTTTAAAAAAAAAATATTAAATTTATATATAAAATAAAAAAACGAAATTAATTTAAATAACTCTTAAAAAAATGTATTGCGTAAAGTGTAAGAGAGTTACCGAGACGAGTAATTCTCGAGAAGTGCGAACTAAAAATGACAGACGGATGCTTCGCGGAATTTGCGATGTGTGTGGTTCTGTCAAGACGCGATTCGTTAAAAAAAAGAACGCGAGCAAAGGTAAAGGCATCGTGAATAAAATGATCAATAATCTACCTTTCGAAATGCATCTGCCCGGTCACAGTTTCATGGGACCCGGAACGAAATTGAACAAGAGACTCAACGCCGATCTGACACCCAAATCTTGGAGCAAACCTGTGAATAGGGTGGATGCGGCCACGTATGATCATGATCTGTGCTACGCCGGACATCCCAACACCAAGACTCGCAACGACGTCTGCGACAAAAACATGTTGGGGAAATTGAGAGGCATATCGAATCCGACCAGGAGAGAGAAGATGGAACGTTCGCTGGTCGGCAATCTGATCGGTGCGAAACGTCGATTCGGATGGGGCATTCAAAAAAAAAAAGCCCATCTGAAAAGAAGAAGAAACGATTATTGACGAGCGAATTGGCCGAGGAGTTACACAAACCCATAGTGCATAAATTTCGAAAGAGAAGGGTGTTCGTGAAGGGTCTGGATGATATTTGGTCTGCCGACTTGGTCAACATGAGATCGTTTTCGAGGTGGAACGAGGGCGTCAAATATCTATTGACGGTCATCGACGTGTTTTCCAAATACGGTTGGATCAGAGCTTTGAAGGATAAATCGGGACCTTGCATCGCTGAGGCTCTGAAGAGCGTGTTCGACTTGTCTTCTCGAAAACCGAGTAAATTGTGGGTGGATAAGGGAAAGGAATTCTACAACAAGCACGTTCGTCGATTGGTAGACCTCTACTCGATCGAAAACGAAGAGAAAGCCAGCGTGGTGGAATGTTGGAATCGAACGATGAAGGAAAAGATGCATAGATACTTCACGGCGAATTCGACCAAGAAATACATATACGCTCTGAACGGTCTGGTCAAAGATTACAACAACACGCGAAACAGATCGATCAAGATGACTCCCGCAGAAGCTAGCGATCCTCGAAACGAAAAACGGGTCTACACGAATCTATATCCCGAGAGATCTAAGATCAGGAAGAAGTCTAGAACGCCGAAATTTGCGGTCGGCGATCGAGTGAGAATTTACACTTATAAGAAGCACTTCGAAAAGGGTTATACTCCTCGATGGACCTCGGAAATCTTCGTGATAATCAAAATATTTCACACCGATCTGGTGACTTACGAAATCGAAGCTTTGGATGGAGAAGAGATCATCAGAAAGTTTTACGAACAACAATTACAGAAGACGAAGTTTTGATGAAGAAAACAATTTTTTTTTTTATTTACTCTCTTTAACATTTTCTTGTTTACACACATATATATAAGAGAGAGAAAAAAAAATAATAAAAAATAATTAAAAACTATTTTTTAGATAAAGAAAGCAAGTTAATTAATAAACAAAAAACTAAAAATCCTTTAAAATGACAAATATACTAGATATAGCATAAAGCATAGTGAAAGATGAAAGTATTCAAGAATATGAGGTTCACGAATATGAACCGGTAACCAGAACGAGTTTGAACAATGCGGGAGAGATAAGAATCAACGTCGAAACTCAAGATCTATTCGTACATCCTAGCGAGAGTTACATAGTGGTGCAGGGATGTCTCACCAAGGAAGATGGTGGAAGATGCTGACGACGACATGGTTACTCTTGCCAATAATGGCATCATGCATCTATTCAGTAACATAAAATACATGCTATCCGGACAAGAGATAGAATCTGTTTTTCATCCCGGTCAGGCCACCACGATGTTCGGACTCTTGACGTATCCTGATGATTTTTCGAAATCCAGAGGACTTAATCAGTTGTGGGTGAAAGACACCGTAGGCCCTGCTAGCGCAGGCGCCGCCTTGATATTCAACTACATCGTCAAGACATCCAGACCTAAAGGAACGTTTTCATTCAGGATACCTTTGAAACACATCTTCGGATTTGCGGACGATTACAACAAGATCATGTACGGATTCAAACACAATCTGACATTGATTCGAAAAGGAAACGATGACGCAATAGTGAGACTCACTGTGACCGATGCGGGTAAGATAACTCTGCACAAGATATCATGGTTCGTTCCACACGTGGAGCCTTCGATCATGGAGAAAGCGCGTCTCTACAAGATCATAGAATCCAAGAGTAAATTACCCGTGGGATTAGAATGAGACAGTGCGACACGGCTAGCATTCCTCCCTCCACGAATCTCTTTGATTGGAGATTGACGGTGAAAACCACTTCCGAGAGACCGCATTTCATCATGGTTGTGTTTCAGACCGATAGGGACGGGTCTCAGGAAAAGAATGCGTCGCTGTTCGATCACTGCCATTTGAGGAAAATGCAAGTGTTTCTGAATGCCACGAGATATCCAGCAATTGATTACAACGCGTCGTTCGACAAGAACGATTTCTGCAGACTGTATGGCGACGCCGCTGATTTTAGAAAGAAGTATCACAGTCTAGACGAATTGATGAGCAACCCTAACATGTCTCCCGGCGAATACAAGTCGATGTATCCCATGTTCGTATTCGACGTCAGTAAACAGAGTGAACAACTCAAGAGTAGCGTGTTAGACATTCACATCAAGATGCAATTCGATAGGAACGTGCCGAGAAAAAGCGAAGCCTTCACCCTGGTCCTGTCGGACAGAGAATTACAATTCGAATCGGATGGAAATAAGATGTCGATCATTCGATGAGAGATGAGTGTGAAAAAAAATAAAAAACAAAAAAAAAATAAAAAGTAATGAGTAATTATTAAAAACAAAAAAAAACAAAAAAAAATAAATAAAGTAATGTGACCTAGAGAGATTGAACATCTTTCTAAATCTCATTACTTTTTTTTTTTGTTTTTTTTGTTTTTAATAATCACACATTATTTTTTTTAATTCATTATTTTCCACGCGTTCACTGTTTGTTCAAAGAATCTAGTTCGATCAGTAGACTCACCACGGAAGTGGTGGCTTCGGGATTATTGGTTTTCGTGACGAAATTAATCCTGTCTCTGGCGTTCACTTTGAGAGGTGTGCCGAACGTGCTAACATTCGCGTGTTGATTCTCAGTCTTTTCGACACTGTATCTCTTATCGCTCTCTACACCATTCACCATGAGATTGACGACCGCTCTGTTATTCAAATCCGAGGAAGCCAGACTCATTCGAAGGATTTCACCTCCCAACGGCATGGGATATCCCACCTGACCATTTCTGAAAGACCACTCAGCTTTTCCTTCATCTAAGGTGCCGGCCTCTTCGGCCCACATGGTGATCAATTGTCTAGCATATTTGACTTTCTCCACCACCGAAATCAGGGTGCAGGCATCCATCATGTTCACGGGATCCGGTAGATTCGTGAGCGCGTGTCCACCCATGTCTAGTTTACCTTCCATGATGTCGACCTTTCTCCAGACCGAGTTGTCGTCCACGTACTTTCTGCTGACCACGCTGGAATCGAATTCGGGATCGTGATCGAGACCGAATAAATTGTGACCATTCATGTTGATGCCACTCTCCATGGTTCCGCCAGATTGTTTGTTCAGGTAGAGATCGTCCACTTGCGATTCTAGGTATTCTTGTGATTGTATCACGGCAGAATCTACGTAGCCCTTGTTGACTGCGGTTGAGTCTGCATCCGTGTCGTTGATCTCCGACAGATTCAATATCTTGTGGAATCCCGCATTCAGATCCGATTTCATTTCTCATCCATCAGACTTTCTCTGTTCCAGATCTACGTAGTGTTTGGTCACCACGTCCTTGGGATTCGTGGGAGTGGCCACGTTCGTTATCTTGTTATAATTGGCGTTCAATTCCGAGTGCATCATTTTCGTAACGTATCTATTTCTCAGGTGTTCGCTGAATCTCGCGTGAGAGTCGTCCGCGTATTTCTTGGTCGTGGCATCGGTGGGATATATGGGATTCACGACATTCACCAAACGTTTGGATTTCAGATCCAGATCGTCGGTCATGGTTTTATCCACGTAATTATCTAGCAGGATTCGTTCGAAATCGGCGTTCCCCCTGTCGACGTATTTTTTAGTCGCAGTATCTGCGAGATCTATCGGCTCGGGAAGATTGTAGAGCTTCTTATCGTTCATGTTCAAAGGTTCTTCTCAAGGTTCGTATCTCTGAACGTAACGTTCGTCCAAGTTGGCAACATCGTAACCATCGTCGACTTCGAACGTCTTCCTCTTCTTTCTTGGGTTGACTTTTTCGTCGTCACTTCTACCAAATTTATCGACTGGCATGTTGTTGTGGGATTTTTTGTTTTTTAGAAAAATATGTTCAAATGCAGTTTATTAAAAATGAACTATGTTATTTTATTTTTCGTTTTTATTCGATTAAAATTTTTTTAAAATAATTTTTTATCTTTATATACTATAAAAAAAAAATCTCTCTCTAATTTAAATCATTGAGAATGTCTTGAAATCGATCTCCCTCAGACCATCTCTTGAGAACGTAGAGACACAGGTGACCGCAAAACACTTGATGTGGTGATTGCACTTGTTCCGTGTTGTAACGAACCATCGATTTGTTGAAATAGTTCTTTATTTCTTTTGGCGGTGAGATTCCGTAGCTGTCGAAATAATAATTTTTCTTCTTCCCGTTCTTCATCCACGCCACCCAGTGAGTGCCTTCACCCGATGAATCGTCTAGATTTAAAATTCTGCATTCCGATTGTCGAGGTCTTCTCTTCGGCAAGGCATCTCTGGAAAACACTCCTAGAAAATCTTTGATTTTCAAATCTTTTGCCGCATTCAACAGATCGATGTTGGATAGGGGTTCGTTAGGTAAGACGACACCTTCTATGGATATCTTTATTTTCTTATTCATAAATGCATATATATTTTTTTTATTTATTTATTTTATTATAATTCACTAAAAATGACGTTATTTTTTTTTGTTTTTTCCTCTTTTTTTTTAAACTAACATTCTCGATGTCTCTATCGTTTTCTATAATTTTGATTTCATCTAATTCCTCTTGATTTTCTGGACTCTCGATATCTCTATCGTATTCTATAATTTTGAATCCATCTAATTCTTCTTGATTTTCTGGACTCTCGATGTTACTATTGATTTCTATAATTTTGAATCTAATTCCTCTTGATTTTCTGAAATCCTATCATCCACAATCATATCTGGAATCTTATCATCCACAATCGTATCTAGAATCCAATCATCCATATTCATATCATCTCTAATTAGATCCGCAGTCCAATATCCGAGTGCCAAAGTGCTTATTTTATCGTCTAACACGAATCTCTTATCGTCGTCGGCCGTCAGCGAAATCTTGTTGACTATTCCGGTATACAAGTCATGATTTTCGCTTTGAATCGATTTCATAGTCTTATACACCGGACCACTTCCTAAGAGACAATCTTTATACTCTTGGAAAGAGATGTTTTTCTTCACCACGCACGCTTTAACTCCTTTGCACTTCTTGATCTCTTCATCATCTTCTAGACGATAAGCATACAGTTTGGGTCTCAAGTCCACGAATTCGACGATTTGTTTACCGCCACTCTCGTCCTTAAATTTACCCAACACCTTCTTGTTGTCATTCGATTGAATGTTGGACGGGTGATCGACGGGATAATTGCTCATGTCGAACCACTCGGCCACGTCCTGAGATATATCTCGGTAGATGTCTTTCGTCTCTATCTCGTAAACTAAACTGTCCATGTCAGTGAACAGTAGTTTGGCTTTATCACCAAATTTTCGTTTGACGTAATCATAGTGAAACTCGTACATCAATCGCTTGCTGATATCTAAGATGATCGGTCTGAGATAATACGGTTTGTGGAACTTCAGATGCGTCTTTTTTGCATGTGAACGGCCACTAGATTTTCGTCGAATATGGTTCGGTGTTTGTAATTGGGTTTCACTACTAATGTTTTAGCTCTTTTCTCAGACGTGACGAGTCGAACGTCGGTTCTCTTCCTGATGTTTTCCATTGATTTACCATACACGCAGTTGTTCATGAGTTTGAAGAAATCTTTTTCGAAATCATTCTCGGCTCGAGTTCTGAGATTCGTGTTGAGATCGATGTATTTTTTCATCCAAGGCTCTTCGTCGAATCGAATGATGCGATGTATGTTGACTAATTTCATCCCATAATCGATGTACTGTTTCAAATTCTCGCTGTAGACGACGTAGTTACGTTTGTTAAATAAATTGGGAATGAGTTTTTCCTCGTCTCCCTCGTTCGGTTCCATTCATTCAGGAGCCAGCGGATAATCGTTGTGTAGATCGTGTAATTCTTTCGGATAGTTCAAATCGACTTCTAAAATGCAAGGATAGTCTCTCCATTTTTGCATCTCTTCGGTTCCTTCACCCATTCAAAATTTCCAATCGGTAAAGGATGACTCATAGCCCAACCATACAGATTATTAGCGTCCCAATACTGTATGTATTTAGTCGATCGTTTCGAATCGAAACCTTCTTTCATGTAGGGATTGTTAGCCTCAGAATGTCTGTGGGAGATCATCGAGACGCCACCTCTCACAGCCCCTTCAAACATGAACAACATGTCCACGTCAGATAATAATTCCAATTGGACTTCGGTGGTCTTCAACAGAGCGTCCCACGCCAAACTGGGTGCGGTGAAATACCAAGCGGGATCCAGATCGTAATTTCGACAACAGACGTCTCGAAAATTTTCAAACACGTCTGCCAAGAGTAGAACCTCGGACTTCAGATAGAGATCATGATAATCTCTCATGGTTTTCATATCGAATGATTTCCACACGTTTTTAGCGTGTTCGTAATTCTCGTCGGAAATGTCGGATTCGTATAATTTCGAATAAAAATCTTCTTTCAAAGGTAGTGCGGTGTCTTCGAATCTCTTTAGATCATTCATGTAATCGTAAGGATAGACTCCTTTCCTCAACATGACATCTACTCGTTCTTCGAAATGTTCGCTCATGATTTCAAATTTATCCTTGCTCATGTTATCGACTAATTTTTCCAGAGCGGTCGACATGAATTTAAAACTGTCGATGAAACGTATGCATCTACGAATGAATTTCGTTTTTTCTTCCAACGTCTCTCCGTCGATTACTCTTTTCTCCTCCATGAGCTTCCATTTCATGAAGGAAATGTATCTTTCTTCGCTGTTCGTGATTCTTCGTGTGAGGTGCCGAGATTTTTCATGAACAGATGACTGTCGTAACCCAAGAGATTGTGAAACATCACCGGTTAGAAAGCGGCATCTCGATATTTTAAATTACACTTGCTGTGAGCCGGACCGCGATACAGACCTGTGTAATGATCGTGGTCTCTGACCTTCCTATTTTCCGTCGAATTCTCATCGAACGATTGTCTGCATATGTGACATTCGGTGGCTCTGTTATTTTCATCCTGCTGCTCTCGCGTGATGATCATTTTTGCCGGAGTTTTGAATTTGTCATATAACATTTGAAGTTTCCATTCTAACTCTTCCACGAACCTTTGAGCCACATCGTCATCTTCATACTGTTTCGTGTAGGTGAAGGGACCCATGTCGTGTTGCGAGTTGAAAGCGCATTTCACGTAAATGCAATAGCCCGAAGGTATGTGTTTTTGATATCTTTCAATGTAACTTTGAAGAGCGTTGGGTTGACAGGAACTCATTTTCACGGTGAAACATTCGAAATCGGCGTACACGACAAATGGTACTTTTAACCTTCTATTGTTGTTTTCAAACTTCGCGATGGTGTTGGGTTTGGGCATTTCGACGGCGACACCTTGATTTTCGTTGCAATATTCCTGATGTTTCGCCAACGAGTCTTCGCTGTGAAACATGTTCATGCAATTGTAACATAAAGATATCTTTCCGTTATGATTATTATTTTGTTTCGACAGTAATCGACTCAGATGTTTAACCCAACAATAATGACGATTGTCACCTTTCGAAATCAATAATAAAATAATCGTCTTTTCTCTTCTGAGATACAAAGTCAGTCTGAGAGGATGGATCTTTCGTTTTTCGTCGTCGTATCCCAAGACGTTCACCGCAACGGTGGGATTTTGAAACATTTGATGTGTTTTAACTGCGTTGGAAAAGTCACTCCGGTCCAATTGAGATTTTTAGAAGTTTCCTCGTACTGAGAAACTCTATCGGAGTTTATTTTGACAGGGTATAAAGTGGATGTGACTGCCCATTTAAAACACTGATCATCGTTATTTTTCATGTTGATCACGGCGTATTTCTTAGCGAGGAAATACGGTAATTTCACGTAGGAAGACCCTTCCAACAAATCGTCTTTAGTTATGTGAATTTCGAGTTTCAACACCTCATCGAATGTCCAATTACTACCTTCATGTTGATAATTCGCGAGAGACATCAACATCTTGTCTTTCATCTTTTCGAAAACGTCTGATAAATCTGAACCTCGAAATACGGGTTCGACATTAGATCTGAAATATGCATTTTTCACGATGCTCTCGCCGGACTTCACGTCGATTTTATTCATCACGCAATGGAGTATCTTCTTAATTTTTAGTCCCACATTCATGTATTTGCGAAACAAATCCAATACCTTTTTCTTCACCCGTTCCATGAACAATTTCGGATCGATTTTCTTCAACGAGGGAACCACGTCAAAAGTTTTAAAAATGCCTTTGATCGCACTCTCCCATTCCACGGACTTCGATTGAAATAGTTCTGCAGTGAGTCGCGCTAGATATTCTTCTCCTTTCCCTTCATCTATTGCTCGTTGAAGTTCGTTCGATATATCTCGTTTGCCTAGAATCTGATGTGCATCACTCGTTTTCGTTTTTCTTTTCTTTTCTTTGGAAACTTGAAGTTCTTCAACGGCTTTTCGTTTAGTCGTCTTCTTATTTTTCACAATCGAAGCATTTTTGGTTTTTTCTGACGTCCGCATTTCGATTCCTTTTGCTATCTTTTTCTTCTTCTCATTTTTCACAACCGATGCATTTTTTGACGTCGTTGCTATCGACATTTCGATTCCTTTTACTATCTTTTTCTTCTTCTCATTTTTCACAACCGATGCATTTTTTGACGTCGTTGCTATCGGCATTTCGTTTGCCTTTCCATCATTTCGCAAATGTTTCTGTATGACTTCAATCTTTTTTGATTTAGTTCTATGATTTCTGAAATGTGAAATTTTTAATAGTTTACAAATCTCGTTTAACTGAGGTATGGTTTTCTCATTTAAATTTTCCAATTTTTTTTTTATCTGTTTGTTTCATTTTGTAAGAATATATTTTTTCGAATTTCGTATTTTAAATAATTTGTTTAAAAAGTTTTGTTTTTTAATGTGAAAAAAAAAAAATTTTTTTGATGAAATTAATCGATTTTTTTATGTTCCTTAACGTTAAAAAAAAAACGAGAAAAAAAGGATGTTAAAAATTTAACTTATATATATAAAGAGAAAAAAAACTTTTTAAACAAATTATTTAAAATACAAAAATTTAAAATACACATTATTTGCAAGAATTCGTAAAACAAAAAAAAACAAATAATCGATCATGACAGCAAGACCTAAAAGATGCGAATTGAAATTGAAACGAGTCGAAGCGTGTACGAAGTTAGGTTTTAAAATCTATACATTACAACAACACAATCCCATCGAATTGAACGAGGTCGAGACGATGGGCTTAGAGCGCTACTACGACAAATATCATATATGTTTGAAATTGGATGAAGCCATGCTCAATTTGTTTTGCGAGTACCAAAGCGATCTGGTGAATAATATCATCATCGCCGAAGACAGAAAATTCGACAAGGACGATTTGTTGTTGTTCTTTAGAAATTACATATATCCAATAATCTCACTCGAACTCTTGGACAAATCGGGTGGTGAGAGCGCGTTCACCGATGTAAAATAACTTAAAAGAGTAAAGATAAACATACAAGACATTTTCGTAAGTGAGAAAATGACGCATGTCAACATGCTAATAATGGACTTGGAAATATAAACAATAGAGAGATTGATTTTAGCAAAGAAGAAGGAAAAAAAGTAACGAGATCTAAAAGTGATCTCATTACTTTTTACAAAAAAAATTTTCACATTAAAGAAATTAAAATTAAAAACAACTTTTTTTATATATATATAAAGAGCAAAAAAAACAAAACTTTTTTTTTCAACAAATTATTAAAATACAAAATTTAAAATATACATTATTTGCAAAAATTCGTAAAAACAAAAAAACTAAATAATCAATCATGAGGACAACAACACCTAAAAGATGATAAAAAAATTGAAACGAGTCGAAACAAATAAGAAATTCGGTCATAAAATCTATAGATTACAACGACACGATCCCATCGAATTGAACGAGGTCGAGACGAAGGGCTTAGAGCACAAATACGATAAATATAAGATGCCTTTGAAATTGGATGAATCCGCGCTCGATTTGATTTACGAGTACCAAAGCGATCTGCAGAACATCGTCATCGCCAAAGATAGAGAATTCGACAAGGACGATTTGTCGTTGCCCTATGGAAATTACATATTTCCAAACATCTCATTCGAACTCGTGGAGAAATTGGGTGGTGAGAGCGAGTTGACCGATGTAAAAAAACTCAAAAGAGTAAAGATAAACATTCAACACGTTTTTGAAAAAGGAGAAGACACGAGTGTCAACATGCTAATAACGGACTTGGAAATATAAGCAATAGAGTGATTGATTTTTAGTGAAGAAAAATGAAAAAAAAAAGTAATAAGATCATCTTTAGATCTCATTACTTTTTTTTTTTTGTTTTCCTTCTTCTTCACTATCACCATATAATATAATAACGTTTCCTTTTCTCTCAATTTTCAGCATCGATTCTTCTTCTTTTTCTTTTTTTCTTTTTCTTTGTGATATGATACGTTTATAACAACATTTTTGTTTATCCGAATCATAATTATGAACGAATGTTGTGCATCTCTTGGTAACACTCGCATCATTACCATTCTCTTCAGAAGGTAGTGGTGATGGTGGAAAGCATCGTCTCATTCTCAACCGTCTATCCCGTGCTTTATCTATCTCTTTCATTAGTTCTTTCCTTAGATATCCATCATTAGCATCTAACCATTTTTTTATTTTTTCACTCTCTGGCTTGCGATGTTCATCATTATCGTCAAATTGTTTCTCCACCTTTTCATCCAGGTGATAAATTTGTTTCTCCACCTTTTTATCCATTTTAAATATATTATTTTATACTTTCTATGATTTATATTTTATATAATTTTATATTATAATAACATATTCAAAATCGGTATATTCTTAAACGGCGAATTCTCACCGAACAACAAACCCTTGCCGAGTCGCTCGACATTCTGTCCACTCTTCAGATAGAGACCGTTTCCTCTCAGAGAGTTGCCACCTCTAACGGGTTCTAGATACAATCCTTTACCGCTGTCGTCTACGTGGACGCGACACACAGCTCCTCCCTTCTTCAAAAACAGTCCGCTGCCACCCATTAATTTCTCAACTGCCGAACTAGCGAGTCCCGTGAGAGCTCCCACGCCGAGAGTCTTTCCGAGAAAGGGTAGCGCCTTTGTGGCGAAGGGTAATGCTTTTGCTGCTATTCCTGCCAATAGCGGTAGGAAACCACCTTTCATTCTCAAATTGCATCTCAATTGAGCGGGACTCATTCTCACCGTCAACCCTCTTCCATCGCGAATCGCTTTCTCCATCCTTTTGATTTGACTTCTGGTCCAGGCGATCGAATCCTGACCGCCTCTCGTCAGATCTTCGTGAGTGAATTTGAATCTCACCACCTCGCCTCGAGTTGTTAACGCTCTCTTAAGTTTCTTCCTCTGTCCTGCGGATATGTTCACGTTTTTAACCACGTATTCTGTCATAATTCTTTTTTTTTTAAATTATTTACTTCAATTGTTTCTTGTTTAATAATTATATTAAAATAATTTTGTAAAATTAATATTGCGTTTATTTTATTTTTGTTATCAAAATATATACACAATATTTTTTTTTTTTGCTTTTATATTTCTCTTATGTGAAATCGTATCATCACTCTCTCTCCGCGAAGATCTAACAGTTCACCATTTTGATCCATCAACGTGGTTTTGAGACTATACAACGTGTCTAAAACCACTGGTAGATAAACTAAATTTCGAGGTCGCTCCACAATCTTATAACCCGGCGACACATTTGGAAAGAAGGAATAGATCGTCGGTTGAGCGCTACCATTCACGTAGCTTCCAGCAATCATGTCCACGTTCACCAAAATGCTATTGACTGCGAGAATGTCAACCGTATTTTCAGATGCCGCGTGGCCTCGATACATCTTTCGATCGAATCCCAACATCTTGCCTATAGAATCGTCTGTGTTGAAATCCACTCGGAAATTATCTTCCAAATCCAACATCGTCTGTAAGGTATTAGGATTGGGAGCGAGTCTGATCTTGTTGCTTCCCTTTCCATCCGTCTTCATTCGCATCTGAATGTAATTGTTCAAATCGTCTATGTCATAACTTCCTTTGGGAATTCAAATCTCCAACCAATCCACTCCGTCGGAATACTTGAACGAGTTATTCTTTTCGGTGACGTTGGGAAAGGAATAATAAGTCTCCAGATTCACCAACGCCATCTCGTAACTTTTCTCTCTATTCAATTCGATGGAAGGTTCGAATTTCGTAGCGAATCGAGTCGAATCGCCACTCACCACGATTTGAATGGATTGTTTCGCAGCCGTATTCTCGGCTATCCGTCCTAACAATTCTCCATGTTCGAACATTATATTTAATTTTATTTTTATTTTTTCAAAAACTAATTATTTGAAGATTTATTATTTTCTAAATTTTTATTTTCACGCTCTATCTTATTATTATCATCGGAAACATAAAACTTGTCGAATCTGCACCGATATTTTCCATGATTAAATTCGCTTGTCAAATCGATCATGACGAAATTGTAAAGTCCACCATCCCAAACCCTCTTGCAGAATCTCCTGAATTCCGCAGCGCTCATGTCGTTTGCAACGTGATCGCCGTAGATGTGATTGAGATTCTTGAGATCTTGGCGAAAGAGGCATAGAAAATTAGCGTTCTCCCTTATTGTCTGTCTGGGCAATCGAAAATAATTCTGCGACAGGTAGAAACAGTCCACGTTGCTATGTCGACCCCTAACGTAATACGATTCGCATCGGTTCTGTCTCTCCAAAAGCAGATCGTCGAAAATCATGAGATTCTTATCTTCCGATTTCAGTTCTCTAGGATCTGGAACGTCGCTAGCGTTCTCATAAAATCGACACTTGACGTTCAAAGTTGCATTTCTCTTCATCAGTTCCATCGCCGCACCGTCCAAAATGGTCGAAAGTGGAGCTCCGCTCTTGTCGAATGCCTCCCTATTGTCAAAGATTCTGGCTATGACGTCCTTGGGGAATCTACGATCCATACACTCTCGAAGCAATCTGTATTCGGGTTGAAACAAGCTCTTGCCAAACACGAACAATCTGTCGTAATCCAACCAGTCGGGTCGGGACAACAGATTCATCAACAGATTGGTCTTTCCACAATTCGATTTTCCCACTATCAAGCCTCTTATGCTTTTGGGAAAAAACTCGTTATTCGACCTCTTGATCACAGCATCGTTCCAAGACATATCTTTAATGTTCATCTTTGTTTTATTTTTTTTGTTTGTTATTTTAGATTCTTTTCAAACGCAAATTTTTTTATGTTTTTCAAACTCTGTTTTTAATGTTATTATTTATTTATATCGCACCATTGCGAGTTCTCTTCAATCCGGATCCACTCGTCATTTTGGCTAAATCTTGTATGGGCACCACAGCATCCTTAAATTCTTTCCAACTTTTCGGCGTTCGCTCTAACGCAGCTCGCTTCGCCGGTGGACTGATCAACTTGTCGATCAATGCGTCGGCTGCCCTCTTGCCAGCCACAGAAGCTATCCTACCACTGGCTTCGGAAGCGGCTTTCTTACCAGCATCCAAAGCCATCTTCTTACCAACTTCAAACGCGGTCGATGCAAGTTTTCTACCCGCATCACCCGTGAACGCTCGCATTATAGAATCGACGATGCCAGAACCGCCTTGAATGTAAGTCCTGACGTATCCCCTGTTCTTTATCACCAACATATTTTTTTTTATGGTATATTTTTGTTTTTTTTCACTGGTAAATCGTTTTGTCGTTTTTAAATACTTTTATTATTCTAGTGTAAGATATTACTGTTTTATTTTTGTTTGTTTGTTTCTGTCTACTTATTATATACACATCAATCCTTCAATTCGTTCATCAGCCTTTTATACTGATTATCTAATCCCGTGTTACCAGCCCGTCTGCTCGCCATCAACAAACTCAATCTCTGGGACAGAGCGTCGGAATCGCTCGGAAGAAAAGTGGTTTTCACCCCTTTGCCAGTCACCGATTCGACGAACTTCTTGTTCATATCCCATATGGGTTTCACCACTTTCGTCCACTTGTAACCTCTGTTGGCTTTGGGTTTCGTCTCTCTGGCATCATTATTTCTCTTCATGGCGTGGGTCTGAACCAGAATGTCGCCGTAATTGTCGAAATTCTGATCCGTGTAATCGCTAGGCTTGTCGTAAAGGAGCAATCTGCGCAGACCATCAGTCAATTCGTATTTGTCCGAACCCACGATCAATTCATCATCGTCAATTTCTACTTCTGTGTCTCCTACAAAAATCCTTCCCTCCGAATCCTTATAAAATCCATACGACTGATCTCTCTTACCACCACCATCATCAGACGATGCGACGCTACTAGTGGTGATAGTCGAAGCTGTATCATCAGACTCGCTCTCTGTTTGAATTCCCGTGGGAACGTAATCCAGTGTAGATTGAATGGAATACCGATTTCCAAAACTAGGAGGCAACGAACCCATTCTCAAAGAACTCTCCTTTATGGGTCTCAATTCTTCGACTATCTCCTTCCTGCTTCGCTCTTGACCCTCTGTCACGGGTTTAAATATTTTTGTGGCTTCGCGTTTGAGTTCCATCTCACCAAGACGTCTGCTCCTATCAGCTGACTGAATCCCCTTCTTAGCACGTTCATACTCGCCTAAAATTAGATCTCGATGTCTAGGATCCATCTGTAAAAACATCTTTCATTTTAATTGTTTTATTATTTTCAAAAATAAATGTTTAATTATATTTTTATGTTTTTAAGTAATAAAAATCTTTCCGTCTTAATATAATAATCTGAAAATATTCACATCTCAACTGACTGCGTTAATTGAAGTTTAAAAATACGTTTAAACAGTACATGACAAACTGGTTTCTGATTTAACGCATTTTGACAGTAGTTTTTTACATTATGTCAAAAGATCACCATTCACACATCAAACAACCGTTCACTCAGTGTCGAATTAAGAGAGAATCCCTTTGATGACTGTTAAACAGTTTCAACACACAACTGAAAACTGATTTTAACACTGAGAACTTATTCATTACAAAATCTCTCTCCGATTGCTATCATGAATATATTAAAAATTTTACCACTCAAAACCTAATTGAGCGGAAAATGCATTTTAAACATTGCGATAAGTGTTTGACTTTTTTCGAACGAACGCTTAACAGTCAATCTCTCTCATCAAGACAAAACACGAATATCTATTACAGATCAACTCTTTCGAACAAAAAACCCTCAAAACTCAATTTCTATCCGCCCCATCAAGAGAAAACATGAATGTCTATAATACAGACCATATTCATAATCGACTCTTTTGAACAAAAAACCTCATTCACTCATAACGATAACATGTGTTAGTTTTTACTTCAGGAAGACGTGACTGGGTTCGCGAATTTCCAACACACCGACAACACTCTTCGTTCAAAACATTTCCATCAAGTGCTCGTTGAGATCACCTCGCAATAATGTGCGCCAGTCTCACTTCGAGAAACGCTACAGTGGGTTTGCGGATTCAAACATCACCTCTTCACGCGAGTTGATTTCCAACCTAAAATCTGCAAGTGGATCTCCGTGTACGCCTCCATAGGGTTTCAGTGTTAAAATCGTGTGCGGACGCGGATTGTTAGAATCGGCAAGATGATGAGTTCGAATTCTCAAAACGTTTTTTTGCTCGCAATTTAACACTCTCCATAGGGTTTCAGTGTTAAAATCGTGTACGGACGCGGATTGTTAGAATCGGCAAGACGATGAGTTCGAACTCTCAAAACGTTTTTTTGCTCGCAATTTAACACTGAATCCTATGAGGAAAACTCATCTGCAGATTTCAATCAAAACGGTACATGTACGTGTACGTAAAACTACACGCGTCTAGGATACAATTCAGTGTTAAAAAAATTCGAGCTCACCCTAAAAAACCGTTAAAATCTTGTACACGTACACGATTTTAACACTAAATCCTATGGAGGTGTACATGTACACGTACACGTACATGCACAGGTGAGCTCGAACTCTCATTTATTACCTACTCGTGACCTGGTGACGTCATGTTGTTTCCATGGTAACCCGCGTGAGCGGCCATCTTGTGACGGCATCTCCATAGTGATACGTGGTGTGAGTGCGCATGCACAGCGCGTGTTGGTAGGGTGACACGTGTTTCCGTCGTCCATTTTGTATACTGGCGGCCGCCATCTTGATTTCTATGGTAGAACGTGGTTGCTATGTGACCCAAAACCTTCTAACAAGACAGTGTGTTCCTTTGTAGAAGAGTAAATTCCCGATTCGTAGAATTACCACAAACTACCCGACAATCCCTCCAAATCACCGAAAACGACTTTATTTACTATGGATTCCCCAATTTATCGGTGTAGCACGAAGTGCTAAAGTACCAAGGGGGTACCGGGGGTGTGTTCCTTTGTAGAAGAGTAATTTATTTTCTGGTTCGGATTTTCTCAGAATCCTCGTTTAATTACCCAAATAAACCTGACAAGTTTTACTATTTCGAATTCTTTCAGAATTCTCTGCTTCTGTCTATATATGCAATAGTTTTCGTCTATCTGGCCATGTTCCTTTGCCCTAGAGTATACTCCAGTAGCGTAGAAGAGCCTATTAGTTGGAACAGCTTTGCTTATTATTACTATATTTAGCTATTCTGGTCTATTCTTGTTAGTTCTGACCCTATTCCAAGTACTCTTATTGTTTCATTTATCTAGATCATTTATATAAATTATAACTAACCAATCAGATTGCTTGATTTCCCATAACCTGTACTTAACCGTACAGAGTTATCTCCCCTTATTACAACGAAGTTGTATCCGATTCTCATCACCTCTATATCCAATGGCAATATCCCCGGGCACCCCAATTTCGGCACCCCTTGTTTTTTAAAAACATACGACCTTCAGCACCCCCTTTTTGTCATATGTGCTTATGTGAAAAGGCACAATGTGTCACAATGTGCCCTAGCACATAGGCACATACGACCAAAAAGGGATTACATAGCCACAGGTGTTTTCCAAAAGGGATTCTTAAAAAGGGATTCCGTAAAGTGGGATTCCTATCAGACTCAGTAAAATGGGATTGGGGGGGGGGGGGGGGGGGGGGGGAATTCAATAAATTAACATTGTTCATGAAAAATATTAAAATTCCAACTAATGATGAGAAATTTTGATCTGTTATTTCCAACTGGAAACTTGAGTTTCAAATTTCCTACTCTAAAATTGACATGGCCTCAAAATTTCGACTCTGACATCAATCCGGTAAATTTTCTGACCTAGACACATTATAAATGATGCTTTTTCCGTTTCAAGACTAGTGAAAATTTTCAGAAGGGTTCATAACCCTTTACCCAACGCAGACGATTTCAAAATTCATTATTTTAAATATCATTTTTTTAAATTTTAAATTTCAACAAAACCATATCATGTGACCCCACTTTGGAACGAGCTCGACGAGCTCGTTCCAAAGAGGGGTCACATGATATGGTTTTGTTGAAATTTTCGAAAAATAATATTTTTTCAGCAGCTGTATTTGCATATTACGTGGGCGGATGTGGGCGATTCGTTGGGTAAAGGGTTAAAAGATATATTACCCAGCGCTGCAGTGCAACCACCTATCGAATTGGAATTTACACCAGTGGCTCCCCCCCCCCTCCCAACTCAGATGAAACCCTCTAGCCAAATCCGTGTATACGTTTCACTGTTGCAAAACACTTCAGCACACGGCATAAAAGCATATATACGTATTACGGATTGCTTTGCTTGTTTAGTATAAAAACAATGCACAGGAATGACAATAAAGCAAAACCAAATATAGGAGAATTACAAATATTCGTTCAGAATTTTGCAGACGTCCAGTTTTTCTTCAGTCAATTGAATCTTCCTGAGTCGCCATGAACTGTGTCAGTTGGTACAAATATTACGCGCGCATGCGCACTAAATAAATTCTGTTTTGTCATTATAGTTTGTGCAGCATAGACGTTCGATGTCGTCAATTCATTTATCCATATTCTGAAATTTTGATTCAGTGCCTTCCAAGTCAGAGATTGTATCGGTTTAACCCTTTACCCAACGTAACGGCCAAAACCGGCCAGCGCTATTCTCAAAAATCGCCAATTAATTTTCAAAATATTTTCATTTTTTGTCTCAAAAACATAGGTTATGACGCCTCGTTGGAACGAGCTCGTCGAGCTCGTTCCAACGAGGGGTCATAACCTATGTTTTTGAGACAAAAAATGGAAAAAATTAGTTATTCAAGAATTTTTTTTGCAAGTGTCGTCTGCTTTTCATGTTACGTAAAGGGTTATAACATATGCCGAATAAGGAACCTGGAATAAATAACGGTTATCACGTCTTCTGTAAATCTTCAGAGGCACTGGTATATAAATGGTATTCGATTCCGTGTGAGCGAATCAGTGGGGCGCCAGAATTTCAATTCAGGGGGGTCCTAAGTAAGATATGGGTGGGTATGGGGGTTCAAGGTCGAGATGCCGAAGGCATCTGCCGAACAACGCAGGCCTGAGCTAGAGGAGGATATGGGAGAAGGTAGTTCAGCGATCTGAACGTAGAGACTACCCCCTGTAATGGGTAGCCACTACGTTCAGATCGTTGAACTAGGGATGAGGGTGATCCCTGCCGTTGGGGGAGGTCTGGGGGATCTCCCCAGGAAAAAGTTTCATACTTGGACCCCCCCTGGGAGCGATATCTAAGCGTTTCTACAACAATGATATGATGTGTATTGTTGTGTGCCGTTTGCGGGTGTGATATTGGGTAGGAAAACCATGGTCAGATAGTAATTTGAAGTTTGCTTTTGGGGGGGGGGGGCAGAGGGAAAAGTGTGGGGGGGGGGTGGGTGGAGCGAATAGTCTCTCCAAGGGGCTGCACCTAAAGTATTCAAAGATATATGTAGTAGTCATGATGCTACTTTCATTTTTATTTAGATGTACCATACCGGTACTCCAAATTTGGTCATGCTGGATCCCCAACAGTCCGAATCGGGTGCTTTATACCAGTCGTGCACGCTGCGAGGACATCACCGCCCACGCGTGAATTACGACCAGTCCACGGCGACTCTACTGTATTTATTTATTTTTAAGGTCATATACTTATGCACAATGGCTAATCATGACCGTGATAGTTTTACGTGTAGAGGAAACCGGAGTACCCGGAGAGAACCGCCGAGCAACGACGAGCAGCAGCCAGCTCCCCTACATCGTAACTCCGCACTGCAGCACAGGCAGGGTTGGATCGGTTGAAGACATGCGTACCATCGACGTGCAGTACGCCTTAGTACACAGCGTCATCGTATCCCATGTGGACAATCGGGGTTAAGTGCCTTGCCCAAGGACACAACACGGGAGTCCGAATTAATCGCTCAGACGGTCACCCATCCAAGGATTAACCGGGCTCGACGTTGCTTAACTTCGGTGATCTGACGAGAACCGGTTACCGCAACGTTACCGTACCCCCGACTGTACTGTGGGAAGTCGTTCAACTGCAAGATTTACGAATCGAATTCCCACAGGACTGCTCTCCGTCCCTATAAACTCGGCCCTAAGATCCCCCACTAGGGACTGTCACTATTGGGACCAAATGTCTATGGGAATTTCTGTAGTAATCCAACTCTTTATACTGACATTTTCGGGTATGCGGAATCCGGTGTTAAATCCCAGTCCCAGTACTGACAAGAAACCCCCTCTCAAGCCTGATCGGGGAAACAATCGAAACACTGTTTCGTTTCTTTTCGTTATGCTTCTTAATGCACAAGCGGAAAAATCAAAATTAAAAAGACTTAGTGGTACGTGTTATTATCCAACACTATGTGAAGGTTGATTTTTTGCATAACAACTACAATATTAAACCTAACCCTCGCTGCAAAAAAGAGAAGTGACTCTTAACTTAACCCTTTACCCAATGAATCGCCCACATCCGACCGCGTAATATGCATATTCAGCAGCTGAAAAAAATATTATTTTTCGAAAAATGTCAACAAAACCGTATCATGTGACCCCTCTTTGGAACGAGCTCGTCGAGCTCGTTCCAAAGAGGGGTCACATGATATGGTGTTGTTGACATTTTTTGAAAAACTTTAAAAAATGATATTTAAAATAATAAATTTTGAAATCGTCTGCGGTGAGTAAATGGTTAACTCTTTTTACTGTTGGGGGATAGAGTCGCGTTTATAGAAAGTCTTATAGGACTATCCAGACATTTCACCAAAACTGTCACAGAAGTTGTTTAACAAACAAATTAATATTTATTTTAAATTTATGAACCATATTCTTGTGAAAGAGAAAACCTTTATCCACCGAGATTTTAGCTCGCATATCAATGAAAACCTGTACATCAAGATTGGTTATGAAACTGATTGGTGCTATTCCATCTTCGAAAACAATTAGTGATAGAATGGTATCATTCAATCTCTCTGGTTGAAAGAAACGTATAAAATAACTGAAAACCCCAAATGTGTTACATAATGGTTTCCTGTGACATTTATATAAAAGAAAATGAGATGGATGACTTTCTTTCGCTTTTGAATTCTTGGCATCTATAAAAATACTTAGGAGAAATAAAAACGTATAATGGAAAAATACCTCTGTGGAGTTTTTTTTGACACATGATTTTTTCTTATTCCGTCATTTTAAATAATGTCTATTGGGTTGTTCAAATCAAGGTAGAACATCTCTGTCCTACGGAAGCGTATTCGGGACACGGTATAAAAAAAAACTCATTTGCGCGATGGAATTCGAGTCGTTCGAGCAGTATGTGGAATCATTCTAGGTAAGACTACCTGTATATAGGAGCTGTAGGCGAGTTGAAGAGAGCCATATAGGAGCTATATAGGAGCTGTATAGGAACCTGGTCATAGGTATCCTCAAATACCCGTATGTGCCTATGTGCTAGTATACAATGTGTCACATTGTGCATATTCACATAAGCACATATCGGCACATCCAGCATTTGCCTATGTGCTAGTACACAATGTGTCACATTGTGCATTTTCACATAAGCACATATCGGCACATCCAGCATGTGCCTATGTTCATATGTGCTACCTGTAATGTGTATAATAGAACATAAACATGTCTAGGGTCGTTGGAATACTTATGGAACAAGGTAGTAACGGCGTAAGGATGTTAGAAGTAATGATTCTCAATTGCCCATGTGAGGGCACGGTGGCACTGCGTAATAAAGTGTACTGCACGTCGACGGTGCACTTGCCTTCAACCGCTGCTGACTCTGCCTGCGCAAAGGTAGTAAGGTTAAGACTCCTGCAGTCATTCGCAGCTGTTCGAAGGTTCGTTCTCCACGGCCACTCGGACTTCCCCCATCCATAAAAGTCTCCAACATGATGTGAACGTGGTTACTGAAAGCGTCGTTAAACCCCAATAATAAACAACCCCAGTTGAATGCTGAGATTACAAAGTCAGAATTTTAAGATTACTAAGTAAGAATTCCGAGATTACAAAGTCAGATTTCTGAATTCCAAAGTCAGAATTCTGTTCTAAAGTCAGAATTCTGTTCTAAAGTCAGAATTCTGAGTTTATCTTTTTCTTACCATGTCCCGAATACGCTTCAGTACCTTTTGCAAGATGATCTAAAGCAAATATACAGAGAGTAATCGCTTGACTGGACTGGTTACGTGAAATATTTCATGAGAGGTGAGGGGCGTTGTACAAACACGACACCCCCCCCCCCCCCGGTTCCGCTGCCCCTGAATCATATAGATTTTGGCCTGAAAAGCACGAGAAACGGTACGTATCACATAATGTGTTCCGATTCCGTAACAGATAGATGACTCATTCTGATTGAGTATCATACAGACGACTCGTTTCCGGGAACGCGACGGGCTATCATTACAGACGCATGAATACATTCTATCTGCGTTTCAATGTTCGACTCAGCTGATCGCTTACAAAAGAAAACAAAATTCCTTACAGTTAGCGACAGAACTATTAACAGCTAATGACCCCCCCCCCCCCCCCCCCCCACGCGCACACACACAATAAATAGAAACTGTACAATTCAATGTTACACACTCGCAAATTCAAGCGTATCATCATAGGAAGTGACACTGAGACTGAATAATTTGACAACACAACTTTGAAAATTGCGGTGACAGCGTTACTCATAAAATATTTCTTTTTAAAACTTTTTCTCGTCCAACATTATTTCCGAAAACTGTATTAATAATTTAAAATTTAATCTGTTTATTTGACAGAGTTTTTAGATAAATGAATTATCATGATAATCTGTATTTATTCATTGATTGGCTTGGGTTACAGTGATTGTTAAGGGGATGCATAGAGGTGATCATGAAAATCGAGAGTTGAAATGAAATGTAACAGGAGGAGAGATAAGTGCGGGAGCCGGGGTTCGAA
Source organism: Pictodentalium vernedei (assembly GCA_031216915.1). Taxonomy (NCBI): domain Eukaryota; kingdom Metazoa; phylum Mollusca; class Scaphopoda; order Dentaliida; family Dentaliidae; genus Pictodentalium; species Pictodentalium vernedei. The sequence continues at coordinate 130,166,135 of CM062297.1, forward strand.
CCGTCGACCTCTAGCACACAAAGCGACCGATTTACCACGAGACTAAGAGATCCGGACCAACCAGGCTGGTTGGTAAATGACCTTTATACCTCGACCGCTACACTACTCTCCCCTTCTTTTGAGATTCACCACCTGTGAATCTCACCCAGGTTCCTCCCTCAGAGCGGTCGAAACACCCGCAGTGTCACCTACTGCTGAGGATCGGACGAGCCCCCAAATGTAACAGGAGGAGAGATAAGTGCGGGAGCCGGGGTTCGAACCGTCGACCTCTAGCACACAAAGCGACTGATTTACCACGAGACTATGAGATCCGGACCAACCAGGCTGGTTGGTAAATGGCCTTTATACCTCGACCGCTACAGAAAGATAACCGAAAACTTTTGAGGTGGAACACGTTTTTATAAGAAAACATTGTGGTAACCAGGAACTGAATGAAGTTATGTTGTCATGTCACAATGAAAACATCGTGTCAAGTTCTCAGCACCAAGATGTTGGCCAGTCATGATTAACCCTTTATAATGAATCGAACGCATCCGCCCGCGTAATATACAAATTGAGCAGTTGAAAAATTAAATTTTTCAACATATTTCAACAAAACCATATCATGTGACCCCTCATTGGAACGAGCTCATTGAGCTCGTTCCAATGAGGGGTCACATGATATGGTTTTGTTGAATTTTTTGGAAAAATTAAAAAAAATTATGTTTAAAATAATAAATTTTGATATCGTCTGCGTTGGGTAAAGGGTTAATCAAGAAGTCCACTTATCGTTGGAAACACCAATAATCGCTTATAATTTCAAAGTCGACGATTAAGTGTTCTCGTCACTCATTTACTGATAAATTATTAGTCATTACTGTCCTTCCCATCATACTCATAAGAAATATCAGAGGCTGTAGTATACTAAAATACACTGTAATTGGTACACGTAAATAATAATAATAATAATCTTTATTGTCGAAAGTTCCATAACATTGGTATATGACAATTTAAAACAGATAAAAGTGCCATATAAGCAATAACAGACAAAAGACGAAAAAAATAGCAGTGACACTTAGGCATTGAAAAATCGCACATGCACGCACCCAGGGTACATGGATACATTGGCTAGCATATGCATTCGCAATTTTCTCTTTTACTTGTTTTTAAAACTAATTTATTTTGAAGACTGAATTATGGTATAGACAACAATGGCAGCTATGGGGAATCGGCAACACTACACCTCCACTGATAGGCATCGTGTGTAAACTGCACCATCAGTGGAGTAATATCGCTGTGAAAGATCCCCAAAAGAGTCAGCAATGATTTCGGCTCGTTCAGATGGAAAGACTCATAAAGTACAGGTTCCAGCTGGGTAAAGGAAAGAAGTATAAAGTTACAACACATGACACCTGGTCTGGCGTTCTGAAAAGAATGGGAGTATTAATTGCCCTTCTCAGTTTACCAAGGGCCAAGGAGTGCAAATGCCTTTTCAAATCTCAGGCTCAGGCTAATGTAAAGTCAAAAAGTGAAGCCCAATCGATCCGTTCCATTGATCTCAAATCATTCCAACATTTTGAGCTACCTTATACCATGAAAGATAACTCCATTTCTTCATATGAAGCTAAATATGTTATTCAACTACATGTCGTACATACCGATACACCGCACACCCTTCCGGACGAGATTCTAATCTGCTGTATGTAGGGTTGTTTGGTTTTTATGTTGTTTTCTTGTCGATCAGGTGTCTGGGAATTGAATTGTTAAAACCTGAACATTTCATTTTGTATCACTCAACCAATAGTACTGCACAGTTTAGTCCAAACTTGTACACACAGTCCGAAATATAATTTTTGGCGTTGGTACAGGCCGTACCAACGCCAAAAATTATATTACGGACTGTGGGTCCAAGTTTGGACTATGCACAGTTATACATGTATATAACTGAGAGGAGCCAAAATGAATTGGAAATCGCGTACCCATGGCAAATGAACTTAAAGCTCATTTCATGGTAATCCTCGAGGATAAATCTTGGAAGGTACCATTGTCAACACTAATGATCTGAAAAAAAGATGAAATTTTGAGACATGGTATGAAATCTGATCGTAAATTTGACTGCTGGTGCCATTTGGCGTGTGGTATTTAAAGAGGAAATTCTTGACATGATTCACTCAGTCGTAACATAAACCTCTCAGTAATAGCTCACAAAAATTAGCACGGAAAAAAGAAACAGATTGTAAGATGGGGTTAGTGGGTTTTGTTGTTCAAACAAATTTGTTCAGCCCAAGTGTATGCATTTTTTTCCTAACCTCACCCTGTTTTCAGGCACGAATTTGTGTTCAAGGAAGGCTAGCCAATATACCCCCATCCACAAAAGGATGAATATTTGAATGGGAAGAAAATTATAAACATTGTTTATGAAGGCATAAAATAATGCTACAAACCAGTAACTACGAGCGTTGAACATTTTTCCAACTCCGAGTCAGGCCTCAATAATGCTCAATATAAAGTTTAGAGTCTGAAATAGGGAAGATCGGGAGACAGGTAAAATACCTATCAGGTTTTTCTTTGCCTCACTGCTAGAAAAAGGATACTCGATAATCCATAGAGCTTCAATATTTTGTTTACACTTAATTGTACATACATGTTAGGACACCTGAGGCCCCGTAAGGCCTGGGCTGACGTGGGGTTATTTAGTCCCGCTGATGAAATTGCGGGAAAATTAGACCAACGTGGAGGGTTGGAATCTAAGTGTCGCGAACTCGGCGCTGGGAGCTGAGTTAGACCGACGCCGTGATTCCTTCTCTGCCAAATTGGCCTGAAATAGGTTCGATTTCCGTTAGGTGTGATTCCTAATCACTTCAGGCTGAGTAATGGAAAGAATGATTTAAAGCAACAACGATTCTTTTATTTACACATAAAAATAAAGCCGCTTCAATATTTCAACAAGCAACAATTCGATTCTTTTCACAGAAAATGGGTTGCTAGGGTTAAACAATTCTCAACAATTATATAGTCATTCTATAGCCCTGTACTGGCACTATAGTCTACACACTGGAAATGTTATTACCGTGAGCTCGCCATAAGAGCTTCACAAATCTGAAATGTTATTACCGTGAGCTCGCCATAAGAGCTTCACCCGCTTAGGCTCAAATGTCAACGTCTGCGCGTAACTGTACCTCTGGCTGTCGGAAGGTTCCGACCAGCAATGTTCGTCATCTATAAAGCCACCGTACTTCTGATTTGGGTCAGATATTGTCTATTCATACCTTATGTGCCTTTTGAAAGTCCTCCGTGAAAGTCCTCTTGAAATGTTCACTGTTCCTGGTTGAATTCACGATTCACAAATGCCCCTTTTTGTGCTAGGGCGAAATTGTCACCCACACCGATCTCCAGTCGGTATTACGATGCTTCGACAGCAAAACAAGCTACTCAGTACGCAATCAGGCTGACGCTTCAAAGGGTTAATACGCACAATACAATTAACCTACACTTCTGACTATTGCAGACTGATACCTGCTACTCGACAATCTAAACTTTAACGTTTCACATTGGGTTTTCCTTCTCAACGAATTTGGCACTGTAGCCGCCTATCAACCTTAAGCTAAATCAATCGTGGAATGCCCTGTCTGGCGATTCCAGCCGTTTCAGGGTCCTGTGATCGAGGCCAGGAAACATAGTCCGCCTGCCCTGGACTTCACCAACGTGTGTGTGACCCCAAGTGTGTGTGTGTGACCCCAAGTGTGTGTGTCTAATGCTCTGCTCTTCAAGGTATATATACTTTTTACCCTAAACTGTCAGGTGGACAGACGCTCATCTGTCCATCTGCCAAAACGGTGGGAGATGACGTATATCGAGGCAGAATCAATACAAGTCATCTCGCGCGTGACTTAACGGTGATTTCACTTGTCGGGAGAACCTATTCGTTCCTGCCAGTCATTGCTGTACTAATGATCAGGTAACGACACGACAGACATTTCTATCTTTTAGAATCTCGTTTCTCAATTGGCCGTGACGATATCCTGCCACCAACCGATTACGTCTCGTAAGACTCGTGACTACTGTATAAATTAAATGAGATTAGACCTTATCTAACATACCGTTTCTCCCCTGGGTCCCTGCCCTGAAGCTGGATATACACCGCGTGTGTTTTTTCCATGTCCAGCTTCACAGAGAAGTGAAATTCACGTAGGGTTTTCGCCTTGATGCGGAATATCTTTTGAACTTACTCTATCTTTATATATGAGGCACCTTGCCCCTATATTTAGGCTGGCTTTGCTCTGACAACTCCCTTCCCGAGAGAAACACCCTGTGTATCTCTTAAAACTCAAGGGGCAAAGCCATGCACGCTCGCCTCTCACACCTTTTTACAATCTACCCATCATGTTCAAGACTACAAAACTGTACCTTAGTGGTCGTAGGGCTCATGACCGGGCTCATGCGTCGGCCATGTCGATTCTCACGACACACACGCTACCACATGCTCCCGTCTTGAGGGTTTACATATGGGGAGTAGCCTTATCCTTAGGTTTGCAGCACTCTCTCTCTATCTAATACTATATATTTTTACACCTAAACATACACATTTTTATACACATTCGCCCATTTTGCAAAGAGTTCACTTGGCACTCACTCCGACGAGTAACACCGTCCGCGGCTTTGCGTCAGATGGGTTAATTCCCCTATGTCTTGTGAAGGGGCAAACGACCCCTGCATTATGTTGAGCCTCACCCTCGCAAAGCTCAACCAGGGGATTAAAATTGTGCCTCACACACTCACACATTCAACACACAGATTTCCCGACCGCGCCTTTGCGACAGACGGGGTTAGTATAACCCACACTTACAAAACTCGACACACAGGCTCCCCGTCCACGCACACGCGACGGACGGGGCAGTGTATCTCACATTCGCACTCACAACCAACTCTAGTCAGCAGTCAGAGCAATAATAATACTAAAATAAAAAAAGAAAAGTTTCTTCCGGGCCTTAACACCGGGTTTACGAAACTCATCACCTCATCCACAAAACTATTTGCGACTGGAGCCGCGGTCCCAGACACCAGGCCCACAGCCACCCAACTATTGCTTCTTTATAACCACCGACCATTGGTAGGGGCCCGGTTCCCAGTATCCCCTTGGGTAACCCTTGACACACCCCTACTTCTCACCCCGTTATTTCTACGGGTATTCCACCAGGGTCCCCATACCCTGTCATTGTCGTATTCCCAAGAGCTTCCCTTGGCGCCATATCCCCCAGGCTCACTCGTCCCGGCGATTACCTTCGTTCGAACGACACTGGCCGTCCTCGGCCCTTGTACCGTCGGCCCCCCGGTCCATTGCGACGACTTCTTGCCCACCTTGGGCGCTGTGCGCCCCCGGCACTCACTGCGTGGTCTCCGCCACCTAGGATGCTTCTCCTTTGGTTTGTGGGCCCTTTCCTCGGCCCCCTGGGCGCCCACCTCAGCGGTCCCATCCATTTTAACACCCTCAACTAGTGTTGACCCGTGCCCTCTCAGTTCTGGGGAAGTTTGCCCAGCCATTTGCGTGGGTCTGGCCTCCCCTCTCCACACGGGTGACACCGACTTCTTGGGGCGCTCAACTCCCCCACATAAATTTGCTTGAGGGTCTTTCCCCAATGACCCCATTGGGTTCCCTCGCTGTTTGGCGTTTAGCCTGGACCGCCTGCGGCCCCTTCTCCCTAATTGGACAGGAGTCGTCCCTCTTGAAACTTTCCGATATTTCGTCGTGTATGGGCCATCCCCTGGACCATCGGATTGGTTCCCCCTGGGAACCTTCCCATCCTTACTCGGTACGTTACCGAGTGCAACCGCCGGGGGTCCTTGCCCACCGACTTGAACTTACTTTGCCCTCGTTGGGCCCTCACTTGGCCTCCTACCCCTGGACCATAACTCATCAGGGCTTGCCCTCACCCCTGGGATATTTCCTATGACCAGGTCATACACAGGTGATTCAATGCACATGGCTTCCACTTCGCCACAATAAAATGGGGTATCCACCGTTATCCTCGCGATGGGGAACCTTCTAACGGTCCCATCTATCAAAATACACAAATGGTCGCGCCCCAACAATTGCTTGTCGTCAACCAGTTGCCTTCTAACCGCTGCAGAGGAGCACCCAGAATCCCGGAGCAGACGGATCTCCCTTTGTCCCACGTACCCTTGGTACACTGGCATATTAACCTTCTCCTGCGAAGTTGTGAGCCTCTCACACATGCCACTTATTATCGGGACAACCTCCCCGCCTTCCAGCCTCAATTCTCCCTTTTGTATACATTCCCGGAGGGGACTGTGTTCTGGACTGATAGTTTGACAGAACGCTGCCGTCTGTCTACTTTGCCCTGGATCTACGCGGTCACCTTGCTTCCAAGCCCTTGGTACTGCGTCCCCGGCCCCCTGCTGAGGTGGTCTAATGTTCCCAGTGGTCCTAACCTGCTTCTGCCAGCAGTCCCTGGCAATATGACCCCGCTTGTTGCAGATAAACAAGTGGTGTCCTTGGGACTGCTCCCCTTCCGGCTGGTCTGCGACGCAGGCGGATTGGGGTGGTGTTGCCTTACGGGTGCCATTGCCAACCCGTTTGCCCCACTCCAAGCCGATTTGGGTGCGTTGACACTCCCACAATGGGGTTACAATACAGTGTTTTTCGTGCAAACAGCGTCTCTAGTGGTTGACACCCAACCTTTAATGGAGGATAAAAGTTCCTGGAATTATCCGATTGGTGGAAAATGAACCGAGCTTGTAAGTGTGAATAAAATTTTTAAAGTGCATGTTTTGGAAAAGATATAAAATATTGGTGACTATTGTCTTCTGAAATGTGTGATAGAAGATTAAAATTGGGTGGGAGTAGGTAAAAATATGTCTATTCCATTCAGTGCGAAACTGGACGGGAGTATAGGAAGCTCCAAATTTAAAGGCAAAATTCACGTGGCGACCTATATTTTTTTTCAGTATCTTTTTTTCATGAGATGAAAAACTAAATGGATAGATGGTTGTTTTTGCCCAAATCAGCTTGATGAGATATGGAGAGGAGGAAAGATTAGTACTGTCGTCAATGAAAAAAAACACTGTATTGTAACCATGGGCCTCGATGTAGCGTTCTGCCACAGTTGCCATCTCATCATAGGTGGGCGGACCCCTTTCCTTGATGAACAGGCCCAACTCCTTGGAGCATGTAGTTAACAGCTGCTCCCGGAGAAATAGAGAAATAGATCTCGCAGGGCTCCATATGACTCATTCACTTCCGCGAGATCAGTCCAGCGGTCAAAGTACCGCCTAGCTCGGGCAAAATACTGAGGTACTGTTTCTCCCTTCTCCTGCTTAATTTCTCGGAACTTGGTCCGGAATCCTTCTTCATTGAGCTGGTATCTCCGAAGGATGGCATTCTTCAGCTCACTGTAGTCGTTAAGAAGTGCAGGAGGCATACTGGTATAAGCCTCGAGGGCTTTACCTGACAACAAAGGGCTCAAGCACATAACCCATGTGTCTTTTGGCCACATTTGACTGGAGGCAAAACGCTCGAACCTCTCCAATTACGACTCCAAGTCATCTGTGTTTTCATTAAAATGAGCGAGATGGGGGCGTGGGGCATGAATTGCTACCCCTGCACTCCCATCCCCTAAGCGCCGACTTTCATTCTCCACATCGGCCCTTGCTCTGAGGAGCTCTAATTCTCTCTCGTGCCTCTGTTGTTCGAGCTCTCGTTCTGCCTCCCTTGCTAATTCGGCTTCCCTCTCTCGCCTCATTTGCTAATTGAATCTCTCCCTCTTTCGCCTCTCTTGCGTCTTCCTCACGCTCTCGTTCTAATTGGGCTTCTCTCTCTCTCGCCTCATTTGCTAATTGAATCTCTCTCTCTTTCGCCTCTCTTGCGTCTTTCTCACGCTCTCGTTCTAATTGGGCTTCTCTCTCCCTCGCCTCATTTGCTAATTGAATCTCTCTCTCTTTCGCCTCCCTTGCGTCTTTCTCACGCTCTCGTTCTAATTGGGCTTCTCTCTCCCTCGCCTCTCTTGCGTCTTTCTCACGCTCTCGTTCTAATTGGGCTTCTCTCTCCCTTGCGTCATTACGTAAGGCAATCTCCTTAGCCTCACGTTTCTGCTCATCTTTAACGAACTTATGAAGTTCGGCCCCCTCAAGGCCCATTTCCTTGCCTAATGATACCAGTTGGGCGAGGGGTGTAACTACATCCATTTTGATTTTTTCTTTCTATCTTCAACACTCGTCAGAAAGAATGAAGAAAGAAAAGAAAGAAAGAAAAAAATTATGGCAATTAATCCTAATTTACCTGTGTAATTTAACGTAATTAAACGCCCCAAATATTCTGAAACCTACCGCAGTTATAGTGGCTATCAGGTATCCTCTTGAGGGACTACTGTATTGCGATATTAAACCCTTGAATGGCATCAGATGACCAACGCATCAAAACATAAACAGAACCGCTGTTAAAATAAAACAAAATTTCCTTATAGCCATTTTTTACCTTTTAGAAATATCCTGGTTAGCGCTCGCCAATCATGTCAGGACACCTGAGGCCCCGTAAGGCCTGGGCTGACGTGGGGTTATTTAGTCCCGCTGATGAAATTGCGGGAAAATTAGACCAACGTGGAGGGTTGTAATCCAAGTGTCGCGAACTCGGCGTTGGGAGCTGAGTTAGACCGACGCCGTGATTACTTCTCTGCCAAATTGGCCTGAAATAGGTTCGATTTCCGTTAGGTGTGATTCCTAATCACTTCAGGCTGAGTAATGGAAAGAATGATTTAAAGCAACAACGATTCTTTTATTTACACATAAAAATAAAGCCGCTTCAATATTTCAACAAGCAACAATTCGATTCTTTTCACAGAAAATGGGTTGCTAGGGTTAACCAATTCTCAACAATTATATAGTCATTCTATAGCCCTGTGCTGGCACTATAGTCTACACACTGGAAATGTTACTACCGTGAGCTCGCCATAAGAGCTTCACAAATCTGAAATGTTATTACCGTGAGCTCGCCATAAGAGCTTCACCCGCTTAGGCTCAAATGTCAACGTCTGCGCGTAACTGTACCTCTGGCTGTCGGAAGGTTCCGACCAGCAATGTTCGTCATCTATAAAGCCACCGTACTTCTGATTTGGGTCAAATATTGTCTATTCATACCTTATGTGCCTTTTGAAAGTCCTCCGTGAAAGTCCTCTTGAAATGTTCACTGTTCCTGGTTGAATTCACGATTCACAAATGCCCCTTTTTGTGCTAGGGCGAAATTGTCACTCACACCGATCTCCAGTCGGTATTACGATGCTTCGACAGCAAAACAACCTACTCCTAACGCAATCAGTCTGACGCTTCAAAGGGTTAATACGCACAATACAATTAACCTACACTTCTGACTATTGCGGGCTGATACCTGGTACTCGACAATCTAAACTTTAACGTTTCACCTTGGGTTTTCCTTCTCAACGAATTTGGCAATGTAGCCGCCTATCAACCTTATGCTAAATCAATCGTGTAGTGCCCTGTCTAGCGATTCCAGCCGTTTCAGGGTCCTGTGATCGAAGGTACCCCTATGCCAGGAAACAGAGTCCGCCTGCCCTGGACTTCACCAACGTGTGTGTGACCCCAAGTATGTGTGTCTAATGCTCTGCTCTTCAAGGTATGTATACTTTTTACCCTAAACTGTCAGGTGGACAGACGCTCATCTGTCCATCTGCCAAAACGGTGGGAGATGACGTATATCGAGGCAGAATCAATACAAGTCATCTCGCGCGTGACTTAACGGTGATTTCACTTGTCGGGAGAACCGATTCGTTCCTGCCAGTCATTGCTGTACTGATGATCAGGTGACGACACGATAGACATTTCTATCTTTTAGAATCTCGTTTCTCAATTGACCGTGACGATATCCTGCCATCAACCGATTACGTCTCGTAAGACTCGTGACTACTGTATAAATTAAATGAGATTAGACCTTATCTATCATACCGTTTCTCCCCTGGGTCCCTGCCCTGAAGCTGGATATACACCACGTGTGTTTTTTTCCATGTCCAGCTTCACAGAGAAGTGAAATTCACGTAGGGTTTTCGCCTTGATGTAGAATATCTTTTGAACTTACACTATCTTTATATATGAGGCCCCTTGCCCCTATATTTAGGCTGGCTTTGCTCTGACAATACAGTTTTCTTGTCATTTATTCGGCCTATTTGAATCGACCAACATCTCAAGGTTACTTAACAGTGTTGTGTGGAGATATATTTTTAAAATATTTACTCGAATGTAGACAATACAAATATATAGTAAATACAAAATGCTCCTGTTGGTTCCTCTGGCAAGTGTTTCAATCAAGAGGCAGCGCTCGCCATTTAGGTCACAACTATTTCTTATTAACCCTTTACCCAACATTCAAAGCAGACGACACTTGCAAAAGAAATTCTTGAATAATTAATTTTTTTCATTTTTTGTCTCAAAAACATAGGTTATGACCCCTCATTGGAACGAGCCCGACGAGCTCGTTCCAACACGGAGGGGGGGGGGGGGGGTCATTACCTATGTTTTTGAGACACAAAATAAAAAAAATAATGAAAATTAATTGGCGATTTTTTTAGAATGGCGCTGGCCGGTTTTGGCCGTTACGTTGGCTGTAGGAAAGGGTTAAATTAATTTTAAAATATTTTGAAAATAGGTCTTTGATTACGAATTGGCTTGATTACGATAAGACCATTGCCCATTCGCCATGTTTAACGTTAATGATATTAGAGCTGTAGGTTAACCGAAACCGAACCGAGGTTTTTAGTTTTTTTAAAAAACCGAAACCGAAACCGTCGACATCCCGTAATCTAAGGTTTTTCGTTTTTTTTTTAAATACTCTCTTGCTGCAGTAATTCACAGAATGTAGCCATCCCAGAGTAGTGAGAGTACCCAGACACTGTCAATGGCAGTGTCTGGGTACTCTCACTACTCTGGGAAGGCTACATTCTGTGAATTTCCGACATTTCAGTTTAGTTGTGTTTGCAGCTTTCCTCAAATTGCGTGTAGGTGTCTGTCCTCGAAAAATGGCCAAGCACAATAAAAGTTCTGTATATTTAGGTAATTATTTTTTTGGCCTTCCTGATTCTTCATGTATTATAGCTTATTTCGGGCATTCATTGAGCTTCACTCAATTTCACTACCATTCAGTTATGACTCCAGACATAAGAATGAATTTTTTTTAATTTTACTTGGCCTCATGAACAAACCGAAAACCGAACCGAACCGAGGTTTTACTCCACCTGAAAAACCAAAACCGAAACCGAACAAGAAATTTAAAAACCTACAGCTCTAAATGATATGCGAGGTCAGAGGTCGCTACGGGTAAACATTTCGTTCAGCCTACTTGGCAAGACTGTCATACATGCGATAGAAACTAACAAAATGTTTCAAACGAGAAAATGTGCGTTTTCGATTTAATACTAATAAAGATAGAAACATAACATACTTTCAACACATCATTTAACCGACACACAAAATAATATTGATTTTTTCGTCAAATGAATGTCGCAATGAACCCCTTCTGATAAGCGAAGGCAGACTCGGCGTCATGTTTTTTTTTTGTTGTTGGCGAGCGACAAAACGGCAGATAGATCACTCAAACGCCACAAAGACGACCGCGTGAGTGAAAATTCAAACCATGAGTAATAAGTAAAGTACAAAATGCACTGTACTGTCGCTTTGTGATCAGAGTACTGAATTGTAGATTATTCCAGCAGGTCAAAATTTGTTATTTTAAATTTGTTTTATAATCACGAAATATTGAAATGTAGCTATGGTTACAATCCAATAATTTTTAATCTGTAAATGAACAATTATTTATTTAATGGCTAAGTATGAAGTGTCTGGAAAAAAGACTTCTTATGAGTATAAATGCATGGTACAAGGTAAAAGCATATGTTCAACTCTACAAATACTGTATGGATCAAAATAAGTTGTGGCATGACCGCAATAAACAAAGTAGCCCACTGCAATTACACAAATAACACAAGAACCTGGCATCATTTTCCGGAAAGCTCTCTGTGAGACATGTCAGGTTCATGTTTTATTGGTGTAGCTTAAGATGCATAGTTTATAGTGGTTATTCTACAACTCAGGCACATTGGCATCAAGCACTGACCATACCTGACAGCCAGTAAAAACTCGTGACTCATCAAGGAAATCTGCAGTTTAAGGATCAATGATTAGTTAGTTATCTCGTGGTCCATAGATTGCAGATTAGCTTGTTGAGTCCCCAACTTTCTACAAGACTGGCAAGAATTTGTTGGAAATATATGTATATCCATCCACTTGGAGGACAAGTACAAACTCATCCTGTGTATACTGTAAGACAACATCCATGCAATGCATGCGTGCACATTTTGGTCATGGATCCAGGGCCGGGAGTGGATGGGTGCCGTGGTAGTAATCCCTGAGCCCAGAACTTGGGGGTGGGCAGGTTTGGCCCAGGATTCTTGGTTAAGCCTGCCCACCCCACCTCCTCGTCCAAACCTGGCCCGAAAGACTGTGTTTTAATTTTTGGGGGTGTGGTACGTTCTTTCAAAGGGAGTACCAAAACAAAACAAAAATAAAATACGGGCTTTCAGGCCATGTTCCCCGAGGTTCTCACTCCTGTGCCAAAAGTTAAGAAGGGGGGCTGTATCGTGAATGAAGCTATGCGCTTCACCAACGGCTGTAATTCTGGACTGCTTTATTCTTGAAGTAATAACTTTATTAAATCAACTTTACGAAATAAAGTTATCACTTCAAAAATTGTGCAGTCAATAGCCATGGCTCTAGGTCATTGGATACTCACTGATGAACCTGGACATTTGAAACATGCTGCTAAAAACGTCACTTGACGTCCAAAAAATAACTTGATTTTTAGCCCAAAACCCGCCAGAAGACTGCATTTAATAACTGATTTCCAAAAATGTGGTGGGGGGGAGGGGTGGAGAATCTTCTCCACCTATTCAAACCACCTTATGATCGATCACGCCTGCGGCACTCGCTGCAGATGCCTTTATCATTCCGACCTTCTGGAAGTTTTTCCATCTGGAGTGACAGTAAAGGCCCCCGGCAAGTGTCATAATGTAAATCAGGAAACACCAATAAAAGATAATAATCAGACCAATCGGAGAAAATCTACTAAACGTAAGCTAGAGTTTGCAGTTGAGGACGAGCAAAAAGGGCGAGCCAGAAAAATTGGGGGTCTTGCTTCAAAGTCAAAGAAACACGGGAGCCCAATATGTGCTGTAATTGACAAATGTTCTCAGGCAAAGATTAAGCTCAACAAAGCCCAGCAAAACAACATTACGCCAGAATTTATTGCTGGATTGCTCGAGTCTGTTCCACTGAAGGGAAAAATTAGTTTACTTGAAGAAATTGTAAGAAAAGAGGCGCCAAGATTTTTTGAAATTACTTCCCAGAATATAATTCATCTGGAAGAAAACTTCAGTGGAACTAGACTAATGGACAAATTTCGCAAACTATTACCTGGCATAATGCCGTCGCAAAGAAGCGAACGTCAAGTGAAAAAGGAATACGAAAAAGAGTTTAACGCCATTTTGCTTCCGACGCGAACGGCAACTGGTTGGAAAATTAATCTTGATCGACTGTTAGAAATACTCAGTTTTAAATTTCCGTTTTATAAAAAAAAATGAAGAAATTAATATGAGGCTGTATGGGGATGGGAGGGAGATCGGTGGGCGTTCAAGCACTTTTATTGCAATCAGTCCCATCGACAATAACCTATTTTTACATGGGCAACTTTTTCAAACACCAAAATTGGTATATCCTATCGCCATTTTCTACGAAAGTGATTCACGGGACAATCTAGAAGAAAACATAGGGTACTTGAATGAAACTATAGAAAAAAATCAAACCAGGGGACATAATTTTTTCTTAAGTGGGGATGAAATGTTTCTTGAAGGTGTCTTGGATGGGGAAAATAAGCTGGGTCCGACGACTGAATCTGGGTGGAATATCTATATGGATATGAAGAGAGAACACAAAAAGGAAGTGGACAAAAAAAACGGGCTTCAGAACAAGGCTCTCACTAAAAATCGAACGAAGCCACCCAGAATCGCTTTTGAAAGCCATTCCGTTAGAAAAAGTCATTTTTTGTCTGTTACATGGATTAGCTCGCGTCGTCGAAAAATTCTTAAACTTAGAAATTGAACATATTATTTCGGAGGGGAACCTAATGTCACAGAAAGGTGAGGATGGGGAATCATTTAAGACTGAAAAATTTTTAAATCTTGAGAACAACATAAACAAAAGAGGGGTACGTCAGGGAAATTTTAAAATACATTTTACGAGAGATGGAAAACCCGAACCCGTAAAACTGAATAAGGATCACGCATTCGTCGTGATAGCCCCATCCGCCGAAGTTTGCTCAGACATAAAATATTCTGTCGAGCCCGTTCTAAAAAACGTAACGCGGGAAAGACGGTTGAATAAAAAAATACCTGACCAGATTAGGATGGAGTTAAAATTGCAAGAGAATTACACTGATTTCACTTTGACTAATGATATTTGGACAAATTTTTTTCAAATGATACTGATTTTAAAGAAAGACCCTGATCCCGTCTTGCTTGAGGGCAGACCAGAAGGATCACTGCTGTCTACGGACTATTCATGGGGCTACACCACGCTCGATAAAGAAAAGTATTTGTACCATGCCGAATGCTTTTACCAACTGTTCTGTTTGCGATATTCTTATAACGAGTTAACACCATACATGATGAAATTCATTGATGTTGCCCCAAAACTAATGGAATGCTCACCATTCAGCATGGCCAGGTTTCAGTCAGAAGCAGGCGAACACGCCAATTACGAACATGCCTGTTTCTTCTACAACCATACAACCCGCACAGGCGGACGTCAAAAAGCAGACCCGACATTTAAACTGTTTCAAAATATGTGGAAACGATTGTCATTTGAAATAAATAACTCCACAATAAGTAACACTGTAGCCGTGAGCACGTCCTTCCAAAAATACTGTGAACAACACGTAGCTGCGGCTACTATTCAAAAACGTTTCAAAAGATATCTCTTTTCAAAACGTCTTGTCCCACAAACTAAAAACCAAAGCGTCCCTTCCCAGGAAATAGAAATGGGTAATAATTTTTTGAACGGCAAATATGTGCTATGTGGAGCAATTCCGAAATATGGATAAAAAAAAATGGGTCACGCGGCCATGAAAGAAAAAATAATGCAGCATGGGGGGGGGGGGGGGGGGCGGGTTGCAAACAATGTACCCCTTAGTGGGAAAGGAATGTCCACAAAAATATATACTGTGTTGACAACCGAAGCAGTATTGAAAGGGAAAAAAATACCTCAGCCAATCCGTCGAGCCCTTCGAAGAGGCTTCCCTGTACTTTCTTTTAAATTTATACATGACTGCATATCAGAAAATAAATTACTACAAGTAGAAAATTACAAACTTGAAATACCGTCTAATATATCGGCCATCAAAGATATTCCTCTCCAAAAGAAATATTTCAGTAAAACGGGTAAAATGATAAGTTTTTTGAAGCACAATAGAAGAAAAAGGAATACAAAAAATGGTGACTCTTTAAAATTATCATCTCCTGGACGTAACAGCTCTCTATTTTATGTTTTCCAAAGGAGGAAAGAAATTACTAAAAATGGCCCCCGATTAAACTTTAAAGGAACGCAGGAACTTTTTGTCAATTTACACAAGGAATGGAAAAATCTATCTCCTACTAAAAAAGAACAGTACCAACAAAAATGGAAAAATGAATCTGCAAAGAAAAAAGAAGAATTTTTGAAAAAAATTAAACAAAAATATGAGATTGCCGAATATAATAAAATACAATCTCCGAAGTATAAAAAATTCATAAAGAAAACACCCAAAAAAACTCCTGTTAAAATATCTTGCTTCTAGAATGGTCGTTTAATTGTTGATTATTCTTCATTTAATGCAGAAATATATAACTTTAAAACACCAATAAATGAATACACGTCATGTAATTACATGTAGTTGATTGCTTCCCGTTTATTATTTATTAGTGTTCAAGGCCGTATATTTCTGTACATAAGGTAATCATTCCCGTTTATTCATTTATTAGTGTTCAAGGCGATATATTTCTGTACATAAGGTAATCATGACTGCAACACGAATTCCCCGTAGGTATGCCAAGAAGCGAAACAGTGCTTGTTTACTGTGGTAAACAAACACCAGTTTTACTGGCAAAACAGGGCCTGGTAGCCAATGTCTGGAGTAGAAGTCCTCTAAAAGGGTCAACGTGGTATAACTGATTGGCCAAACATGGATTTATATCTGTTGCGTTCATGATTAGCCTGCTTGTGCAGAAATATACGGCCTCAAACACCAGTAAATAAATACCTGAATACATACAGTACGGCATGTAATAAAGTGTACCCTTGGGCAACAATAGCGCGTTAATAACGCCAGAATATCCTCTCATTATAAAGAGGAATAAATAAAGTAACGTTATGGCGTTATTATGTTGTAGATAGCGAGTTAGTAGCGCAATCAACTTTCCACTTATTATAGGCGGTACTGTATGAAAAATAAATTTAATGTAGTTAAATGATCACTTTCCCGTGGTTTTATTTATTTATTTATTTATTTATTTTGAACATCTGTATTGTCATATTTTATTCATTATTTAAAAGGTTGTAAATAATTCATGTACAGTGTAAATATATTGATCCATCATAAATAAATACATAGTTCATGCAGATTTTCTTTTATCATTTTTACCCAGTCATAGTTATGCTGTGAAAATCCAATCAAAGAAACTCTCACTCATTGTTATTGTTTTGATAATCACTCTGGTAACTGAAAGTAGTTCCAGCAATGTAAACACTGGAGATTGATTCTATTAATAGGAGACCTATTATGTAATCAACACCAGCTGTACAGGGATTAAGTTTAAATGGGATGTACACGACATGTCTGCAATATCCCGACATTTTAGAAAGGTGTGTGTGTGGGGGGGGGGGGGGGGGGGGTGGGGGGGGTGGGGGGGGGCACAAAATAAACCCCGGGGCCCGAATTTCCTTTCCTGATCCTGCATGGACCTTCCACTTTGTGAGTGTTTTTGTTGTAAGACAGCTTCCACTGTGTAACATGTAGTTGAAGGAGAAAATGGTCAAAAAAAGAATTTATGTATTTTTATGTCCGATTCTTGTGTTATTAGTATAGGAAACATTATCTCTATCGTTTATACCGGTAGTGGTTATTCTTCAACTCATTTTAACTTGTACTGTATATGAAGAAACTTTTATTAGACACGCGACAAAGCTACAAGCAGACGATTTTCACCTTTTAGGGATCACCCCCTCCCTCCCCAATCTCTTCCAGCTGGAACATCTGTGTGTTTTGCTTGAAAATATTTGTATTGGTTTGTTGTTTGGATACTCAGGGTTTGAATGTTCACTCACGCAGTCATCTTTGTGTCGTTTGAGTGATCTTTCTGCCGTTTGTCACTCGACAGCAAAAAAAAAAACAAAAACAAAAAAAAACAGAAAAAAACAACCCAAAACGTGATGCCGGATCTGCCTTCGCTTAGATGGGATGGGGTTCATTGCGGTATTCATTTGACGAAAAATCAATATTATTTGTCTGTCGGTTAAATGAAGTGTTGAAAACTTGTATGTTATTTTTCTATCTTTATTAGTATTAAATCGAAAACTCACATTTTCTCGACACATTTTCTCGTTTCAAACGAAGCATTTTGTTTGTTTCTATCGCATGTATGACCTTGCATATCATTAGGTTCCGCTCTACAGTTTCGCACTATTGCACAGGCCATGCTGTATCTTTTTACTGGTTGAAAATAGAGACTTGTGTTTTTTGTTCATTCAACTCAGGATAGACTCCAGATTCTTTTGCCTGAGTGAAATCCAAGGGGAGATCACTCTTATTTTCTCTTTAAGGTTCCGCTCCACAATTTCGCACTATTGCACAGGGTGAAATTCTAAACATAGGGCTTATGTTGAAACTAAGGCCATGTAAAATGGAGATATATTTTTAGTATCAGATATATGATTACATTAGGCTTTTTGTTGGACAAGAGAATTTGAAGTTTTGGTCCCAAAGCTGGAGTCTGATACATAGGGGTAAATTAAAAGATGAATTATGGGAAACAGTGGCTTCGAAAAATTGGCTATTTTTTAAAATGTAGTTTTTACACGGGTTTGTTACCAGACAGGTAACTAAAAAATGAGACGGAAACATATAATTTAATTTTTTTTTTTTTTTTTGGGGGGGGGGGGGGGCATTTTAGAAACAGGGGATGCTCTGCTCCAGGGGTGGGTAGGTGGGGTTGGTGGGAAAATTCTGTTTTTGAGGCTGTTAGGTGGCTGAAAATGAGTGGTTTCGGCAATTTTTCAGGTTGAAGTCTTGCCTTTGACAATAAATTATTCCACCCACATTCAGATTGTTTATTTCTACTTAGTGAATATGTTTTTTGTGGATTTGGGAAATGTAGCATGTTATGCGTTAGATAACTAAGCTACAGAATATATATTTGCATTTGAAGAGAGTGTATGGCACGTCATATTTGGAAATGCCTGGAAAACTGTGGAGCTGAACCTTAACGTCAAACATGGCGAATGGGCTCATCACAGATATCAGATAGAAGACATCTGATATCTATGGGGCTCATAGTCGAGATGAAAACACCGGTACGAGTTGTCCAATCAATGGCAAGAAGGCATGTAGTGTCCGTAACTTCAAAAGTTATTCTAGTGCATACCCAAGTTCTATCCAAATTCACACTGTCAGAAATCGTTTAGTCGACGTACCCCGGAACTGATAAAGATTACTGAAACATTCAAAAGCTCAAGAAAAAAAATGTCAACGGCAATTCGACCGGGTTTTTTCCAGAAAAAGTAAGCTATCCGCGGATGTATAAATGCGCTATGATATAATGAAAACATCGGAAATCGAAATATAATATAGAGGTGGGAGAAGTGGAGTTGCCTAACTTCGTGCTTAGTAATGTATACACGAAATACCGAAAACAGTCCAACTGATTGCCAGATTTGTTTTCTGTTCGTATACTGACAATAGCTGCTTTGAAAAACTTCGCTTTTGTAGACTGACATAACGCAGTGACTAATAATTATCATGTCACTAAGTCTAATGTTATATTTTTGTGACAGATGGTGTCTGTGTTTGATCCAACTTCCAAGTAGATTGGGAAAGGGGCCTTTTCCTTGGTCTTCGAAAAATTTGTTCAAGTGGTCATCTAAACATAAATCCAGCTGGAAGCTCTTTTCCAGAGAGAATACAGGTTAACATGGGTATCACTTTATTAAGAAAAACACAACGGCTACAACACAGTCGCCATGAAATGGCACTTTTCCACGTGCCCACGGAGGTAGTTCAGCGATCTGAACGTAGTGGCTACCCCTCTACGTTCAGATTCTTCCCATTCAATCCTATAGAAAAAGTTCCCATCAAGTTTTTATGGGAACTAAAAACTCGAAATTAGGAATATATATCAAGCTTTCGCCCTTATTACCGGCTGCAATCGATAGTACACGTATTTCCTTACATTTGGGAAGAGTTTATTAATCCAAACTAGGTTTTATCCTTTAATTGTCGTCATTTGTGTACTCGTGAGGCGGCGACGGAGATTTCAAAATCGTTCATGTTGTTGTTTAAATATAAAACAGTAAAAACGATAACCCGGTAATGGCGCCGAAACGAATAGACCTTTTCATCGATGCGGAATAGGAAATTCGATCTCATTCGCGCAGAGGAGGCTATCAAACTCGGTCGCATTCGCACAGAGCAGATTATCAAACCCATTCTGCACAATTGCGATCGAATTTCCTATTCCGCATCGATGAAAAGTTCTATTCGTTTCGGCGCCATTATCGGGTTATCGTTTTTACTGTTTTATATTTAAACAACAACATGGCCGATTTTGAAATCTCCGTCGCCGCCTCACGAGTACACAAATGACGACATTTAAAGGATAAAACCTAGTTTGGATTAATAAACTCTTCCCAAATGTAAGGAAAAACGTGTACTATCGATTGCAGCCGGTAATAAGGGCGAAAGCTTGATATATATTCCTAATTTCGAGTTTTGAGTTCCCATAAAAAGTTGATGGGAACTTTTTCTATAGGATTGAATGGGAAGAATCTGAACGTAGAGGGGTAACCACTACGTTCAGATCGCTGAACTACCACGGAGGGAGTGAACTACAGTACGTGGACAGTGTATTATCACTAAATCACCCGAATCGTGGAGATTCCACCCAAGCAATAATTGCAAATTTGTTGCAAAGCATAACCAGTACAAGCAAAGTTTCAGCCAAACCAGGTTAAACCCCGAGGTCCATTGGCTGAAACATTGCTTATGTTTTTTGTCGATATGTACAAAATTCGAAAGTTATAGCTTGGGTGATAACCCCCACTCCACGGGTGACTTAGTCAAGCCTAGAAATAAGCAATCTGTCATTTGCAGAATGGGGTCCCCAGAGGGTGAATTTGCTGATGCTATCCCAGTGGACTAGAATCCACCAATTTATCCTCGCCGTTGGAGCACCTCTTTCTGTTTATGCCTGAGACCTTGATTCAGATTGAGGTTCACAGAGAGTAAATTTAGTAATGCTACCTCATTCTGCAGATGACAATCTGTTTATTTCCAGGCCTGGACTTAGTTACAATCCACTCGCCGCGTACTGTAGCGTGTGAAAAGACAACAAAATTTGTTCAGGTTAAGTGACCGTGGACAGAAAAAAATATACGGCTTGGGCATCTTTAACAACTGCCCATGTCGTCAATATGTTCCACAGACATTGCCATGTTGGGAATTAAAAGCCACGCCGATAGATTATTATGATCTTTATGAAGTCGCACAATTTTTTCTAGTCTTAGTAATTTTTTTTAGATGTCATCTCAGTTCATTAATGCATCGATTATTTTAAATAATGTTTTGTGCTGAAAAATAACAATAAAATTAAACTGAATGTGACGGAGATTTCAATGAATGCATTTATACAGTATGTGGAGAGTGGCTTGTAACAAAATCACCCGCAGAGTGGGGTTATCACCCAAAATATTACTTTAAAATTCTGTACATATAGACAAACAACACAAGCAATGTTTCAGCCAATGGACCTCCAGGTTTAACCTGGAGGTCCATTGGCTGGAACTTTGCTTGTGCTTTTTATGCTTTGCAACAAATTTGCAATTATTGCTTGGTTGGAATCTCCACTCCATGGGTGATTTAGTGATAATACACTCTGCACGTACTGTACTCAAGTGAGAAAAGGCGCCATTGCGTATTCATGTTGGTTTGTCTGTTCTAAGTTGCAATAATGCATTCGTCTTTAGGCATTTTTTTTAGATAGTCTTAATGTCATCTTAGTCAGTTAATTAATGCATTGATTATTTCAAGTAATGTTTTATGCCTCAAAATAACAATAAATTTAACTGAATGCGACGGAGGTTTCAATGAAAATATTTAAACTAAAGTCGCCATTGCATATTGGTTTGTCAGATCTAAGTTAGATCGTCCTTGCAATTTACTCACGCAGAGAATGCCAGAATACAGACAATTTAAAGTAACTGATATGCGAGTCACAGTGAGCCTTTCCTCTTGCATGGGCTACTCAGCTTTTGCGACCAACAAAATCCTTCCAAATTCTTGCCATAGTTTGTTGTTCCAAATTCACTGAGGTTCGGAAAGTTTTCACTCCACCGAAGAAAAAGAGATGGCCATGGAACATTGGAACAGTAATGCTAAAAATGAATACAGTTTGCATATATTTTCCCATAGGGTTGATGAATGGGACATTTTTGCATTTCGAGGTTGGGGTGTTTCGGCCTCAAAGAAGATGGCAAACTTAAAACCGAACATTGAGTCCATAGATTTCCATTATTTATTTATTTATTGGGGGTTAACGACACTCTTGACAGCCATGGTCACCTCATGTCTGACAGTTTTACGGGTGGAAGAAGCCAGAGTACCCTTTATTGAACCACCAGCAATGGCAAGGTACTGTCAAGAATCCCCTACATACTAACAGTAACTAACTCCACACAAGCATGGTTAGCATTGGTTGAAGACAAGTGCACCATCGACATGCATAACGCCTTAGTACACAGTGCCACCATGCCGGGTATTGCCCCCATGTGGGCAATCAGGATTAAGTGCCTGCCCACAATATTTCCATTGCTGAATACCAGACATTTCCTTGTATGTGAATATGTGCGTTGTTTATTGAGGGAAATTGCCCACTCACCCTCAAATTCATGTCTAAGAATATTTTCCAAAAATAAGAAGAAATTTGGGAGAAAGTTGACTTCCATGGCTCCCCCTGCACAAAATGTCCAGTGTTGTCCACCAATACGAATGTCAACATGTTGGTCTTGGTCAGAGGTTTGATAAAAAAAAAATGAACAAGAAATCGCACAAAAGAATATTCTCCAAACGAGACGGCATGTGGGGTATTGGAATTCACATTTAATAACTGGCGGAGGTACAGGAGGGTGGCACCCCCCCCCCCCAATTCAAACCTTCTTTCAACTACTTCAATCCATCTATTGCATGTTACACCCATATTGAGGCAAAATCTTTCTACAGTGCTCGGTTTGGGTAATGTTCACAGACAGTTATCTCAAGCTGGAAGCAAACTTTTACCAAGGCACTTGGTGCGCTAGATTTTTGAATATTTTTTTGTGTGGGACGGCCTCTGAACCCCTAATCGAGAAAGGGGTGCTCCCTTTCCCAGGCCCACCACCCGCTCAGACTTTGTTCCCCGGGACATGACTAAGGCATGTTATGCCATGCTGCTGCTTAAATATTGCTCAGCCCCCCCCCCCCCTTCCCCCCTCCCCCCCTTTATTTGAGAATCCAAAATCTGCCACTGCATTCAATAAGATTCATTCACATAATGAGGCCTATATCTGCCATCATAAACTTAATTAAGTGTAGGCGAACAGATACCCCACCCATTTTAATTATTGCTAAACTGCTAAACTTGTTTACTCAAAAGTACAATGCATGCGTTGTGACTCCACACTGGAACAAGGTTTTGTCAACGAGTGTCAGTCTGTTTTTGCCCCCTCCCCAAAAAATCAGGTATTTCCTAAATTTGTTCAGTCCAAACAATAACAAATTAAATAATTTATTAAAAAAACAACAACAACGTTGAATTGAACAATGCATTGGGGAGTACCCGGTGAGGTCGTGTCCTCTTCCAACCCCTCCATTTCTCCATGTCACAGTCACTGGTGTAATTAACAATGATTGCTGTTGATCAAGAAGTTATCAATCAAGAATTAAGAAAAATACATTTGAAAAAGTGCCATTTCTACCAGTTGTGTGGTTCTGGTATTTAACTGTTAGCCTACATATACAAAAATACGCTATTTGCCTACATGTACAAAAATACACTATTTATCCCAAGAGCAAAAGACAATCGGTCAATCTGTGTGTGTTCATCCGGTCCCTAGAAAGACGATCCTTTGGGGTTATTTGACATTCTGATTATCCCATACACTTTGAGCTAAATAGTTAGTTAAAGGAAGGCGTATATCTGCAGGACAGAAAACAAGGAAAGTAATTTGTTTCAACTTTTTATTCAGCAATAACATTGGGTAGCCTGCATTTGTTCATGGGTGCAAAGTCAGGGCTTATATTTTGTCTAAATTTGTGAGAATTCATTTGGATTCTCGTGAAAATGGTTGCGAGAATCCATACCTACTATGAGTGTCCTAGAATCCCATGATGCCACCATGGTTCAACCACTGTTGAATACTGATAACACATGCTAACCTTTTACCCAACACACCTTTTTAATTTTTAAAACCAGATTTAATAATTTTTAAACAATAAATAATAAATAAATGATAAAATAATTAAATGAACAATATTTACCAATAAAATCTTACAAATATGGCTGTCGTTGGAACCAGCGCAATGAGCTGGTTCCAATGACAGCCATATTTGTGCAATTTTATTGACAAAGAGTCAGGATATTTCAGGTCATGTTAGCCTTCTATTGGTTAATTTGTTGCCGCTGTGTTAAAGGGTTAAATTGACTCAATTCTTTTCACACGAATCCTAGCAGAGGTGCAGCAAGAATCTACATGGATTCTCATCGGGTTTATTGCGCGAATCTTTGTGTGAATCGATTCTCGGATTCTCATCGAAATATAAGCCCTGAAAGTGTTTCAAACATGTCGAACACGTGCAAGAGAATCCAAACATTTTTCTTCTTAGTGCAAGTACATTTTGCCCCTATGCAGACCGACTCATTCTGTTAAATCGAATCAAACCTTATTTGAATGAATATATATATGTGTTTATTAGGAACACAAGAGTAGGGTATCAGTCCTGTAAATGAGACGGGTGCGAGTGCAATTGCACCTACCGGCACCAGTCTTTTCTATTTTACGGAAACTAAAAAATGCACTTGTCAAATAATGTTGAGGAACTTTAATATACTGTGAGAGCATACATGCGTATTGTTTTTAGAACAGCGGGACCTCATACATTCAAAGTTTCTAGTGCTTTGTGACAGTTTTCCCTCAAAATTCATATACAGTAGACCCCTGGTAATTAAATAGCCACTTTGGCAATGGAAATTATTCAAATTAACAGGGATTTTGTCACTTTCCTGTGTTCTGGAGATAAACTTAGCATTTATTCTATTATATCTTGTTTGACAGAGCTCCATGAGCTCTATCAAACAAGATATAATAGATTAAATGCATGTACCAGTACTGGTTGTACTGAGGTCACATAGGTCTATAAACAAAGGAAAACTTGGGGAGTCGGGGCAATTTCTTGAAAGGTCACAAGATTTTTTATTCAATTAGCAGGAGTTTTCACTATAACCAATATTTAATTAACAGGTCAGATCTGTACTGGAGGTATGGTAAATGGTTTTGTGTTTGGAAATTATATACAATTAGCAGGGTTATTCAGTTAAGAGATATACAATTGAATGGGCTCCACTGTACTGATATTATACTAGTACAGGTGCAATTTACTCCCGTCTTTGGTTTCACAGGAGCTTAAAACTGCACCCGTCAGTTTTGTTCATTTTCAGCACTGGGGTATCAACCCTATACCCAATGAATCAGGTGCATCTGCCCGCATAATTTGTAGATTAAGCAGGTGAACAATTTTTTTTTTCAAAATGTTGCAACAAAACCATATGTAACTCCCTTATTGGAACAAGATCATTCCAATAAGGGGTCACATGATAGGGTTTTGTTGAAATGTTTTGAAAAATTAAAAAAAAACAGTAATTAAAATATGATTTTTGTTATTCTGTTTGATGGGTAAAGTGTTAAATTAATGCACTTAGCTATTTTCTAGTGATGGTGTAAAAAATAAAGATGATATTAATTCTAGACTAATTTACCTTTACCAGTGTCCAGTAAGCCACTGGTGTATTTCCAATCATAATTTGGATAAATTTCCCTCAGAAATAACAACAGACTGCATTAGTACAGCCCTGGTAATTCACCCTCAGCAATCAGCAGTGCCGAGGGAACAAAAAATTTCCACAGCAAAAATACTGCCGAGGATGGCTTCTTCAGAAAGCATTGTGGTGGCAGAAATTGCTCAATTTCCAGTTTTAATACACAAGGAATAAAACCATGTTGGTAACACTATGCTATATTGCTAATCTTACAATTTACAGTACAAATTGCAGCATAATCACTGGAACTTATGTGTTCTGCTTCTTCAGTGTTGATAACACCAGAATCTGACATCAGTTTCTGGAAAGCTCTTGCAGAGCTTTCCAGAAACTGAGGTCAGATTCTAGTGTTATGAACATAGAAGCAGTGAGATACTTAGTTTGTGGTTATGCTGCATCTTATTTTCACTCATACTATACATACATGTATTGTGCAAGTCGCCTGCTTACTTCTAAGAATTTTTCTCAACATTCACATGGTTCATGAAATTGGGATGATACACTTGAGTGAAAGATTCTGCACATTGATTGTGATAATATACACATGTATTTCGAACTACTTTCACATTTAAAGTTACTTGAAAGTTTTCACTTCACCACATACATGTACTACATGGGCATGGCAATTGAGACTACAGTTAAAAGTAGAAGTCCTGTCCCGAACTGTGCGTTTATCTAGGCTTAATTGCGCATAGGAATTTCATGCAGTTGCCATATCGGATGGCATCCAAAGCACGGCAGGTTCTTCTGGTTACTCTTAGCAAACACAGGCAAGGTTTCAGTCAGTGGACCTCTGGGTTACCCGGAGGTCCATTGGCTGAAACATTGCTTGTGCACGGGCCATATGCACAGAATTTGATAGCCTTACTATGGTCAAAATGTGTAGATTAATGCGTAGATCGACGTGCTATTTGTGCGCATTTCATGACAGGACTTCTAGTTTTAACTGTATGCCCTGTCCACTGATGATTTTTACACACTCGAACAGGCTTCACAGCAATTGCCATAGAAGCACCAGTTTTTCACAGCAATTTTTTTTTTTGCCGACGAAACAAGGATGAATTACCAGGACTGTATTAGAATGTTAACTGTTTGAAAGAGTCCCTTGTGGTATGATACAGCAGACTCTATATTAGTGTTTAGGCCAGGGGATAATAAATGAGGCTGCTATGGGGAAGGCCATGGTTTAGCCCGTGGTAGAAAAACTTTAAATTCCAGGGTTCAAAAAACCCTCAAAATGATCATTCAAGTGAAAAATAGTTCATGCAGATTACAGTACTTATCGCCCTGTATCAATCTGTGGATGATCCAGTTCAATGATCACTTGAGATTTTATGACACTACTCCATCCTACTGTACAGTCGCCATGGAGTGGTCATAATCCACGCATGGGCAGTGATGCCCACACATGCGTTTACCAGGTAATAAAAAATCATCAGCAAAATTTTAATTAATGAAGCACCAGGTTGGACCCAGTGCTTCATTAATTAAATTTTTCATCATTATTCCGATAATTAGTATTTGGAACTGTTTGGAAGGTAATATTATTGCCTCCATGGAAATATTGCCCACCTGTGGGATGTGACCAGTCAACAGCAACCATACTGTAGGAATGTCATTCACATTAACATGATGAGTGCTGGGTCAAAGTCAAACTTATCAGGTAAAATTGTCTACGATACGCTACCTGGTTAGGCCAAAATAACATTTATTCTAATTTCTTCAGACTTGTAGCATTGCTTTTCTGGATAAAAAATTCAAAACCAAGGGGATGAAAATTCAACTCCAAGGAGATACTTTGTAGTAAATTAACATCACAATTTTAAGTTCTTTAATATATTTGCAGTGATGATGAAGTTTTTGGATTCCTGTCACGAACTGTGCGCTTATCTAGGCTTAATTGCACGTAGGAATTACGCGCAGTTGCCATATCGAATGGCATCCACAGCATGGCAGGTTCTCCTGGTTACTCATAGCAAACACAGGCAATGTTTCTGCCAATGGACCTCCAGAGGTCTATTGGCTGAAATATTGCTTGTGCACAAGCCATATGTTCAGAATTTGATAGCCTTACTATGGTCATAACGCGTAGATTAATGCGCAGACTGACGCGCTATTTGTGCGCATTTCATGACAGGACTTCTAGTTTTAACTGTACCTCTGTTGTGGTTATGACAGAGAATAAAATCTTGAATTTTGAGTTAACCTATTTACTGTTCATCTGGATATAATAAAGAGGATCGATTACAGTATGTACGGCCATCGTGAATGGGTCAAAATATATGGCTGGGCATTTTTCCATGCTATAATTCAGAGATGATCCGCTATGACACCTCGCGAAATTTCCACCAATGAAGCACCGGGGTAATCCTGGTGCTTCATTGGTAGAAAGTTTGCTAGGTGTCATAGCATATCATCTCTGAATTATATGTGTGGAAAAAATGACAACCCATGAATTTTGACCTGTCCATGATGGCCCTACTGTATGACAGTTCACAGATTTCGAATGCATCTGTGGCAAGCACAGGGGGTGACAGCTGTCTTAGGGAGTTTGAGCATTGAAGAGAGGGGTCTTCCCACAGGAACATTTTAAAACAGCGCTATCAAATTAGCTGATAAGACACAACTTTTTGATGAGTTGTTTGCAGTTCCAGATGAACAACTCTTTGGTTATCTGTTTTCTCATTTAGATAACCACCAGAGGAATGATAAAATCATTCCTCTCAAATTTTATGGCCTTTATGATATAGCCAAAGAAGCTGAAAGTGACCTTCATTACCATAACTACATGTAAATAGCTGTTTTATTTTGAACTGTCCATAATGGATTATCAATAGGGCAGTGTTCCAAAACGCCAGAATTCTTACAGATATCAACATAGTTTACTGTCTCAGTCAGGCCTGATTGTTTGAAAATTACAGGAGAGTTACAGCAGCGTCCTTAAATCGATCCATGGCAGACATATATCGGATGATTTTAATTGAAAATGTGATATTAATTATTTAACCCAAATTAAGGAGAGTCTTTGCATTTTGTTACAGCTTAACTTGTAGAGTGCTAAATTATTTATGGTCCTTAAATTTTCTTTGTGCATCTTTGCCTTATTACAATTTATGGGAGAGTGCCAGTAGGCTCTCTCCCATAAATTGTAACAAGGCAAATTGTAACAGATAAAATTATATCACTTCAAAAATAATATGAAGTACATCCACAGAATATGAAGTGTTTAAATTCTGGTACCGGCACTTCAGAATAAAGCCAAAATACATGTATGGGCTTCCAGCACTCTACCAGTTAAGGAGAGCAGTTATGGCTCCCCTTAATTGAGTTTTGTAGGAGCTACAGTTAAAACTAGAAGTCCTGTCACGAACTGTGCACTTATCTAGGCTTAATTGCGCGTAGGAATTGCGCGCAATTGCCATATCGAATGGTATGCAAAGCACGACAGGTTCTCCTGGTTACTCACAGCAAACACAGGCAATGTTTCTGCCAATGGACCTGTGGATTACCCGGAGGTCCATTGGCTGAAACATTGCTTGCGCACAGGCCATATGTACAGAATTTGATAGCCTTACTATGGGCATAACGTGTAGATTAACGCGCAGTTGGACATGCTATTTGTGCGCATTTTATGGCAGGACTTCTAGTTTTAACTGTATACAGTACAGTTGCTGTGGATTGGTCATAATCCATGAATGGGCAGTGATGTCCACGCATGCTTTTACCAGGTAACAGAAAATCATCATCAATAAAATTTGAATTAATGAAGCACCAGATTGTACCCTGTGCTTCATTAATTAAATTTTCGATGATTATTGCTGTAAACAGGGTTTGAAATCTAATATCATTGCGCCCGTGGAAATATTGCCCACCCATGGAAAGTGACCAGTCCATGGTGGCCGTACTGTAGGGAGCAGGGTCAAGGTCTCTCCTAAAATTGTGAGGCGTGCTCAATCTGCTAGAAAGAGAACATAAACAATGAAAATGTGAAAAAGCATATCATGGGAGCTACATGTACATGTAAGTATAAGTACAGAAAAAATGTTGTCTTGAAAAGGTATCACTGAACTAAATATTCCAATTAGAGTTACCCACCTTGAAATGTTGCACTCTGAAATGATGCAATCTCTAAAAGTAAACAACCCTGTGAAAATATATTATTTCAATAAATGTTTGAAACGTGCTACTGAGATCTTGCATTATTGTTGAATATTCCTGATAAAATAGAGGGTGATTTGATGACTTTTGGACCTAAAAAATACAATTTACTTTTTGTGTATTTTTGTAGGGAATTCCCTGAAAAATATGTGCATGTGACCTGTACTTCCCTTTGTGTTATTTTTTCTCTCTTATTTGTTGCATGACCCCCTTTTTTCGGGTCAGAAAAAGTTGTCTGTAGTGCTACAGTTAAAACTAGAAGTCCTGTCATGAAATGCGCACAAATAGCACGTTCATTTGCGCGTTACTCCACGCGTTATGACCATAATAATGCTATCAAATTCTGTACATAGGGCCTGTGCACAAGCAATGTTTCAGCCAATGGACCTCCGGGTATCCCGGAGGTCCATTGGCAGAAACATTGCTTGTGCTTGCTATGAGTAACCAGGAGAACCAGTCGGGCTTTGGATGCCATTCGATATGGCAACTGCGCGCAATTCCAACGCGCTATTAAGCCTAGATAAGCGCACATTTCGTGACAGGACTTCTAGTTTTAACTGTATACTTGACAAAGATATTTGAATGCCAAAATTAAAGTGAAGCGATCATATTTTTTTTGCTTGAATGTTATAATGGTGGCCTATGGGAAAATATTTAGTTCTGTGATACTAAAAGCATGTATGGTGTGATTGGTGTGTCAAGGGAGTTTATTATAAATAGAGACAAGATGAGGAGTTGAAAAAGCATGCTTATTAAGCACATCCAGGGAGCGAACAATAACATGCATGTACATGTACCAACTAAAAATACCTGTGAATTAAAAATGGGGGTACCGACAATTTAAGATGATTAATCAAACAGCTTTCTACCCAATTATTGATAAAAGTATACATGTACTTTCATTTTGGAGTTGTGTCTGCATAAATCTTTATTGCATTGCACAGGATACATGTAATGCCTGGGAACAATCCAGAGAATAAGCAGACTGTCATCTGCAGATGAGGTCCCCATAGGGTGAATTTGGTTATGTGCAGGGTAGCATCACTAAATTTATCCTCTGTCAACCCCAGTCTGCATCTGGGTCTCAAACCTAAACAGAAAGAGGTATCCAGAGGATAAAGTGGCCCACTGCATGGGATGGCATCAGAATCTTCATCCCCTGGGGACCTCATTCTGCAAATGACAGATTGCTTTTCAGGCTTGCCTGGGAACAGAAATTTGTGCAGAAAGAATGGGGAGAAATTGGGAATTTTCAGCTTAAAACTGGGTAAAAAACTTGTCTCTTTTTTGCATTGGAAATGGAGACAAATTTTGACTCCTGTGGATACCATTGTCAGTCCCTGTCAGGGTACATAAAATTCTGACAAAAAACAGATTGATTTGCCCTTCTTCTCTGAGTCATGTGATTCCTCTTCCTCCTTCATAGCTGGAACTTTAACTGGTTGAGTGTTAGAAGCCACTATCAGGGCTTTAAAAAAATAAGGGTACCAGAGCAAAAGCCTACATTTTCCTCAATCATGTTCCCTTTTCATTCAAATGCAAATAATATTTTGTTGATATAAAATTGTTTTAGAA
The DNA here is from genome assembly GCA_031216915.1 of Pictodentalium vernedei. NCBI lineage: Eukaryota > Metazoa > Mollusca > Scaphopoda > Dentaliida > Dentaliidae > Pictodentalium > Pictodentalium vernedei. The sequence continues at coordinate 130,197,292 of CM062297.1, forward strand.
CAAATTATTGGAGAGTGCCAACAGACACTCTCCAATAATTTATGATAAAACAAATATTGATGAACAAATTCTGATAAGCAAAAATAATGTTGCACTCAACCAGTAAAAAACAAATTATCCATTTTTATACGCCCGTTTGAAAAACGGGACGTATTATAGTATGGCGTTGTCCGTCCGTCTGTCTGTCTGTCCGTCTGTCCGTCCGTCTGTCCGTCCGTTTGGTTTCCGAACTATAACTTTAGTATTTGTTTTCCGATCGGCTCCAAATGTGGTATGTGGTTTAATCACAACAAAATACAGGTCAAGTTCGAATATGGGGTTGGTCCGAACATTTTTCACCTGAATTATGGCCCCAGTTGGACTTAGAATTCGTCAAATATTTGGTTTCTGGATGATAACTTTAGTATTTCTTTTCCGATCGGCTCCAAATGTGGTATGTGGTTTAATCACAACAAAATACAAGTCAAGTTCGAATATGGGGTCGGTCCGAACATTTTTCGCCTGAATTATGGCCCCAGTTAGACTTAGAATTCGTCAAATATTTGGTTTCCGGATGATAACTTTAGTATTTGTTTTCCGATCGGCTCCAAATTTGGTATGTGGTTTAATCACAACAAAATACAGGTCAAGTTCGAATATGGGGTCGGTCTGAACATTTTTCGCCTGAATTATGGCCCCTGTTGGACTTAGAATTCGTCAAATATTTGGTTTCCGGATGATAACTTTAGTATTTGTTTTCCGATCGGCTCCAAATTTGGTATGTGGTTTAATCACAACAAAATACAGGTCAAGTTCGAATATGGGGTCGGTCTGAACAATTTTTGCCTGAATTATGGCCCCTGTTGGACTTAGAATTCGTCAAATATTTGGTTTCCGGATGATAACTTTAGTATTTGTTTTCCGATTGGCTCCAAACTTGGTATGTGGTTTAATCACAACAAAATACAGGTCAAGTTCGAATATGGGGTCGGTGTGAACAATTTTTGCCTGAATTATGGCCCCTGTTGGACTTAGAATTCTTCGTCAAATATTTGGTTTCCGGATGATAACTTTAGTATTTGTTTTTCGATTGGCTTCAAACTTGTTAGTCTTTTTCTCAAATGACTGAAAAATTTAGTCATTTCAAAAAATCACTGATTTCAAAGTCTGACCATAACATATATATATATGCCAGTATAAATTTCTCGCATTCTAAAAAAATTGCAAATGTGTTAAAATGGTACAATTTGAACAGTTCACGGGCGTATGATGCAATGCCCAGCGGTGCTCTTGTTTTTTTATTAATTGTTTCGTTGATTACTGAGTCAGAATTTTTCAGAGTGTAAATAAGCAATGATTGCGTTGTGGATTATTGCAGTAATATTTTCCTATGTTGGTAACAGTGATTCTTCTGCCCTCTTTGGGAAAGGGTCAGGTGGGGGCCAATGCAGTTAGGAAAATTTGCGTCGTGAAGGTTCCAGTTGGAAATTTATTTGTGAGAAGAAACACACGTACAGTTGAAACTAGAAGTCCTGTCACAGTTAGTGCAGAAAATGTTCATTGGTTAATGCACCCCTTACTGCAGAAGAATGAAGTACAGTTAAAACTAGAAGTCCTGTCACAAATAGTGCACTTATCTAGGCTTAATTGTGCATTGGAATTGCGCGCAATTGCCATGTCGAATGACATCCAAAGCGCGGCAGGTTCTCCTGGTTACTCATAGCAAACACATGCAATGTTTCTGCCAATGGACCTCCGGGTTACCCGGAGGTCCATTGGCTGAAACATTACCTGTGCACAGGCCATATGTACAGAATATGATAGCTTTAATTGGGTCATAACACGCATATCAACGTGCTATTTGTGCGCATTTCATGACAGGACTTCTATTTTTAACTGTAGTCTGAAATACACAAGAGCGCTTGTTCTGCACAATGCAAAATGTAATATGCTATTAGCAAGGTTGCTTGTGAAATTACGAACTGAACCCATCAAACAGAATGAAAATATTGACACTACAGTAAATGGAGGGAGGGTTACCAGTAAATCGCTGTGTGATAGATTTTTAGCTCACCTGACTGAAAGTCAGGATGAGCTATAGTGATCAATCACCATCTGTCGACCATCATCATATGGAGGGGGGGGGGGGGGGGGGTTGAACAATTTTAACATTGGTAATATTCTCAAAATTTTCTTCTCCAGAAATACCAGTCAGAATCTTATGATACTTGGTATACAACATCCTTCAAGTTTATTCAAGTTAAAACTCTAGCTTGATATTTGGTCTTCTTAGTTTTCATTACTGAAAATCTTGTGGGTATCTTTTGTCCGGTTTTGCATCACCATTTCCGAACCAGTATCTCCCAGGCGCGAACCAATATCCAAAAATGATTCACACACTGCAATACAAAGTCTTTCTAAGATTTCTGCCAGTATGACTGTCAGACACGCTCTTTAATCACTAAGATTGCTATTACAGAACCACCAAAGCAGGGAAAAGTGATTGGGTTATCCCACGAAGACACGTTACACTTTCTAGGTCACCATGTCCAGACTGAATCATTCAGTGTCATTGTTTTTTTTATACTGTCACCCCTCTAGAAACAATATGTGCCATACACATGCACAGTTGTTGTATTTATGTTAAGCGCATTCAGAGAAATCCAACATAAATACAACTACACATTTGTATGGCGCAAACTGTGCTCTGAAACAAACGAGTGACACAGATTGATTCAAGGGAATAAGTGAACCAAGGTAAGCAAACTTATTAGTGTGTCGGACTGTTAGTGATGCAAACCCATAAAAAAGAATGCATGTTGAACTGCATTATAATGTCATAGTCAGTGCTATAAGACCATGAAATTTGCTACAGAAAACTGTTATGGAAAGGGGAAATTTCTGAATTGTGAGGGCAGCATCATCCATAATTTAAGTGCTAGAAGTGAAGAAATGTGCGCTGCAGGGTATTTCTGATGAAAATAAAATGAAATGGGTTGGATAACAAAAAACTGAAAATTAACTAACCCTGGTCTAAAACTGTGAATGAATTTATACCAATTGTTAATTAATGTTCCTGGAGGGGAAGAAGATTGCAAATCACAATTTTTAAAACAAAATATACCCTATCTTGTCATGATTTCTGTGGTAGCATCCCAATACTAGAAAAAAATCATCTGACATTAACAACAAAGTTATAAATAATAAAATAACATCATTCCTCTGCAATGTTAACTCGCCATACAGTAGATGCTTATTAAATCCTTCTTTGAACAACTATGGTCAGGTGAGCGCCTCAAGTACCATGGGGCCTCTTGTTCACTTTGTAATTATTTACAATTTGTGAGGACAAATCACAAAAAGAAGTTACAACTTTCATCACATGGACCGCTGGGTTGCACCCAGTGGTCTACGTGTTGGAAGTTTGCATGTGTAATTACTAATAATCCGCTCTCTTCATTCTGTATGTGTTGTTGAATTTTAATAAATATATATATCATTACATATACATGTATTCTAGTAGAGGTTAGGAATGATGTTAATGATCTTTATTTGCTGGTATATAATTGTTAGGCACACTGTTTTTCTACAGGAATTGAATTATGCTAATGGGGCAGTTTGAGTTTGATAGGGACAAAAAGTGCACTTAGTCAGTGTTCTATTACTTAGAAAGAGTGCACATACAGTGACAAAACTTCTAGTTTAAACTGTAATTAGAAATGTTACCTTCATATTGAACTAAGAACATTAATTCAAAGCTATTACATGTACAGAACAAGTCAAAATAAGTTGTAGGATAACCACAATAAACTATGTATCTTTCTCTCCCTACACTGATAAGACCAGAAGCTAACATCATTTTCTGGAAAGCTCTCTCTGAGAGCTTTCCAGAAAATGATGTCAGTTACTGATCTTATCAGTGCAGGAGCAGCAGTATACTTAGTTTACTGTGGTTATGCTACAACTTATTTGACTTGTACTGTATAGTACGTGTTGTATGTTTCATAACAAAACAGTCGCGTGAAATATTTATTTATTTATTTATTTTTTTATTTATTAGTGTTTAAGGTCACATACTTATGCACAATGGCTAATCATGACCGTGACAGTTTTACGGGTGGAGGAAGCCGGAGTACCCGGAGAGAACCACCGAGCAACGACAAGCAGCTGCCAGCTCCCCAACATCGTAACTCCACACTGCAGCTCAGCCAGGGTTAGATTGGTTGAAGACATGCGCACCATAGACGTGCAGTACGCCTTAGTACACAGCGTCATCGTGCCCCCATGTGGACAGTCGGGGTTGTGCCTTGCCCAAGGACACAATGCGGGAGTCCAAATCGATCGCTCAGATGGTCACCCATTCGGGGACTAACCGAGCTCGACGTTGCTTAACTTCAGTGATCTGACGAGAACCGGTTACTGCAATGCCACCACATGAAATAATGATCAGTCTCTGGAATCTCTATAAAATAAATTGTTCTTATACAGTATGTGGAGAGTGGATTGTAACTAAATCACCCGTGGAGTGGAGTTATCACCCAAGCTATTGTGCACATATCGAAAAAAAATCACAAGCAATGTTTCAGCCAATGGACCTCCGGGTTTAACCCGGAGGTCCATTGGCTGAAACTTTGCTTTCCTGGTTATGCTTTGCAACAAATTTCCAATTATTGCTTGGGTGGAATCTCCACTCTGCGGGTGATTACCACATACTGTACTATTGAATAATGAAGATATTCATGAATTTGGCTACTCTTCAACAGTGTACTTTCTATGGCTTTGTAGTTGTGTCTACACGAAGTGTTGGCTGTCTATATAGGCAGCCAGGACTTACCTAAAAACAACTGACAAGGTTCATGGGATGTAACTTGTAAATCAGGCCTGCTGTTTTCAAACTTTTGCGTAACCCATTTATCGTTATTATGGTCTGAATTTTGGTACATGTAACTTATCGTTCATTCCTCTGCGATTGATATGGGTAACCCTAAATATATATGTATCGCAACTATACATGGTCATGATTATCCATTGTGCAGCAGAAATATGTGACCTTAAACACCAATAAATAAATGAATCGTAACTATGTCGATATATGAACTGTTGTATCATAACCAAGTTCTTGCTCCTTGCTGGGCAATATCCTGATGAATAAAGATGAATCCTTAGGAACAATAATGAGGCTGTATTGCAGCAATTGAGATACAACTTAGTTGCAATTGTAGCATAATCTTGGCATGGGCTAGTATGCTGCAGAAGAGTATGGCACCCATAATCACTATTTCTGGCAGAGACATGAATTATTGCCGTTTTCTGATTTTGTATCTATTAGGGTTGTCATGATTAATCGATTAATCGATTGTCAATTGGTCATGCCAAAATCGATTAGTATTTTTCGTTGTTGAAGAATCGGTAAATTTTACCCCTTTTTGGACATTTAATAATTGAAAATAAATTGATGAAAAACTATTTTCTCTAAAGGTGAAAGGTCAAGAACGTCCATGTTAAACCTCAAGAAGCTGTTAGAAGCATTTGTCTTTTTGGTACATTCAAAGCTTTGATGTTCTGAACTTTTGAACCGTCAGTGTAATAATCAAGACCGGTCGGCAGTTGCAAACTTCGCAACTGCTGACCGGTCTTGATTATTACACTGACGGTTCAAAAGTTCAGAACATCAAAGCTCTGAATGTACCTAAAAGAGGATCGTCTTCGTTGTTTACTTGAGGTAGATCAGCTGACTTGAACTTCATTTTTAACAACTTCAAAGAGAGGGAGAGGGGGATCATCTTGTAGGTACAATTAATCGATTATTATCGATTATTTGCGACGATTAATCGATTCCTAAATTAAAAAATTGTGACAGCCCTAGTATCTATGCTATATCTTTAGATGATCAACAATTTAAAATGATGTTGCAACATCAACCAATTATCAGCGTAGTTTAATATTTGGCCAAGAGTGCAACTATTCTTCAGGCAGATGCAAACACATGTGCAGCTGATGATTGGTTGACGCTCAACATTATTCCACCAAACCACCATTCATTGGTATTAGATCATTCAACTTGGCAAAAATTTTGCGTGACCCAGTGACTATTGGACGAGACCCCTTTTTTGTTCATAGGTTTTTCATTTTAGGTAATTTCCATGCAACCCAAATGGCCGTTCACCTCAAATCGACAGTCCTGTAAATGTATCTAAAAACTACCTGTTGGGGCACCTGTTTTGTTGCAGTAAAAAGTGACCAAAGTCAAAATTAGACCTTCAAGAGTTAAGAATTAAATCTTTATTTCAATGACGACTGATGTTGGGTAATTTTTGGTTTGAATTGGGAAAAATCTTGTCAAAATAATGTCATTGGGAAAGAGTTCCATATTTGGCCCCTGTAGACACCCACAAAATCCCTGTGACAAGGTTGTACATTTAAAACTAGAAGTCCTGTCATGAACTGTGCACTTATCTAGGCTCAATTGCGCATAGCAATTGAGTGCAATTTCCATATCGAATGGCATCCAAAGCACGGGAGATTCTTGTGGTTACGCATAGCACGCACAAGCAATGTTTCTGCCAATGGTCCTCTGGGTTACCCGGAGGTCCATTGGCTGAAAAAGTGCTTGTGTGCAGGTCACATGATAGCCTTACTATGGTTATAACGCACAGATTAATGTGCAGATCGATGTGCGATTTGTGCGCATTTCATGACAGGACTTCTAGGTTTAACTGTACCATTGTAATTTTATCACAAGTCCTGTCATGAAATGCGCACAAATAGCACGTTAATTTGCACGTTAATCCACGCGTTATGACCATAATAATGCTATCAAATTCTGTACATATGGCCTGTGCACAAGCAATGTTTCAGCCAATGGACCTCCGGGTAATCCGGAGGTCCATTGGCAGAAACATTGCTTGTGCTTGCTATGAGTACCAGGAGAACCAGTTGGGCTTTGGATGCCATTCGATATGGCAACTGCGCGCAATTCCAACGCACTATTAAGCCTAGATAAGCGCACATTTCGTGACAGGACTTCTAGTTTTAACTGTAGTAGCATCACAAGAATGAATTAGTGTGATTACAAGTCACAATTCTAAGTGTACATTCTGGGGAATTCTCATGTTTTTCAGATGCTGCATGCATTGTAATTAATACAGTTTTTACCAAGAAGAACAGGTCAAAAGTGATCCCTGAAGATAGAAAAAAAGGTTTTGCCCCTCAGGTTCCTCATTGAAATTGAGCCCCCTTATTGAACATTTTTATTGGCTGTCTTCCAAAATTAGTATGAAATCATGAGACATTAAAATTTTACCTTTTTGATTACTGTATATAATAATAATAATAATAATAGATATTTATATAGCGCTCATTTCACAATAATAAAAAGTTCCATGGCGCTTTATTTGCACATGTTTTCAACAAAGCATGAATTATAAAACTGTCTATTTATAACATTTGTTTTGTAAACTTCCAATTTGCTCTCTTCTGCAGAAAATAACCCAAACTTATAACTTGTAAATCAAGCCTGCAATTTTCAAACTTTTGTGTAACCCATTTATTGTTCACCTTTTCTGAACTTTGGTACAGGTAACTTATCATTCGTTCCCCTCAAATATCAAGTGGATCATATTTAATTTTTGAAAAAGTTGCACTGGGCCTAAAAAAGTTAAACATCTGTTTCTCAGGCCGTCCTGTATGGTCCTTTTGACTCCTACATGCTCTCCTTTTATAACCACTGTAAACTTGAAAAATATGTCTGATATTGTACCCAGGTTAATAAAATTGATAAATGTGTCCCTTGAGTGCAACAAGGCTTTGCAATGCTACAGCATTGCAAATCCTTCTTGCACACAAGGGATGAAATACACCACCACCCATGCTATTCTGTAGATTATGAGGCCTAAAACATAAAACAAACCAAGAACGTGAACTTTTGATGGCAAAGATATAATTACAAAAATAAAAAAATAAAATAAAAACTCCCCATCCTCAAGCAATTTCACAAAAAAAATGGCCTGAGAAACAGAAGATCTACTTTTTAGGGCCTAAATATATCTGAACACAAATGTGCTTCATATTTCTTCATTAAAGGGACAATAAGCTGAAAATTTAAAAAAAAAAAATATTAACTCTCAGATTTTGCTGGTGCATATGTGGAGAATGTACACGTGTATTATCACTAAATCACTTGCAGAGCAGATTTCACTAAAGGAATAATTGCAAACTTGTTGCAAAGCATAACAACACAAGCAAAGTTCCATCCTATAGACCTCAGGTTAAATCTGGAGGTCCATTGTCTGAAACACTGCTTGTGTTTTCTGTCGACATGTACAGAATTTGAAAGTGATACTTTGGGTGACTTAGTTACAATCGACTCTCCACATACTGTATGTGAAAGAGTATGTAAAAACATCTCATGTAAAAAATGTAAGACATCAGATCAGGAGCATAGCCAGGATATCCAAGTTTGGGAGGCAAGAATAATATCTAGGGGGGCATACAAAATAGGATTTGCTGCATCATCAGAGCCCTGAAGCAGCAAGATCTGGGTGAGCATAACACAAAAAGGAGTGTCCCTGTCTCATTGGAAGCTCTTCCCCCGGGAAAAATTTTGAAATTCAAGACAGAAAAACACAATTTCCTTAATGTTGTCTAATTATTGATGCCTTTCACAACTTATAAATTATGGACACAAATGTTCTCAGAATCAAGTGAATTGCTACAGTTAAAACTAGAAGTTCTGTCACGAATAGTGCGCTTATCTAGGCTTAATTGCACGTTGGAATTGCGCGCAATTGCCATATCGAATGGCATCCAAAGCACGGCAGGTTCTCCTGGTTACTCATAGCAAACACATGCAATGTTTCTGCCAATGGACCTCCGGATTTACCCGGAGGTCCATTGGCTGAAACATTGCCTGTGCACAGGCTATATGTACAGAATTTGATAGCTTTAATTGGGTCATAACGCGCACATTAACGCGCATATCAACGTGCTATTTGTGCGCATTTCATAACAGGACTTCTAGTTTTAACTGTAGATATTAAAATTTCTTGCATGATGCATCCCCCCACCCCCCTTGCGGCTACACCACTGCATCAGATGCATTACGAAATTACATAAATCTGTAACTAAAAAGCATTAATGCAGACAAAATTTCAGACAACACAACAGGAAGTTGTTTACTGTGGTAAACAAGCTCTGTTTTACTGGTAAAATAGGATCTGGTAAATAATGCCTGGGTTGGAAATCCTCTAAAATGGGCAGCATGGGTGTGAACACTATTGGCTGGACTAATGTCTCTATATCCATGTAGCGGGAGCCTGAATTTTAACTTACAGACCTAGAGAGTTGGTTTGAAAAATCTTGAATCTGACCTTCATGACAATGATGTATGCCAAACATTAAAAGATTCTGACTGGTGATTCTGAAGAAAAAGATTTTTAAAGATTATCCCCCATTTTGCACCAAAACTACCAAAGTTTATACAGTGGAGCTCATTTAATTGGATAACTCTTAACTGAATTATCCTGTTAATTGAATATAATTTCCCAACACAAAACCATTTACATGTACCATACTTCCAGTACAAATTGTATCTGTTAATTGAATATACAATTAAAACTAGAAGTCCTGTCATGAAATGCACACAAATAGCATGTCGATCTGCACATTAATCTACGTGTTATGACCATAGTAAGGCTATCAAATTCTGTATATATGACCTGTGCACACGCAATGTTTCAGCCAACGGATCTCCGGGTAACCCAGAGGTCCATTGGCAGAAACATTGTCTGTGTTTGCTATGAGTAAACAGGAGAACCTGCCGTGCTTTGGATGACATTCGATAAGGCAATTGCACGTAATTCCTACACGCAATTAAGACTAGAGATAAGCACACAGTTCGTGACAGGACTTCTAGTTTTAACTGTAGGTTATAGAGTAAACTCCTGTTACTTGAATAAAAAATCTTGTTAGCTGTCGAGAAATTACCCTGACTCTCCACAGTTTTTATTTGTTTGTAGACCTATTTGGCCTCAATACATTCAATACAGGCATTTAATCTATTATATCTTGTTTGACAGAGCTCATGGAGCCCTGTCAAACAAGATATGATAGAATAAATGCTAAGTTTATCTCTAGAACACAGGAAAGTGAAACAATCCCCATTAATTGAATACTCCTTTTGATTGAATAATTTTCATTGGCAAAGTGGCTGTTTACATGTAATTAACAGGGTTCCACTGTACTCTAAGTTTATATTACAGAATATTCATTAGCTTGTTTCTTGATAAATGATAGAAACAAAATATTCACAAAAATTATTTTGTTGCAATTAATTGGAGGGTGCCAGCAGGCACTTTCCATCAAATTGTAACAAATCAACTAGTTATAAACAAAACTCGAAAGAGTGAAAAAGGACCATAACTCTGATAAAAAATGTGTGAAGAAATGCACGCTACAGTGGCTACACAGGTATCGTTTCTCCATCATGCTCGATCACAACACTAAATATCATTCAAATTGGAGTAGCAGTGGTTGAGATACAAGGGAAAAAATTGGTATGGACAGACAGAGGTCTCCACAGCACTAGATATGCCTTCGACTTTCCAACTCAGGGGCATAATATAGGTTGGGTTTTGAGCATGACAGTCACGCTGACCGCTGTTATGATTATTATGATATGCAAATCTGAGAGAAGTTTCCGGTAAACCACCAAAGTTTATAGTAATGTTTCAGCTGTGTGTTTCTTTGTTTTATTTTTCAAGTTTAATGAATGGTAGGCCTTATGTAAAAATATCATCATGGCAAAAAATAATGTAGTCTAAACATTTATTTCACTAAATTGGTGATTTATTTATCATTTAACAACTGTTATCAGAAAGGTGGTCTTGACATGAACTCAGTTTTTGATGAGTACAGGTAAAAAAACATTCTCTTTCTGGATCGAATAATATCACACATGTAGTTGCTACCATCAGTATAGATTTTTATTTTGTCTAGACATTTCTACTTGTATTAAGGGAAATAAATTCTTGTTGTAAGATAAATGCATTGTGCACATATTTCTGTGTTCTGTGTGAGTGTATGAAGGAACATTATTCTATTGGGCAGTAAACCCTGCAGAAGGAACATGTAAGTTTGGATTCATTCATTGAAGCCTTAAAATATTCTTTCAGTGCTATCTGTTACCATGTGAGACACAGACTAGTTAATGTTTATCAAACCCCTGTAGAGATCACGGTGGCTGAATGGTAGAGCATTGAACCGTCAAACAGAAGGCAGGGATTCTTTTGGGTGTCATTGAGGCCAAATGTGGGGCCCCCTTCCTAATGGCATTTGGGCATGATTTTTCCCAATTCTCAACCCCAAATTTCACAATCACAATCCCAATCCCAGCCTGTAGGGATCATGATGGCTGAGTGTGTAGAACATTGAACCTTCAAACAGAAAGCAGGGATTCTTTTGGGTGTCATTGGGGCTGAATGTGGGCCTCCTTCCTAATGGCATTTGGGCACGATTCTTCCCAGATCTCAGTCCCAAATTTCCCAATCTCAATCCTAGTATGCAAAGTTTGGCAAGAGCGCTCGTTTCATTTGCGTGGTGGTTACGCAAATTTAAATCCACATGAATGGATCACTGGTTAGTCAAATATTGCATCTTGAATGGTAAAGTCTGAGTTAAATAACTTGTAGAGTGCTAAATTTTTTCTCAGCCTCAAGATTTGTTCACGCATTCTTGTCTTGTTACAATTTATGTGAGAGTGCCTGTAAGCAAATAGAAAAAAAAGCTAGAGTGCCGATAGGCACTCTCCCATAAATTGTAACAATGCAAATGGATGGAGATGAAGTAATTTTATTTCCAAGATAATAAGAAGAAAATCCACAAAATATGAAGTCTTCAACTTTAGGTACATGTACCTGCAGTTCAGAATAAAGCCTGAATATATGGGCTTCCAGCACTCTACCAGTCAACCAGCCTTTCTTGTGTCTGATAGATTTTTAGACTTTTGCCTTGAGAGGCTATATATATTTCAATTCCATGCAATATATGAATACTTGTTAATGATAAAAAAGTAGTGTTCAAGAATTTTTACGTAGCCAAGCGTTCGGTTAGCCATCTCCAAACCACGTGAACGGTCAGTCGTTTAGAGTCATTTTTGAAATTTTGCACACTGCAATCCCCCCTCAAAGAAAAATTTAATGTACAGTTTAATTGTACTAGTGTACTGAACTGGGTGGTTGTAACCATTTGTTTTCTGATGCCTTACTACCACCCAGTTCACTGCAACCTGAGTTAACCCTTTATCTAACGAATTGGCTGTATTCCCCCACCTAATTTACAGATTAAGTAGTTAAAAATATACATATCTCAAAAAATTTTAATGGAACCATATCATGTGACCCCTCATTGGAACAAGCTTGTTCCAATGAGGGGTCACATGATATGGTTCCATTGAAATTTTTTGAAAAATTTGAAAAAACAAATATTAAAATAATAAATTTTGATATCGTCTGCTTTGGATAAAGAGTTTAAATGGAGTGCAACCTTCACTTTTTCCAGTATGAGCGGGCGATTGCCGTAAATGCGCTCAGTACAAGTAAGCTTTACATGTCGTTAAACTTGTATATCCCATTAACTGGTAGAGTGCTGAAAAGCCCATATTTGGGCTTTATTCTGAAATGCAGGTGCCACAACTTAATGGCTTCATATTCTGTGGATATTCTTCATATTACTTTTGAATTGAAATTATTTAGTCTTTGACGATTTGCCTTGTTATAATTTATGGGAGAGTGCCACTGGGCACTCTCCCATAAATTGTAACAAAGCAAAGAGATGCAGACAAATTTGGATGACCATAAATAATTTAGCACTCTTCCAGTTAAGGGGCGTCCAGAGAGATTAAGAATACACGTTCTGGTTATTTCTCAACTTTATTGAATGGTATCACTATAACATCATTTTACATTAACAATTGAACACTTGCAGAAGATAATAAAATGTGGTTAATGAATCATCACAGAAGGCTTGGCAACAATCGGTTGAACTGATGTTCCAGGAGCCATTGCAGTTGTCGTCCGATTGCCCACAATTAGCCGATTGTGGTGGCCGATTCCGATCATCGGTTTGAACACTAGGTGGGAGTCCTCTAAAATGGGCAACATGAGTATAAACGATTGACTGAACTTAATTGACTTTATCTCTACATTGTGGTCATGATTAGCCATTGTGCAGAAACATGTGACCTTAAACACTTATAAATTTAATTAATAAATAAATAAATATATGAATAAACTCTATTGCCAGTATGCAGTTAAAAGGTCAAATTTGTACTGAAGATCTAAGTTTGGGAAAATCCACTTGGATTCTCGCAAAAATGGTTGCAAGAACCCATAGCTGCTATGAGTGTCCAGAATCCCATTAGGCCACCGTGGTTGAACCCCTGTTGTATACTGATAACACATGTCAGCTCTTTACCCAACAGAGCTTTTTAATTTTTACACACCCATTTGTAAAATCGACCGTTTTATGTAAATGGTCTGTCTGTCTCCGTAAACAATTGATTTCCAACCTATAACTCCAATTTGGATTATTTCATTTCCACCAAAGTTGGTGTGTGTATTCTCCAGCTAGTAGTACAGGCCAAGTTCGATTATGGCTTCCGTCCAATTATTTTTACATGAGTTATGACCCTTTTTCAACTTAGAATTTGACCTTCTATTAAGATTATTGGTTTTGACTGATAACTCCAGTTTGGATGATTTCATCTCCACCAAAGTTGGTATGTGTATTCTCCAGCTACATGTAGTAATACAGGCCTAGTTCAAATATGGGTTCCGTCCAATTATTTTTACATAAGTTATTCCCCTTTTTCAACTTAGAATTTGTTTTCTATTAAGATTTTTGGTTTCCAACCGATAACTTCAGTTTGGATTATTTGATCTCAACCAAAGTTGGTACGTTTATTACCCAGATAGTAAAACAGGCCAAGTTTGATTATGGATTCTGTCCAATTATTTTTATATTAGTTATGGGCCTTTTCTAGTTAGAAATTTCTCATTACCATAACATTTTGGTTTCCGATGATAACTTGAGTTTGGATTCGTAGATCAGGACCAAACTTGCTTTCTACCTCACCTACATGTATATCAAAATGAAGGTTAAGTTCGAATTGGGGCATAGTCCGATGATTTTTATAAGAGTTATGGGGCTTTTTGACTTGGAAATTTGCATACTTCAATCAACATTTTTTCAGAACTTTGTTTTTGGCATAACTTGAACAATAGTTAATGGATTTCAATTCTTTTTGGTATATGTCTCTTTTGCAACAATGTCTATGTCAAGATGACCAACCATATCCGAAAAAAAAAATATGGGAGTTATTCCCCTTTATTAATAAATATCGTGTAATCCTTGTTTATGGAATAACTTAAACATTAGTAACCAATATCAAATTTTTATGGTATATATCTTTGAGAACATTGTCTACCTCAAGACTGATGACCACCGCTATCTGATGAAAGTTGTCAGAGGTATTGCCCTGGTTAATATTTGGGCTCTCTATTGGAGCCCAGATTTTAATTTAGTGCAATATGAGGAAATGTCTTTTCAAATTCTTCTTCCGGAGCCCCAAATTTTACCTTAGTGCAAAATGAGAAATGTTCTTTAAAGATCTTCTTCTTCTGATCCACCAATCAGAATCTTTTCATATTTGACCCCATCTCTAGGGGGGTTATATTCAAGTTTGTTAAAATTGGGTCTCTGAGTTAATATTTGGACTCTCTATTGGAGCCCGAATTTTAACATAGTGAAATATGAGGAAATGTCTTTTAAAAATCTTCTTCTTCAGATCCACCAGTCAGAATCCTTTCATATTTGGTATACAGTACAGCCTACAATAAAGTGAAAACCTGGCCGCGCTAATAATGCGCTGTTTGGGCAATGTTTGCGTCACATTCGTATTTGAATATCGCAATATTTTTATAGGAATAATGCATCACTTGATTGTTATTTGGCCGGTCGAATGTGCTAAGATGACAAAGCCTCAAAGAACAAGTTACAAACAGTACAATGGTATATACATGTATTTAAAAACAAAACATGATTAATTATTAACAGTAATCATTTCAGTTAAAGAAAGCACAAAGAATTGGTGAAGTCATATCAATGCTAAACAGCAAACAAACATAAACACTCAAATAATTGTTAACAACGCTCATTTCAATGCAATTATATAACAAACAAAGACATGTTTTAATAAGCATGAAGCTAAAAAACAATCCTGAAATTGAACACAGTATTTTACAGTCAGTTCATCAGTTCGTACTGCCGGGTGGTTGTATTCTTGCTTACAGTTAAAACTAGAAGTCCTGTCATGAAATGCGCACAAATAGCATGTTGATCTGCGCGTTAATCTATGCGTTATGACCATAGTAAGGCTATCAAATTCTGTACATATGGCCTGTGCACAAGCAATGTTTCAGCCAATGGACCTCCGGGTAACCCGGAGGTCCATTGGCAGAAACATTGCTTGTGTTTGCCATGAGTTACCAGGAGAACCAGTCGTGCTTTGGATGGCATTCGATATGGCAATTGCGTGCAATCTCTACGTGAAATTAAGCCTAGATGTAGATAAGCGCACGGTTCGTGACAGGACTTCTAGTTTTAACTGTACATGTTTGTTTGAATTAAATCCAATAGTGAAAACTATCCTTCATAATCCTTCCTAATATTCAAAAATTATCCATAATTACAGTACGTGGAGAGTGGATTATCACTAAATCACTAGTAGAGTGGAGAATCCACCCAAGCAATAATTGCAATTTTTTTGCAAAGCATAACCATCACAAGCAAAGTTTCAGCCAATGGACCTCCGGGTTAAACCCGGAGGTCCATTGGCTGAAACATTGCTTGTGTTTTTTGTTGATATGTACAAAATTTGAAAGTTATAGCTTGGGTGATAACTCCACTCCACGGGTGATTTAGTAACAATCCACTTTCCACGTACTGTATGTACACATACAGTTAAAACTAGAAGTCCTGTCACAAACTGTGCGCTTATCTTGGCTAAATTGCACGTTGGAATTGCGCGCAATTGCTATATCGAATGGCATCCAAAGCACGGTCATAACGCGTAGATTAGCACGCAAGTCAACATGCTATTTGTGCGCATTTCATGACAGGACTTCTAGTTTTAACTGTAAGTACTTCATATTTTATTAAAATTTATGATACATGTAGATATTTTAAAACGTGTCCAAAATATATCACACACATTTTAATAATGCAACTAAACTAATTGTGCTTTCACGAATATTTCTATTTCGTTTTACATCCCCCCAATTCCTGCTTGATATTGCCTTCATCAGTTCATTTAACAAAAAAAACTTTGCATGACTCAAATCATTCATATTATTATAAGTATTCGCTCCTCTTCTTTTCATCCAAAAAATTACGAACGATAGTTATGA
Organism: Pictodentalium vernedei; assembly: GCA_031216915.1. Lineage (NCBI taxonomy): Eukaryota > Metazoa > Mollusca > Scaphopoda > Dentaliida > Dentaliidae > Pictodentalium > Pictodentalium vernedei. Next base: position 130,213,734 of record CM062297.1, read on the forward strand.
AAACATTGCGCCACACTCGCGTTTGTCTTGCAATATTCGCAACAACATGTTGAAAATATTGCATTATATTGCTATAGGAATTTCGCCAAAATAAGGCGCTAATATGGCGTCATTAACAAAATAATATCACCTAATGGTATACTTTGTTATAGGCTGTACTGTACAACATCTCTAGGTGGGGAGGGGGGGGGGGGTTCAGATTTTGACACTCTATTTGAGCCCAAAGTTTAACTTAGTTCAATGTGAGGACATTCCTTTAAAAACCTTCTTCAGATCCACCAGTCAGAATTCTTTCATATTTAGTTTAAACAATATTTATTCAATAATTGATAAATGTATACAACAATTGTTGAGTAACAAAAAAAATATGAACAACATAGATACAGTATTATAATGAAACAACTAAAGACAGGGAAATTTGTTACTGTTTAAAGGAGGGATATATAACATCTCGGGGGGGGGGGGGGGGGGGGGGATCAGATTCACGATTGTTCAATTTGAGTCCTGGCTTAATATTTGGGCTCTCCATGGGCGGGGTTGGGATGGGACGGGGGAGTGTCAGGGGGGAGCTTGTTAGGTTCAGGTTTGTTCAAATCCATTCCTTAGTGTTTTTCCATAAAATTTTCCTTGCATGACTTCATTCCTTTGTAGTGTTGATGAACCATGTCTAACTGAATGTGACTCCAAATTCTTCTTTGAACCACTTCGGCAGGTGAACGATTAAGAACCAGCTTAAAGGATTAAGTCGACTCAATTCTTTTCTCACAAATCCTAGCAGAGGGGCAGCGAGAATCTGCATGGATTCTTGCTGGCTTTGTTGTGTGAATGGATTCTCAGATTCTCATCGAAATATAAGACCTGTTTTGTGTTTTCTATTTATATTCAATTAACAGCAATATTCAATTAACAGATCTAATTAAGTGGGCTCTGCTGTATGTATAGACTCGTATTCAGTTCCAAGACATTGTACTGGTCATATATTATGTCAGGCACAGCTAATTTGGTACCTGTCAAGCATGCAATTTGAGCCTGGCTGTGGCCATGATACAGTTAAAGTTACAGTTTGTTCAAGTTACATGTAAGTCTCAAGGTTGTTATTTGGACTCCCTAGTTTTCCTTACTGAAAATCTTGCAGGGTATCTTTTATCCGGTTTTGCATTACCATTTGCGAAGCAGTATCTCCTGGTCGCAAACCAATATCCAAAAACGATTTGCACACTGCAATACAAAGTCTTTCTAAGATTTCTGCCAGAATGACTGTCGGACATGCTCTTTAATCACTAAGATTGCTATTACTGAACCACCAATGCAGGGACAACTTATTGGGTTATCCCATGAAGGCATGTTGCACTTTCTACAGTTAAAACTAGAAGTCCTGTTATGAAATGTGCACAAATAGCATGTTGATCTGCACGTTAATCTATCCGTTATAACCATAGTAAGGCTATCAAGTTCTGTACATATGGCCTGTGCACAAGCAGTGTTTCAGTCAGTGGACCTCCGGGTAACCAGGCCTGGCATTTTCAGGAGAGCGATTTAGTCGCTCGCCTACTGCTCGCCTTAAAAAAATTGAGGAGGGCGAAAAATAGCCCTCCTAGCCTTAGAAAATAATTTTTACCACAACAGCCTATTCCCAAAACCCACAGGTTTTCAGATCTCTGGTATGTTAGTGGTCATTGCAATATGGCTACACTGCCCCTCCCACACCTCCGGGCCTTACCAAGGCCCGGAGGTCTGAGAGAGGCAATGTAACCATCTCACAGAGACTACCTGGTTAGCAGCACCAAATAAAATGTATGTACAAAGCCCACTAGGCAAAATTCATTAATACTTCAACTTCATTTTGCCACTTTAAGCTTTTGTGAGCTTGAGGAGAGCTAATCGCTCCCCTAGGCCATGTGAGGAGGGCGACTTTTAGCCCTCCTGCATTTTTAAGAATGCCAGGCCTGGTAACCCGGAGGTCCATTGGCAGAAACATTGCCTATGTTTGCTATGAGTAACCAGGAGAACCTGCCATGCTTTGGATGCCATTCGATATGGCAATTGCGTGCAATTCCTACATGCAATTCTACCTTGATAAGCACACAGTTCATGACAGGGCTTCTAGTTTTAACTGTAGGTGGCTTACTTGTAGGCTTGCAAGAAAGGGTTAAAATGTGACATTGTTTGCCCCTGGCTGTATATAAGCAATTCTCTGAATATTAATGTACAAGGAATTTTGCGGCAGACCAATTGATTTCTCAAAATACTAAGTAATTTGCTCTGTGAAGGAGAAAAAGCAAATTCCATTTATGGAATAATTTCTGTATTGTCAACAGACCAGGCCTTCGGCAATTGATAGTTCTCATCAGCAACTATAGAAACAAAACTTGGAGTTCAGTGTATGTAATTCTAGAATTATTGAATATATTTGCATTTCCATTTAATATGATTTTTCTGTGAGAATTGGTATTTTCTTTCAATCTTTCCCAACTGTGAGTCTGTGATTAGAAAAAAAGATTTCTCAAGCACATCATTGTGGACTTATAATTTGTGTAACCAAAGTCTGACATTCCATTTCCTTTGAGATTTCCGGATTGTTTATGTGTAATGAACATCTGAGTGGCCTGAGACTTTAGATACTGAATAAAAATATTTTTTGATAGCTGTTTCACAGAACTCCTTGGAAACATGTAAAAAGATATTTGTGCAGTCTTAATTTGATGGAATTTTTGTGAAGGTAAAGTAGAATTCTTCATTTGTTTTCTCTCAGTGGATGAGGATGAAACACTGAATCCAAAATTCTTTGGAAAGGTTTCAGGATCACCAAAGTAGGTTTGAATGGTGGGCATCTTTTTTCAACGGGCATCATATAGAATCTTACTTTTAAAAAAAAATTGTTTTAACCCTTTACCCAACGTAACGGTCAAAACCGGCCAGCACTATTCACAAAATTCACCATTCAATTTTTAGGACTTTTTCATTTTTTGTCACAAAAACATAGCTTTTGACCCCTTTTTGGAACGAGCTCTTTTAGCTCATTCCAATGAGGGGTCATAAGCTATTTTTGATGCAAAAAAATCGTGCTTCAAGAATTTTATTTGCAAGTGTCATCTGCTTTTCGTGTTACATATGTAGTAGCAGGGACCGACCTGGGCATGCGCCAGTGCGTATTTGGTTCTGAAACATCAGGACCTGGCTCTTAAATCTCAGAAATAGGCTTCTCAGTTGGCGTGTAACTTCTCAGATCATATTTTGATATTCTTTCGATGGATAATCGAGAGAGACACTCTTACATGTATTATATATATGATTATCATTTATCATTGTTGTAGAGTGCTTAAGTTAATACTTCAAGTCTTAATTACCAAGCATTAATCTTCACTGTGGTTTCTGATCAAGTCTTGGCTGCCTAAATAGGCAGCCAAGACTTGATCAGAAACCACAGTGAAGATTAATGTTTGCTATAGTGTACTAAATGAAAATGATGAGAGCTATTACATACTTGCAGTGTGTGTTACAAACAGCAGTGTGACTCCGTAAATTGAAATCTGGTGCATGAATTGAAAAAATAGGCTCCGAGGCTAGAGCGTATTTTAAATAGTCCTGATCGGTCCCTGTAGTTGGTACATGTAAAGGTTAAAAGATACAGTATGGCCGCCGTGGACTGGTCGCTAGGTGTGCAATATTTCCAGAGATGCAATAATATTAGATTCCAAACACAACTTATAGGAATAATAATCAAAAATTTAATTAATGAAGCACCAGGTCCAACTCAGTGTAGCAAGATATCTCACCCCACCCCCAGACATCCCCCAACACCCTGATATCTTTTCTCCCACCTAAATTTTTAAATGTATTCATCTAATTTTGTTTCTTTTACTATTATTTCACAATATTTGATTAAATTTGACATTAACCCATTATCTAACATAGGCCGGAAAATTAACCAGAATAAGCTTACCGCTTTCCAAAATATCTCTGAAGTTTCTCAATAAAACTAGGCAAATATAGATATCATTAGAACCAGCTCGTCGAGCTGGTTCTAATGATATCCATATTTGTATGGTTTTATTGAAAAATTGTGAAATTTGTTTTCGAAAAATGTGAAATTTAATTTATTTTTTAAAAATACTGTGTTGGGTAAAGGGTTAAACAGCTAAATCCTTGTATAAAATTACTCAGGAACACTTTAACAAAATATGAAATAAGTTTGGGAGAGAAATATTTTGAATAAATTTTAGAAACAATTCATCTTCCTCCTCACCCTGTCAAAATCTAAAAAAAAAAAAGTTTCAGAGGTTCTAAGATACAGTTAAAACTAGAATTATCTAGGCTAAATTGCGTGTAGGAATAGCGTGCAATTGTCATATCGAATGGCACCCAAAGCATGGAAATTTTTCCTGTTTACTCATAGCAAACACAGGCAATGTTTCTGCCAATGGACCTCCAGGTTACCCGGAGGTCCATTGGCTGAAACATTGCTTGTGCACAGGCCATATGCACAGAAATTGATAGACTTACTATAGTCATAACGCAAAGATTAATGCGCAGATTGACGTGCTTTCTGTGCGCATTTCACGACATGACTTCTAGTTTAAACTGTAGACAGTTTCTAATTCATTAGTGCACAAATATCAGTACAGCATTCCAAAATTTTTTTTCACCATTGATAAATATTTTGACAAGGTGAGGGGGAAGCCAGGCCTGGACATCTTCACCTTCACCCAGTCAAAATCTGAAAAACTGTTACCAAGATTGTAAGATTGGCTAATTCTAATTCAGACCAGGATATCTCTCGACGAGCCCCCTCCCCCCTCCCCCACCCCCTACCCGCCCATCACCTTGTCAAAGTCTTGTAAACATTCATAAACCTTTACAACCATTGTTTGGACTTTGTTATGGTTGGGTGATAGTGTAAATAAAAAATATTTATTTTTTTCAAATGGTTGCTATGGTTTTTGAATGGTTGAGGGGGAAGATAATCAGGCCTGGACATCTTCCCATCCCTCCTCTTCCATTTTTGTCCAAAAAATTGCAGCAAGCTTTTAAGATTGTCTATTTCTGATTCACTGCTCTTGTTATTTAACAGTATACGATTGGAAGTATTTTTTTCTTCCAAGTTTTCTTTATTATAGTTTCAAGTGGGTGGGGGTGGGGGATATTGCTTCTTCCATCACCTTCTCAAAGTCCTGTAGACATTCATACAACCTTTACAACCATTGTTTGAACTTTGTTATGGTTGTGTGAGGGTGGAAAATAAAACCTATTTATTTTTTACAAATGTGTGCTATGGTTTTTGAATGGGTGAGGGGGAAGATAATCAGGCCTGGATATTCCCCCCCCCCTCCCCCCTCACCTTGTCAAAGTTCTGTAGTGATTCATACAACCTTTACAACCATTGTTGTTCAGACTTTTTTGTTATGGTTGTTTGGGAGTACATATAAAACCTTTTCATTTATTTGTTCAAATGGTTGCTATGGGAATGGGTGAAGGGGAAGATAATCATATTTTGACATGAACTGAAAAAAGGAAATGCATAAATGTATGTATTCAAGAGTTTGAACAACTTTTAATGTTAATGTGATGAAACTTCAGTAAATAAATGTTATGTTTAATATTATAAGTACAATAAAACCTGTCTTGAGAGACCACTGCCTAGAGAGACCACCGGTCTTGAGAGACCGCATCTGCCAGGCACCATTGGTTTTACTCTATAATGGACCTGCTATGGGAGACCACCTGTCTTGAGAGACCACCTGTCTTTAGAGACCACTGTGACCTGGTACCAACTTGTATTTTTATGCCATAATGGACCTGTCTTGAGAGACCGCCCCTTTGAAGACTGAAACCATGACAAAATCTTTTTACCTGTTCTGGAATGGGAAAATCCATTGTGATTATACTAACATAATTAAAAGTATTAAAAGCTCTTAATTGGGTTTCAATTGTTAACTCATTAAAGATTGATATGTTTTTATAAGACCCCTGTGAAAAAATTACGATTATTACTGAGTAAACAATTTGATACATACCTGAAATGTGACGGGAATAAAAAATAATTTTGTGTTGAAAATCTTTTTGTAACAAATTGAAATGGACTGTTATAAAAATTATAAAAATAAATTAGTGTTGAAAATCTTCAAAGATTTTCAACACTAATTTATTTTTATAATTTTTATAACAGTCCATTTCAATTTGTTACAAAAACTTCATAAAAAGGAACACCTACAAAGAAATTACAAAAATCCATTCTTCTCCATTTCTGAATTTTGTGGTTGGTTATTCACTGACTTGAGAAAACCTGAAACCTGTTATGAGAGATCACCTGTCTTGAGAGACCACTTTTGTGTGGCCCAAGGGGCGGTCTCTCAAGACAGGTTCTACTGTAGTTTTATTTATTATTTTTTTGGTGGTGGAGGGCATTGGGGATATTCATGGTGGGGGGAGGTGTCCTAAGATAACCCCCTTTCCCCAAAGGCGGACATCCTAAAACATCTTCTGCAGGGCGGAGGGGGGGGGGGGGGGGATTACAGGAGGGGAAGATATCTTGGCACACTGGTGCTTCATTAATTAAAATTTTGCTGATGATGATTTTTATTACCTGGTAAATGCATGAGTGGACATTACTGCCCTGCATGGATTATGACCAGTCCATGATGACTGTACTGTATAATGCTTTTTTTTTTAAGCCTATACCAGAGAGAAAGAATTGAAATCTTGTAAGGTTCATGTACAGGATGAAATTAAGTGGTTAATTTGAAACCTAAAATTTATAGTTCCATGTGAAATGAGTTGTACATGTACATTAGCTGTTAACACTAGACTTTACCCAAATTGAATCGGCTGCATCTGTCCACGTAATATACAAGTTTAGCAGTTAAAAAAATTGTTTTCAAAACATTTCAACAAAACCATATCATGTGATCCCTCATTGGAACATGCTCACTCGGCTCGTTCCAATGAGGGGGTTACATGTACATATGGTTATGTTCCAATAAGAGTAAAATCCTCACCCTATGATTGGATGAGAGCTGGCATAGTTTCTTTTATGTTTACGACTCCAGCAGCAAATGTTACCCTCTGACATCACCAAGCAAAATATTTGAAATGACGTCGCCCATTTCGTAATTGCTTCATCAGCAGAGTGACTAGCAAGCCGCTTCATTTTTCTGGATTTTTCACATGTGTAACAGACAGTGTTCCGAATGAAGTGTTGTTTAAATTACAAACAAATTCACGATTTGAACCAAGATGGAATGAGTTTATCCGGTTTATTGATAATTTATCTGATGCCGTTGTGAGTACACAAGAGGTTTATTTCCTAAACCTGTGATTGTTAAATGGTGCCTTGAACAAGGCAACGTTTTAATGATCACAAGTTTAGTAAATAAGCCTCTCTTTTTTCACGATGTAGGCTTTGAGCTATGGGTAGCATCTTATTGGAACATATATGTTATTGTGATGAGTTGACGATAACATGGTCTCAGGTTTGCGGCTCGGAGCGTATGTTCAACCTCAATGCTTCGTGTCTCAGTTGAACATAAGCTCCAAGACGCAAACCTCAGACCATGTTATTGTCAGTTTCATCACAATAATTTATATTGTTGCAATTTTTTTTTAAAAAAGACAGAAAAATAATATTTGAAATAATAGATTTTGATATCCATATTCCCCTCATTATATGAAATTTTGATCCATTAGTGCAAATGCATCATAATCGTGCATGACTAGATCATGGTTTAATAATTCAAGTTTGTTCAAATCAAGTCTCAGGGGTTCATATTTGTGATCCATACATGGCAGCCTGAATGTTAACTTGGTGCAATGTGAGTAATAGTCTTTAAAAATCATCTTCAGACTCACCGGTCAAAACTTTTTGTTATATAGCATCCTTATTGGATCAGATTACAGTTTGTTCAAATCAAGACCCTGGGGTCATGTTTGGCCTCCCATAATCCTTTGATATTTGGTATACAGCATTCTTAGTGGGGTCAGATTCAAGTATTTTTCAAATCATCAGGGTTGGGTTATTCGTATTCAGTATTCGTATTCAGTCGTATTCGAATACAGTTTATCAAGTATTCACATGTATTCACTGAATGTTATGAATTCATGTATTCGTATTCAAATACATTAAAATTTGAGCTGTATTCATGAATACATTTTGAATACTTTTTGAATACTTTCTATATTTTGGAATTAAAGAACCATATACTGAATAAAAGGTTTTCACAGATCAAGCCCATGGACTCCAGACAACAAATTCACACCTCATATCAGTATTAAAGACTTAATAATCCCTGATATTATTTATATACCACCAAACACCTTGTCTGAAATTTCTGCATTGAAACAAGACAGTAGACTTAATTATCAATTAACTTGTCACAGTACAACTTATATATGTAACAATGGCCACATATCCCCATGGCTTTTTAAATTGTTGAAAACATGGACAATAAAAATAAAACAAAAAAACTTGTGTTTTTGGACACAACTCCGTTATTCAATGATATTACATTTCCAAAGTATTCGCCCCAAGCCTGCTGGCCATGGGTTCATATTTGGGCTTCTTATGGGAACATGAATTTTTTCTTGCTTCATTATGATGAATGTTCTTCAGATCCTATTCTTCATATCCATTAGAGTCTTTTGATATTTTGTATACAACATCATTGGAAGTGTGGATGGAATGTGTAGGTGGGGGGTGGGGTGTAGGTTTGTGGGCAATTGAAGTTTGTTCAAATCAAGTCCTCTTTGATGGATTTACATGTACATGTATGTTACATGTACATGTATGTTTTTATGGGGGCCCTACAGTACAAGTCAAAATAAGTTGTAGGATAACCACTATAACTTATGTAACTTTCTCTTCCTACACTGACAGGACCAGAAGCCGTCATCATTTTCTCTCTCTGAGAGCTTTCCAGAAAATGATGTCAAATTCTGATCTTATCAGTGCAGGAGCAGCAGTATACTTAGTTTGTTGTTATGCTACAATTTATTTTGACTTGTACTGTAATTTTAACTTAGTGCAATATGAGGGATATTTTTTGAATATCTTCTTCAGATCCACCAGTTAGAATCATTTGATATCTGGTAATAGCATAATGATAACTTGTAGATTAAAGCTCATTGAAGATGTTTTTCTTGACTTGTGTTGGAGCACCTGATGGGTTTGAAATTTAATATTGAACCATAATAGAGAATTTACTATTCATTTGTTTCTAAATGAATTCTGTCCACTATTGTGTCCAGTGAGTTTGGGTGAATTTGGTCAGATGTATATGTGGGTGAAATAAGATTATCATTTGTTCAAATTGGGTACACCAGGCCATTTGAGGTCCTCCGGTTGGTGGGCATCAATTGGATGAAAAGTTATATTTACTTTAGGCCTCACAAAGTAGCTAGATCTTCTGTTTCTCAGGCCATTTTTTGGTAAAATTGAAAGTGGGCAGGCATCTGTTTTTTTTATTTTTTATTTTTGTAATTATATTTTTGTCGTCCTAAGTTCATCTTGGTTTGTTTTATGTTTTAGGCCTCATACTCTACAGACTAGCATAGGTGGTGGTGTATTTCATCCCTTGAGTGCAAGAAGGCTTTGCAATGCAAAAGCATTGCAAAGCTTTGTTGCACTCAACAGACAAATTTATCAATTTTATTAACTTGGGTAAAATATCAGACATAAAACCATTTAATTTTTATTTTTTGTCCTGCTTCTTTGAGGAGGGGCATTATGTTATCACCATGTCCGGCGTCCATCTGTTAACTTTTCGCATTCCGTCAATTAACTAAAGTTCTACCAACTGGATCTTTACCAAACTTCCTATTTGGGTTAGGTATGATGAGTGGAAGAAGCCTATTTATTTTCAACATGATGTGCCAAAGGTCAAGGTCACAATGACCTTCAATGTTGAATACACAAATTGGTTTCCGCTTTGTAACTAAAGTTCTGCAAGACTCATCTCAATGTAACTCAGTATGTGTGTTTTGTTTGATGAGTAGAAGAACACCATTTATTTTGTTGATACGTCAAAGGCCAAGGTTACAGTGACCTTTTTGTGTTGTAAACATTTTTTTTGATTACACAAAATAGCCTTGTCAGATGGATCAAATTTTTATACGCCCGTTAAAAAAACGGTCGTATTATGTTATCAATCTGCCCATCTGTCCATCTGTCTGTCCATAAACAATTTGGTTTCCGTTCACTTAAAGTCGAACGCCTTGACGGATCGACATCAAACTTTCAGAAATTGTTTTTAGCATTAAAATACAGGTCAAGTTCGATATTGGTGTTTCTCAGTCCATCTGCTGCAGAGATATGGCCCTTTGAAAACACAATTTTTCTAAAAAAATTGGTTTCCGTTCATTTAAAGCTGACCGCCTTGACGGATTGACACCAAATTTTTCAGATGTTGTTTTCAGCAATGAAATACAGGTCAAGTTCGATATTGGTGTTTCTCAGTCCATCCACTGCAGAGTTATGGCTCTTTGAAAACAAAATCTTTCAAAAAAAAAAATGGTTTCCCTTCATTTAAAGGCGAACGCCTTGACGGATCAACATCAAACTTGAAGATGTTGTTTGTGGCAATAAAATACAGCTCAAGTTCGATATTGGTGTTTCTCAGTCCATCCGCTGCAGAGTTATGGCCCTTTGAAAAAAAAATTTTTGAAAAAAAATTGGTTTCCGTTCATTTAAAGCCAAACGCCTTGACGGATTGACACCAAATTTTTCAGATGTTGATTTTATACACCCGTTTGAAAAACGGGACGTATTATGTGAATGGTCTCTCCACCAGTCTGTCTGTCTGTCCGTCCATGGACACATTTCGTTTCCGGATGATAACTTTAGTTGTAATGGATTGAGCTGAGTTAAATTTGGAATGTGGATTTAGTATGACAAAATACAGGATAGGTTCGATTTCCATTTCTAGCGGCCCATTTGCAGTAGAGTTATGGCCCTTTATTTATGGGAATTTAGCCCAACTTTTCGTTTCCGGACGATAACTTTAGTTTGCCTTGACCGATTTATTTCAAATTTTCAGTTTTTTGTTTTTGACCACAAAATACAGCTCAAGTTCACTTTTGACCACAATCGCATATACTTTCCAGAGTTATTCCCCTTGAATGATTGCAAATTTGTGGATTTTGTGATTTCCGGATGATAACTTTAGTTTGCTTTGACCGAGGTTTTTTAAATTCAAAGATTTTGTTTTTGACCACAAAGCACAGCTCAAGTTCACCTTTGGCCATAATCGCATGTACCGTTCCATAGTTATTCCCCTTGAATGATTGCAAATTTGTGAATTATGTGGTTTCCGGATAATAACTTTAGTTTGCCTTGACTAATTTGTTTCAAATTCTCAGATTTTGTTTATGACCACAAAGCACAGCTCAAGTTCACTTACGGCCAAAATCGCATGTACCTTTCCAGAGTTATTCCTCTTGAATTTGTGCATTTTATGTTTTCTGGATTATAACTTTAGTATGGCCTAACTGATTTTTTATACACCGTCAAATTATGGAATCAGTCTGTCTGTCTGTCTGTCTGTCTGTCTGTCTGTCTGTCCATTTGTCCATCCATTTGTCCATCCGTTTGTCAACATTTGGTTTCCAGATGAGAACTTCAGTATTTTTTTTTCGATTGACTTCTAAACTTGGTATGTGGTTTAATCAAAACAAAAGACAGATCAAGTTTGAATATGGGGTCAGTTTGAACTTCGAAGTTTCCCTGAATTATGGACCTTGTTGGACATAGAATGCATCAAATATTTGATTTCCGGATGATAACTTTTATTATTTATTTTCTGATTGGTTCCAAACTTGGTATGTTGTTTAATCACAACAAAATACAGGTCAAGTTCGAATATGGGGTTGGTCCAAACAATTTTCACCCTCACCCCCATCCTTACCCCAACCCTTCAAAAATACAAAACGGGCGTATATTGTCCTGCTATGCGGTGCTCTTGTTGGTTGATGTACTTGGGATTTGGCTGTTAAATTGATTGTGGTGTCAGTAATAAATTAACTGATCTTCAAATGTCTTGTCAGATAGATATGCTTGAGATGGATAGTCATATTAGTTTATTGCTGCTGCACTCTGTGCCATTTTCACGTGCTGTTTTGAAGTGATTTTGCTGCAGTTGCTAATGGAAGTGATTTTATTTCTGCTGTACTTCGTGCCATTTATATGCTCCAACAGGATTGTTTGAAGGGATACTTCAGTCCGATTTTTTCTCATGATAAGGTGATTGTTTTTATGCCCCCGATCTCTTTAAGGAGGGGTCAATATGTTGTCACCATGTCTGCCGTTGTCTGTCTGTTAACTTTTGTCATTCTGCCATTTAACTAAAGTTCTACCAACCGGATCTTTACAAAACTTCAAATGTGGGTTAGGTATGATGAGTGGAAGAAGCTTATTTATTTTGCCCATGATGTGCCAAAGGTTCAGGTCACAGTGACCTCCAATGTTTAGTACACTTGAAATTAGTTTCCGCTCTATAACTAAATTTCTGAAAGACTGATCTTGATATAAGTCAGTATGGAGGTTAGGTATGATGTGAGGTAGAACCGTATTCATTTTGATGTTCATGTGTCAAAGGATAAGGTCACTGTGACCTTCAGCATTAAATGTACTTGAAGCAGGTGTCCGCTGCGTTCCGTCAATTAACTAAAGTTCTGCCAGCCGGATCTTCACCAAACTTCATATGTGGGTTAGGTATGATGATTGGAAGAAGCCTATTTATTTTGGCCATGATGTGACAAAGGTCAAGGTCACAGGGACCTCCAATGGTAAATACACTTGAAATTGGTTTTTGGTCTGTATTGGTTTCTAGTCTGTAACTAAAGTTCTGCATGACTGATCTTGTTTAATTATGCATTGTTGGTGTCTAGAGGAAGCTTTCTTTTGATTTTGTTATGCCCCCCACCTCCCCCCATCCCCCCCCCCCCCCCCCGATCCCCCCCCCCCAAGATGCACCTTCCCTTGTATGACACCATCGGGGGCATATGCCACGCTTTGCGTTGCTCTTGTTTTAAGTTTGCATTGATTATAAGAAGAGAGCATATGGCAGCCAAAAGGACCACATGGGAGTGCCCGAGAAACAGATTTTTAAACTTTTTAGGCCTTAAAATGAGTTTTGAAAGATTTTCGAGTGGGTTTCTGTAAACACATAAAAAGAGGAAGTAATTCCACCATTTGACGCCATTGGGTGGATTATTTTGTTTTTGTTTATGTGATTGTTTTCGCTTAAAAACAAGTTTTGTAGGATTTCGAGTGATTTTGTTCCCTCAATTTTGAAAATGTGTTTTTCCATTAAATCACTCAAAATCCTTCAAAGCTATTTTAAAGCTTCTCCCCATCATTTTAAAGTGAACAAAAATAAAATAATGCTCCCCACCCCATCTGGTCACTCTGTGGTGTCAACTGGATAAATTTTATTATTTTGACAGGGATTCCTCTAGACTTCTTCAGAAAGGGCCCTTGCCAATGGGAAATTTGTGTCACGAGGGCTCCAATTGGGAATTTGTTTTGGAGGGGAAATGAAATTGAATTGAACAGAGAATATAAAAACTGATACCTAACTAAGCGACTGTATGTATACTACAGTTAAAACTAGAAGTCCTGTCATGAAATGCGCACAAATAGCACGTTGATATGCGCGTTCATGTACGCGTTATGACCCAAGTAAAGCTACCAAATTCTGTACATATGGCCTGTGCACAAGCAATGTTTCAGCCAATGGACCTCCGGTTAACCCGGAGGTCCATTGGCAGAAACATTGCATGTGTTTGCTATGAGTAACCAAGACAACCTGCCGTGCTTTGGATGCCATTCAATATGGCAATTGCGTGCAATTCCAACGCGCAATTAAGCCTAGATAAGCGCGCTGTTCGTGACAGGACTTCTAGTTTTAACTGTACATGTAATTCTTACAACAAAGAGTCACATGGAATCATGTTCAACCCTGCAATCTCTGTTAAACTATTCTTATACTATTAAAAAAGAACTTGTAATTTTTCCTTTGAATTCAGACACTTTCTAAGCTTGTTATGTAGGTAATTTAAAAGTTAATGCCCTTAGGTAATTTAAAAGTTAATGCCCTGAGTTGGTGTCCTGAACTGGGTGGTCATAACGGTAAGACCTCAGAAAACCAATTGTTTTCTGATCCCTTACGGCCACCCAATTCAGGACAGCAGTTGTGCATTAAATTTTTCTTTGAGGAGGGACTGAGATTGGCAAATTTGGGGTTGGGAATTGGGAAAATCATTCCTAAATGCCATTAGGAAAAGGGCCAATATTTGGCCCTAGTGGACACTCCAAAGAATCCCTGTTTCGGGAAACTAAAATTGTCACAGAATATGTTCAAGGCAAGTGTGTTTGTAAGGTGTATGATAATTGATTCCTACAAACGAATATTATATATGTACATTGTACATGTAGTATAAAAAAGATTACTGATTGGCTTCTGTGTCAGTCGCTACATGTACAGTTAAAACTAGAAGTCCTGTCATGAAATGCGCACAAATAGCATGTTGATATGCGCGTTAATGTGCGCGTTATGACCCAATTAAAGCTATCATATTCTGTACATAAATGGCCTGTGCACAGGCAATGTTTCAGCCAATGGACCTCCGGGTAACCCGGAGGTCCATTGGCAGAAACATTGCATGTGTTTGCTATGAGTAACCAGGAGAACCTGCCGTGCTTTGGATGCCATTCGATATGGCAATTGCGCGCAATTCCAATGCGCAATTAAGCCTAGATAAGCACTCTATTCGCGACAGGACTTCTAGTTTTAACTGTATTATAACCCAGGGACCAGCCTAGGGGGGAATTTTAGAGAGACTTCATGTCTCCCTTCAGAAAAAATAGGGAGACAGCAGTCAAGTAGGGAATTCATAGGCGAGTGGGGAAAATTAAGAATGTTTATGTACCACTCCCTGCCGCCCCTTCATATTTATGCTCATGGACCTCCATTAATGCCTGATTAATCCAGGTCCTGTTGTTTATGATGCATTCTATGCCAGGATAAAAAATCACAAAGTAATTATTGATTGAAAATCCCCCACTGCTACCCTCTTCTTCATGACCCCTCCCCGCTTCTTCATGCCAATCCTCTCCAGCTCCCTCCTGTGGTTGCCTTTCACCAAAGTCTACTAAGCTAATCATTTCCTAAGTCTGAAAGTATGAACAGGCCTTGATGTAAGATGGTTGCTTGGAAAGTACTTTCTCATAATCCTTCATATGCTCATTTGTGCCCTGTACAAAGATTTTCTTGTCATCACTAAAGCCTTTTTTTTACAATTCCATTCGTGTTTTTCTGGGAATAGATGGCCCCACAGTTAACAGCCATCAGTAAAACAAAATACAAGTACAGTGTTAGAAAGTACGTCCATTGTGTATACATTTTCAGTAGAGAATGTTTGGCATCCTAAACGACGTAACCTACTTTCAAACTGGGTTGTTTTGTTGAATCGCGTAAGTCACCTACCGGTATTTTCACTTCGACACTTGAAACTCCTATTGAAACGGAACAAAATAGAAATAAAAAATTTGCAAAAAGCTACAATTGACCATTGATTCTCCTGTGATTTCAAATGAATGATCGCTTATTTGACAAATGAAATGCCCATTTATCACACTCCAGCACATTTCATTCTTGAAAATAATCTTTTTTATGTAAACCTCGGATCACTCAGTTCAGCCTTTCCTCATTTTTGGCCAATTTTTAGAGGGCAACTTGTAATCACCATGATTATTTTTCTAGGCGACTTTGGACTTAGAAAGGCAACATAATCACCCTATAGTCACCCTGACAGCTGGTCCCTGTTATAACCTAATGTATATTGATGAAAAGACCTTGTATCATAATCACTAGGAAAATTTATGTCACATCCACACATATTCTAGGGCATCTTGCAGGCCTGCATGCATTCTGAGCTCAAGTAAGCACAGCCAACTGCAAGTATATGTAGATGAAATTAATGAATGGGAACAAATTGTTCCATCCAATTGAAGGCACCAAGATCGTGATGTCTATTTCACTAGTAGTCAATGCAACACGATGGCTGATTACCCACATGGGTGCACGGTTGTGCTGTGTATTAAGGCATACTGTACGTCAATGGTGCACTTGTCTTCAAACCCTGCTTGTGCAGAGTTAGTACAGTGGGAAGTTGGACAGTTGTTTGCTACTGCACAGTGGTTCTCTCCAGGTTATCTGGGTTCCTCTACATGTAAAATGGTCCATCATGATGTTACTCCGGCTGTTGAAAGTGCCATTAAAGCCCAATAAAACAAACACTATGTTGTTGCTCACCACTCCTCATTAACTTTCCCATAATACAGTCTGACACAATGTGACCCTGGCCGTTTAAAATGTTGCAAATAAGGTGCATGATTGGTGCACAATTGCAGTATCACACCTCAGAAATGAAGCACCGAGTTTCTGACCAGACAATACACTCAAACATACTTAATTGGATATATTTCCTAATTGAATATCTCTGTTAATTGAACATACAGTTGAAACTAGAAGTCCTGTCATGAAATGACCACAAATAGCACATCGATCTGCGCGTTAATCTACGCGTTAAATGGCCATAGTAAGGCTATCAAATTCTGTACACATGGCCTGTGCACAAGTAATGTTTCAGCCAATGGACCACCGGGTAAGCCGGAGGTCCATTGACAGAAACATTGCCTGTGTTTGCTATGAGTAACCAGGAGAACCTGCCGTGCTTTTGATGCCATTTGATATGGAAATTGTGCACGATTCCAATGTGCAATTAAGCCTAGATACATGTAAGCGCACAGTTCTTGACATGACTTCTACAGTTAAAACTAGAAGTCCTGTCATGAAATGTGTGCTTATCTAGGCTTAATTGCACGTTGGAATTGTGCGCAGTTGCCATATCGAATGGCATCCAAAGCCCGACTGGTTCTCCTGGTTACTCATAGCAAGCACAAGCAATGTTTCTGCCAATGGACCTCCGGGTTACCCAGAGGTCCATTGGCTGAAACATTGCTTGTGCACAGGCCATATGTACAGAATATGATTGCATTATTATGGTCATAACGCGTGGATTAATGCGCAAATTAACATGTTATTTGTGCGCTTTTCATGACAGGACTTCTAGTTTTATCTGTAGTTTTAACTGTAACTTCCACACACAAAACCACTTACCATATCTTCAGTACAGATGAATCTGTAAAATGTTAGTAACAGAGCAAACTCCTGTTACTTGAATAAAAAAATCTTGTTATGTACCGGGTATGTTAAGAAATTACCATAATAATCACCAAATTCCCCTTGTTTAACCCTTTACCTAATGAATCGGCCGCATCCGCCCACGTAGTATACAAAAATTCAGCAGTTGAAAAACATTATTTAAAAAGAAATTTAAACAAAGCCATATCATGTGACCCCTCAATGGAATGAGCTCACTCCAGTGAGGAGTTACATGATATGGTTTTGTTGAAATTTTTTAAGGAAAATGAAAAAATAAAATTTAAAATACAAATTTTTAATATCGTCTGCATTTGGGTAAAGGGTTAAAGACCTATTTGGTCTGAGTACATCCAACAAATCTATAAAATCTTGCATGACAAACTCCATGAGCTCTGCCAAACAAGATATAATTGAATAAATGCACAGTTTATCTCAAGAATACAGCCAACAGGAAAGTGTTCAAATTATTGTTAATTGCTTACTCTTGTGAACTGAATAATTTTCACTGGCAAAGGGTCTATTTAATTAACAGTGTTTCTCTGTAATCTTCTTAAACACATGTGAACATCAAGCATAAGAAACAGGAACAATATATTTCAGCCAATGGATATCTAGATTTTATCCCTTAATAGGGTTTTCAGCCCTGGTAATTCACCCTCAGCAATCAGCAGTGCCGAGGAAAATGTCAAGGAAACAAAAATTATCAACAGCAAAAATACTGCCGAGGATGGCTTCTTCAGAAAGCCTTGTGGTGGCAAAAATTACTCAACTTCCAGGTTACACAAGGAATCAAACCATGTGGGTTGCACTATGCTGTATTGCTAATCTTACAACTTACAGTACAAGATGCAGCATTACCACCAGAAAGTGTGTGTTCTGCTTCTTCTATATTGATAACACCAGAATCTGACATCAGTTTCTGGAAAGCTCTTACAGAGCTTTCCAGAATCTGATGTCAGATTCTGGTGTTATCAACATAGAAGCAGTGAGATACTTAGTTTGTGGTTATGCTGCATCTTATTTTCACTCATACTCAACATATTGAGCAAGTCACCTGCTTACTTAAGTTTTTTTCTCCGCATTCACATGGTTCATGATATTGGCATGATCTAATTGAGTGAAAGATTCTGCACATTGATTGTGATTATATACACATATATGTATCTTGAACTACTTTCAAATGTTAAAGTTACTTGAAAGTTTTCACTTCGCCGCATACAACATATACATGGCAATTGAGATTCTGCCCAGCCCCGATGATTTGCACACAATCGAACAGGCTCCACAGCAATTGCCGTAGAAGCACCAGTTTTCCACAGCAGTTTTTTTGCTGAGGAAACAAGGATGAATTACCAGAACTGGGTTTTTCACTTTTTCGGTTTTCTACAGTTAAAACTATAGAAGTCCTGTCACGAATAGTGTGCTTATCTAGGCTTAATTGCGCATTGGAATTGCGCGCAATTGCCATATCGTATGGCATCCAAAGCACGGCAGGTTCTCTTGGTTACTCATAGGAAACACATGCAATGTTTCTGCCAATGGACCTCCGGGTTACCCGGAGGTCCATTGGCTGAAACATTGCTTGTGCACAGGCCATATGTACAGAATTTGATAGCTTTACTTGAGCCATAACGCGTACATTAACGCGCATATCAACGTGCTATTTGTGCGCATTTCATGACAGGACTTTTTGTTTTAACAATAGTTGGGTTCCGTTTTTTTCCAGCAAACAAGAGGACCAAACCACAAGACCCATTAAAATCTGGATGAAATTGGCTTCACTGTGTTTGTGCATAAACTGATCAAACTATCTTACTTGGAGGGAACTGGAGTAGAGACACCTATGGGCTCCCGTCACTTGTTCTATCCAGCAAAGGGAGTGAATAGATGTTGTGTTCTCATTGTCTCATCTTCTACATTATTGACTCAACCGCCGGACAAGTCTATAAGGAAGAAAATGCAACATTAGGCACACAACAAAGTTTACATGTATATAAAGAAAATACCCATAGTAGCTTGGTGTACCAAATGTTCACCATGAGTGGTGAAGTGGTGTTAACCGCGAGCCTTTGGCACGCGGTTAACTCCACTTCACCACGAGTGGTGAACATTTGGTACACCAAGCTACTTTGGGTATATTTTATTTATACCATGATCGTCAGATTATTAAGAGTCGCTATTATTTTTTCTTGATTTTACTGAGCAGCAGCCGTACAAACGTGCAAATTGTTTTTTTGTTTACATGAGCACCAGTGGGCGGTACTTCCACTGTCAATTTTATCACCAAAAAGAAACGGGGAGTTTTTCATTTTAATAACATAACATACTATTTCGAGTTATGTATGTTTTATTGACTTGAGACAAATTTTTGGTATTATAGGGTAAACTCATTTAAAAACGTTATAAATATTTGCCACTTTCATTTAACTCTTCGCGAGGCAACGTGCGATAAATTTGGATATGTTCGCATTCAGGTCGACGTCACCAAAAGTCATCTTGGATGTAGTTCCACCGTTGGTGTAAATTTTAACTAATGAGATCCCATTGCTGGCGTGTTCACCACGGTTAGTGTGTAAAGCTAAAATTTAGGTCATAGGCTTTTCATATATTGTAGAATAGGTTATCATGGTATAAATGAACTTTATTCATTTTACTATGGGTTTCTTCTCACTGAATAGGTGTTAGCAACTTATCCCCTAGAATCCCTGAGAATGATCATAGGGAACTTACATGTAGACTGAACCCAAAACAGACAGGGTTTTGTGAAGAGTGATGTAATATAAACTTTAGTAGATTTTGTCCTATTGAGGAGCCTGAAGTGTTCTCTGTTCTCCACACACAGAAAAATTGAACCGAAAATGAGGTTGTTCCTGACACTGAACTGAAATTGAATCTGAAATATTGAAACCTCCCAGCTCTACCCTTGGCCTAATGAATTGGTGACAACCCGAAAATTGAGCAATTCAAAGAAATAAATTTTTCAAAGAAGCTCATTCCAATTAGGGTTTAATATATCCCCTGGTTTACTAGGAACCTGGAACGGGAAAGAAATTACTCAGAACGGGGAACCGGGAAATTTCCTGGGTAATATCAAGCAAATTTACGAGGGTAACATGCCGCATTTATTTTAATGATAATGATCATATTTCATTGGCAATCTCCCATCTCCAAACGGAAAAGTTCTTTTCCTAAGATAAGTAATGAAAACCCAAACCCGCTTCAATCTCGTCTTTATTTTCAGAATCACTCTCATTATCACCTCTACCTTCTCCAATATCAACACCCTCCTCTTCACTGCCATCACCAGTCTCCTCTGCTTTAGGCAGAGGAGACTTGTGCTGGCTGTGAAGAAGGTGTTGATGTTGGAGGAGGTACTGAATAGTGATACTAGTGATTCCGAAAATGAAGACGAGTTTGAACTTTGAAGCAGATGAAGAAGATCTTACTGTTGAAAGGGACGGGGGTGCTCCAAAACTCAGGTTGAGAGCTACAGCGATTCGTTGAAAATGGTTCATCAGGAATCTGGACTGTAAAAATTTCAGGCATGGAAGGGCTGACGAAATCCTACAAAGTTTCAATTCGGAAAACTTCAGTTCAATACACAAAAAGTACCATGCTTCATTCCCGGTTCTGTGCTGTAGATTTCCCAGGCATCAGGGCCAGCTTATGGAACCAGGAATTCCTGTTCCTGGGATTAAACACTAATTCCAGTGAGTGGTCACATGATATGGTCTTGTTGAAATTCTTTGAAAAATTTAAAAAAGAAAAATAACAAATTTTGATACTGTGTGCATTGGGTAAAGGGGAAATTCAAAGGTCCATAATGGCAGTAATGTTTAACCCTTTACCCAATGCAGACGATTTCAAAATTTATTATTTTAAATATCATTTTTTAAATTTTTTCAAAACATTTCAGCTAAACCATATCATGTGACCCCTTTTTGGAACGAGCTCAATGAGCTCGTTCCGAAGAGGGGTCACATGATATGGTTTTGTTGAAATTTTTCGAAAAATAATATTTTTTCAGCTGCTGAATTTGCATATTACGCGGGTGGATGCGGGCGATTCGTTGGGTAAAGGGTTAACTGTATTCTAAGAATTGTTTTTTTTTAAAGGGATTTGAGGTATTATTTTAAAGATCAACTCAATTTGTGTTTTAGTGATTATTATGATCCCCGATGAGTTTGGAGGTGGGATGGGGAAATTTCACTCGATGGGCAAGATATTTGAACTAGACCCGAGGCTTGCCAAGGGTCTGGTTCAGATATCTTGCCCCGAGGGTGAGATTTCCCCATTCCCACCTTCAGACTCATCGAGGATGATTTTTCTCCCCCCACACGAGGATTATGTCATTATAGATAATTGGCGGTCACATGCTGACATACCCAATTTATCAAGTCGTAGACCTTTCGAAAAACGAACAATTTCATCGGAAAGATCATACAAAAGTTAGGTATATACATGTACCATAGGTATATACTAAAAAATTGATTTGTAACACTGTCCGTTAAGGGGTTAACGAATTTGCGCATGTCAAACTCTAGTTTAAAGAGCATTGTGAGATTATTGATCGATCGATAAATTCGCGCAGTGATATTATTAAATCTGCAGAGAAACATGGGGTTATTTACAATTGTGCAGACGATGATGAAATAGTTCCTGCAACTTAATAAAATATACAAATGAGTATGTCACGTGGGGTGGGTGGGATAGAAATTTATTTAAATTGCCTCTCTAATATTAAATGAATTCAAAGGCTTCAGAAAGTGAGGTGAATGCTATCTATATTAGTTTCTGATTTTATTTTTAGCTCACTTGGCCTAAAAGGCCATGTGAGCTTTTCTCATCACTTGGCGTCCGTTGTCTGGCGTCCGTAAACTTTTCACATTTTCATCTTCTCTGTAACCGCTGAGCCGGTGTGAACCAAACTTGGCAGGAATGGTCTATGCGAGGTCCTCTACAAACGACCCTCATTTTGTTCCCGTCGGCTAAAAAACACGGCTTCCAGAGGCATTCTTTGATTCTGGTTGGTGGATTTTCAAAAATCTTCTTCTCTGAAACTGCCAGGCCAAATGTTTTGAAACTTCACATAAATGATGACTGGGACCCCCTCTACCAACAATCCTCATTTAATGTTGATCGGGTTGTAAACATGGCCACAATTGCAGCTTATAGTTACTATAGAAACCCTATAAGAAATCACATTTTCATCATCTTCACTGAAAGTACTGAGCCAATGTGAACCAGACTTGGCAGGCATTGTCTATTAGAGGTTCTCTTCAACTGTTACTTATTTTATTCCTGTTGGGTGAAAAAACGTGGCCATCAGAAGCATTCTCTGATTCTGATTGGTCAATTTTGAAAACTCTTCTCCTCTGAAACCACAGGGCCAAATGTTTTGAAACTTTGCATGGTTGATAACTGGGACGCCTCCACCAACCTTCCTCATTTTAATGTTGATCATTTTGCAAACATGGCCACAATTGCAGTTTATAGTTACTATAGAAAAAACCTAGAGGAAATCACATTTTCATCTTCTCTCTGGAACTATTGAGCTGACGTGAACCAAAACTTGGCAAGAATGGTCTATAGGAGTCCCTCTACAAACGATCCTCTTTTTGTTCCCATTGGCTGGAAAATACGGCTACCAGAGACATTCTATGATTCTGTTTGATGGATTCAAATGTTTTGAAACTTCATGTGATTGAAGACTGGGGCACCTTCTACCAATGATCCTGATGTAATTTTGATGTAATGTTGCAAACATGGCCACAATTGCAGCTCATAGTTACCATGGAAAGCCTATGGGAAATCACATTTTTTATATGTATTTCCAGGTAAGCGATTACAGGCTCTGTAGAGCCTCTAGTTTAGACAATCTTATTGATTACATGTAATTCAGAAGTCAATGTGTATTCAATATTTTCTTCTGTGAAGAAAACAGTGTTCCAACTGTCAATAGCTACAGTTAAAACTAGAAGTCCTGTTTTGGGGTGCCTTTGTTATCACTGTGCTATGAGAACAAATATTTTAGGGTTCAGTCAGACCCACTCTGGGACTCAAAGATTTTTTTCTAGTTGAGCATCTGACTGTCACCCACCTTTACAATACTTTACCTATACATTTGTTACAGGCAACGGCCAGTATTTATGTACAGACCGTTACAATACTTTATATGTACCTTTGTTATCAGGTCATTACCTAGATGTTTGTCATTGCTGTGTCACATACTATACATGTACATGTCTTTGTCTTGACAAGTTGAGCTACAGTGTCATTGACACTTTCATTTCGGTTTTCTATTGGGTTCCGTTTTTTTCCAGCAAACAAGAGGACCAAACCACAAGACCCATTAAAATCTGGATGAAATTGGCTTCACTGTGTTTGTGCATAAACTGATCAAACTATCTTACTTGGAGGGAACTGGAGTAGAGACACCTATGGGCTCCCGTCACTTGTTCTATCCAGCAATGGGAGTGAATAGATGTTGTGTTCTCATTGTCTCATCTTCTACATTATTGACTCAACCGCCGGACAAGTCTATAAGGAAGAAAATGCAACATTAGGCACACAACAAAGTTTACATGTATATAAAGAAAATACCCATAGTAGCTTGGTGTACCAAATGTTCACCATGAGTGGTGAAGTGGTGTTAACCGCGAGCCTTTGGCACGCGGTTAACTCCACTTCACCACGAGTGGTGAACATTTGGTACACCAAGCTACTTTGGGTATATTTTATTTATACCATGATCGTCAGATTATTAAGAGTCGCTATTATTTTTTCTTGATTTTACTGAGCAGCAGCCGTACAAACGTGCAAATTGTTTTTTTGTTTACATGAGCACCAGTGGGCGGTACTTCCACTGTCAATTTTATCACCAAAAAGAAACGGGGAGTTTTTCATTTTAATAACATAACATACTATTTCGAGTTATGTATATTTTATTGACTTGAGACAAATTTTTGGTATTATAGGGTAAACTCATTTAAAAACGTTATAAATATTTGCCACTTTCATTTAACTCTTCGCGAGGCAACGTGCGATAAATTTGGACATGTTCGCATTCAGGTTGACGTCACCAAAAGTCATCTTGGATGTAGTTCCACCGGTGGTATAAATTTTAACTAATGAGATCTCATTGCTGGCGTGTTCACCACGGTTGGTGTGTAAAGCTAAAATTTAGGTCATAAAGGCTTTTCATATATTGTAGAATAGGTTATCATGGTATAAATGAACTTTATTATTATTATTCCCCTGAAAAAAATTTGGGGGAATCTAGCCGTGACGTCGTCCGTCTGTCCGTCTGTCTGTCTGTCCATCTGTCCGTCAATCCGTCCGGGCGTAGATGGAATTCATGTCCGCTCCATAACTTCTTACAGCCTTCAAGGATATTAATGATACTTGGTATTGTTATTGCCCACAACCAGAGGGTGTGTCACAAATAAGGTTGGAATGGCTATCAAGGCTTTTTTTCGGGGGAATCAGCCACCCTTTGGTGGCCATCCTCTAGTTCATTTTACCATGGGTTTCTTCTCACTGAATAGGTGTTAGCAACTTATCCCCTAGAATCCCTGAGAATGATCAAAGGGAACTTACATGTAGACTGAACCCAATACAGACAAGGTTTTGTGAAGAGTGATGTGATACAAACTTTAGCAGATTTTGTCCTATTAAGGAGCCTGACGTGTTCTCTGTTCTCAACACACAGAAAAACTGAACCGATACTGAGGTTGTTTCTGACACTGAGCCGAAACTGAATCTGAAATATTAAAACCTCCCAGCTTTATACCCTTGTCCTAGTGATTTGGTGACAACCCGAAAATTGAGCAATTCAAAGAAATAAATTTTTCAAAAAAGCTCATTCCAATTAGGGTTTAATATATCCCATGGTTTAGAAAACTGGTTCAGTCAGAGAATAGTCAATATATGGAATAACCTGCCGCAAGAAGTTGTTGACTCACCCAATATAAACTTATTTGAAAACCGTTTAGATAGAGAATGGAAAAAGCAAGACGTGAGATTCGACTACACTGCAGAATTAAGGGCTGGCGGGTTCCCAAGCAAAACTTATGTTCCAACAAAAAGACCAATTAGGGACATGGATACCACTGATTATGAGAGAACAGAGATGGATATAGTGGCAGAAGTGCCAGCGTCCATAAACAACAATAAGTAACAATAAGTAAGTAAGTAACATGGTTTACTAGGAACCGGGAATGGGAATGTAATTACTCAGAACGGGTAATCGGGAAATCTCCTGGGTAATATCAAGCAAATTTACGAGGGTAACATGATGCATTTATTTTAATGATAATGATCATATTTCATTGGCAATCTCCCATCTCCAAACGGAAAAGTTCTTTTCCTAAGATAAGTATGAAAACCCAAACCCGCTTCAATCTCGTCTTTATTTTCAGAATCACTCACATTATCACCTCTACCGTCTCCAGCATCAACACCCTCCTCTTCACTGCCGTCACCAGTCTCCTCTGCTTTAGGCAGAGGAGACTTGTGCTGGCTGTGAAGAAGGTGTTGATGTTGGAGGAGGTACTGAATAGTGATACTAGTGATTCTGAAAATGAAGACAAGTTTGAACTTTGAAGCAGATGAAGAAGATCTTGCTGTTGAAAGGGAGGGGTGTGCTCCAAAACTGGTTGAGAGCTACAGTGATTCATTGAAAATAGTTCATCAGGAATCAGGATTGTAAAAATTTGAGGCGTGGAAGGGCTGACGAAATCCTACAATGTTTCAATTCAGAAAACTTCAGTTCAATACACAAAAAGTACCACGCTTCATTCCCGGTTCCGTGCTGTAGATTTCCCAGGCATCGGGGCCGGCTTTTGGAATTCCTGTTCCTGGGATTAAACACTAATTCCAGTGAGAGGTCACATGATATGGTCTTGTTGAAATTCTTTGAAAAATTTAAAAAAGAAAAATAAATTTTGATACTGTGTGCATTGGGTAAAGGGGAAATTCAAAGGTCCATAATGGCAGTAATGTTTAACCCTTTACACAACGCAGACGATTTCAAAATAAATTATTTTAAATATCATTTTTTAAATTTTTTCAAAAAATTTTGACAAAACCATATCATGTGACTCCCCTTTTTGGAACGAGCTCGACAAGCTCGTTCCAAAGAGGGCCACATGATATGGTTTTGTTGAAATTTTTCGAAAAATAATATTTTTTCAGCTGCTGAATTTGCATATTACGCGGGCGGATGCGGGCGATTTGTTGGGTAAAGGGTTAACTGTATTCTAAGAATTGTTTTTTTTAAAGGGATTTGTGGTATTATTTTAAAGCTCAACTCAATTTGTGTTTTAGTGATTATTATGATCCCCGATAAGTTTGGAGGTGGGATGGGGAAATCTCACCCAAGGGGCAAGATATTTGAACCAGACCCTAGGCTTGCCTCGGGTCTGGTTCAGATATCTTGCCCCAAGGGTGAGGTTTCCCCATTCTCACCTTCAGACTCATCGAGGATGATTTTTCTCCCTCCACACGAGGATTACGTCATTATAGATAATTGGCGGTCACGTGCTGACATACCCAATTTATCAAGCCGTAGTCCTTTCGAAAAACGAACAATTTCATCGGAAAGATCGTACAAAAGTTAGGTATATACCATAGGTATATACTAAAAAATTGATTTGTAACACTGTCCGTTAAGAGGTTAATGAATTTGTGCATGTCAAACTCTAATGTAAAGGGCATTAATTGTGAGATTATTGATATATCAATAAATTCGCGCAGTGATATTATTAAATTGGCAGAGAAACATGGGGCTATTTACAATTGTGCAGACGATGGTGAAATAGTTCTGCGACCTAATAAAATATGCAAATGAGTATGTCATGTGGGTTGGGTGGGATAGAAATATCCCACCCTGCTGTCTCACCCGGGACACGTGTATGTTTCATGTATAGTGGGGGGAGAAAATTAATTCTCCATGTACTGGAAGGGTAGATCCAGTTATCTTCCAATAAACTTAATTGAACACCAACTGACAGGCCATTTGATCCCACATGACAATTTATTTAAATTGCCTGTCTAATATTAACATTTTGAGATCATTTATTGGTTGTTGTTTGCTACTTGTGAAGTATGTGTGGGGTGATAAACATTCTCCTCTTTATGATTATCTTCCAGCAATATAATAGGAAAATTAAGATCAGAAAAGCCAGCAAGTTGGTCTGGCAGTTACTTTGTAGTGAAGTCATGAAATGTCACTGTGTGAATTCAAAGGCTTCAGAAACTGAGGTGAATGCTATCTATATTAGTTTCTGATTTTATTTTTAGCTCACCTGGCCTAAAAAGCCATGTGAGCTTTTCTCATCACTTGGCATCCGCCGTCTAGCATCCGTAAACTTTTCACATTTTCATCTTCTTCTCTGTAACCGCTAAGCCGATGTGAACCAAACCTGGCAGGGATGGTCTATGGGAGGTCCTCTACAAACGATCCTCATTTTGTTCACGTGGATTGAAAAACATGTCCGCCAGAGGCATTCTTTGATTCTGATAGGTGGATTTTCAAAAATCTTCTCCTCTGAAACTGCCAGGCCAAATGTTTTTCAACTTCATATAAATGATGACTGGGACCCCTCTACCAACGATCCTCATTTAATGTTGATCGGGTTGTAAACATGGCCACAATTGCAGCTTATAGTTACTATAGAAACCATATGGGAAGTCACATTTTCCTCTTCTTCTTTGGAAAAACCGAGGTGATGTGAAAACAAACCTGGCAGGAACAGTCTATGGGAGGTCCTCTACAAACGATGCTCATTTTGTTCCTGTGGGTTGAAAAACATTGGCTCCAGAGGCATTCTTTGATTCTGATTGGTGGATTTTCAAAAATCCTCTCCTCTGAAACTGCCAGGCCAAATGTTTTGATACTTCACATAAATGATGACTGGGACCCCCCTACCAAAGATCCTCATTTAATGTTGATCGGGTTGCAAACATGGCCACAATTGCAGCTTATAGTTACTATAGAAACCCTATGGGAAATCACATTTTCATCTTCTTCTCCTGAACTACTGAGCCGACGTGAACCAAACCTGGCAGGAATAGTCTGTGGGAGGTCCTCTACAAATGATCCTCATTTTGTTCCCGTGGGTTGAAAAACATGGCTGCCAGAGGCATTCTTTGATTCTGATTGGTGGATTTTCCAAAATCTTCTCCTCTGAAACTGCCAGACCAAATGTTTTGATACTTCACATAAGTGATGACTGGGACCCTCTCTACCAATGATCCTCATTTAATGTTGATCGGGTTGTAAACATGGCCACAATTGCAGCTTATAGTTACTATAGAAACCCTATGGGAAATCACATTTTCATCTTCTTCTCGGGAACTACTGAGCCGACGTGAGCCAAACTTCGCAGGAATGGTCTATGAGAGGATGGAAATATTTGGCCACCAGAGGCTATATTCTAATGCTTAACCCAATGACTCTCCTGTCTGCACGAAGATCAGTACTGTCAGCAAAATACTTGTTTTTTGAGAATCTGGTAAGGGTTGATTCCAGTTTTTTCTCCACTGAGAACTGGGAAAAAAAAAAAAATATTGTGTATACAGTACAAGTCAAAATAAACTGTAGCATAACTGCAATAAACTAAGAAGACTGCAGCTTCTGCCCTGACAAGATCAGAATCTGACATTTTCTGGAAAAGCTATCAGTGAGAGCTTTCCAGAAAATGGTGTCAGCTTTTGGTCTTATCAGTGTAGGAAGAGGAAAGATACATAGTTTATAGGATTATATCCTACACAACTTATTTTGACTTGTACTGTAAAACATGTGCAACTGTAGGGTGATATCTTCAGCTGTAATCTAATTATGTTTGATAAATGATTTTATGATTATTCCTATAATTAGTGTTTGGAATCTTAATATTATTGCATCCGTGGAAATATTGCCCACCCATGGAAAATGACCAATCCAGAGTGGCCATTGTGTATGACGTACATTGTACAGTGAAACCCTGTTAATTAGCCACTTTGTCAATGAAAATTATTCAATTAACAGGGATTGTGCCACTTTCCTGTATTCTAGATATAAACTTTGCATTTATTCTATTATATCGTGTTTGACAGAGCTCCATGGACTCTGTCAAACAAGATATAATAGATTAAATGCCTGTATTGGATGTACTGAGGCTAAATGGGTCTATAAACAAAGGAAAACTGGGGAGAGTCAGGGTAATTTCTCAACAGGTTACAAGCTTTTTTTATTCAATTAACAGGAGTTTTCTCTATAACCTATATTCAATTAACAGGTCAAATTTGTTCTGGATGTATGGTAAATGGTCTGGTTTTGCGTTGGGAAATTATATTCAATTAACAGGGATATGCAATTAAGAGATATCCAATTAAGTGGGCTCCACTTTACTCATAAAGTACAGTATTCACAGAAGCTGACAGAGAATTATGATCTGATCGTGACCCAATCGCGATCTGATCAAAATTCTCTAACTGCTTACAGTACAGTCACTGTACACTGGATGTAATACTCGCATGGGCAGTGATGTCCACACGTGTGTTTACCGGGTCAACATCAGCAAAATTTTAATTAATGAAGCTCCAGGTTGTTGCTTCATTAATTACATTTTTGTGATTTTTTTATGCTTATTCCTATAATTAGTGTTTGAAATCTAATATTGAATCTGTGGAAAAATTGCCCACCCATGAAAAGTGACCAGTTCCCAGCGGCTGTACTTAACCTCCCTACTACACTATAGAATCTCACTTGCAAAAAAGAAATTCTTATGTGAACATTGAATCCGAGACTCTATTTTCATTTCATTCTGTTGGATGCATGTCATGATTGCGCAATATTTTATTCACAAAATCCCGACTCACACGTGTAGATCACTCATGTGATCACAGTTCTGTATTTGTGCAGACCTGTCATTTGGAGGCAAACGATCGGCTTCATTTATGATCCACCTGATTTGAGTTTAACCCTTCACCCAACGAATCGGCCGCATCCTCCCATGTAATACGCAAATTCAGCAGTTGAAAAAATATTATTTAAAAAAAAATTTCAACAAAACCATATCATGTGACCCCTCGTTGGAACGAGCTCATCGAGCTCCTTCCAATGAGGGGGTGACATGATATGGTTTTGATGAAATATTTTGAAAAAATGATATTTAAAATAAAAAATTTTAATATTGTCTCCGTTGGGTAAAGGGTTAAGTGAGTGGTGAATGCCCACCTAGATAATCTTTGATAAACTATAGGATTCCAAAGTATGTGTATATGCAATAAACGGTTCAGAGCCCAAAAACATCGTATTTGCATGTATGCAATAAAAATATGTGAAAATGCAAAAAATAAATTGGGTTGCATATCAAAAATCAAAGAAACCACCAAATATGCAAATGAAAATCCTTTAGTGTAATTTACATGACCAGTCTTTTTCATGATGTTCAGAATTCTTGTAGCAACCCATTTTAACCCCATATTCTGTATATAGCTTTCATGTATTTTACTTTTACAACATCAGTGAAAAGTGTGCACCAAAATGTAGTCCGGGACCAAGTCAGTGATGTGAACATAAAATAAAATTTTAAGTTTGGTTAAGCTTCTTTCCATCTCTGGAGTGGAACAACATGTTTTAATAACATGTCATTACTGAAAGTAGTGTCTGCAGACCATGTGCACTTGTAATAATGAATTTAATGGGGTCATACTAAAAGATGACCATAGATGACAGTAGAAAAAGTAAAAGTGGGAATGGGAAAAGAAAGGTGTAGGGGTGTATGGAGATCTTATATACTGTACATCTACTAAAAGAATTTGGTGGTTTTCGGTTTTTCAGTTAGGTTCTGTTTTTTTGTGGCAAACCAGAAAACCAAACTGCAAGACACAGCAGAAAATGGCCAAATGGTTTTATTACATTTGTGCATAAACTAATCAAAGTACAGTTAAAACTAGAAGTCCTGTCACAAATTGTGCGCTTATTTAGGCTTAATTGCGCATAGGAATTGCGCGCAATTGCCATATCGAATGGCATCTAAAGCACGGCAGGTTCTTCTGGTTACCCATAGCAAATACAGGCAATGTTTCAGCCAATGGACCTCCGGGTTACCTGGAGGTCCATTGGCTGAAACATTGCTTGTGCACAGGCCATATGTGCAGAATTTGATGACCTTACTATGGTCATGACGCATAGATTAACGTGCAGATCGACATGCTATTTGCGCGCATTTCATGACAGGACTTCTAGTTTTAACTGTACCTTACTGGGAAAACTGGACAAGTGGCCCCTTCAGACTATATATCGTTAATTAGTCTTTCCAACAAAGGGGCGAATACATCATGTTCTCATTGTAACATTTTCTCCCTTATCGATCCACCATATGATTCATTCAATAAGAGAGAAAATATGACAATGAGAACACAACATCGATAGATAAACTTTATTCATCTGTTACCTTCAACCTAATTTATCCCTTTTTTATTATACCCCTGTCCCTCCTGGGGTCATTATATTTTCACCATGTCTGCCCGTCTGTCTATCCATCTATTCACAAACCCATCCATCTCTGTGTCCGTCTGCCCATCATCCATCCGTTAACTTTTGGTTTCTGTCCAATAACTAAAGAATCACTTATTTGATCAAATCATAATTTTAGGGGTTACTTGTGGATGACTAGGCAATGCTTTCTTTTGATTTTGCTCCAGCTAGCCAATCACCATGGTGGCCATATTGAATTCGGTTTCCATTCAATAACTAATGAATGCTGACCCGAATTATTTTTATTTTTTAATTATGCATTGTTGGTGTCTAGTGGAAGCTTCCTTTCAATGTTGGACCAGTCAACTGAACCAAGATGGCTGCCAGTGGCCAATTCATTATGGCTTCCATGGTGGCCATCTTGAATTTGGTTTCCATCCAATAACTAATGAATACTGACTCAAATCAATTTCATTTTTAGCTCAACTTTGGCGAAGCCAAATTTGAGGCATTATCATGGCCCATCATTTGTCTGTCCATCGTTCCGTCAACACGGCTCGGACTAGAGGCCAGATTTATGGGCAGAACTTCCATATGAAAGCTCTGATTTGAATAATTTTTTGATTGAATGTTTAGTACCATGGGATACATCACATATAATACAGGTTTTTTTTCTCGTGCGTAAATTATGCAAATTAGACTAACTTTGATTTATTTAGTGTTACTTTCAGCACTGTAACTCCTTATGCCAATACGGCTTGCACTAGAGGCCGTATTTATGAACCGAACTTTACGAAACCTGTTGGGTATCTTTGTTATCACCGTGGGACGAGAATGAGTGTTTTGGGGTCCGGTCTGAAATTCAAGATGGCCACTGGCAGCCATTTTGTACAAAATTAGGTGCAATCAGATTGTTGCGCAGAACTTCCATATGAAAGCGCTGATTTGAATAATTTTTTGAGTGAATGTTTTGTACCATGGGATACATCACATATAATACAGGTTTTTTTCTCATGCACAAATTACACCAATCAGATTAACTTTGATCTATTTAGTGTTCCTTTCAGCACTGTAACTGCAAATGCCAATACTGCTCGAGGTTGTATTTATGAACCGATCTTTACGCAACTTCTTCGATATCTTTGTTATCACCATGGGATGAGAAGGAGTGTTTTGGGGTATGGTCCGAAATTCAAGATGGCCACTGGCGGCCGTTTTGTACCGAAATTAGGTGCAATCAGTTTTTTGTACAGAACTTCTGTATGAACGATCTATGGATAAATTTTTGTACGACTATTTAGTAACATGGAATACATTACATATATTACGTTTTCTTTTCTTGTGCATATATTATGCGAATTAGAGAAACTTTGATTTATTCGGTGCTACTTATATGCAATTAGTGCACATGTCAATACGGCTCGTGCCGTCAACACGGCTTGGGCCAGAGGCCGTATTTATGAACCAATCTTTCCGAAACTTCTTGGGTACCTTTGTTATCATCGTGGGACGAGAACGAGCTTTTTTGGGACCAGTCTGAAATTCTAGATGGCCACTGGCAGCCATTTTGTACAAAATTAAGTGCAATCAGATTTTTGTGCGGAACTTCCATATGAAAGCTCTGATTTGAATAATTTTTTGTATGAATGTTTAGTACCATGGGATACGTACATTACATATAATACTGGTTTTTGTCTCATGCATAAATTATGCAAATTAGACTAACTTTGATTTATTCAATGTTACTTTCAGCTCGGTGAGGCCGTATTTATGAACCGATCTTTATGAAACTTCTTGGGTTCCTTTGTTATCACCTTGGGACAAGAATGAGTGTTTTTGGGTGCGGTCTAAAATTCAAGATGGCTGCCGGTGGCCATTTTGTACCGAAATTAGGTACAATCAGTTTTTGTACAGAACTTCTGTATAAAGGTTCTGATTTGAATAAATTTTGGAATGAATGTTTAGTAACATGGAATACATCACTTATAATACAGGTTTTTTTCTCATACAGAAATTATGCAAATTAGGTGATCTTTGATTTATTCGGTGCTACTTATACACAGTAAGTGCACATGTCAATACGGCTTGGGCTAGAGATTGTATTTATGAACCAATCTCCACAAAACTTCTTGGGTACCTTTGTTATCACCTTGGGACAAGAACGAGTGTTTTTGGGTGCCTTTGTTATCACTGTGCTATGAGAACAAATTTTTGGGGGTTCAGTCAGACCCATTCTGGGACTCAAAAGATTTCTTTTCTAGTTTAGCATCTGACTGTCGCCCACCTTTACAATACTTTACCTATACATTTGTTACAGGCTACCGTCAGTATTTATGTACAGACCGTTACAAAACTTTATATGTACCTTTGTTATCAGGTCATTACCTAGATGTGTGTCCTATCTGTGTCACATACTATACATGTACATGTCTTACACAAGTTGAGCTACAGTGTCATTGACACTTTTCATTTGTTTATGCATTATCGGTGTTTAGAGGAACCTTTCTTTCGATTTTGGATCAGATAACCAATTCAATATGGTCATCATGGTGGCCATATTGAATTTGGTTTCCATCCAATAACTAATGGATGCTTACTCGAATCAATTTTATTTTTAGCTTAACTTGCTGAAATCTGTGAGTCTGTTATTCCGTGAGTTTGTTCACATTTTCTTTAGCACAGACTACACCCTGTAGTTCTTGTCCGTTCATCACAACATCTCATATGCTGGTTTGAGGTCACGTCTAGAAGAGAACATCGCCCTTTGGTCGCGATTGGTCAACCGTGATGAGCCCGAAACCCCAAAACCTTTAGCACAGTCTACAGGTCATATTTATGAAGGGATTTCATTGTACCGTGGTAGAATGACTCCCTATAATGTCTAGATGAGAACATCTCCTTTTGGCCACTATTGGCCAATCGTGATGGGTATACGAGTCCAAAACCAAAAAGCCTTTAGCACAGTCTTCAGGTTGTATTTATGAAGGGATTTTATTGTAACTTCGTAGAATAACTCTGTATAATGTCAAGATGAGAACATCGTATTTTGGTCGCGTTCAGTCAACTGTTATGGCTGCATGGGAACGTTACCTAGATTCCTTTAGCACAGTCTGCAGCTTGCATTTATGAGGGGATTTCATTGCAAATTTGTAGGATGACTCAGTATAATGTCTAGATGAGTACGTCCTATTTTGGCCATGATCTATCAATCTGATGGCTGCACAGGCACATATGACCTAGATTTGTTTAGCACTGTCTACAGCTCACATTTATGAAGCGATTTCATTATAACTTGGAAGGATAACTTGGTATGATGTCTAGATGATACTGTCCTATTTTGGTCACGATCGATCAGCCTTTATCCGCGACTGGTCACGTGACCTAGATTCCTTTTGCAGTGTCTACAGTTTGTTATGTGTACCCATACTATGTATGGTACACATAATGCCGGCATCCGGGGTGACCATCCATCGTTCGTCCATCCTTTGTCCGTCCGTCTGTCTGACCGTCTGTCCGTCCATCCGTCTGTCCGTCCGGCGTCTGTATCCATTTCTTTGGCATTTGATAACTTGAAAAATATTGCTTGGATTGTCAAGTTACTTTATATTTGTGTTCAGGTTACTAAAGTGCCGAGCTGTATAGTTTTTGGTGTAAATCGGATAATTTGATCCCGAGATATTAACCCTTTATCCTTCAAATTGAAAATTCCTCCAATCCCTTTGGCATTCGTTAACTTGGAAAATATTACTTGGATTGTCAAGTTACTTTACATTTGTGTTCAGGTTACTGATGTGCCAAGCTGTATAGTTTTTGGTGTAAATCTGTTATTTTGATCCTGAGATCATTAACCCTTTATCCTTCAAATTGAAAATTTCTCCAATCCCTTTGGCATTCAATAACTTGAAAAATTTTGCTTAAATTGTCAAGTTACTCTATGTTTGTGTTCAGGTTACTGATGTACCGAATTGTATAGTTTTTGGTGTAAATCTGATAATTTAATCCTGAGATATTAACCCTTTATCCTTCAAATTGAAAATTCCTCCAATCCCTTTGACATTCGATAACTTGAAAAATATTGCTTGGATTGTCTAGTTACTTTATATTTGTGTTCAGGTTACTGATGTACCGAGCTGTATAGTTTTTGGAGTAAATCTGATACCGAGATATTAACCCTTTATCCTTCAAATTGAAAATTCATCCAATCCCTTTGGCATTCGATAACTTGAAAAATATTGCTTGGATTGTCAAGTTACTTTATATTTGTGTTCAGGGTACTAATGTACCGAGCTGTATAGTTTTTGGTGGAAATCTGTTATTTTAATCCTGAGATATTAACCCTTTATCCTTCAAATTGAAAATACCTCCATTCCCTTTGGCATTTGATAACTTGAAAAATATTGCTTGGATTGTCAGGTTACTTTATAATTGTGTTCAGGTTACTGATGTGCTGAGCTGTATAGTTTTTGGTGTTAATCTGATAATTTGATCCGGAGATATTAACCCTTTATCCTTCAAATTGAAAATTCCTCCAATCCCTTTGGCATGAGATAACTCAAAAATATCAATCCGATTGTCATGTTACTTTATATATTTATTCAGGTTACTGATGTGCTGTGCTGTATAGTTTTATGTAAATCTGATAATTTGATCTGGAGATATTAACCCTTTATCCATCAAATTAGACACTCCTCCAATCCATTTCTATATGTGCCCATACCTTGTATGGTGTACATAATGTCGGCATCCGTGGTGGCCCTCCATCATACAGCTTTCTACTAGTTGCGCGTATGGGTACACATCTGACGATTTCATCGGACTATTTTTTTTTATGGAGGGATTTCATTGTAACTTGGTTGGATAACTTGGTATTTTATCTGGATGAGACTCTCCTGTCTTGGTTATGATGAGTCTTCCGTGACTGCCAAACTGTCACGTGACCTATAGATTCCTTTAGCAAAGTCTATGAGTTATATTTATGAAGGGATTGCATTGTAACTTGGTAGGATGACTCATTTTGGAATGATTTTACTGTAACTTGTTAACTTTGGTTGACATACATTAACTGTGAGGGCCACATTAACCCAGGCCTCAGTCCTTAAGTACAGTCTACAAATAAAATTATTCTTATTGAAAATATAGAATATAGGGAACAGAAATTAACATATTCTCAATTACTACAATTCTTGT
Source organism: Pictodentalium vernedei (assembly GCA_031216915.1). Lineage (NCBI taxonomy): Eukaryota > Metazoa > Mollusca > Scaphopoda > Dentaliida > Dentaliidae > Pictodentalium > Pictodentalium vernedei. The sequence continues at coordinate 130,250,604 of CM062297.1, forward strand.
CTTATTTAATAATCCTTTCATAAACATTGAACAATTACCCTTTTCATCAAACGCAACACACAGTCAAGTTAAGCTACAGTGTCATTGACATTTTCATTTGATTATGCATTGTTGGTGTCTATTGGAAGCTTTCTTTCAACACTGAACCAAGATGGCCACCAGTGGTCAATTTATTATGGCTTCCATGGCAGCCTTCTTGAATTTGGTTTTCGTCCAATATCTGATGAATGCTAACCCAAATCAGTTTAATTGTTATGACCTGCCAATTTTGGCAAGGGCATTAAGTGTGTTTCTGGACAATAACTTTAGTTTGATGTAACAAAATGAAACAAAATTTTATACGTAGGTTTATAATCACATAATACAGATTGGGATTGATAGTGGGCTTGGTCCGATATTTGTGGGCAGAGTTATGGCCCTTTTCTGACTTAGAAAACATGTTGATATTGATTTCCGGATGGTAACTTGAGTTATAGGTGTCCAGTTGCAATCAAACTTCGAATATAGCTTACTGTAGACAATATACCAGACAGGTTTGATATTGAGTGTTGTGTGCTTATTTTTATCTGAGTTATGGCCCCTTTTTTGGGCATTGTTTACCACTAAATATAGTTTATCATGAATCGGGGGCCTTAGTGTCCTATGGACACATTTGATGGCCTGCTGCATTGGTGCTATGGCTTAACAGAGATAAGATATTTATTAATTTGATATCAACAAAGATAAATGATTAGAAACTCATGCTTGGCAGGGGGGGGGGGGGAGTGGGGGGAGGGGGGTGGTCATAGCCACCCTTGTGATTGCACTTGTTTTGTGATGCATTGTTGGTGTCCAGACAAAGCTTCCTTTTGATTTTGGTTATGCCCCCAAAAGACTTATGTACCCTTTTATGACACTATCGGGGGAATAAGCCATGCTTCGCATTGCTCTTGTTTGTCACAATAGGCTTAGCAATTGATTCTCCAGAACTACTAAGAATAATCAAAGGCTGAATCCAATGGAGATGTTTACAGACAAGGTTTTTAGCTCACCTGAGCAAAGCTCAAGGGGAGCTTTTAACTAACCACTTTCTGTCTGTCATCTGGCATCCATCCAACATAAACCTGACATTATCGACTTCTCCTCACAAAATCCCTGGACCAAATTGAACCAAATCTGGTGTGCATCTTCCTTATCATATGTCAATTCAAGTTTGTTCAAATAAAGTTGCCACGCCCACAGCGGGCACCACAAGGGGCATAACCCTGAAAGCACCTACAAAAAAAGATTTCTTCAGATCCAGTGCATGGTCAGAATCTTCTCATACATATATTTGGTATACATCATCTCTGGGGGGGGGGGGGGGGGGGGGGGGGGGTAGATTCAAGGTTGTTCAAATCAAGTTCCTCGGTTAATATTTGGGCTCCCTGTGGGAACCCAAATTTTAACTTGGTGCAATATGAGGAATGTCTTTAAAAATCTTCTTCTTCAGATCTAGTGGTCAGAATCTTTTCATATTTGGTATAAGTCATCTTCAAGGGGTCCAGATTGAAGTTTGTTCAAATCGAGTCCCTGGGTTAATATTTGGGCTCCCTATTGGAGCCAAAATTTTAACTTAGTGCAATATGAGGAAATTTCTTTAAAAATCTTCTTCAGAACTTAGTGCAATATGAGGAAATTTCTTTAAAAATCTTCTTCAGATCCAGTGGTCAGAATCTTTTCATATTTGGTGTACATCATCTCTCGGGGAGCCAGATTCAAGTTTGTTCAAATCAAGTCCCTGGGTTAATATTTGGGCTCCTTATTGGAACCTCAGTTTTAACAATGTGCAATATGATGAAATTTCATTGAACAGTTCAGATCCACCATCCGAATGCTTTCATATTTAGTATACAGCATCTGGTGAGGGGGGGGGGGGGGGGGGGGTGGTGGGGGGGTGGTATTAGGGTGTGTGTGTAAGATTTAAGTTTGTTCAAATTGGGTCCCTGGGTTAATATTTATGCTTTATTATATTTCTACAGCTTTTTCCTTTGTAAATAAAAACCATATCCTACTCCCATGACCTCGAAAGTGTTATTCAACTCCCACAGCAATATCCTACTCCCAGTCATGACAGACTACTTTTACCATTGCAGTTGTTCCGCCTCGCAATCCAGCGATAACACCCAATCCACTTCGACAAATATTCTTCTTGATATTCCAACGGACAGCGAACAATAACTATATACACATCCACACAAAGTTATAAGAAGTTGAACATGACTACTCATTCATGGTGATTGATTGAATTATTTCTTTAAAATGTGTTGATTTCCTTCATAAGTTCATATCTCCCATCACTTGAATTTCCATTTGAAAACGAGCATCATTGCATTCCTTTCTGATGATGTCATATTATCAGTTCATTCATTCATGTTTTTCTAATCATCAAAACAACTTGAGCGACCTTGGAAAACTGCTCTTGGATGATGCAAGAGGGGTATTTGTGTTGCAGATATTATCAGGGAAATATAATAAACATAATAGTTCATTGCTTGGAGTAACGTAAAAATAACCTACCGCATCCCACTCGAGAATAAACATCATACATTACTCCAAGCAGTGAACTACAGTTAAAACTAGAAGTCCTGTCATGAAATGCGCACAAATAGCACATCGACCTGCGCGTTAATCTACTTGTTATGACCATAGTAAGGCTTTCAAATTCTGTACATATGGCCTGTGCACAAGCAATGTTTCAGCCAATGGACCTCCGGGTAACCCGGAGGTCCATTGGCAGAAACATTGCCTTTGTTTGCTATGAGAAACCAGAAGGACCTGTCATGCTTTGGGTGCCATTTGATATGTCAATTGTGCGCTATTCCTACACGCTATATTTGATCGGGGGGCAGTGACATAACAACCCTTGGAAATTTGGCAGTGCTAGTCTACCGCTGATAGCATTGGAAGCAGTCAGGAAGACCCAGGATAATAATCTTCTGGCATGGACACTAGAGTTATGAATAATTTCATGACTTCATTCCTCTGTAGTGTTGATATGAACCATGACTAACTGAATGTGATCCAAAATAGTTCTTTGAACCACTTTGTCAGGTGAGCGATTAAGGTCCCTTGGGGCCTCTTATTTATAAAGAGTGATGTAGTTTGAACTATTGCATTTTTTTTCCAAGCTAAGGAGCCTGAAGTGTTGTTCACTATAAGTTCATGTTCTTACCACATGGAGAAACCGAACTAAAACTGCATGAGGTTTTTCCTGAACCCAAACTGAAATCGAACCGAATTTGAAAAATCAAACCCTCCTAGCTTATGATGTGTTTCTAACTACCTGGGTACATGTAGGCCTTCACAGTAATTTACTATTATACCAAAACTCTGTATTTTTTTTTATACTGATACATCCTTCATGTTTCACTCACTTCAAGTTTCCATATATCCAGCAAATTATTAACCGGTAGAGTGCTGAATTATTTTTGGCCATCAAAATTTGTTCACATGTCTTTGCCTTGTTACAATTTATGGGAGAGTGCCTACAGGCACTCTCCCATAAATTGTAACAAGACAAGTCCCTTCAGACTAAATAATATCACTTTAAAGATAATACGAAACACATCCACCGAGTATGAAGCCTTCAAGTTGCAGTATCTTCACCTCAGAATAAAGCCCAAAAATGGGCTTCCAGCACTCTACCAGTTAAGAAGGCTGCATATTTATTTTGTAATGAGCATTTTACCGACAATTTTTTAAACAAGTTTAGCAGTTTGAAATTCATTACCATGCAGGCCCAGCTTCATGTAGTTTGAGAGAACATAAAAGAAATCCGCTTTTTGGCTGTTAATATTTGAGGACAATATTATTAATAATTGAAGGAGAAATCTGATCATTTCTTTAGGTCAAGTTAATACTGTCGAGCCATATTAATTAAATAGCCACCAGCCAGCAAAATATATTTTCACAAACAGAGGAATTCAAATAACAGGAATTTCGTCATTTAATTTTGTTCTGAGGACAAATTATGTGTCTATTTAAGCTGTTATATCTTGTTGACAGAGCTCTGTCCAACAAGATTTAACAGAATAAATGCTTGAATCGGAAGAACAAGTGCTGAAGCCAAATAGCTCTGTTATGCTTAAGATTTTTAGCTCACCTTGACAAAGTCAAGCTGAGCTAAGCACATCGCTCTCCACCTGTCGTCTGTCCATCCGTTGTCTGTCAACACCATGTTTTGGTCTTCTCATCCAAAACCACTGGGCCAATTCAAGTGAAAGTTTGTGTTAGTGATGGTCCTGAAGTGGCATTGCATTTTTGTTCAACTCAACATGCCCAGCCCCGGCATAGGGAGGGGGTGGGGGAAAATGCTCCAATATATTTTTAAAATCTTCTCATGAACCAGTGGGTACAGTGACTTGATATTTGTTATGGAGCTTCCTTTTGAGGTGCAGATTCAAGTTTGTTCAAACAAAGTTTGTGAAGCAACATTTGGCTTTGTAATCGGAGGGGTTAGATTTTTGGCCCGACCCAAAATTTATATTTTCGTGTATAAAAAGAAATTCCCACATCCCCATGGGAACCCCAGGCGCTAAAAATAGAAATATTTTCACATTTTACATTATCATGAACTGAAGAAAAGACATAATGCTCTGACTATTTGTCACTCCTGAGGGGCTCAAGGATTGACAATGTATCCTATGAAGATGGATTGCTTAATGCAAACTCTTTCCTGATACAGCTGTCCATCTGCCCACCTGTCCGTCCATCTGTTGATAGACCTGATTTCCACTTTCTAATTAAAGTTCTACATGGTTGATTGAAACCAAACTTGGTGTTATGGAGCCCTATTATGATTTCAGAATTGATATGTCCTTGCTAAATAATTATAAACAATATTTTCTAAAATTGTGTTTAATTAGAATAAGGAGATTCTAGCTGGTGTAATCACTTGTTTTCACTGAGTGACCTTTGAATGTACCTACAATACGTGGAGAGTGTATTATCACTAAATCACCCACAGAGTGGAGATTCCACCCAAGCAATAATTGCAAATTGTTGCAAAGCATAACAAGCACAAGCAAAGTTCCAACCAGCGGACCTCCGAGTTATACCCAGAGGTCCATTGGCTGAAACATTGCTTGTGTTCTTTGTCCACATGTACAGAATTTGAAAGTGATACTCTGGGTGATAACTCCACTCCCCGGGTGATTTCGTCACAATCCACTCTCCACGTACTGTACTAACATATTTCCAAATACTGTTTCAGAGGATCTACTTTTAGCTCACTGATTGTCTATTTGGGACACACTTAAAATTAGACAGATCCAGAAACCTAATGAGGTGATTTGGTTCTCATCCGATCACCGAAGTTAAGCAACGTCGAGCCCGGTTAGTCCTCGGATGGGTGACCGTCTGTGTGATCGATTCGGACTCCCGTGTTGTGTCCTTAGGCAAGGCACTTTAACCTGATTGTCCACATGGGGGCATGATGACGCCGTGTACTAAGGCGTGCTGCACATTGATGTCCGCATGTCTTCAACCAATCTAATTCTGCCTGTGCTGCAGTGCGGAGTTACGATGTTGGGGGCTGGCAGCTGCTCGTGGTTGCTCGGTGGTTCTCTCCGGGTACTCCGACTTCCTTCACCCATAAAACTGTCATGGTCATGATTGGCCATTGTGCATAAGTATTGATCTTAAACAACAATAAATAAATAAACAAATAATGAGGTGATTTAATTCAACCAATCAGCAATTAGTGGAACAAAGGAACTGTGGAGAAATTTCTCTTTCTGGGACTTTCCATTTGATGACTATATAAACAAACTTCACACATTTTATCTCATTCATTCATCTGATGGTTTGTTCTTACATACACAACATTCAAGCCAGAAAATAAGCAGACTGTCAAAATGAAGTCCCCATAGGGTGAATTTAGTGAAGCTCCCCTGCACAGCAGGGTAGCATCACTAAATTCACCCTCTGAGGACCTGCAGAGCAGGGTAGCATCACTAAATTTACCCTCTGTGAAAGAGGTACTCAGAGGATAAGTTGGCCCACTGTATGGGATAGCATCATCAAGTCACTCTCTGGGGACCTCATTATGCAAATATCAGACTGCTTATTTACAGGCCTGACAACATTGAAATGTGGCCATTGTTTATATATTCAGAAGAACCCTATTTATTTTGGGGTCAGTGTACTAAATGTAAAGGTAACAGTGACCTAACTGGTTTCTGCTCCATAACTTTGGGGGTGCAGTGGCATTGTGATAACTGGTTCTTGTCAGATCATCAAAGTTAACCCTCTGCACACTGATGTCAAAATAACAAAGTTTTCTGCAGCAAATCTTTCGCATAATGCAACTGTAAATTTAATAAATTATATCTTGTTTGACAGAGCTCATTGAGCTCTGTCAAACAAGATATATTTTATTAAACTTTTTATTCTACATGGACAATATGCAGTCAATGATGGAAATTTTGAAATACTATCAGAGTGATAGGAGTTAAGTAACGTTGAGCCTGGTTAGTCCTTGGATGGGTGACGATCTGAGTGATCGATTCAGACTCCCACGTTGTGTCCTTGGGCAAGGCAATTAACCCTGATTGTCCACATGGACGCTGTGTACTAAAGCATACTGCATGTCGATGGTGCACGCATACAGTTAAAACTAGAAGTCCTGTCACGAATAGTGCGCTTATCTAGGCTTAATTGCGCGTTGGAATTGCGCGCAATTTCCACATCGAATGGCATCCAAAGCACGGCAGGTTCCCCTGGTTACTGATAGCAAACACATGCAATGTTTCTGCCAATGGACCTCCGGGTTACCCGGAGGTCCATTGGCTGAAACATTGCTTGTGCACAGGCCATATGTACAGAATTTGATAGCTTTACTTGGGCCATAACGCGTACATTAACGCGCATATCAACGTGCTATTTGTGCGCATTTCATGACAGGACTTCTAGTTTTAACTGTATATATGCGCATGTCTTCAACCAATCTAACCCTGCCTGTGTGGCAGTGCAGAGTTATGATGTTGGGGAGCTGGCAGCTGCTCATCATTTCTCAGTTCTCTCCGGGTACTCAAATAAGCTTCCTCCACCTGTAAAACTGTCACCGACACAATAGGACCTTGGCTGTTTAAAGTGTCGTTAATCCTTAATAAATAAATGCTCCATAACATTAGATATTGGTGAGGTTACTGTGTCAGCGTATTTTTTTTTCTGGGTGATTAGCCACCCCTGATGGCAACCTGTAGTTTGAAAAAATCACAATATTTTTTATTTCATTAACAGGACAAATTTGGACTGAATTTATGGTGAATGATTTGATTTTTTGAAAGTTATATGCATTTCAAGCAGGTTATTCCATTAGGCAATATTCAATTTAGGCTTTTAAAAAAAATTCTTGTTTCTCAGGCACCTCCCTCGTCATAGAAAATCTGCCTCATCACCCTTTTTCCACCTGGAAATCTCTTCCCAACACTATTTTGCACTTTGAGGACAAAAATTTAACCAACTATATCTTGTTTGACAGAGCTCTGTGAGCTCTGTCAAACAAGGTTTAGTTGGTTAAATTTTCAACTACATTATGAGAAATTGTCACTGCTGAAAACTTTGCCACATACAGTTAAAACTAAAAATCCTGTCATGAAATGTGCACAAATAGCACGTTGATCTGCGCGTTAATCTACATGTAAAAGCCATAGTAAGGCTGTGGAATTCTGTGCATAAGGCCTGTGCACAAGCAATGTTTCAACCAATGGACCTCCGGGTAACCCGGAGGTCCATTGGCAAAAACATTGCTGTGTTTGCTTTGAGTAACCAGTAGAACCTGCCGTGCTTTGGATGCCATTCGATATGGCAATTGCACGCAATTCCTACGCGCAATTATGATAAGCGCACAGTTCGTGACAAGACTTCTAGTTTTAACTGTAATAGTGTGAGTAGTTAAATTTCTGATTCCAACAATTTTAGATTTGTGTTCTGAATGAACAAAAAAAAAAAAGAAGCTTCCCTCCCTCATCATAAAATTGAGGAAAAATTTCCTGAGTACAAACAAGACAAACAAATGGGTTCAGTCAAATTTGTTAGTTTCAGCTCCTACTGCAAAGATAAACATGTAGGCTGTATTTGTTTGTAGCTTTAATATACGAAAGTCAGCATTGCATCAGGAAATATCTCGATTGTCCTTTGGCAGTGTGATTGGAGTAGAAGGATGGATATTCCAATTAATGGTATTGCCAGTTAGGTGAAGTGTCATGTACTCAATTTATTGTCTGAAAGAAGAAGTTGTTCATGCGGATATAGGAGAGGTTAGTTAATTTGTTTGTGAAGATACAATTATTTAACTGCCTTGCTGCCAAATTAATTTGCGTGGATATCATAGCCTTTTTTAGTTTTTAGTGCTTTGATCTAGTCTAGGATGGAGGACATTCTTTCATACTTTGTTTCTGCTGAAGTAATACAACATTTATGTCAGGCTTTGCATTGTGTCGTAGCTGAGGCTGAAAGGTACTGCGATCAGCCCAGAAAATGATTTTCCATGGCCTACAGTAAGCCTTTAAAAAATACTTTTTTACTATTAAGTTCAATGAAAACAGGCTCCAACAACACGAAACAGCCCCCCCCCCCCACCCCCCCCATGTCCATTCCACAAGGCATATCATAGCCCTTGATACTACTAAAAAACTCCAGGCCTTGTATGTACATGTGTGTTGTTACAAAATAGCCTGTAAACAAGTGGACAGCTTCTGCCTTAAAAAAGATATTGAAGGGGAAAACATTCCTGCAAATTACTTAAGAAAGCAGTAACAAGGCAGTAAGGCCCCTCAAAGTAGCTCTTCTGTTTCTCAGGCCATTTTTTGTCAGATTGCATGTGGGCAGACAGCTTTTTATTTTATTCTTTATTTTTGTAATTATTTCTTTGCCATCAAAAGTTCACGTTTTTGGTTTGTTTTATGTTTAAGCCTCATAATCTACAGAATAGCATGGATGGGGATGAATTTTGCCCGTTTAGTGCAAGAAGGCTTTGCTAAAGCATTGCCAATCCTTAATTTCTGTGCTCAAGGGACAAATTTATCAATTCTATTAACTTGGGTAAAATATCAGACAAAACATTTAATTTTCATTTTTTTAAGTCTCCATTTGTTATAAAAAGAGACCATGCAGCAGCCAAAAGGACAATGCGGGAGGGCCAGAGAAACATCTTTTTTGGGCCTTATCAATATTTATTTTTATTATATAAAATGAAAATTCTGTTTACACTTTATTCAGTTTTTTGTACTTTTGTATTTTTTGTGTGAACGTAATTTTATTATTGATAAGAAAAACAATTTTTAATCTAAATATTGTGCAACACATGTTCATTTTGTTTATTTTGAAATTTGGTCAAATAATTGAGTGATCTGTTCAGCTGACTTAGAAGTGAAATGAACTTTTAGTCATAACTTTTGATCAAGCTGATAGAGAATTACCGTATTTACTCTATGTATTGGGACACTCTATGATTTGGGACACACATTTTTTCCAGAAAACTATATTTTTTTTATGCTCCAAAGCTTGGGACATTCAGGAGATTTGTTTCTAGTTGGCCCATCGCTAGTAGCAGACGACACTCATAAAAAAAATTCTTGAGTAACTAAAAATTTTCATTTTTTGCTTCCAAAACATAGCTTATGATCCCTCATTAAAACGAGCACAATGCACTCGTTCCAATGAGGGATTATAAGCTATGTTTTGGAAGCAAAACATGAAAATATAAAAAAAAAATTGGACGGCGATTTTCATATATAGTGCTGGAAAACGAATCACACACAACTTTATTCAGCATCAATCAAGACCAGGCTGTGTTCTTTCCCTATTTTCTAAGAATTGGGACACCTGTGAAAATAATGTATTTCCTTACGTAAATTAATAAAGTGGGACAAATGGGATATCACTAAACTAAACATTCGATCTGTGTTATTCAAGAATTCTATTTGTAAGTGTCTTTTAATAGTTGAGATGGGTGGTATTGGAATTTTGAGTTCAGTGTCGGTTTCGGTATTTTTAAGGGGGTATACAGTTAAAACTAGAAGTCCTGTCATGAAATGTCCACAAATAGCACGTCGATCTGCGCGTTTATCTACAGGCTATGACAATAGTAAGGCTATCAAATTCTGTACATATGGCCTGTGCATAAGCACTGTTTCAGCCAATGGACCTCCGGGTAACCCGGAGGTCCATTGGCAGAAACATTGCCTGTGTTTGCTATGGGTAACCAGGAGAAAACGCCGTGCTTTGGATGCCATTCGATATGGCAGTTGCACGCTATTCCAATGCGCAATTAAGCCTAGATAAGCGCACAGTTCGTGACAGGACTTCTAGTTTTAACTGTACCGCAGTATGTGTTCGGTATTTGGTATGTGACTTAACTGCGATTTGCTGATAGCACCAAAGAGGAATTCACATCAGGAAAAGCAGAATAAGTTATAGTATCATTCTACCATGCCATAAATGACACTGTCAATGAGCTCAACAGTGGCATTCTCTTACAACTACAAATCATATCTACAGTAATTTTTCTGACTTGTTCTAAAACGCACCTTAACCCTTTGAACCCCAGACGCCAGGCCTGGCATTCTGAAAAATGCAGGAGGGCAAAAAATCGCTCTCCTCAATCAGCTTAGGACAGCAATTAGCTTTACACAGCATTTTAAGTATCCAGTTGAAGGAACTCATTGAAACTGAAACCAACAGACTATTACATCAGTGATTTTATTAACTTTACTAACGTAAAGCGAAATCTCTTAGACATCTAGATGTCTCACTCAACAACCGAACACACACTTGACAAGACCTGTGTGTGTACCCAGACCTGTTGTCCTAGAAAGTCATACGCCTACCACTACCACCTTCAACCCCCAAGTTGTTGAACTTGAAACTGACAGAAAAAAAAATATTGCTGTGACCCATTTTGCTTCAAATGATAGAAACTGTGTTTGGGTATGGTTGCAGCCATTACCTTTTACCACTAAACCACTTTCAAAATGAAATTACGTGATGTTATGTGACTTCGAAGTTAAATTACATTTTTGCTTTACAACAAAAATTTAATGTGAGCATAATACATGTAATCTCAATCATCCCAGACCAAAATATTCAGGAGGGCAATTTTTCGCTCTCCTTAATTCTTTCAGGAGGGCAGTAAAGAGAGCTAAAAAATCGCTCTCCTGAAATTGCCAAGCCTGAGACGCCCATTTTCCGGCCCAGTAACATGATACTTCATAATTTCATTAAGTAGGTTGACTTTTGAGTGAAGGTGTGGTGTAGACCAATCAATATTTTCAATGTGCAGCCTTGGGCTGCACATTGAAAATATTAATTGGTCTATCCCCAAATAAAGAATATGGACTCTTCCCTTTGCTGCCATTGAACTGATTTGGAAGATGCCACTAGGTTTCAAAGGGTTAATATTTAAAGACTTATTTCAGGCTTTTGCAATCTCAAGAGCATATGCCATGACCATACCATCTTTAGGAGGGCCTTCTGACAATCGACAAAACACCTGGTCTATGATTTCTAGTCAGGTTTTGGCTGCCTTAACAAGCAACCAAGACTTGACTGGAATTCACTGCTATGCAGTTGAACATGTACAGGTTGTAGTCTACTGGGAATTCAGGACAATTGCACAGACCATTAATGGTTATTTATTTATTGGTGTTTTAAGGTCACATACTTATGCACAATGGCTAATCATGACCGTGACAGTTTTACGGGTGGAAGAAGCCGGAGAGAACCACCAAGCATCGATGAGCAACTGTCAACTCCTCAACATTCTAACTCTGTTCAAGCTCCGCTCAACCAGGGTTACAGTGGTTGAAGACATGTGCAGCATCGACTTGCAGTACGCCTTAGTACACGTCGTCATCATCCCCCATGAGGGAAACCGGGATAAAGTGCCTTGCCCAAGGACACAACGCGGGTCTGCCTGGATGGGCATCAAACTCGAGACCTCTAGCAGAGAAGTGGTTAACAAAACTGAAAATAAAATCAGTCACTTCTTTCATGAAAATGAATCTTTGACCTGTTATCAAGCCTCATCAGGGACTTAGAGATAGTGAATGTAGGAAAATTTGAATATTTGGATGGTTTTGGTATTCAGCGATTGGTTTGGTTTGGTTTTTCAGTATCCCCATGATGTCGGTATCAGTGCTGGAAGTGAACAAAATTGACAGGTGCAGTTTTAAGCTCCTGTGAATTCAGAGACGAGAGTAAATTGCACCCGTAAAATGTTAGTATATGAACTACCGAGGGAATACTGTCACCAAACACCAGAAACCTTAACCCTTTGAACTACAGTGGTATCTTCCATGCCAGTTCAATGGCAGCAGTTGGAAGAGTCAACATTTGTTATTTTGGGTAGACCAAGCAATATTTTCAATGTGCAGCCTTCAAGGGGCTGCACATTGAAAAATATTGATGGCTCTACCCCACACATTTACTGAACAGCCATCCTATTTAATGATGTTATGGCATATCATGTTCCTGGCCAGAAAAGCAGCCGATCGAGTTCAAGGGGCTAAATGTATAAGGTATTTCTGAATTATGACAGTAACTTGCTACTGGCTGCAGAGTGCAGTTTTCTCAAAACAACACACATGTTTTGCCCTCACAGTATATTAGTGCTCCACAATATTTTTCAACGAGTGCATTTTTTAGCTCCTATAAAATAGAAAACACGGGTGCTGACGGGAGCAATTGCACTCGCACCCGTCTCATTTCCAGGACTGCGGTATCAGTTCACCTTTTAGGTATATCGCCCATCACCATTCGATAGTTGTGTTATGTGAAGTGGTTAAACCAGAACGGTTTTCATTTTCTATCAAATGTCTGGATGATATAGAAATGCATATAAAGGACTTAATATACATATTTCTATATTCAGTTTTCAATCTAAATGGTTCTCTTGAAGTCAGGATCATTTACTATCAATCGAATGTCTGGAGGGTATGGAAATTCATTAATATCATTTAGAAGATATCATATGCCATTTAGTGTATTTGGAGATTGTACAGTGGAGCACAGTTAATTAGATATCTCTTAACTGAATAACCTTGTTAAGTAAATATAACTTTCAAGCACAAAACCATTTACCATACCTTCAGTACCAATTTGACCTGTTATTTGCATATAGGTTATAGAGTAAACTCCTGTTAATTGAATTAAAATCCTGTGATATGTTGAGAAATTACCCTAACCATCACCATGTTTCTAGACCTATTTGGTCTCCATACAGTTAAAACTAGAAGTCCTGTCACGAATAGTGCGCTTATCTAGGCTTAATTGCGCGTTGGAATTGTGCGCAATTGCCATGTCGAATGGAACCCAAAGCACGGCAGGTTCTCCTGGTTACTCATAGCAAACACATGCAATGTTTCAGCCAATGGACCTCCGGGTTACCCAGAGGTCCATTGGCTGAAACATTGCTTGTGCACAGGTCATAGGTACAGAATTTGATAGCTTTACTTGGGTCATAACGCGTACATTAACGCGCATATCAGCGTGCTATTTGTGCGCATTTCATGACAGGACTTCTAGTTTTAACTGTACATCCTAATATGCATTTATTCCCACCCAAATAGCAAGATGGGGTTTCTCTTGCCACTGAAATAAGGGTAAGTTGGGATCCTTTAATCAATTTTTAGCTGTGACTAGCAGCTCTATAAGTGGCAATGTCAGTCTGTCGGTCTGTCTATCAGTCTGTCTGTCGGTCTGTCTGTGACCAACGAGTTTCATGTTGGTCTGCCTGTGACCAACGAGTTTCAAAACTCAATAACTTTTGAAATACGTGATGGAATGACTTTATATTTGGCACGTAAGTGTATCTTATTGATGTCTAGCCACTGTTCAGTGCATGTGTTCCAAGTATTTTTCTTGGAGTTATAGCCCTTGATGAACTTAGAATTTTGTGAGATTGCACATCGCAGCTACAGCGTCAGTGTCGCGATTTTTCCTCCAGTAAATTGAATGGATTATTTCCCTATTGATTTCTTCAGTAAAATTTAGATGAATTTGTCATCAAATCTAATTATGGCTGCTGTGAAGCAGCCATGGCTAGATTTGATGAAAAATATCTTGAAAATACTCAGTGGGTTAAGAGTTAATCTATTTTGTCTTGTTTGATAGTGAGCTCTCCATGAGTTCTGTCAAATATGATATAATAGAATAAATGCTCATTTTATATCAAGAATACAGGAAAGTTACCAAATTCCTGTCCTGTCCTATACTCCTAAGCTACATGGATGTTTTGAGGCAAAAATTTAAAAATTAAATATCTGATTGACAATATTTGGGTATAGAGCTGGCTACATACATGAATAGGTCTTACATCCCAAGGAAAAGTAAAGATCTACAAAAGCTCACGATGTGCCTATAATGTGTTCAAACTCCTGACACAAAACAATTAACTGACATTGCCTTACCAAGTGCATTTACGTTGTTACAATTTAATTTCCTGTTTCTTTGTGGATAAAAAAAATTCAAACTGTAGAAAACATGCTTTTCATTAACAATTGAAAAAATCACAATGTCAAAGAATGCAGAGGAACAGGAACTAATGTTTTCCATTTCAATGATTTTATCATGATGCTACCAGAAATGAAATGGAATTTTTATCCTACAATCGGCTTGTCTGATATCTCCAACTGTTCTCAGTATTTACAGTTAAAACTAGAAGTCCTGTCATGAAAGGCGAGCAAATAGCACGTCGATTTGCGCATTAATGTACGCGTTATGGCCATAGTAAGTCTATCAAATTGTGTACATATGGCCTGTGCACAAGCAAACAAGCAATGTTTCAGCCAATGGACCTCCGGGTAACCCGGAGGTCCATTGGCAGAAACATTGCCTGTGTTTGCTATGAGTAACCAAGAGAACCTGCCGTGCTTTGGGTGGCATTCGATATGACAACTGCGCGCAATTGCTACGTGCAATTAAGCCTAGAGAAGCGCACATTTCGTGACAAGACTTCTAGTTTTAACTGTAGAAGTAATCCCCTATACTGAAGCAGTAACCTCTTTTTCTAATGAATCGGCCTCATCCACCAGTGTAATTGACAAATATAGTTGTTAAAAAAAACCCAAAAGTTTTCACAAAATTTTCACAAAACCATATCCAGTGACCCCTCATTGGAACGAGCACATCAAACTCATTCCAATGATGGGCCATGGCCACATGGTATGGTTTGGTGGATTTTTTTTTTAAAAATTAAAAAAAAAAAACAATACAGGGTTCCCATGCGGCCTTGGATTCAAGGAATGGCCTTGAATTTAACAAAGTGTGGTTCAAGTACTTGAAATCCTGGAAAATGGTCATGGGAGCCTTGAAAATCCTTGAATTTTTGCGAAATAAAAACATGCTGATGATATCGGTAATTAACAGCCTCCATCGTTGGGTATATTAGTGATCATATATCATCATTCACGGTGGTAATGCCTTAAATTCCTTGAATTTGGTTGCTGTAATGCCTTGAAAAATGCTACAAAATGTCGAGCAATGGCCTTGTATAGAAATGGCCTTGAATAGCCTTAAATTTCATCAGCCCTTGCCTGCAGGAACTCTGCTATAATTAAAATAATATATTTGATATCATGTGCGTTCGGAAAAGGGTTAACAATAATTATTTTTTTTTTATATTTACAGAGTTCAAAGTGCAGAGAACATCACATGCCAGAAGTGTTTACAAAAAGGTCATTGGACTTACGAATGTTCAGGAAAACGTAAATATGTTTATCGAGCCTCACGTACAAAAGATATGATGAAACGTTTAAAACAAGATGAAGAAAAACAGAAATTAGAATTGTTGTGAGTATACTTATTGACATAACAGTTTGTAGTTGAAAAAAAAAAAAATTAGGTTCAAATTGTTTTGGTAGAAATGTAAGAAAGAAATAAAGAAAAGAAAGAAAGAAAGAAAGAAAGAAAGAAAGAAAGAAAGAAAGAAAGAAAGAAAGAAAGAAAGAAAGAAACAAACAAAGAAACAAAGAAACAAAAAAAGCTACAGTAAAATTAAGTAACAGACAGAAAGAAACGCCACATCAGACCTTTAGATCAGACTAATTTGGGCACAATGGCAAATATGGATGTGGCCTGCATGGTTGGAGATAAAGCACCGGTATTTTCTTCTTCTTGGCATCTGTGTTAGGTTTTAGGTCCACCGTCTTAAAATGCTAGTGCTAGTTTACAACCCCTTGTTATAGGTCTTTACCATTATCACTGGTTCCCTCCCACCACCTTTTGACGTAAGTTTACTTGACAAACTCGAGAAGCCTTCTTGGTTTCCCAGTGTCAAGCCAAAGGTCTGTTTGATTGTAAATAACACATGGCATTTACTGAGAAATGCCACAAACATGAATATAATAGATCTCAAGCTTTAATTGCATGATCACATAGAATTTGCCGCAGAAAAGCAATTGCCGTTGACAGTGTTGTATATGACATCGTTAGTTAGGAAGAATTTAAAGGCCTGGCCACTTTTCCTTTTTAGAATCTCAATGACCCCGTAAGAGAAAAAGCTTTATCCTTTTTATTTTGAGAGTTTTTATGTTTATTTAATGTTATATTCAAAAATTGAAAATTATATCTGTTGAGGAAAAACATTCACATGTACAAATTATTTATTTTTTGGTGTTTAAAATCACATACTTATGCACAATGGCTAATCGTGACCGCGACAGTTTTACGGGTGGAGGAAGCCGGAGAGAACCACTGAGCAACAATGAGCAACTGTTAGCTCCTCAATATTCTAACTCTGTTCAAGTAGGGTTACAGCGGTTGAAGACATGTGCACCATCGACGTGTAGTATGCCTTAGTACACAGCGTCATCGTGCCCCCATGTTGGCAACCGGGATAAAGTGCCTTGCCCAAGATAACAACGCTAGTCGTCCTGGACAGGGATCGAACTCGGGACCTCGAGCATAGAAGTCCAACAGTCTACCACTGAGCCACCGCGCTTCCACAGGTACAAATAAAAACATGTTAAATTAGTGTCATTGGCCTATTTTTTTCCAGACCATTTTCATGTAGATTTTTGGAAAAAAATCTTTGGATTTGAAAACCTATATGGTAAGGCCCCACAAAGTAGATCTTCTCTTTCTAAGACCATTTTTTTTGTAAAATTTGCATGTAGGTGGGCAATTTTTTATTTTATTTTTGTAATTATTTCTTTGCCATCAAAAGTTCATGTTCTTCAGGTTTATTTTTTACGTTTTAGGCTTCATAATCTACAGAATAGCATGGGTGGTGGTGTATTTCGGCCCTTGGGTGCAAGAAGACTTTGCAATGCTAAAGCAATGCAAAGCCTTGTTGCACTCAAGGGACATATTTATCGATTTTATTTTAACGTGGGTAAAATATCAGACATAAGGCCTAAAAAAATAAAAAAATCTGTTTCTCAGGCCCTCCCGCCTGGTCCTTTTGGCTGCCGCATGCTCTCTTTTTATAACAAATTTAAACTTAAAAAAATTAAAAATTAAATGGTTTATGTCTGATATTTTACCCAAGTTGAAAAAATTGATGAATTTGTCCCTTGAGTGCAAGAAGGCTTTGCAATGCTTTAGCATTGCAAAGCCTTCTTGCACTCAAGGGATGAAATACATCACCACCCATGCTATTCTGTAGATTATGAGGCCTAAACCTTGAACCAAGAACATGAACTTTTGATGGCAAAGAAGTAATTACTGAAATAAAATATAAAATAAAAAACCGCTCGCCCGCATGCAATTTTACAAATAATGGCCTGAGAAACAGAAGATCTACTTTGTGTGGCCTAAACCATTTAATTTTTATTATTTTAAGTTTGTATTGGTTATAAAAAGAGAGTATTTGACTTCTACCAATGCTAACAGTTCTTTTTGAGAGTTTGTACGTTGGGGTGTCTGACAGTTGCTTGAGAGCACAACATATTCACCCTTTTGCCAGATAGAGTAAGTGACAGGAGTTCATAGGGGCCACTAATCCAGTTCTCTTCCAGTAAGATAATTGATCAGCTTTTTTTTGGTGGATCTTGTAGTTTGGGTTTCTGAAAAATCTGGAATCAAAACTGGAATACACATAAAATACGACCAGCTCTACCAAGGAGTTGAAAGTTGCATCCAGTATAGAGACCAGCTGACAAGGTGACTGGGGCACAGATGTTGCCTTGGATCAGCAAAATTTGCTCCGCCTTCAATAAAAAGTGACTCTGAAGTCACTTTGGAAAAATTCAGCCTACCTTGAAATTGTGTGAATTTTGCACAAAATTTTGTTCAATAATCACCTGAAATATGTTTTACTGGAAGTATTTAATGATGTTGGGACTTGGAGCAGCTAATGTTCATAGTAACTAAAAATAAAATAAAATAAACAGATCAAAAAATGTCAAAATTATCACAGTGAAAGCCAGCAGGTTTATGCTTACAAGTTAAATTGAAAATAATTGGCAAGCAGTGCAAGCAGAAGACATGATTTTGTGTTCCAACATTTTTTTCAAAATTACTTTTTGTTCGAACTAAGAAGTCTTGTAGAGGGTATTTTTCTGGAAAACAACAGTTTTTTGTTGAAAATGTCATGTAATTCATATCTTAAGTGTCAAAAACGAAAAGTTTTTAATCTATTCACAATTTGCTAAGGATCACCCATGCTCATCGAAATATTTGTATGTAAGAGGTAAATGTGTGGTTCTAACCACTATCCACAGTTCAGATAAACTTTCCCATTTCATTTTTTATTACCTGTGTGCAGTCATACATGGGGAAGTCAAGGAAGGTGAAGGTGGCTGGTCAGCCCCTCTTCTGAGGATTTTAAATCGCTTGCTGAAGAACTTATTTTTATCAAAAATGATTTATTCATGTCAAGAAAAACAGTTTTTGTGGGCAGTGTCTTCCCCTCTGGCATTCAAACTCTTTCTGACAGCGTTTCCTCATTCTTGGACCGATTTCAGAATATTTTTGTGACAGATTGTCCTATTCACCAACAAGGGTTTGACCGAGTTCTTGGGGGGTATTAAGTTGGCTGTGAGGGACTTACCTGCTGCCTAGAGCCTGCCCCTTACATGCTCTATGGAGTGCAGGGCTCGCCTTGAGTAAAATGGTCGGGGCCTAAAAAAAGTCCCCCACATATTGAGGTCGGGGCCTTTTCGGGGCTGATTTTCCATCTTGTCCATTAATGTTAGTGCTTTTTTGTGGAAAATGTCGGAGCTTGAAAAAAAGCCCCCGGCAAGTGCTCCTCGGGGCTGATCTCGGGGCCTGGGCTGATCAGCCCCGACTCAAGGCAAGCCCTGGGAGTGAAGGCCAAGAGAGCATACTAGCCAACACATCCTCTGAATTCCTTTGCCCTCTACTTAATGGGTCGCCAATCTGAGTCAGTGGGTCCTGCAGTATCACCCATATAGGATGAAGTCTGCACCTACTGCCATTACATACTAGTACTGTCACCCAAAGGTCCCTGAATCTCATTTATGTGCCATTTTCCATTCAGATTCTCATTCTTAATGAGACGAGGGTCTGTGTGGTAATCCAAACTGACAGCAGCCGACCATTATTGAGCCACAACCAAACTCTGCCACACTGACATCAGCATTGCGGTAACCAGTTCTTGTCAGATCACCAAAGTTAAGCAACATCAAGCCTGGTTAGTCCTTGGATGGGTGATTGTCTGAGCGATCGATTCAGACTCCTGCATTGTGTCCTTGGGCAAGACACTTAACCCTGATTGTCCACATGGAGGCACGATGATGCCGTGTACTAAGGTGTACTGCACGTTGATGGTGCATGTGTCTTCAACCAATCTAATCCTGCCTGTGCTGCAGTGAGGAGTTACGATGTTGGGGAGCTGGCAGCTGCTCTTCGTTGCTCGTGGTTCTCTACGGGTACTCTGACTTCCTCCACTTGTAAAACTGTCACTGACATGATATGACCTTGGCTGTGAAAGTGTCATTAAACCTTAACTGGTGCTAAGTTATTTTTGGCCATCACAACTTCAACACAGGTCTTTGCCTTGTTACAATTTATGGGAGAGTGCCTATGGGCTCTCTCCCATAAATTGTAACAAGGCAAACCCTCACAGACTAAATAATATCACTTCAAAGATAATACAAAGCACATCCACTGAATGTGAGCCTTCAAGCTGTGGTACCGGCTCTTCAGAATAAAGCCCAAATATGGACTTCCAGCACTCTACCTGTTAATAAATAAATAAATCCATGAAGTCTACATGAAATCTGGTGTCATATGTATACAGACGTTGGACTAACAAATCTGTGTCTAGTTTTGAGATCTCTGCACCATTCAACTCTGCATTGTCTGTGGTAGAATTTGAACTGCAGGTTTTCTTGTACATAGTCTAGCATTATAGAGATTGTTTATGTGGATACAGTGTCTCCGACTGTATTATGTGGGTTGTTGTGTGTATTTGAAGGACACAATCATGTTTTGGAGGAATTTAGAATGTTGGTTTCTGATCCCTGAATCGAAATTATGGCAACCCCACCTGGCAACCACTGCCAACCAGGTGTCCAAAACCTGAACCATTAAACCATTGAGTCTAAAAAATGATGGCTGGAATCAAGCTTTTAGGTGAAGTTATCATGATTACTTGGTTCGCTTTCCTTTTGGCAGGTACAGTACAGCCGCCATGTACAGGTCACTTTCCACATGTGGGCAATATTTCCACAGATGCAATAATATTAGATTCTAAACACTAATTATAAGAATAATCTTCAAAAATTTAATTAATGAACCACCGGGTACAAATATGTTTTTTATTACCTGGTAAACGCATTCAGCATGGACATCACTGCCCATGTGTGAATTACAACCAGTCCACAGAGAATGTACTGTACATGGAAGTGCAAAACGTGCTGGCTACTGTATGATAAAAGTGCTATAGTTCAATAGTTGGCCTCAGACAAAGACTGGCATGGCCTGTGCATGTATTTTGAAGGACACAATCATGTTTTTGAGAAATTTAGACTATATGTATATATATGCATGGTAAATCCTTGAAGATGGTGTTCGCAGACTGGGATTTTTCTATCACAAGTCCAGAGGTCGATGGAATGATGTTGTCACTAATTGATTTTGTCTTTTGTTAGTCAGCTTTTCTTGGATGTCTGGAATTGATTTTATGTTTGATCATTCTGCCTAATTGAAAATGCTCTCTGTAAAATGTAAAAAGTCTATAAAGTATAGCTTCCTAAGTAGATACCACTTATATTACATCTGTATGTGTAGATGTGTTCATGTCATTACTTCACTAACAGTCCATTAACCCTTTACCCAACGTAACGGCCAAAACCGGCCAGCGCTATTCCCAGATATCGCCAATTAATTTTCAAAATATTTTCATTTTTTGTCTCAAAAACATAGGTTATGACCCCTCATTGGAACGAGCTCTTCGAGCTCGTTCCAACGAGGGGTCATAACCTATGTTTTTTGAGACAAAAAATGAAAAAAATTAGTTATTCAAGAATTTTTTTTTGCAAGTGTCGTCTGCTTTTCATGTTAGGTAAAGGGTTAATCTTGCCAATAAACATACTTTGTTTAACCCTTTGATACTTTTGTACATCTTATGACGTACGAAATCAAACAGCGCATTGATACTTTTGTTCGTCTTATGACGTACAGTTAAAACTAGAGGTCCTGTCACTAACTGTGCGCTTATCAAGGCTTAATTGTACGTAGGAATTGCACGCAATTACCATATCGAATGGCATCCAAAGCACGGCAGGTTCTCCTGGTTACTCATGGCAAACACAGGCAACATTTCTGCCAATGGACCTCCGGGTTACCTGGAGGTCCATTGGTTGAAACATTGCTTGTGCACAGGCCATATGTAAACAATTTGATAGCCTTACTATGGTCATAACGTGGAGATTAACGCACAGGTCGATGTGCTATTTGTGCGCATTTCATGACAGGACTAATACTGCTGTTTGTAACACACACTGCAAGTATGTAATAGCTCTCATCATTTTCATTTAGTACACTATAGCAAACATTAATCTTCACTGTGGTTTCTGATCAAGTCTTGGCTGCCTATTTAGGCAGCCAAGACTTGATCAGAAACCACAGTGAAGATTAATGCTTGGTAATTAAGACTTGAAATATTAAGTTAAGCACTCTACAACAATGATAAATGATAATCATATATATAATACATGTAAGAGTGTCACTCTCGATTATCCATCGAAAGAATATCAAAATATGATCTGAGAAGTTACACGCCAACTGAGAAGCCTATTTCTGAGATTTAAGAGCCAGGTCCTGATGTTTCAGAACCAAATACGCACTGGCGCATGCCCAGGTCGGTCCCTGACATATAGATTATTACCACCATATAGATTTCCGATATATTGTACATGCATTGAAGTCGAGACCTCGTCTTGGGGCATACATTGACAGATCCATTAGAATGAGTCGATATGATCCAGAGATGAGGTCGAATCTTCAATACAGCATCGGAAACCGACTTGGTGGTAATACAGTTAAAACTAGAGGTCCTGTCACGAACTGTGCGCTTATCTAGGCTTAATTGCACGTAGGAATTGCACGCAATTACCATATCGAATGGCATCCAAAGCACGGCAGGTTCTCCTGGTTACTCATGGCAAACACAGGCAACATTTCTGCCAGTGGACCTCCGGGTTACCTGGAGGTCCATTGGTTGAAACATTGCTTGTGCACAGGCCATATGTAAAGAATTTGATAGCCTTACTGTGGTCATAACGTGGAGATTAATGCACAGATCGATGTGCTATTTGTGCACATTTCATGACAGGACTTCTAGTTTTAACTGTACGAAATCAAACAGCACATTGATACTTTGTGGTCATTTGTTTTGTTATTATTTTTTGATTTTTTAAAGTTTTAACCTCAATTCCTATTTTCTCCAGATTAGTGCTTAGTGACAACCGTTGAGACAAATGTTATCGCAGCTTAAAATACTAATATAATCCTGCTGTCAAGACTACTTAACTAGCTGGGTCCAAGAAGCCACTCTCAGGCTTTCAAAAAGTGAGGATACCAGATCAAAACCCAACACGTTCCTTGCTTATATTTCATATTCAGTCAAACAAAAATAATATTTTGTTTATATAAATTTGTTTTATAACAAATTATTGGAGAGTGCTTGTGGACACTCTCCAATAATTTGTAATAAAACAAGTTTTGAATAACAAATTCAGACCACCAAAAATAATCTAGCCCTCAACCAGATAATCACTAATGTGAAAAATATCTTGTTATTTGTACTTTCCGACGTTTGATGTCGCATTTTAAAAAAACGTTAAAGAAACTGAATTCCCAGTGACATTTGAACGTCAGAATAATTAAAGTCTCAAAGGGTTAACTGCAATCAGATTTTTGCTTTTACAGAACTCCTGATTACAAAAAGTGACAGAGAATTTGGGGTTGAAAATATCTTGTCTGCTTTCTCCGCTGCATTATGGGTGCCATGGACAGGTCATTTACCATGGTTTGGCAATATTTCCACGGATACAATAATATTAGATTCCAAACACTAATTATAGGAACAAGAGGGGCAACGCAAAGCATGGGCCAATGGCCTTGACCCACCAAAATATTCTAAGTTGAAAGAGTGAAAAGGGGCGATAACTCTGGAAAAAATATTAGAAACTCACACTACACAGGTATCATCCCCCCCCCCCCATGATGCTCTATCACAAAACCAAATATCATTAAAATCGGAGTTGCAGTGGCTGATACAAGGGAAAATGTTGGTACGGATGGATGGATGAACAGACAGATGGATGGACTGAGGTCTCCACTAGATACCTCTCAACTTTTCAAGTCGGGGCGTAATAAACATCAAAAGTTTTATTAACCCTTTGAGACTTTAATTATCCTGACGTTCAAACGTCACTGGGAATTCAGTTTCTTCAACGTTTTTTTCCAAATGCGACGTCAAACGTCGGAAAGTACAAATAAGATATTTTTCACATTAGTAATTAAGAAGTTTTGACAGCAGGACTATATTAGTATTTTAAGCTGCGATGACATTTGGCTCAACGGTTATTACTGGGCACTATTCGGGAGAAAATAGGAATTTCAGGTTAAAACTTTAAAAAATCGAAAACTAATATCAAAACAAATGACCACAAAGTATTAACGTGCTATATTTCATTTCATACGTACAGTACGTGGAGAGTGGATTGTAACTAAATCACCCATGGAGTGGAGTTATCACCTGAACTATAAATTTCAAATTTTGTGTATATTGACTAAAAACACAAGCAATGTTTCAGCCAATGGACCTCCGGGGTTAACCCGGAGGTCCATTGACTGAAACTTTGCTTGTGCTTGTTATGATTTGCAACAAATTTGCAATTATTGCGTGGGTGGAATCTCCACTCTGTGGGTGATTTAGTGATAATATACTCTCCACGTACTGTAATAATGCGTACAAAAGTATCAAGGGGTTAACGAAGCACCAGGTGCTACCCAGTGCTTCGTTAATTAAAATTTTGCTGATGATGATTTCTATTAGCTGGTAAACACATGCTTGGACATCACTGCTCACACCTGGATTATGACCAGTCCACTGCGACTGTACTGTCAAGATCAAGCGAATTCAGGGCTTGAATGTAGATCGCATCAAGTGATGACACAAAACTTTGTGAATGCATTCCGACCAGAGCCAGTGAGGTTGGATCCAAATAGTCAGTGTGGCCTCAATGAGGGTTTGTACCTTCCAGACATGTCATCACCCACCCCAACCCCCAAAAATTGTGAGAATGCACCAAAGCTGCAATGGATGGTGAAAATGAAACAAATTCCGAGTCCTTAGGGACAATAACTCTTACACAAATACTCTAAATAACACCTGCATTGAACATGAGGCTAGGTGTAATTAAGATACACTTGCCTAACCAATATGATGTCATTTCCCCAAGTATTTTAAAAGTGATTGAATGTAAAAACTTGTTGATCACAGACTGACTGACTGACAGATAGACTGAGACAAACTGACTGACCAACTGATATTGCCACATACTGAGTGGCTTGTCACAGCTAGAAAATAAGCATTCACCATATTTCGTTTCAGAAAACAGTCTAAACAACTTTCCCCAGTGTGGTTAAGTGTTCTTAGTAATAACACAAGGCCTTAATATTTCTGCCAATTCGTTGTAAGTGGTAACATGCATAGAGCCAAATTCCGTATGCAACCTCCTTCATTTTAAAATCGGACAAATTTTGTAAGCATAAATGGCTAAATGTTCAAAAAAGACATTTTTTCTGTAAAATCTGCTGTATGTGTGTGTGTTTGGAGAGGGGAGGGGGTGGGCTTGCTGGGAGTCCATCTGCTTTTTATCTCTGCCAGTGACTAAATTAATTTCTTATCAATCCAACTTTACAATTGTTTACAACAGGCTTGCACTACAGTGGAAGTCCCTAACTCGAAAAAGTACTCTGTATTTGTAGCTCACTTGACTTTCAGTCAGGGGAGCTGTAGTGATCACTCACCGTCCGTTGTCCGTCGTAGGTGAACATTGTGTTTGCATCTTCTACTCCAAAACCGCTGAACCAATTTAATTGAAATTTGAGATAATAGTTTGTTATGACATCGCATTTTAATTTTGTTCAAATCAAGTTGCCTCGCGCCGTTGGGTGTTCTAGAGGATCTTGACCCTTCGCTGGTTTAGAGAGTCCGATGCAAAGCCACTTTGCCGGGCCGTTCCCATGTCAAACTGGCAGATACAGGTCGTGAGTTAATGGAGGCCCTCTCCTGGCTCATGCAGGTTCTTTCCAAGAGTCTTCCCGTTGCCTCCAGCATGGCTTCTAGTGGCTTCCAGGCACCCTCTGTGGCGCCACCTCCCGGGATTGGAAGCAGGCGCTTTCTGATCCCCCTGGTGTTCCTACACCATGGGAGGAATCAGCTGGTATGCCCGACATGGGCTATGTGTTTTCCGACTCCGGCGATGGGTCAGACACACCTGTCGTCAAGAGCCATCAGTCTTTTGACTTAGCGGCAGCTCTTGACCTTGTGTTTGAGTTCCTTCAGGAACTCAAACTGTCAGACCAGCCACAGGTTTCAGCCAGGCTTGGATCATCGGTCGCATGCCTACAGCCTGTGGAGCAACCTGCTTCTGGGCGCCTTCAACTGTACCAGTCGGTACAAATGGTCGACACTTTTGCAGCATTGGATTCAAAGCTGAGTTCCAAGGCTATGAAGACTTCATTCTTCACTGGCTGATACCTTTTTGCCTCCTGTGCATTATCGTTCCTTCGATTCCGCCAATCCGTTGGTCTGCCAGACTTTGACGGTCTTGGATCAGGACTCGTGCTTCCAAGCCCAAATCAGCCGTTATTCCAATGGCGACTTTGGAGTCCATGTTGGGCTTATCCAGAGAGATGCTAGGCATGTTTTCTGTCCCGGATCATGTCGTCTCTGCCTTGGCTGCTTATCTGCCTCCAGATAAGTTTGACAATATAAGGCTCCATTGCATGTGTTCTCAAAGGCACTCATGAATCTTACTCGCATGCCTGTAACATGGCTATTTTGGAATTAGTTCACCGGGACGCTGTGTTGGACACGAGCCATTCCCTTCCTGATGGGCAGCGCGCTGCTCTTCAATCCACTTCTGTGGTGGGTCCGCAACTATTCCATGATTCTGTGACGATGGTCCGGGATGACATCCTGCATCATTCCTAAGATCAGCTGCTGCTTCACCATCTTGATCCGCCTTCTGTTAGAGACGCTGGCTATTCCAAGCCTAACAAACGCCCTTCTGCTTCCTCTGTGAAGCCAAGGGCTCATCCTCCTGCCACCGCTTCTTCTTCTTACTCGTGTGGTAAGGATAAGCATCGGCAGACCAGAGGGAGGACTCGGATCCTTCATCTGGCATAGGAGGTGGTGTCTCCTCTCTAGGGCCTCAGTGGGGCTCAAAATGAAGGTCCTCACCTCGATTCATCCCAGGTTGGAGGAAGGATATCCTTTTGGAGGCACCCCACTCTGTCGAAGTGCCTCTTCCAACCCTGACTTCCTTCAGACGTTTCACGTCGTGAACTTTTGATCACGGAGAAAGACAATCTTCTATCAAAGGGGGCACTTGAGGTCCTCCAGAACATTCATTCAGTAGGATTTTATTCCCACCTGTTCTTGGTGCCGAAGAAGGAAGGCCTACTCCGACTGTTGAGAAACAACCGCAATTTCTTATCAACCTACCTTGCCATTGTTTACTAGAGGCTTGCACTACAGTGGAAGAACCTAACTTGGATAAAATACTCTCTATTTTAATCTTTCCCAAGAGATTTGGGAAAGAAAAGTGGTGTAAAAACACCATGAAAAAATAAGCCAAAACTGAACTGTGTCGAGCGCCATTGGCGCACACCCAGTATGGGACGCTCTTCCATAGTACAAATCCACGACTTCCGTAAAACAATGCGCAGTGCGTCAATTCACCATTCTTTTTCTATCCGAGACACGTGGAAGATGTGTCTCCACCATATATGCAATATGAAACGGTGATAATTCAACTCGTCGATAATGGTTTTCCTGTGACTGGAATTATGGATCTGAAGATCGTATAATAACAGGACTGTGTTTTATATATTCTCGTTAATATTTTCAACCACATTCTCATTGTGTATTATTTACTATTCCGTTTTCACGAATGTTTTGTTTTCGACTTCGTGTCAACGCGAATCGACAATGAATTTTTCGGTTGATAAAAATTTAATTGTTATTGGAGTTAGGTGTCAATCAGGGACTGTCTGGACAGGATTTCTTCACTCTGTTGAGGGCTGAATTTCTGGGGGTTTTTTGGTCCCTGTCGGCCGTCTGGGTTCTGTCGTGTACCCACCGTTTTTTTTTCTGCCACCTTCTCTCGTAGTTGAGGATGTTCTTCTACTTTCTGTTTCTGTTGAGTTCACCTTTTTCTTCTTCTGCTCTCACCTCTGTTATTTCCAGTTCGGTTCCTTTAGGGCAATTCCTTTTGCCCTCGCCTTGGTGCGTTCTCGTGTCCGTTTCGTCCGCACCCGCAGGTGGTGTGGAACGCTGTCGTTTCAGGGCCCCCAACTCAACCACGTCTGGTGTGAGTTATACCCCCTCTGTGGGGAATGTGCAGCTCCTCCCGCTCCCGCGGGGGTGGGGAACGCTGTTGTTTCGGGCCGCCTGACTCGACCACGTCTGGTGATAATTGCTCCCCCACCGTGGGGGATGTGTAGCCCCTCCTGCACCAGCGGGGAGTGGGGAACGCTGTCATTTTGTGGCTTCCCGACTCGACCATAACTGGTGAGAGTTATTCCCCTTCCGTGGGGAATGTGCAGTTTTTTTTACCGTGGTGGGTACTGCAGGAGCTGTTGGATTTCTGGTGAAGAGATGCCTGGTTCCGGGACTATGCACCCTCTCCAGTCGACATCTGAGGCTGTCACTAGGGTTGTGACTCCTTTGGAGGCCGAGCTAGGTGGCTCTCTCCGCTTTTCTGCCAGTTCCAACAGCTCCCGTCGTATCTGCTGCTACTGCTGTTCCGTCTACAACGTCATTGGGCACTGTTTTTAGCCAGCCTTGGCTTATCCCTGCAAGGGTCTGCAGGGATGCCTGTAGTGTGGTTGTGGGGTATCGGCCTCAGCCTTCCCCGACTTCAACTCGGTGAAGTCGGATGTGGCTGCCGACTGAACCCCGTACTGTGTTCTCTCAGCCGTTGAGCACAGTAGTTTTATACCTGCAGTGGTCTGCTGCGGTGTCTGGGAGTGTAGACGTGGGGGTATCGGCCTCAGCCTTCCCTGACTTCAATTCGGCGAAGTTGGAAGTGGCTGCCGGCCGGACCCTCTACTGTGGTCTCTGCGCCTTCGAGCACCACAGTTGTGTCATTGGATTCGGATGTTCTTAGTGGGGACACTATGAACTCCGTGGCGTTTCCGTCCACTCATTCTGGCCACACGACCAGTTTTGGGGGACCAACGTCTTTTTTACAGCCTGGACCTTCTGCCCCGCAGAGGTCCGCGGTGACTCTCATGAGTTCCCACTATGTTGATCCTCGGGGTGTGTCGTACCCCTGTACACATCTGCCTTCAAACGTTTCGGCTGCCGCCCGTCGTCCCACGTCGGGTGTTTTGGAGGATCATGACCCTTCGCTGGTTAAGAGGGTCAGAGGTGAAGCCACTTTGCCGGTTCGTCCCCCTGTCGAACCCGCCAGTACGGGCAGTGAGCTTAGGGAGGCCCTCTCCTTACTCACTCAGGTTCTGTCAAAGAGCCTTCCCGTTGCTTCCAGCGTGGCAGCGAGTGGTTTCCAGGCGCCCCCTATGGCGATGCTTCCCGGGATTGGAAACAGGCCGCTTTCTGATCTCCCTGGTGTTGCGCCGAAGAAGGACGGCCGACTCCGACCGGTTATCGATCTGAGTTTCCTGAACCAGTCTATCATTGCTCCCAAGTTCAGCATGGAGGCTTTCAGGTTGGTCTGCCGTTCAATTCACCAGGGAGATTTCGCTTCCAGCATCGACCTGCGAGATGCTTACTTTCACGTTCCGATTCATCAGGCGTTACGGAAGTATCTCAGGTTCGCTTTTCTGGGGCGAGTTTACCAGTTCAAGGCCATGCCTTTCGGCCTCAACCTGGCTCCTTGGGCCTTCACCAGACTGATGTCGTATGTGATAGATTTCCATCGCACACAGTCCAGGGCGACTACTTCGGCATATCTGGACGATATCCTCCAGAGGCATTCCAATGCTGCCTTACTGGAGTCGGATGTCGCCACTCTGTTGAGCTTTCTCACGTCACTAGGATTCAGAGTCAATGAGGAGAAGTCGGACCTGGTCCCTTCTCAGTCGTTTTGTCATCTGGGGATGGCTTTCCGCACCCAATTCAATTTGGTGGCGGTTCCCCAGGGCAAGGCTGTGATTCTCTCAGCTTTTGCTCTGACTCTGTCCCAGTCCACATCCGTGACGGCACGGAGTATTCTCCAGCTGATCGGTGTCTGTGGTTCGGTGACGGATCTCATTCCTGTAGGTCGGCTGTGTGTCAGACCTCTCCAACACTTTCTGCTGAGTCGTTGGAGGCCGAATGTAGATTCTCTGGATCTGGTGCTTCAGTTTCCAGTATCTCTTTATCCTCACCTTCTCTCCTGGACGGATGTCCAGTGGCTTACACAGGGTGTTCCGTTGGACTCACCCACGTCTGATCGCATTCTGACAGACGCCAGCGAGGTGCGACGTTGGATCCTCTAGGTCTTTCCCTTCACGGGATGTGGGACCAGGATCAGACAGCTCTACACATCAACCAGAAGGAGCTTCTTGCTCTTCTTCTGAGTGTCAGGCAGTGGATCCCACACCTGTCGAATCCCCAGGTCCTTCTGTTGTCCGACCATTCGACGGTGGTTGCTTCCATTCGGAACCAGGGCGGCACACACTCGGTTCCAATGTACGAATTGGCTCGGGATCTTGTGCTCGCTCAGGATGTCCACGCCGGGGTGGTTGTTTGTCACATTCCTGGTTGTCTGAACGTCCTAGCCGACTCCCTGTCTCGTCGGGGCAGGGTCATTTCCACCTAGTGGATGCTCCACATGGCGGGTTCCATCGATCTCTTTGCAACTCGTTGGAACTATCAGGTGGACACTTTCATGTCGCCGTGTCCAGATGCTCTGGCTTTCGCCGTGGATGCTCTGGCCCTCCTTTGGGACGGTCTTGTTGGCTATGCCTTCCTGCCGGTTCCGATTCCACCTCAGGTTCTCGACCAGATATGAACCTGCAGTCGTCGAATCCTTTCGATCACACCCGTCGCCTCGGTGGGTGTGGATCAATCTGCTCCGCTCTCTGTTAGCAGTGGTTCCGGCATGTCTCCCTCTACCTCGTGACTTTCTTTGCCAAAGTCGTCCAAGGAGGTTTCACGTTGACCCAACTTCATTGTGCCTTCGCACATGTCTTTTATCGGGTCCTGTCTCCTCCGTAGTGGTTTTTCGAGACACGCAGTAGAGTTGCTTTTCTTCTTCAAGGAGGCACTCATTCCATTCGTTTAGCCTCTCGATGGTGTGTGATCACTCTGTTGCTTCTGTCACTCCTTCGATCACACCATTTGCGGAGTTTCTGGTATATGTTTGTTTCTGGGGGTCTCCAGCAATGGGTACAAGTCCATGCTTCGGAGACCTTTTTCATATGTGGTACCGCATTGTTTGGACACTCATCCTTGCCTCTCCAAGCTTGTTCAGCTCTTTTCCTTGAAAAGGCCTAGGACTTTGCAGTTTACTCCAAGATGGTCACTTTCTTGGGTGCTGCTCTGCTTGGGGGTGGGGGGCGTTTGTGCCTTTATCCTGGATGGATATGCATTTTCTCACATGCCAGATCTCTCTTGCATCCATTTCTCAATGGCTTTGTCTTGCTATTCGTACAGCTTCCACTCGTCTAGCTACTGGTGATTGTATTGCCAATTGTTTTTTCTGCCACGAGGTGCGTGCATTGTCTTCCTCTTTTAATAACTCTGTCCTGTTGTCGGATGACGGATGTTATACTGGCAGCCTACTGGAGAAATGCTACATTCTCCTTTTATCTGCGACAGTTGCAGGAGCCGACGGAGGACCTTTGTCCTTGGGGCCCTCTTTCTTCGGCTCAGGCTATTGTCTATCCCAGCCATTCAGCTTTTTCAGGGTCAGTTCCAGCTCTGTGCTGTTACTTCCCTTTCTGTCTGTGCATCGCACTTCACCATACGCCTCATCTTTCATTGTCTTTTACTAATGTTTGTGATGCTATGGTTTGATTGGCCTAGGGATCTCTTCCTCTGTCCACGGTTCCAGTGCTATTGAGTTATGTGTGGGTTGGTTATGTGATTCCCTCCATCCTATTGTCTATTCAGCCTGTAGTAAACAATTGCAAGGTAGGTTGATAAGAAATCTAAATTTTATAGTAAATTTCCTTTCTTGTTATACCTACTGCAATTGTTTACATGGAGGCCCTCCCGTCTTCTTATTCGGGTAAGAATCCTTCCTCCCCACTGATCACATAACTCCTGTGTTGTCGGAATCAAAAGAATGATGAATTGATGCACTGCGCATTGTTTTACGGAAGTCGTGGATTTGTACTATGGAAGAGCGTCCCATACTGGGTGTGCACCAATGGCACTCGACCCAGTTTTGGCTTATTTTTTCGTGGTGTTTTTACACCACTTTTCTTTCCCAAATCTCTTGGGAAAGATTAAAATAGAGAGTATTTTTATCCGAGTTAGGTTCTTCCACTGTAGTGCAAGCCTATAGTAAACAATTGCGGTAGGTATAATAAGAAAGGAAATTTGCTATAAAATTTAGATGTACATTCTTAATCTCTCTATCTCTAGACACCCCTTTACAGGATATACAAGTTAAACGATGTGTAAAGCTTACAATTGAGCATACTTGCGGCAATCGCCAGTTCATACCGGAAAAGTGAAGCTTGCACTCCATTGACTCAGGTCGCTGTAAAATTACCAGTCACACGCGGTAAACCTGGCTCTAAGAGCCACATTTTCTGCCTAAGTGTGCGCGACTGGTGATTTTACTACAAACTCATTCAACGAAGTTTAACACTGAAAAATGTTCAGTTTAATGTAGTTCTTTCTAGCCTCGATTTGTCTAGTAGTGCATGGTATTGGCATCAGAGATTCAGAATCGGCCGATTTTGAGCTCAAATAACCGGTAATCAGTCAGCGACCACTTTTGGTAATCGGTTGAACACTATGTTTATTAAAATTGTTCAGCTTTATTTGTTCTAGTACATTTATTTTTTTAGATCAAAAACCAGCAATATTTTAGAGAAGAAGAAAAAATCTAAGAGGTACAGTTGTTAGCTAAACAAATTTAAATTATCATTATACATCCTAGGCCCCCGCAAATATGGATTATTTTTTTTCGACTCAACTTTCGACTCAAACTTGCCAAAAAAATGTTCAAGTCGACTGAACATCGAATTCGAACCAAGTTAGCTGAAGCCAGGTGTCCAAGTGCAGTTTTGTATGTGCTATTTCCAGTTTAAGGAATGTTTTGGCATTGTACTATGATTTATCCACATATTCATGCTAACATTCAACAGTTCATACTTTAACTCTCTGCTCACTGATGTCTAAAAATCAAAATTTCAGGATGCAAATTTTTCTCATAATGCAACTAGGAATTTAACCAATTCAATCATGTTTGACAGAACTCCTGGAGCTCTGTCAAACAAAACTGAATTGGTTAAATTCCTAGTTGAATATTGAGAAAATATTACGCCTTGAAATTTCATAATTTTGACATCTGTGTCCAGAGGGTTAACAATGCAGCACATTTGAAAACATGGTTGAACAGGAGACAAAGAATCTGTGTGTACCTGTGATTGCTTCGCTCCCTTCTTGACTTTAAGCTTGTCATCGTCTGATCTTGCCTTATCATGAAGCGATGGATTCTTCTTACTGAAGTGTACCAGAGGTGAGATGTAGTCCCTGTTGCTTGGGTTTTGTACGAAGTCTTACATGTATTACACGCACAAGCCAGAAAATAAGCAGACTGTCATCTGCAAAATGAGGTCCCCAGAGGGTGAATTTAGTGATGCTACCCTGCATAGCAGGGTAGCATCACTAAATTTACCCTCTGTGAACCTCAATCTGAATCAGTGTCTCAAAACTAAACAGAAGGAGGTACCCAGAGGATAAAATGGTCCACTGTATGGGTTAGCATCATCAAATTCACCTGCTGGGGACCTCATTTTGCAAATGTCAGACTGCTTATTTTCAGGCCTGTACACGCATATGTAGCCGTGGCTTTATCCTCTTTATCCACTCATAAAATATGAGTGTTTTACCGATGTCATTTGGAATCACCCAACATGCGTGATTCCAAATGACATTGGTAATACACTGAAAGTTCCATTTTGATGATGTGCGCTTGGTTTTCATGCTCAATTCATCGCATTGTTTTGACAATTTAGACGAGACAGAGAGATTTAATAATAAGTTTTTTTTCATATTTGATTTTTATATTCGTGATTTTATTTTGTACTCAAATTTGTTGATCGACTCAATTTTGTCTCAAACAAATAAAATATTCACAGGGGCCTAATACATACAGAACTGAGATTACAAATCTGGACCGAGAATTTCAACTGGATTGAGACTGCATGGTTAACAATAGCAGAGCTTGATTTGTTTGATCTCATATCGCAAAATGTGAAGTAAAATTCCCCTATCACAATCCAAAATCTAAAAATGATAACCAAAAAAGTAATTATTACCCCCCAAAAAAAGATCTCAGTGCAGTAAGAATGTCAATATATGTTTTCAGAATATTGTTGCAACACATTCAGTGACTTTAGCACAGGTTCTATTTTTATCCCTGTAGTCTGTGACATTTCTGTTACATTTTTAGTTCACCTACTTCTAACAGAAGTGGTGAGCTATTGTCATGACCTCGGGCGTCAGCGTCGCCGGTGTCGGCGTTGTAATGTTAAGGTTAATTTCTCAAAAATCAGTGGGCTCAGGCCTTTGATATTGCATATGTAGGTTGTAGGGGACTATCAGAACAGTATTTAACCCTGATACTACGACTTTTTTGCAAATTTCACCTAAAATTTTCTGCCAAAACTTGTTGTAAGAATTTGCGTTTAGGTGTTGTAAGAATTTGCTTTAAAGTCAGCTTTTGTGCAGATTGTGCTGCTTTAACTTCTCATTACTGTTGATTTTCATATTTCAATAACAACTGTAGGTATTAACCCTACTGTATGCAGAAATTTAACGGAAATTTTCTTTTTTTTCAGTCAAAATTTTCAGGTTTTTCTCGGACTTAGTAAATTTTAAGTTGTAAAACTTTGTGTTTAGGTGAGTTGTGTTTCTATGTGTCTTTGCAGGCGATTAATATTCTACACTTGGGTTACTGAACTCCATTGCAGTAATATTTAATCCTCATTACATGCATATTTGAGGAATTTGAGGCTGATTTTCTGCCAAAACTTGTAAGAATTAGCGTTTAGGTGTTGTAAGAATTTGCGTTAAAGTCAGCTTTTGTGCAGATTGTGGTGCCTTCACCTCTCATTATGGTTTATTTTCTCATTTCAATAACTACTTTAGGTATTAACCCTACTGTATGTAGAAATTTAACTGATTTCTTTTCTTTTTTTCAGTCACATTGTTCACGTTTTTCTCTGACTTACTCAATTTTAAGTTCTAAAAGTTTGTGTTAAGGTGAGTTCTGTTTCTATGTGTCTTTCCAGGCAATTGATATTGTACACATGTGTTACTGAACTACATTGCGGTAATGTTGCGCCCTCATTACATGCATATTTGAGGAATTTGAGGGGGATTTTTGGGACTTATATTCACTTTCTTTAAAAACAATTTTTTTTAACTTTTTTTTTCATTTAATACTTTCTCATACTTGTTACTAGTAACATTAAGGCTTATTTTAGTTGTTGATGTGATGTATTTTTGTTGGGACTTATAGTCACTTTCTTCAACGAATGTTTTTCCGCAACTCCTCTTTAACCAATGAATGTACTTCAATTACAATTTCAGTGATTCTTCATTACATAATGCCATTTTGCACCTCCTATTTTATTTTTTGATCTGATGTATTTTTATTAGCTCACCTACTTCTATTACACGTGGTGAGCTTATATGATGACCTTGGACGTCAGCATCGGCGTCCGGCGTGTCCAGTATTGTAAGATTTAATGTTAAGGTTATTTTTTCAAAGATCACTGGCCTCAGGCCTTTCATATTGCATATGTACATTGTAGTTGACTATCAGCACATTATTTAATCCTGATACTAAGACTTTCTTTCAAATTTCACCTACAATTTTCAGCCAAAACTTGTAAGAATTTGCGTTTAGGTGTTGTAAGAATTTGCGTTAAAGTCAGCTTTTGTACAGATTGTGCTGCTTTAACTTCTCATTACTGTTGATTTTCATATTTCAATAACAACTGTACGTATTAACCCGACTATATGCAGAAATTTAGCTGCAATTTCTTTTTCTTTCAGTAAAAATTTCCATGCTTTTCTTGAACTTAGTCAATTTTAAGTTCTTAAAGTTTCTGTTTAGGTGACTTGTGTTTCTATGTGTCTTTCCAGCTGATTGATATTCTACACTTGGGTTACTGAACTCCATTGCAGTAATATTTAACCCTCGTTACATGCACATTTGAGGAATTTGAGCCTGATTTTCTGCCAAAACTTGTAAGAATTTGTGTTTAGGTTTAAGATTTTGTGTTAAAGTCATCTTTTGTGCATATTGTGGTGCCTTCACTTATCATTACTCTTTATTTTTGTCTTTTCAAAAACTACTTTAGGTATTAACCCTACTGTAAGCAGAAATATAACTGATTTTTTTTATTTTATATCCAATGATTCTATGTTGAATTGATATATAATAAATGCAGAAATATAGACTTTCCAAAGCCATCACATAAACCACATTAATCATTTGATGCCTAGTTAATGATTTATATTAACTAAATATTAGGCATGTTACATTGGAACGACATTATCAAGCGCGAATGTAGGTGAGCGTTGGGATGTAACATCCCTCTTGTTTATTGGTGATCAGGGGTGGTGGAACGATTTTCAAAGTGGAGGGGGGGGGGGGCTGGATCAGACGATGGATGGTCGTCGGTATGACGGGTTGACCATGATTCGGCCCGTCATATAAAAATGTTAAATTCCAGGGTCCCAAAACCCCCATTTCCATGCATCTGAGTGGATATTTTCAGATTTTTCTCACGTATTTGAAAGATTTCACACTTTGAGAGCTGTTAAAGAACGTCAGTAAACCATACAGGTGAGGTCTATTTATCAGCTTTGGTTGTAACGACCAAAGCTGATAAATGACCTCACCTGTATGCTTTACCAGACGTTAACAGCAATTATACTGTCTGTGGATTGTCTTGTCTTGGGGCGGATTTGTATGTCTGTAAGATTACGATCTACTTCAGTTAACCGATTTATTAACAGACTGTATACATTTTAGCATTTGCTGCCACTTACTGCAAAAAATGATCCGAAATCCATCGAAACTGAACCAGTATGAGAGAAACATAGCTGGCGAAAATATTAGGGAGGCTCTGGATCCGCCCCTTGTTTCACCAGTCATCGGTTGTGTTAAAATATATGCATGGCCCGGCAAAAAAAGTGGGGAAGGAGGCTGAAGGCCTGCGGCCCCTGGTGAATATCATGACGTAAACTGTGGTAAATAAATGTGTTTTACTTGCAAAATAGGACTCGGGTCACCTGTGGTTCGGGTGGATTAAGTCCTATGATGGACAAAATGAGTATAAAAGATTGACTAGACTTGACTTTATCTCCATGTTGCAGTGATGATTAGCCATTGTACAGAAATATGTGACCTTAAACACAAATAAATAAATAAATAAATAAATAAATAAATAAATAAATAAATAAATAAATAAATAAATATGAAGTACTGTAGAAATACTAAGAGCATCATGGAGCACAAAAATGTTCTCAAAACACAATGTAAGTCTGATAATATCTATGGGAACTATCAGCAACAATGTTATTTATTTGTGAATACAGGTACAGTTGAAACTAGAAGTTCTGTCAAAATTAATGCAGAACATGCTTGTTAGTTGACCCTTTACCCAACGAATCGCCCGCATCCGCCCACGTAATATGCAAATTTAGCAGTTGAAAAAATATTATTTTTCAAAAAATTTCAACAGAACCATATCATGTGACCCCTCGTTGGAACGAGCTCGTGGTTTTGTTGAAATTTTTTGAAAAATTTGAAAAAATGATATTTAAAATAATAAATTTTGATAATGTCTGCGTTGGG
The DNA here is from genome assembly GCA_031216915.1 of Pictodentalium vernedei. Classification (NCBI taxonomy): domain Eukaryota; kingdom Metazoa; phylum Mollusca; class Scaphopoda; order Dentaliida; family Dentaliidae; genus Pictodentalium; species Pictodentalium vernedei. The sequence goes on from CM062297.1 coordinate 130,288,331, forward strand.
TAAAGGGTTAATGCACTCTTTACTGCAGAAGAATGAAGTGGTCTAACTGAAATACACTGGAGCATTTGCGCTAGGCAATGCAAAATATAATGTGCTATTAGCAAGGTCAATCCTGAAATCATGAACTGAACCAATGAAACAAACAAAAGAATATTGAGATTACGATATGTGGAGGGAGAATTACAACTAAATCTCTGTGGAATAGATTTTTCACTTCGCAGTTATTTACAATTTCTCTGGACAAAACACAAGAAGCACCTGCAAACTTCCATTACAGAGAACAATGGGCTGCACCCGGTGGTCCATGTAATGAAAGTTTGCAAGTATTTCTTGTAGTATTTTGAAAAATAAAAAAAATACATTACAAGTGGAGAATACATAGTGTATGTGGAGAGTGGATTGTAACTAAATCACCCGTGGAGTGGAGTTATCACCCAAGCTATAACTTTGTACATATCGACAAAAAACACAAGCAATGTTTCAACCAATGGACCTCCGGGATTAACCCGGAGGTCCATTGGCTGAAACGTTGCTTGTGCTGGTTATGCTTTGCAACAAATTTGCAATTACTGCTTGGGCTGAATCTCCACTCTGTGGGTGATTTAGTGATAATACACTCTCCACGTACTGTAGTGCTGCAATTCAGTGATAATCTACTCTCTTCAATTTTTTTGTTTTCACGATTCAGACTTGATTTCACAATATTTTATCTGTAAAATCTCAATCCTGTGCGCTTGTAATGTGACCTGGGACAAATACTATAAAACTTTTAGAACTGTATTTTCTAGAATTCTACTTTCTTGTTATGACTTTAACCCTTTACCTAATGAATCGCCCGCATCCGTCCGCGTAATATGCAAATTGAAAGTTGAAAAAATTAAATTTTTCAAAATATTTCAACAAAACCATATCATGCGACCCCCTCATTGGAACGACCTCAATGAGCTCGTTCCAAAGAGGGGTCACATGATATGGTTTTGTTGAATTTTTTTAGAAAAAATGATATTTAAAATAATAAATTTTGATATCGTCTGTGTTGCTGGGTAAAGGGGTAAATGGGTTGAAATGAATCATTAGCTTTTTCAAAGATGTGGCAGTTTGCCAGTTGGTAAATTGACATATCTTTTAAAATATTAATCATTAATTTTAGTTATTTATACATGTATTAATAGGTTGAAAATACAATTCTAGAAAGTACAATTGTAAAAGTTTTATAGTATTGGTTCCTGCTCATGTTGTCTAAGAAACATACCACTTTTATGATCACAGTAACAAAATACAACACATAACAAAATTTCAAGCTGCAAATTATTTCCGTAATACAACTTAGAACTTAACCAATTCAGTCTTGTTTGACAGAGCTACAATGAGCTCTGTGAAACAAGATCGAATTGGTTACATTCTTAGTAACATTACAAGGGTAACACTGAGATCATAATAAAACAAGGGTTCTTAGTTACATTACCAGGGTAACAGATATCATAATGAAACAAGGGTTCAGATCGCCGATACAGGGTCGGGTTTTCATGGCTAACTCAACGGTGGCTACGAACTAAAAAGCATCAGAGTACCTTTTCTAAATAACAAATTTGCAAAAAATGACTAAGTCAACCCAATAATTCTGCTGCCGTATATATCGGACCCAGCACTTTTTCGGACTCGATCGAGACAGTTTTCCGGGTAACCCATATAATAATAAAGTAATTAAATCGGTTAACATTTGTACAAGTTATGGCGCTATCAAGTGCAAAATTTGCAAAAAATGACACTGTCAGCCCAATAATTCTGCTGCCGTATATATCAGATCGAGCTGAATTGGATCGGTTGACGTTTGTTCAAGTTATCGCACTATCGAGCACAAAATTTATCGTATATTGGACTGAGCCCATTTTCGAACTCGATTGAGATAATCTTCTTAGAAAACCATATAAGAAAAATGAATCGAATCGGTTGGCATTTGTTTAAATTATCGTGCTATCAAGCAAAAATTTTCAAAAAATGACAAAGTCAGCCCAGGACCATAACTCTTGTGCAAACTGTACATGGACTGAGCCCATTTTCGGACTCGATCAAGGTATTGTTCCTGAAAACCCTTGTGCCAAATATTAGTCAAATCGGTTGACGTTTGTTGAAGTTATCGCGCTATCAAGCTCAAAATTAGTTGATTTTAACAAAGGGCCATAACTCTTGTGAAAAAGAATGGATATGCCCCATTTCATGTCATCAGGTATTGAACCTGCATATCAAGTCACATACCAAATATCAAAATCCGTCCAGAAACAACTAAGTTATAAGCAAAAAGGTTCGCCCACCTAGCAACTGCTGACACTTGCCATACCAATAGTTGAGTTTTTTTTGAAAGCTCGACCAAAAAGGTCTTGTAACAATTAAATAACAAAAAACTAACATTGAAATTGGTATTGTATGTAAATAAAAATTAAGTAAAAATATTTGCGTAATTAACAAGACGAAAACATTTTGTGTTTTTTCCCATCCATGTGATTTTTTTTTTTTTTCAATAGATGTTTTTTCCTACAGGGGTTTTAACCAGTATATGTATTTTTTCCTGTTCTCATGATTGGTTACTCTCAACTTTATAGGATGCGCAGTGGTTCAGTGGTGACGGCATTGGACTTCAAACCGAAAAGTTCATGGTTCGATCCCCACCAGGGCTAATTGCATGGTGTCCTTAGGCAAGGCACTTGATCCTGATTGCCCATGTGGGAGCACGGTGGTGCTCTGTACTAAGGCGTATGAGGGTACTAAAGGAAAAGCCAGCATTTTCCTTGCTCATGTTTATTTTTTTCAGTCAAATGTAAATACCCGGTAATGATATTGTTTATATGAATTTATTCCATAAATGGCCATTTATTTGAACAATAAAGGCCTTGGATAAATTTTTGCTTTATTCACCTAGTAGGGTGATAAATTTTCCCCATAGGTTTAACACTGAAAGAATTTATTCCCCTAGTAGCGACGGACTTGTTGACAACTGGCCTCTACCACATTTGTCTAGCACAATTAATAGTTTGATTGTTGATTTATTTTAATCTTTTTGAACATATTACATAATGCCAGTAGAAAACACCACCCACTGCTCATATAATAAAGTATTTTTGCAAGTTTAGCTCAAGTTTGTAGGGGTATTATTTTCAGACAGAAATGTATTACTGCGCCTTGTTTATTTTTGCCAGTTTTGCTGGTCGATCGAATTGGACCAATGTGCTCCTCACTTCTTGCTGTGTTTTGTAGCGAATTATAGCACGATTTTGCCACGACTGTCCTGAAGAAGATTTATGGGATAAACAAAATAAATGTATAGTGTTTTCAAGTAAAAAAGTTATTCTACTCATAGAATTAAGAATGAAACCGACGCGCCTGTTTCATTCTTAATCCTACTCATAAAATAAATTTTTTACTTGAAAACACTATACGTTTATTCTATATTTGTTTCATTACAAATTATTGGAGAGTGCCTGTAGGCACTCTCCAATAATCGGTAATAAAACAAGTATTGAATAACAATTTCAGAACCCTTGAAATAATCTAGCCCTCAACCAGTTAAGATGTTTGTAAAATCTTGTCCCTAGACCTCTATTGTCTCCTCAATAATTCTGTTTTTAACAGACATCCCTGATCAAATCAAGATGATTGTAAAATCAGAACCTCAGAGAAGCTGCAGGCCTTTGAAATTCCTGAATGTTCTGTCCACAATACCTCCAGTGGGGTTTAGTTTCCACTCAAGCAAGTGTCTCATATTTTATAATAGGGCTAAAATGATATACTTCCCTCACAATATGATAAGCATTACAATTCCATCTTCATGATATGATTTGTGTCATGATACTAATGATCAAGCCTGGATATAATTTTTGTGGGGGTGCCGGACAAAATGACAGGTACAAACTGACTCCTGTCGAACATTTAGGGACCCTGCCAGACTTTTTTTTAGCATCATTCGCAAACAGTAATTTTTAGTCGATTTGTGACGAAGTTAAACTTGACTTATAGTTTGATGAATGGCGGGCGGGCTGACATAAACAGTTGGTCTCTGGATGATAACTTGATAATGGTTCAACCCATGTTCATCAAACTTCATAGGTAGGTTTGTATTGGTGAGAGGAAGAACCCTATTAATTTTGGACTTGCTTGGTCAAAGGTCAAGGGCACAGTGACCTTGAACATAGTAATTGGTTTCCGGATGTTAACTTGATAATGGTCCAACCCACGTTCATCAAATTTCAGATGTAGGTTGGCCTTTGTGAGAGAATGAACCCTATTTATTTTGGACTCACTAGGTCAAATATCAAGGTCACAGTGACCCTGAAGATAGTAAATCAAAACAATTGGTTTCTGGATGATAACTTGATAATGGTGTGACCCATGTTCATTAAACTTCATAGTTAGGTTGGCATCAGTGAGAGGAAGAACCCTATTTATTTTGGACTCACTAGATCAAAGGCCAAGCTAGGTCACAGTGATCTTGGACATAATAAATCGTAAACAATTGGTTTCCAGATGACAATTTGACAATGGTTCCACCTACGTTCATGAAACTTCATAGGTAGGTTGGCATTGGTGCCAGAAAGAGCCCTATTTATTTCGGAATCACTAGGTCAAAGGTCAAGGCCACAGTGACCCTTAACATAGTAAATTGTAAACAATTGGTTTCCGGACGATAAGTTGATAATGATTAAAACCACTTTTGTGCTGTCGCAACTCAACATTGGATCGGTGATCCTATCGGAATTTTCAGTCTATTCAAAGCAGTTTAATGAGAAATGCAGTATATCTAACAGCTGCATGTATATTATATTTAAGATATACATGTAACAGTAGATAAACATGTATTTTCACTTTTAGCTTAACTTGACAAAGTCAAGATAAGCTATTGCCATCACGGAATTTCATTGTAACTTTGTAGGATGCCTCTGTATAATATCCAGATGAGAACCTCCCCTTTTGGTCATGATCTGTCAACCATGATGGCTGCCCAAGCCCGAAACCCAAAAACTTTTAGCACAGTCTACAGGTCATATTTAATATGGAGGGATTTCATTGTAACTTGGTAGGATGACTCCGGATGATGTCTAGATGAGAACTTCCCCTTTTTGTTGCGATCATTCAACCATGACGGCTGCCCGAGGCCAAAACCTGAAAAAACTTTAGCACAGACTACTGGTCATATTCATGAAGGGATTTCATTGTAACTTGGTAGGATGACTCAGTATAATGTCTAGATGAGGACGTCCCCTTTTGGTTGCGTACGGTCAACCGTGATGGGTCCCCTTTTGGTTGCGTACGGTGAACCGTGATGGCTACACAGGCCCGAAGCCCAAAAACCTTTAGCACAGTCTACAGGTCGTATTTATGAAGGGATTTCATTTTAACTTGATAGGATGACTCGTTTTGGAATAATTTCACTGTAAATTGGTAACTTTCGTTGATATACATTAACTGTGAGGGCCACATACATTAACTGTGAGGGCCACATTAACCCACTGCTTTAGTATAGTCTACACCTCATATTATTTTTATTGAAAACATAGCATGCAGGGAACAGAAATTAACATATTCCCAACTATCACAGTTCTTGTCTTATTTCATAATCCTTTCATAAACATGGAACATTATTCTTTTCATCAAGCATAACACACAGACAAGTTAAGCTACAGTGTCATTGACACTTTCATTCAATAAGGTACTGTATCTACTGTTGACATTTGTAAACAAATGACTATTTACCAGAATGACTATTTACCAAAATGAAGGGGTAAAATCTTACCGGCAAAGAATAGGTGCCATCCACTGAAATTAGCTCTGGGTTTGACATTCTAGATATAATTAAGAAAATATAACACATACCTTGAAGGGTTTATACCATATCATTGATAAGTCAGTGTGACAAGAATACTTCAGTTGAAAACTCTGCATTCGTGTTGCTTTTGACAAATGTGAATATGCAAATTCAAATCAAGGTGGAAGCACTGCATGTTCGATACGTTGCGGGAGTAATCCCCTGGAAAAGTGTCCATCTACAAAATCCTTCTTTTATGTCTTTGTTTTGCATTGGATTTTTATAACATGTAGAGCTGTAGGTTAATCGAAACCGAACCGAGGTTTTTAGTTTTTTTAAAAAACCGAAACCGTCGACATCCCGTAATCTTAAGGTTTTTCGTTTTTTATTAAATACTCTCTTGCTGCAGAAATTCACAGAATGTGGCCATCCCAGAGTAGTGAGAGTACCCAGACACTGCCAATGGCAGTGTCTGTGTACTCTCACTACTCTGGGAAGGCTACATTCTGTGAATTTCCGACATTTCAGTTTAGTTGTGTTTGCAGCTTTCCTCAAGTTGCATGTAGGTGTCAGACCTCGAAAAATGGCCAAGCACAATAAAAGTTCTGTATATTTAGGTAATTATTATATTGGCCTTCCTGATTCTTCATGTATTATAAGCTTATTTCGGGCATTCATTGAGTTTCACTGAATTCCACTACCATTCAGTTATGACTCCGGACAAAAGAATGCGTTTTATTGAATTTTACTTGGCCTCATGAACAAACCGAAAACCGAACCGAGGTTTTTCTCCACCTGAAAAACCAAAACCGAAACTGAACAAGAAATTTAAAAACCTACAGCTCTTATAACATGGTATATGGAATTCGTAAATGATTGTCATGTTTTATAATGACGGGAAATAAACTGTTATGGATTTGTACTTTCAATGAACAAAAATAGAGGTGTGCGATAATTCACCCACCATTCCCACGCATTACTGCACACTTAACTATGAACATTGGCCTCGGACATAGTGACGGGCACAAGCAAATGGCCGTCTGACAAACGCATAACTGAGTCGACTAAATTGTCAAGGCTTGCACATGATCCCTCAGTGCATGCAACTATCCAATATTTTCAGACAAATGTATTCATTTCCAGTGGTTTCCCAATAATATCAAACTTTAACCCTCTGCTCTCGTATGTCAAAGTTTTCAGCAGCCAATATTTCCCATAATCCATCCATTTATATGTCCGCAGTGATATCTCAGCAGTGAATGGATGGATTTCGCTGAAATTTGGTATGAGGGATTCTTGTGACAAGCCAATCCTGCATATTATAAAGAAGTTACCCGCATATTTTTCATGAGAGTTACAGACCTTAAGATTCTTTTGATTCATCGGTCCAGCACTGCAGTGGATGTATAATTGCCTTCAGCAATAGCTGGCAATCACTGTCATAGTTGGTATGCAAATAACAGAGTTTCAGAGCACCAACTTTCAAAATCCAGAAAGTTGTTTTGTCAAACATTATTTATAGACACTGTATTATACACAGTGAAGAGTAGCACGTTAGTTCTGAATCATGCGTATTACGATTCAGACAAATCATGATTAATCACTGCCACCCATTTTAACCCTTTACCCAACGTAACGGTCAAAACCGGCCAGCACTATTCTAAAAAATCACCAATTCATTTTCATTATTTTTGGTCTCAAAAACATGGGTTATGACCCCTCGTTGGAACAAGCTCGTCAAACTCGTTCCAATGAGGTGTCATAACCTATGTTTTTGAGACAAAAAATGAAAAACATTAGTTATTCAAGAATTTTTTTGGCAAGTGTCGTCTGTTTTTCATGTTTGATAAAGGGTTAACAGACAAGCATGAGACCTGCATACAAAGTTTCAACCTCTGATTTAATCCAGCAGTTCATTGACTGAAACTTTGCACATGCTCCTTCCATTTTTTTTCTGCTGAATTTCAAAATTGTTCTTTCTCGAAACTCAATTCCATGTTTTATAACTGGTAGAGTGTGAATTATTTTTCAAAGGTGGTCTGTAAGGCCCCACAAAGAGGATCTTCTGTTTCTCAGGCCATTTTTTGTAAAATTTTATATGGGCGAATGGCTTTTTATTTTATTTCTATTTTTGTAATTATTTCTTTGCTTTCAAAAGTTCATGTTCTTAGTTTGCTTTATGTTTTAGGCCTCATAATTGATAAAATAGCACCACTGGTGATGTATTTTGTCTATTGAGTGCAAGAAGGTTTTGCAATGCTAAAGCCCTGTTGCACTCAAGGAACAAATTTATCAATTTTTTTAACTTTGGTAAAATATCAGACATAAACCATTTAACTTTTTTTTTTTTCATGTTTGCATTGGTTTGTGTCTGCCAAAAGGATCATGCGAGAGGGCCTGAAAAACAGATTTTTTAGACCTACAGACAGTTAAAACTAGGAGTCCTGTCACGAACTGTGCACTTATCTAGGCTTAATTGCACGTAGGAATTGCGTGCAATTGCCATATTGAATGGCATCCAAAGCGCAGCAGCCTCTCCTGGTTACTCATAGCAAATACAGGCAATATTTCTGCAAATGGACCTCCGGGTTACCCGGAGGTCCATTGGCTGAAACATTGCTTGTGCACAGGCCATATGTACAGAATTTGATAGCTTTACTATGGTCATAATGCGTAGATTAACGTGCAGATCAACATGCCATTTGTTCACATTTCATGACAGGACTTCTAGTTTTAACTGTAACATGAGTATTTTTTCAAAGGTAGCATGCTACTAGCAAGGTATCATTAGTTAAGTGAGAAGTTGATCTTAAATAATTGTTTTGTTACAATTTATTTGAGAGTGCCTACTGGCAATAAATGGTAAAAAAAAAACAATTTTGTATAAAATATTTTTTTTGATGCTGCTGAGGGGAGAACAAGCTCTTGCCCACAGTGTAGAGCCACCAAATTGGCTTTCAGCACTTTTCAATGGAGCCATTATAGTAGCTTCTGGCACTCAACCAGATAAAAATCCACCACCTTTCATATATTCAGGCGTATACTGCATCAATACTCTATGCTATAACAAACATAATGCAGTTTGAATCTTAATTTCAGGTCAAAATCTGAATCATCTTCAAGTGATTCTGACACAGACAGTGAATCGTCTTCATCCTCAGATTCAAGCAGTGATAGTGACTCTGATAGTTCATCTGACAGTTCTAGTGACTCTAGTTCTTCTTCTGACACTTCATCGTCTTCCTCCTCTTCTTCTTCATCATCATCTTCTTCATCTTCATCATCATCGTCAGATTCGGAAAGTGACAGTCATCCTAGGAAACAAAAGAAAAGACAAAAAAAGAGAAGATAGAAGCCTGAGAATTGATAGCCATTATATATCGGACAGACTGATAGCCACAGTGATTTAATTAAAATGACACTTTTTTTTTTCTTTTAACCTATCCTTATAAAGTGGTTTATAATCATAATAATATTGTATTTTTATGGGAATTATTTTGGATAATGTCAAAATGACAAATATAATTAAATAAGTAAAATATTTCTTCATCTGCAGTACTATGCTCACAAAAGGTGAACAGAGAATTTTGACTGGATCACTAACAGGTCATAGTCTGGTTTAAATTCTCTGAACACTTTCCTCTCAAAACATTTTTTATATCAACTGTGAAAAAAACTAACAATTGAGTCTCACATACTATTTTTGTTTATTTTTTCTCAATTGGCCTTGATTTCACATTATTTTATTTTAGAAATCTTGTCACACTGGTGTGTCATGAACTCATGATACAGTATGGCCTCCATGGACTGGTCACTTTTCACGTGTGGGCAATATTTCCATGGACACAATAATATTAGATTCCAAACACTAATTGTAGGAATATTATAAATCATTAAAAATGTAATTACTGAAGCATCGGGCATAACACAGTTCTTCATTAATTAAAATTTTGCTGATGAAGATTTTTATGGTAAACGCATGCATGGACATCACTGCCCATGTGTGGATTACGACCAGTCAGTGGCAACTGTACTGTACAACAGAGAAAGAGAATGTGTTTGCAATCACAATACTGCAACTTAATTTTGTCTTTTTTTATATTTTAACATGTAGAGTGCTAGTTCACTTTTGGTAGTCAAATTTTTTTTCAAATATTTGTTTTGTTACAGTTTAGTGGAGAGTGCAAAGGCACTCTCCACTAAACTGCAACAGGACAAAAATGCATCTAAACAGAATATTTTTGCCTCTTTTTATACCCCCCCCCCCCCCCCCCCCCCCCCCTGCAAACAAAGTTTAGGGAGGTATATAGGAATCATCCTGTCCATCTGTTCGTCTGTCCATCCTTATAAGCGCAACTCCTCCTAAACTGTTTGAAGAATTTTCATGAAACTTTACACAATGGAAGAACTCCATATGAAGATGTGCATGAAGCAATATAATTCCGTTCTGACAGGTATGGGGAGTATCACTTTGTGAGCTTGCTCACAGAACCTCTAGTTAAATTTGAAGCCTTTTAGGAATGATAGAAGTACTTTTCAGTAGAGCCCAAACACACATCAGGTTAACTGAACATGTACAGTAGAGCCCACTTAATTGGATATGTCCTAATTGAATAACCCTGTTAATATAACAATAGGGGAGCATGGTGGCTCAGTGGTAGACTGTTGGACTTCTATGCTAGAGGTCCCAAGTTTGCCCCCCATCTGTGACGACCCGCATTGTGTCCTTGGGCAAGGCACTTTATCTTGGTTGCCTACATGGTGGCACGATGACGCCGTGTACTAAGGTGTACTGCACGTTGATGGTGCACATGTCTTCAACCGCTGTAACCCTGCTTGAGCAGAGCTTGAACAGAGTTAGAATGTTGAGGAACTGACAGTTGCCCGTCGATGCTCGGTGGTTCTCTCTGGGTACTCTGGCTTCCTCCACCCGTAAAACTGCCATGGTCACGATTAGCCGTTGTGCATAAGAATGTGACCTTAAACACCAATAAATAAATAAATAATATAACAATAACAGGAGTTTGGTGGGCAATACGGTTTATTTACGACCTGAGAGGAATGAATAACAGACTGAGGGTTTATTACTGTTAATAAGCCAAGAGGGCTGTTGTTGAGTCCTCAAGGGCCGTTAATAAACCGGGTTGCCCAACAAAATAATGTTATTACTATTATTACCCTGACTGGAAGCGGCAGGCAGGCTGATAATGAAGTTTGTTTTCATTAACGCCTGCTGCTCGCTTCTGGTTGCATGACGCCATAAATTACTGAGTTTTACTGTCTCACAAAATCTGTTCATATACCAGAGAGCACCTGCTAAACTGGTAAAAATTATACAATAACCCTTTACCCAATGAATCGGCCGCATTCGCCCGCGTAATACGCAAATTCAGCAGTTGAAAAAATATTATTTTTCAAAAAATTTCAACAAAACTATATCATGTGACCCCTCGTTGGAACGAGCTCATTGAGCTCGTTCCAACGAGGGGGCACATGATATGGTTTTGGTGAATTTTTTGAAAAATTTGAAAAAATGATATTTAAAATAATAAATTTTGATATCGTCTACATTGGGTAAAGGGTTAGCATGATTTTCTGTGATCAGCAGTCAATAGCAGCTCGAGGCGATAGCCGTGAGTTGCTAATGGATGTGGGGCTGCTAATTGCAGATGGAGGTCCAGTAATGGAGCCAAATGGCACCTGAGAAAATCATGTTATTATTATTACTGTTATGAGTACAGTAGAGTCCTCTTAATTGAATATCCATTTTGCCGGCGAAAATTATTCAATTAACAGGAGTATACAATTAACAGGGATTTGGTCAGTTTCCTGTGTTCTGGAGGTAAACTGAGCATTTATTCTATTATATCTTGTTTGACAGAGCTCGTAGAGCTCTGTCAAACAAGATATAATAAAATAAATGCCTGTATTGGATGTAGTGAGGCCAAAAAGGTTGATAAATGAAGGGTATTTGGTGCGTGTCACAGTAATGTTTTCGACATGTTACAAAAATTTATATACAATTAACAGGAGTTTACTCTACAACCCATATGCAATTAGCAGATCAAATTTGTACTGAAGGTATGGTAAATGGTTTTGTGTTTGAAAATTCTATTCAATTAACAGGGATATACAATTAAGAGATATCCAATTAAGTGAGCTCCACTGTACTTGAAAATTATAAGAATGATTATCAACCCTTTTGGATTTATATTATTTCATGAAAAGAATCAATGTGAAACACCATTTATTAAGCAATTGAAGGCATAACACTTTATATTTATCTCTAGCAACACCAATAAAAGGTAAACTCTAAGCTTTGTTAATGTTAATGTAAATAGATTTTGAGGAAGATGAAATGACATCATGCACAGAACGTCGGCACATGCTAGCCGGTCTGCAGGCACTAATGACTAAAAATAGCCATTAACAACCAGCTTTGTTTTACAATCTTTGTTTCAAGTTTGTTATGCTCCCTTAAGCTTACAGGCTGTGCACAAACCCTGGTCTATAACTTCACTCTGCACCCATATAATACCACCTACACCAAACAAGTATACTGAATATCCAAAGACTCATTCTAATATCCTCCACAGTGTACCAAATTTCCCCTCCCAACGGGTAGTCACATACACACTGCCAACCACTGACAATGTCTTTACCACAACTGGAATGGATGGAGATTGAGAATGCTTGGAAAGGAACATTTTGATGCCATATTGGTGTTTCCGTTTTTTAACCATATGACCACTCTTTGTATTTGGTCACCCAATTTAGTCCAATGAGCATATTAACCCTTTACCCAACGCAGCCGATTTCAAAATTTATTATTTTAAATACCATTTTTTAAATTTTTTCAAAAAATTTCAACAAAACCATATCATGTCACCCCTCCTTGGAATGAGCTCAATGAGCTTGTTCCAAAGAGGGGTCACATGATATGGTTTTGATGAATTCTTTTGAAAAATAATATTTTTTCAGCTGCTGAATTTGCATATTACGTGGGTGGATGCGGGCAATTCGTTGGGTAAAGGGTTAACCATACAACCACCCTTTCTACCAGGTCACCCAATTTAACCCACTGAGCACAAACTATTTTTCTACCCAATTTAGTCCAGTGAGCATATTAACCATACAACCACCCTTTCTATCAGGTCACCCAATTTAACCCACTGAGCACACACTATTTTTCTGCCCAATTTAGTCCAGTGAGCATATTAACCATACAACCACCTTTTCTATCAGGTCACCCAATTTAACCCACTGAGCACACACTATTTTTCTACCCAATTTAATCCAGTGAGCATATTAACCCTACAACCGCCCTTTCTACCAGGTCACCCAATTTAACCCACTGTGCACACACTATTTTTCTACCCAATTTAATCTAGTGAGCATATTAACCATACAACTGCCCTTTCTACCAGGTCACCCAATTTAACCCACTGAGCACACACTATTTTTCTACCCAATTTAATCCAGTGAGCATATTAACCCAACAACTGCCCTTTCTACCAGGTCACCCAATTTAACCCACTGAGCACCCACTATTCTAATCTACGATTTCCTATTCTTTCCCATTTCCATATCACAGAGACAGGCCCGTGGTAAATAATTCCAATAGGGTTCTCCTAAAAGCTGGTATGGACATCTTCTAATGATATTAAATACAGGGGCAGGGGTGGTGGTATAATGTTTGGTGGTATCAGCATGGGATATTTGTGCTATTAATATATTTGTAAAACTGGACCTGTGATTGTATATTTCTTATGAAATAATAATTAAAAAGTTACAAAACAGCATGTTAGTGTCTTGGAACCCTCGGTTTTACTCTTTTCCCATTTTTATAGTGAATCTTCCATTTTCTTTATAGTCATGTATTTTATAGTTATGGTTCAAAATTGCTTTTTTTTCTTTTATTTTGCAATAAGTACAGTGGAACCCACTTAACCCTTTACCCAACGAATCGGACACATCCGCCCACGTAATATATGTAAATTCAGCAGCTGAAAAAATACTATTTTTCAAAACATTCCTACATAACCATATCATGTGACCCCTCTCTGGAATGAGCTCATCATGCTTGTTCAAATGAGGGGTCACATGATATGGTTTTGTTGACATTTTTTGAAACATTTAACAAAAATGATATTTGAAATAATAAATTTTGATAACGTCCACGTTGGGTAAAGGGTTAAGTAGATATCCCTTAACTGAATAACCCTGTTCATTGAATATAATTTCCCAACACAAAACCATTTACCATACCTCCAGTACAAATTTTACCTGTTAATTGAATATAGGTTATAGAGTAAACTCCTGTTAATTGAATAAAAAATCTTGTAACCTGTCGAGAAATTACCCTGACTCTCCCCAGTTTTTCTTTGTTTATAGACCTATTTGGTCTCAGTACATTCAATACAGACATTTAATCTATTATATCTTGTTTGACATAGCTCATGTAGCTCTGTCAAACAAGATATAACAGAATAAATGCTAAGTTTATCTCTAGAATGGTTCTCGTCAGATCACCGAAGTTATGCAATGTCAAGCACAGTTAGTCCTTGGATGGGTGACCGTCTGAGCAATTGATTCAGACTCCTGCATTGTGCCCTTGGGCAAGGCACTTAACCTCGATTGTCCACATGGCCTACTGCATGTTGATGGTACGCATATCTTTAACCAATCTAACCTTACCTGTGCTGGAGTGCGGAGTTTCGATGTTGGGGAGCTGACAGCTGTTCATCGTTGATCAGTGGTTCTCTCTGGGTGCTCTGGCTTCCTCTACCTGCAAAACTCGCCGACATGATATGACCCTGGCTGTTAAAGTGTCATTAAACCCTAATAAATAAATAAATAAATCTCTAGAATACAGGAAAGTGACACAATCCTGTTAATTGAATACTCCTGTTAATTGAATAATTTTCATTGGCAAAGTGGCTATTCAATTAACAGGGTTCCACTGTGTGATATTTTATGAGTTCAGATGGAACTTTGATTTCACAAAAACCATCTCCAAATTGACCTCAGAAAATAAACTGTTAGTGAACAAGGTCTAAATTCTAATAACTATTTTCTTGTGTTCAGTTTATTTTTCCTTCTTGATCCTGGTTTACGAACTACATAACGTAGAAGTTGACGAGCTCTTTGCAGTGTAATGCTGGAACTTGTGGAGAAATATGTAACCGGTTAACTGTTTCGCTTTAACTATTCTCTTTCCAAGTGATCGTTTACCGGCCGGGTAATATCATGTAGAGATGGGCGGTGTTGGAATTTTGAGTTTGGTATCGGTTTCGGTATTTTTGTGTGGGCATACCGCGGTATCAGTTCGGTATTCGGTATGTGACTTCAGATTCACTGATAGTACCAAAGGGGAATCCATGTCAGAAAAATACAGAATAAGCTGTTCTTGTATCATTCTATCACAGTGCTACACATGCCATTGTTGATGGGCTCAACATTGTCATTCTTTTGTCAACACAGATCATATCTACAGTAATTTGGTGACTTGTTCTAAATACGCCTTAACTTTTCAAGCTCTACTTAAGGCGTCTGTAATCATAGAATCATAGAATGTGTGTCCTGAAGATGTCATCGTTAGGTGGGCCTGATGACAGTTGTAAAATTATCTGGTCAGTGATTTCTAGCCAAGTCTTGGCTGCCTGTTAAGGCAGCCAAGACTTGGCTAGAAATCACTGCTAAACAACTTGACATGTACAGGTCGTAGACTATTGATAATTTAGTACAACTGCCCTGGTCCTTAAGGCTTAACAAAACTGAAAAATGGAATCAGTCACTTCTTTCATGAAAATGAACACTTCAACTGCTATCAATCCTCATCAAGGCCTTATAAATAGCGAATGCACAGGGAAAATTGAAAATACCGCTGGCTTCGGTATTCAAAGATTGGGTCGGTTCGGTTTTTCGGTGTTCCCATGATATCGGTATCGGTTCGGTTTTTCGGTATATTGCCCATCTCAAGTAATATGGAAATTCATCAGTTGAAAATAATTTCTTTTTCAAAATGTTTCATCAAAACCATATCTTGTGACCCCTCATTGGAACGAGCTCGTCTCATTGATCCATCACATGATATGGTTTTGATGAAACGTCTTGAACACCTTGAAAAAAATAATATTTAAAATAATGAATTTTGATATCGTCTGCTTTGGGTAAAGGGTTAACCGTCCTTTGCTTTGACAATAGGGAATTACTTATGCAACATGCGAAGAGCAAGTATCGGGGAAAGAATTATTTCCTTCGGACAACTTCAAAAAGCAGTGGCTTACTACTGAATGGGGACTCGCCGACTCTCTGTTGCATATGACCACACTCTAAAATCCGTTGGGTTAAAAATCAACCCAAATCAACTGGGTTGAGTGAATATGAACCCAATTTGGGTTCATATTCACTCAACCCAGTTGATTTGGGTTGATTTTTAACCCAACTGATTTTAGAGTGCAGGAACGATGCCAGACAAAATGTGGGGAACAAACGGCAGCAGAAACAGTTTTTTCATTTATTTTGCCTGATGCAGAGTCGAAAAGATACTCCCCCACCACCACCATACGTTGGGATCAGGTGTCTTCCGTCAGTGGCATAACTGAGGGGGCGGGGAGTGTTCTGGGGGTCTTGGCCTCCTAAAATTTTCGCTGCCGACCCCCCCCCCCCCCTCAAACATTGGGCCAATGCAACTTTCACACAACACAGAGCCCAAAAACGGTCTCCAATATAAGGGGCTACACACGCTACAAATGCCTCAGATTCGCTCTTAGAGCACAACATTTTGCAAAATAGTCTCGGAGGGTAGGGGTGGGGCTATTCCTAAAACACGGACTCTTCGGTTATCGCCCCTCACTAGTTAGGACTAGGGGTGGCCCCCAAACCCCCACAATAATCCAATAATCATCTTTGCCCCCCCCCCCCCAAAAAAAAAAAATACTATATACTATAGAATTCTGGCTACGCGCCTGTCTTGTTGATTAAAATTCAAATTTTGATATGAACTTTTCTACCTGAGCACTTCGGGATTAGGTATCCAGAATATAATTGACATTAGTCACACATAATACTAAAATGATCGAAGAATTGTCAGGACAAACGAACAGTAAATCAGTATCTGGGGTTTCGGGCACCCGTTGTACATAAAGTACAGTATGTGAAGAGTGTATTATCACTAAATCACCCGAAAGTGGAGATTCCACCCAAGCAATAATTGCAAATTTGTTGCAAAGCATAACCAGCACAAGCAAAGTTTCAGCTAATGGACCTCCGGGTTAACCCCGGAGGTCCATCGGCTGAAACATTGCTTGTGTTTTTTGTCGATATGTACAAAATTTGAAAGTTTTAGATTGGGTGATAACTCCGCTCCGGGGGTGATTTAGTTGCAATCCACTCTCCAGTCTCCACGTACTGTAGATACAAGCGTCCAGAAAAGTGGTTGGAACGAGTCCCGCCCATTCCCTCTATGGTTGCACCGCTGCAGATGTTGCCCGATTATTGGAACGAAGAATGTTCCTGGAATTTCACTGTGACAGACTGCTGATCAACTATGACTTCACCACCCCTCAATTAGTGGTTTTGTGAATGAAACGTTGAATAACCAATGATACACAAAACAGAAACATTGGAAGGCTTGACAGCTCAACCAAAAGAAACAGCCCAGCTTGTGTGACAATTCCAGTTTACAACGATTAGAGTTATGAAGAGAAGCTGCTTACCCGGTAGTGCATTTTTCACACGAACTGTCCAAAATTGATTTGGAGCAGTTTGGAATGAAATTAGGAGACCTATCGGTGGACCTCGACCAGTTACACTTGCACACAGTGCCACATTTTTGGCATGGCCGAGAAACGTCTTCACTGAAAGTCATAGTCGAAAGGTTCGATGAGAAACGTTTTTTGTTCATGGCCGGTCCGTCGTTTCACCCAGTTACATCCAATTACTGCTCAATTACACCCAATTACCATCCTATCACTCAATAAATATCCAAACGAAAATATTAATAGTTCAACCGGAGAAACAAGATGCATGGCCTACAATATGGTCCTTCGTACCAAAATGTTAAACTCGTTAGCTTTCAGGTGTAACGTAGTGGCAATGATAGTCAGGTCGCTGGGACTCCTTATGCTGTGTTTACACAGACGGCTTCTTCTAGATTCCTTTTCAAGTTGGCACTTTCCAGTAAACGGTTCGGAAGTCAATCGACACATCGAAAATGTAACTACAGTTTCTATATTATTTATTTTTCACCAAATTTTGCCAAAAATGAGCTCTTGGAACAATAACTGGTAATTGGGTAAAACGACGGACCCGTTCATTGCTGCCCGTGACGGATGGAAGAGCCCGTCTTTGGAGGCAGAGAAATAAAGCAAATGTTAAAAAAAAAACCCAAAATTCCAATTGACGGTGCTCCATGGTGAAATGGGATGCGAGTCTCTTAAATTTATTTATTTATTTATTTGGTGTTTAAGGTCACATACTTATGAACAATGGCTAATCGTGACCGTGACAATTTTACGGGTGGAGGAAGCCGGAGAGAACCACCGAGCAACGACGAGCAGCTGTCAGCTCTCCAGCACCGCAACTCTGAACTCTTCACCGCGGCACAGGCAGGATTAGATTGGTTGAAGACATGCGCACCATCGACGTGCAGTACGTCTTAGTACACAGCGTCATCGTGCCCCCATGTAGGCAATCGGGTTTAAGTGCCTCGCCCAAGGACACCACACGGGAGCGCGATTCAGTTGCTTAAATAGATACATGTAATAATATCAGAGAGATCTTTGACGGCGCTGTCATCACGTAAACCCACACGCACTTATCTGTCGGGTTTTTATCCCATTTTCCATTAGAGTTCCAAAGAGTCTTACACTACTGGACAAATATGTATCCGGTGAAGCCCTCCGTCCGTCAACCCGTCCGTCCGTACAAACCTTTTGCATTGTAATGTCAAAGCCATTGATCGGATTTGGATCTCCTTTGGTATGCTAATAGACCCACACGGGGGAACAGATATGCACAAGAAACGGGTTCCGTCCAATAATATTTTCCAGAGTTATGGCACTTTTTCACTTTTTTGGACTTAGAAATTTTTCTGTTTTCACTCCTTTGCGGTAGAAATTTTTCTGACCCACAGTACCTTTAATGCTACATGGAACATGCCTACGGCTAAGGCGCAGTGGCCCACGCTTTGCCCTTGTTGGATATTTGCCCCATAATTTTATTTGTGTTCCTGAAGGTAACAAACACCGATCACAAGAATCTGACCGCGCCGACAGTTGAAAAGTTAATAAAATCAATTTAAGTGAACGGATCCACTTGAAACTTTAAATATGTGATATTTATACCCCAAACTACCGATATACAATGTACCTACAAGATATCAACTTTATTTCACTATTATCCAATAATTTATTTATTTGTGTTCGGTGTTTAGTTGCACCCGTTGTTTTTATCTTCGGCAAAACGTTTATCAGACGTAACCTGCTGGCATAACTTCCCAAACAGTCTTCGCTATTCACAAAACCGCAACTGTAATTTTATTTTTTCCCCACGTTGCTTAAAAAACGCAGATTATGACGAACCCTAATTCGAACGAGCTGGGTCAGGTCATTTTAACAATTGGTCATGAGCTATTTTTATGAGACGAATGAATTAAAATTTAGTTGTGTACCCCAAGGCCGTTTTTCCGGTCCAGGACCGTGTTACGAACTTAATTCACAAAGTAGATAGTTGCCCAGTGAACTTGTTTGGTGGATCAGACAAAACTCCCAACGTCCATTCCCAAGGCTGCGTGTTAAAAATATTGATTGGTCTCCCCCCACTCAGGTAATGACTGTAGACAACCAGTTGATGACTCAGAAAGAGTTAAATTAACTTGTTTGAAAGTATCATCTTCTGTTCGTGTTGAAAAAAGAGTAAAAGGAATTGGTTTATTTTTAGCTCACCGAAGAGAGCTAAACTTATCACTTGCCGTCGTGAACAGTTTTCAAACGACTTCTCCTCTGAAACCACCAGGTCGATTTGCTCGAAACTTGGTATGGATGTTCACTACCATATGTCAATTCAAGTTTGTTCAAATGAAATGGACATGCCCACTTGGGGCTCCATAAGGGGCATAAATCCGATAGCACCCTATGTATATTAGAGAAATTACTAAAAAATCTTCTTCTCCAGCACAAGTGAGCAGAATCAATTGATATTTGGTATACAGCATTATGGGGTGGATCTGATTCAAGTTTGTTCAAATCGGCCCCCTGGATTCATATTTGGGCTCACTATAGAAGCCCAAATTCGAACTTAGTGCATATCAGGAAAATTTCTTAAAAAGTCTTCTTCTCCAGATCCAGCAGTCAGAATCTTTTGATATTTGGTATGCAATATTGTGGGGTGGATCTGATTCAAGTTTGTTCAAACCGCCCCCCCCCCCCCCCCCCCCCTGGATTCACATTTGGGCTCAGAATAGAAGCCCGAATTCGAACTTTTGCATTTCAGGCAAATGTCTTAAAAAATCTTCTTCTCCAGATCCAGCAGGCAAAATCTTTTGATATTTGGTATGCAACATTGTGGGGTGGATCTGATTCAAGTTTGTTCAAATCTGCCCCCTGGATTCATATTTGGGCTCAGTATAGAAGCCCGAATTCGAACTTAGTGCATTTCAGGCAAATTTCTTGAAAAATCTTCTTCTCCAGATCCAGTAAGCAAAATCTTTTGATATTTGGTATGCAACATTGTGGGGTGGATCTGATTCAAGTTTGTTCAAATCGGCCCCCTGGATTCATATTTGGGCTCAGTATAGAAGCCCGAATTCGAACTTAGTGCATTTCAGGCAAATTTCTTAAAAAATCTTCTTCTTCAGATCCAACAGGCAGAATCTTTTGATATTTGGTATGCAACATTGTGGGGTGGATCTGATTCAAGTTTGTTCAAATCGGCCCCTGGGTTCATATTTGGGCTCAGTATAGGAGCTCAAATTTGAACTTAGTGCATTTCAGGCAAATTTCTTTCAAAATCTTCTTCTCAAGATCCAGCAGACAGAATCTTTTGATATTGGGTATGCAGCATGCTTGAGAGGGGAGGGGGGGGGGGGGGAGGTTTAAGTTTGTTCAAGCCAAGTCCCTGGGTTTGTATTTGGTATCACGGTGGTAGCCCGAATTATAACTTAGTTCAAAATGAGGAATTTTCTTTAAAAATCTTCTTCTTCAGATCCAGCAGTCGGAATGTTTTGATATTTGGTATGCAGCATCTTTGGGGGGGGGGGGGGGGGGGATTCAAGTGTGTTCAAGCCATTTCCCTAGGTCCATATGTGGGCTCACTGTGGGAGCTTGAGTTGTAACTTAGTTCGAAATGAGGAATTTTCTTAAAAAATCTTCTTCAGAGCCAGCAGGCGGAATGTTTTGATATGTGGTGTGTAGCATTCTTAGGGGGTGAGATTCAAGTTTGTTAAAGCCAAGTCCCTGGGTCCATATTTGGGCTCCCTCTGGGAGCCCGAATTATAACTTAGTCAATATGAGGAATTTTTCCTTAAATATCTTCTTCTTTAGATTCAGCAGTCGGAATGTTTTGATATTTGGCATGCAGCAACCTTAGGGGGTGAGATTCAAGTTTGTTCAAACCAAGTCCCTGGGTTCATATCTGGGCTCACTGTGGGAGCCCGAATGATAACTTAGTTCAAAATGAGGAATTTTCTTTTAAAATCTTATTCTTCAGATCCAGCAGATGAATGCTTTTGATATTTGGTATGCAGCATCCTTAGGGGGGTAAGATTCAAGTTTGTTCAAGCCATGTCCCTAGTTCCATAAATTTTGTCTCTCGTGACTTCATTCTTTTGTAGAGTTGATGAACCATGTCTTACTGAATGTGACCCCAAATACTTCTTTGAACCACTTTTGCCGGTGAGCGATTAAGGCTCCTTGAGGCAATGTATTACACCTTTCGATATGTTTGTGACCCGGGTCTATCTGTATTCTGTGGGGTCTTTTGGTGGTCTGTCCTGGCGTTCAGAGAAGTTCTCTGTTTTGCACTGTGGCGACTCTCAGGAAGAGAAAAGTTATATCCCAGAATTAATGTTTCAAGTTATCCTTAGTCGGCCATAAACAGCTCTGTCACTAATTTAGGACAGGAGTCGTTAGATGAGGCGGGGGTAAATTTCCAGTGAAAAGAATGGTCAAAGTAATGGTCAGTGCCGTATTAACCCCTGGTCGGGCCCCTAGGCTTTTAGGTACTTCGGCCTCGGGGCCCCCTCCGGCACTTCAGTCTTTCACCCCAATGCAGCTGACCCTGGTACGGTAGGCACTACGCCGCAGTACATAGCCCTATATCCATTTTGCGGGTCTCCTGAAGAATTCTACTCACAGCTTGACATATTATTTAAATAAACATTAAAATAATGTACTGTATATAAATACATATATATATACTCTCCCAAAAAAGAAAGTGTGCATGCTAAAAAATAACACTAAAAAAGATATATATCATTTTCATTCATGGAAATTTTATTCAATCACAGATAAATCAATTTGTGATCAACACGAGAAATTTCATTACGCTACGACGAATACTCTTGGTGCCATGGAGAGTCAAAGACACTAAGGGTCAAACACAAACGTCACACACTCAATATCTGGAATGACCTCCGTCTGCATCGACTACTGCTGTGCATCTACGCCTCATGGAAGCGAACAAGTTAGCATGGAAGTGTTGTGGGATGTTGTTCCATATTCCGGTAAGCTGTCTTTGGAGTTCCACAAGCGTTGACGGTGCATGGGGAAGCCGGCGTAGCTGACGTTTCATTTCGTCCCATACGTGCTCAATGGGTGCGATATCGGGCGAATTTGCGGGCCAGGGAAGAACAACCACTTGTTGTTGCTGCAGATACTGTTGAATAACACGAGCTGCTTGGGGTCGGGCGTTGTCCTACTGTAGAATGACGCTGGGGCCGTGACGTTGCAGAAATGGGACAACAACAGGTGTAAGCACTTCATCACGATATCTGGCTGCATTGAGATTGCCATCAATAATGACCAGCTCAGTTCTGTTACGGGCAGTGATACCACCCCACACCATGAGAGACCCTCCCCCATAACGGTTTCGCTCCACGACACATGGATCTGCGTAGCGTTTGTTTCGACGTCTATACACTCTCTGGCGGCCATCTGATGATGAAAGATGGAAACGACATTCATCTGTGAATAAAACACGTCACCACCAGTGTAAGGGATGCCTGAGATGTTGTCTACACCACTGCAGTCGAGCACGACGATGACGTAACGTCAAAATCGAACGAATTGCAGGTCTTCGAGGACGTAAGCCGTATTCTCTCAGCCGGTTGATTACTGTTTGAGGATGTATCCGTCTCAGGTTAGGTATGTTCCTGGCTGCCGTCGTTGCCGGTTCCGGAGATAGACGACACGGATATACCGATCTTGTGCAGGGGTGGTAACTCGGGGTCTCCCGGAGCGGGTTCGGTCTCGAACGTCATCATGTTGTGCATGTCGATGGACTAGCCTGTCTACAGTGTTACGGGGGCAGTTCAAATGCTGGGCAACCTCTCTGTGTGTTCTGCCAGCTCTAATCATACCCAGGGCAAGGAGACGTTGATTCATTGTCAATCTTGGCATGCTGATGTGGAGTCGTTTTAACAGCAGCGCAAGTTTGAATGTGAACGATAGGAAGGCCTTACTTTAGTGTTTAAATACCCAAGGATTCACACTGCTGCAGGAATTTTCAGACTCTCCACGTGTAAAACATGCCTTTTCACAAACGTGCAGCACGTCATTTAACGTTAATGCAATTTTAACGGGGAAAGCTGTTTTTGTGTTCCATATAACTTATTCATGATCAGGTTAACACTCTCTACACCTACGAAATTATTTTTTTTTTGAGTTTGATCAATTTCTGCAATGCACACTTTCTTTTTTGGGCGAGTATAGTATACTATTGAGAGTATATATATTTTGATAAATACACATGTACATGCATTGCTAAGATGCAAAGTGCCTTTAACCATTGGAGACCTAAGGCGCTGGCAACAGTGCCTCAGCAAGAAAAAAAAAAAAAAAAAAAAATTGGCTGGCACCCTGTCCCTGCGGGCCCCAAGGCTTCAACCTAATTGGCCTCATGAATAATACGGCCCTGGTAATGGTACAGGGCAATAATGGTACAAGACTACAAGGGTGGTAGAATACAATAACAATGGTGCGTACAAAGGAAGCTGATCATGGGCCAGATGATAGTGATTATGGACAGATAGTGGTCTTGGAGTTATGAATGATCTAGAAGCCACGAGCTGTATAGGAGCTAGGAGCTGTATAGGAGCCATGTTGTATCCTCAAATACCGAGATAAGTTGTAGAGCAGTATGTGGAGTAACTCTGTAGAGCAAATGCTTGACAGATCATTTGCTGGATGATATTCGAGCAAGCAGTAACTTGTTAATAGTAGTAGAAAACAGAAAACTAGTGAATACACGAAATGTGGTAGTTAACCTATATGAGGATAAGAGGGGTGGTGGATTTTATACCATGGTTACCTATGCTACTATATATGAAAAGCCTATGACATAAATTTTAGCTTTACACACCAATAGTGGTGAACACGCCAGCATTGGGATTTCAAAAGTAAAAATTTACACCTACAGTGGAATTACATCCAAATTGACCTTTGGTGACGTCAATCTAAATGCAAACTTGTCTAAATTTATCGCACGTTGCCTCGCGAAGAATGGAATAAAAGTGGCAATTATTTAGTACGTTTTTAAATAGGTTTACCTCATAAGATGCCAAAACTTAACAAACATACATTGTCTCATGTTAATAAAGCATCCATAACTCGAAATAGTATGTTATTATGTTATTAAAATGAAAAAGGCTCAGTTTCTTTTTCCATTTCGTTTCTGCGATAAAACAGTCAGCGGAAGTACCGCACCGATGCTCCTGTAAACAAAAACAGATTCGCACGAATGTTCGCCTGCTGCTCAATAAAATCGAGAAAAAATAATAGCGACTCTTAATAATCTGACGATCATGGTATAAATAAAATATACCCAAAGTATCTTGTAGCTTGGTGTACCAAATGTTCACCACTCGTGGTAAACATTTGGTACACCAAGCTACTATGGGTATATTCTATATATACCTCATGGGGGTGGGGGGGGGGGGGGTGGGGGGGGTCCTCATCTTCCCTCGTGGCCTCATACGACAGAAAAGGGATTCTAAAGGCATAGACGGACCACAGGAAGGAATTCCACAGAACGTGGTCATTGAATACCCAGATAGGGATAAGAGGGCCTGAAGGTTAGACCTCATTGGGGATTTCTTCATAGCCCTCATTGCCTCATACGACAAAAAGGGATTCAAAATTAATATACAGACCACATGAAGAGATTCCACAGAACGTGGTAGTTAAATACCTAGACGAGGATAAGAGTGATGGTAGATTATGCCTCATTCAGGGATTTCCTCACGACGCCCATGGCTTATGTGACAGAAAAAGGTACCAAAGGCCAGTCGTTCGTTAGTTAGGGGTGCGGGAATTAGGATGTCAAGGGACGTAGTGGTATATTAAAATGACTCGGCTAGATGAAACATGTATTAGGGTGTTCGGATCAAGGAGAATACCGGAATAGGGTTAGAACTATCAGAACAGACAAGGAAATCTAAAAATGGTAACCAATTAGTCAAAACTGTTCCAACTAAAAGGCTTTTCTACACTACTGGCGTATACGCCGGAACAATCGAACACTCCCAAGAAGGACTTCATGGCTCTCCTGTAGGAAAAGTGATCCATCAAATAGTCCTTAGATGAGAACAAGGTCAGATAAAGTACGAACGCGCCTTATAGCACCATGTGCTACTATAATAAGCCCAAAATAGGGCTTCGCCATAAAACTGTGCCAACTGATAAGCTCTTCTACTCTCCCGTATACAAAATAGACGGCAGAAACACATATCACCCTAATAATCCGCGCTGCGCGTGCGCACTGTCACCACGTTTCACTATGGGAATAACGTCACGCATGGCCGCCCACGCGGCCTGCCATAGCAACCCAACATGACATGACTGGCTCACTTGACCGTGACGTCATATTAGATCTACCACATGAGATCCACAAGATCCGGCCCGAGTCAACTCTGATATACTACTAACGTAGGCTAAGGCGTGTTCGAATGCCCTTCAGTTTCCGCTCTCAAATTAACGTCCCGCTTGCCTGAATGAAACAAAACTTGACATGTGGGTTTGGTATGAGAGGAGGAACCCAATTTATTTTCAGGTCTACTGGGCCGATCGAAACCCAACTTGATACGAGGGTTAGAAATGATAAGAGGAAGAACACTATATATATTTTGGGGGCCACTGTAACACAGGTCATGGTTACAGTGAACTCAACTTGAAATTTGTTTCTTCTCCATTACTTTAGATTTTGGCGATGTTGCTGTTCGAGGGCCTTATTGTGAGGGATTAGCCACCTTCGGCGGCCACCTCTAATTTCTCAAGTTACCACTGTAAATATTGACATTTAGTCGATTACCTATTTGACTTCAGCGGGCGCGGTGGCGTTGTGGTAACGCTGTTCTCGTCAGATCACCGAAGTTGAGCAACGTCGAGCCCGTTTAGTTCTTGGATGGGTGACCATTTGAGCGATCGATTCGGACTCCCGCATTGTGTCCTTGGGCAAAGCACTTAACCACGATTGTCTACATAGGGGGCACGATGACGCCGTGTACTAAGGCGTACTGCACGTCGATGGTGCGCATGTATTCAACCAATCTAACCCTGCCTGTGCTGCAGTGCGGAGTTACGATGTTGGGGAGCTGGCATCTGCTCGTCGTTGCTCGGTGGTTCTTTCCGGGTACTCCGGCTTCCTCCACCCGTAAAACTGTCACGGTCATGGTTAACCATTGTGCATAAGTATGTGACCTTAAACACCAATAAATGAATAAATAAATAAATTTGACTTCAAACTGCTTTTAAAGTTACGATATAACCACATCTGATGTAAGTGACAATCTTCTAAAACCATAATACAGATAACAAAAATATGAGCGCCACTGCCTGATCAGTTTGTTATTGATTGCGTGGAACCTGTGTTCATTTATAGTGACATTTAAGGTATGTAATTAGAAGCAATTAGGGGTGAGAGATGTAACGCGCTTTCAAATTGAACATTTTCCAATTTTTTCAATCAGAATTATATGCACTTGGAAAAAAGTATCGCAACACCCCATACTGCAAGGGCGGCGGAACGATTTTCAAAGTGTGTGTGTGTGGGGGTTGGGCTGGATCGGGCGATGGATGGTCGTCGGTATAAAAAATTTAAATTCCAGGGTCCTAACACCCCCATTTCTATCGCCTGAACGGATATTTTGAGATTTTTTCAGGAGATGTATTTGAAAGATTTCACTCTTTGGGAGCCGTTAAAAAACGTCGGTAAAGCAAACAGATGATGTCTATTTATCAGCTTTGGTCGTAACGACCAAAGCTGATAAATAGACCTCACCTGTATGCTTTACCAGACGTTAACGACAATTATACTGTCTGTGGATTATCTTGCCTGGGGTG
This sequence comes from Pictodentalium vernedei, assembly GCA_031216915.1. NCBI lineage: Eukaryota > Metazoa > Mollusca > Scaphopoda > Dentaliida > Dentaliidae > Pictodentalium > Pictodentalium vernedei. The sequence continues at coordinate 130,315,688 of CM062297.1, forward strand.
GATTTGTTACTTGTATGTCTGTAAGATTACGATCTACTTCAGTTAACCGATTTATTAACAGACTGTATACATTTTAGCGTTTGCTGCCACATACTGCAAAAAATGATCCGAAATCCATCGAAACTGAACTAGTACGAGAGAAACATAGCTGGCGAAAATATGGGGAGGCTTTGGATCCGCCCCTTGTTTCACCAGTCATTGGCTGTGTTAAAATATATGCACACAAAAAAACATGGCTCGGCAAAAAAGTGGAGGGGCTAAAGCCCCCCCCCCTCCCCCCTCGCCCCCAGCCCGGGATGTATCGTAGCTCAGTCAGATTCTGTCTTACAGTGACAAGGTCGAGTTTGCAGTCATGTGACATGCATCCCCACACCATAATTGAACCAACACCAAATGGAACTTGCTCTATAATATTCCTTTGAGCCTATGCTGTTTTTCTTCGTCGCCATACTCGAGCTCTGCCATCAGACGTAAGCAAAAGAAATCGACTTTCGTCTGCCCAGTGGACCTTTCGCCATGATGCCAAATTCCAATCACGTCGTGTCTGGCACCAAGCCAGTCTTGTTGATTTATGGACCTGAGTTAGCAGATGACGTCTGAAAGGTCGTCTGGCTCTATATCCAGCTGACTTGAGTCGATTGCGGACCGTTCTGTCTGAAAGGCGATGAAGTGGTAGCCACTCACGTTTTAATACACCACTTGTCAGGAATGGACTGCGTCTGACGATTCTCAAAAGAACTCCATCTTCTCCAACATTTGTCATATGTGGTATTCCTGAACGTTGACGATCATGGGTTTGCTGCTGCTTCCTTATCAAACGGCTGATGGTCGATGGATGATGACCAACATCTCTTGCTATAGCTCTCAGTCAGTGATATACCAGCATTTCTCATGCCAAATATTTGTCATCATTTAGCAGCTGACAATTGAGCAGGTCCCATACTTGATTACAAACAAATTTACGTTATCAAAATTTCCAGATGATCTGTTGAAGCTGCAGTTTGGCCACGTGACGGGTACATGTAGCACGTGAGATTCATGCATTTTACTATACCTCGTGCAAATCTCAACTGAATGTGTGGTGCGGCAATAGGGTTACAATTATCACTCAAATACATAAAATTATTTTACCAGTGAAAATGGGTCAATGGGGTATAAATGTATTGGGTGCTGCGATACTTTTTTCCAGGTGCATATACTGAGAATGGTTGCCCTCATGGGAAGTGGACTAGTGCTTGTTTATAGGGGTAAACAAGTTCTGTTTTACTTGTAAAATAGGACCCAGAATCAACACCTGGGGTGGAAGTCCTTTGAAGTGGGCAGCCGCGGTATAAACGATTGGCTAAACTTGATTTCATACCTATATTACGATCCTGATATAGCCATATATGCCGAAATTACAGCAAAGATAAATAAATAAGTTGAGAATGGTTGCACAAAAAGACTTCATTCAGAATTGTTTGGTCCCGAAGTCAAAAAGTTGCATACGAATCTGCACGAATCGCGAGAAAAAGGAAATATTAGTGAGATTGGTGAATTTGGTGGCCCCCAAACCCTGACTGCTGGGAATATCTGAGTGACGTGCAAGCAGCAGTTATTAGTTGTTTTCTCAGGGCAGTACGTACTATTTCGGTCTATATCCAGTTAATGTTATCATACTTTAGGCAACACTTCTTAATTCCGAAATTCGACTAATCTCTGAATAACACGGGAACAGTATACAATATAAATAGTACCGGTACGCGCGGCTTGGAGGTGACTATGCCAACATAGTGGTTTTCGGGAAAGAAAAGTCCACGCACCGGAGGCAGTTGCGCTCTTCTTCCCCGAGGGCAACTATTTTGGTAGAGTCAACATGCCGTGCAACAACTATAATATTTTGCAGAACAAATCGAGGAACAATCTTGATATCAATCAACCCAAAGTACGCCGCCTATTTTCATGACTCTTTCCATTCTGGAACTTGGAAATAACCAGACGCGTAGTCACGATTCTATAATAGGGGGAAGTCCCAGCCAGGTTTGTTTTTTTTTTGAAGGGGGGGGGGGGGGGAGGGCAAAATATGATATTTGAAAGACCGTTGTTTGGGGTTTCAGGGGTTTTGTCCTACCTACGACTCTCTGGTCGTTGGCCCCACCTACCACATTCCTTCAGGGAAGTGGGACGAGGGGGCAACGATCAGAGGGTCCTAGTTTGGACTAGCGCCGCCCACCCCGAGAAAATTTTGCAATATTCAGTGCTCTAACTACGAATCTGAGGCATTTGTAGCGTGTGTAGCCCCTATGTTGGAGGCCATTTTGTGGCTCTATGCTGTGTGAAAGTTGCATTCGGCCAATTAATTTGTTTTTTTTTTTGGGGGGGGGGAGGGGGCGGTGTTGGGGTGGAAGGAAACATTTTAAGGGGCCAAGCCCCTCCCGTAGCTATGCCACTGGAATTAACGAAACAGAATGCCGGGAAAATCCATTGAAAGCGTTGTGTTCCGTCAGTCAAACATCCTGGAATATTCCATGGCTATTTTTAGAAAATGTATAGTGGGCAAGAACTGTGCACGGTTATTTTTAGAAGCCTCGAAAGGTAAAACTATCGGGAATAGTATAGTACAGTACTTCTCAGCCAATCAGAGGAAGGGTAATTCATGTGAGATATAATATGCAGGCGGAGTCAACTCCTATCTGTTAATTAGGTTATTGTGGCAGGAGATTAGGAACACCCGACTCTAACTCGATGAAAAGTTATGATCGATGATTCCCCGTGGGAACCCCGGGGAGTGAACCAATAATATTTTGGTAAAATATGACCCAGTAAGCAATGGCTGGGCGGAAGTAATCTAAAATGGGCAACATGGGTATTACTGATTGGCTAGACTCGACTTTATATCCATGTCGCGGTCACGACTACTTGGCATTCTGCAGAATATGTGACCTTAAACACCAATAAGTAAGTAATATGGTCGATGATGGATCATGTTGGGATGGGATGTTGGGTGGGTAGTAGTGATTTCACTGTTGAAGTGATCAAGGTCACACTCTGTTAAGTGTTAATTGTAAACACACACATACACCCACCCCCACACATGCACACACAGGGGCCCGGCTATCAAATCCCACACCCACACTCTGAAATAACTTGGGTTAAAAATGTACCAAAATCAAGAGGGTTTGGTGAATTTGAACCCAACAAGGTTCATATTCAATCAGCCCGTCGATTTGGGTTGGTTGATTTTTAACCCAACTAATTTTAGAGTGCACCTTCGCCCTACCACTGTCACACATACGCACCTAACATATTTCAATACATCCTAATGACAAGTGCAAAAGTGGAGTTTTCAAGTCTGTTCAAAATGCTCCAATATGAAAATTCTCTTAGCCAAAGCTTCTAAAAGCAGGGTTGACTTTCATAAAAAAAATCTTTACAAATTCTGTCAGTTGTCAATGGAAAATGTAATTTTCAAGAGTGAAAGAAAATTGGGATTACTTCCCTTTGACCGCTTTTGTGAAGTGTTGGTTGCGATAAGGCGATGACATGGATGTATTTGTTGCATTTCATTACAAATCAATTCGTTCGATGCAATTCAGATAAGCGGTTTTCTATTCTCAGTTTCCAGTTGGAAAGTAACGATTGCAATTATATATTACTGTAGGACAAAGACAATGAATAATCAACCTTGCATCAATGTGCACAATCGGAACATGTCATCTTAAGCTTAAGGGCAATGAGTACCAGGTGTTCATTTGTTCATTCTATACATCTCGATAGGAATGATTTATTTCAGGGCGTTGTACCAAGAAATCTATGGATTGGCGTAGAGAGGTTCCGACTTAAGATGAAATTACACTTGTTACTTTCTACTTATGTTATTTCACATTGTTAAATCCTTGAATTTGTTTCATATGTTACTTAGCTCTCTATCATCTTTACGTCTTTTTGTTGTATCCAGAAAAATGTCTTCGTTGAACAGATCTGACTGAGGACGCTCTGGCGATCAGGTGACGGACAGCGATTGTTGTGACATAGAGCTTTGTGCGGAAACTGAGGCTACTTCTGATGAATAAAACGACCCATGGCAATTCCTCACGTTATATCTTTCGGTGATTTGCCATGGCGGTTGATACAACCCAATACCGTATTACCGTAGGTCTATTTTATAATGCTGTTTATTGCAAGTCACACATAGCAAAGCACAAATTGCCATTTTGCTTCCGTGTCAGGGGCGTATCTACGGAAGCCTATTAGCTTCACGTCGTGTTTAGTTATTAAATTGTAACTACAATTTAGCGCCTGTACTTTTATAGGTCAAGCTAAATTGTAGCTGCAATTTAACTGACCTATCGGGTTCGTTGTTTTGTTTTCGCTGAAAATGGTCTGAATAATCTCTTTCTTTGAGATGTTTCACACATTCCGCCGATTGAGTCAGTCACGGCAACAAAATCTAACAACAGAAATGGGAAAATAAAATCATCATCATTTTATTATAAATGTAATTATTTTTATTTTGGTTATCATTGGGCATAAATTGAGTATTACTGAGTAACAGTGGCAACTTGGGTGTTTTTGTGTATCATTGGGGCAAAACACATGCCGTAAGAAATAGAGGGCCCTAGGTAGCGCCGATCTGCGTGGGCCTGTAGGTTCGAGTAATGTACAAGATCAACCATGTTGTGGCCCCGCGGGAGAAAATTTGTTTAATCCAAAAGGAAAAAGAGCCATCTCCTGGCACTTGAACCTCTCAAAAACATCGTTTCACGCGATTCATGTTGCATATTTGAGAGAATGTTATCGTTTTGCACAATTCCGTGTGAAATGAGGGACCCCCTAAATGGGTGAAGCCCAGGGCGTTTGTCAGTCTGGCCATTCCTGAACAATTGGCGGAAAGGTTTTGTGTACGACTTTTGGTGATAATATAGAACATATATAGGGAGAAGGGCGTGCACAGTGGGCGGGGTGGTATGGTCCTAATTATACAAAGTTGAAAATGGTTGCTTTTAAAACAAAAACTTCAACAAGCTCTGCCTTCAAGAAAATTAATAATTGCATAAATTGTTTGTTTATATCCCCGTGTGCCCCGCCCCTGACTGCTGACCAAATGCAGATATCTTGGTTTCGCCTGGCGAGTTCATGATTTTACATCTTAGTCACATACATCCCCGATTTCTGGATTCGATCCGAGCTAAAGCACTCGGCGCCAAAATCTACTCCCATGATTTGAAATGCCTCGGCTTTATTCTCTCAGCATGCAACCAGGGCATTCATAAAACAACAGTAAACACCACAAGTGACGAGAAGGTTATTTTGTTAGGCCTAATTAGTTATTGTGGTTTCATGACACTTTCAACGACCAGTGTTGTGTTATGTCGGTGGCAGGTTTACGGATGGAGGAAGCCAGAGTACCCAGAGAGAATCACCTAGTAACGATGAACACCTACCAGCTACCCAACATCATAACTCCACCCTGCAGCATAGGCAGGGTTGGGGCGATTGACAACAGAAGTAAGTCGATAGCGGTTTTTTACCTCATTACACAGAGTCATCGTGTCCAATGTGTGCACTGACATGAAATGCCTTGTCCATTATACAATGAGGGTCGCTCTTATTGCTTAACGAGCTTGAGCTCAGAACCTCGAGCACAAAAGTCAAGCCATCTATCAGTGATTCACCACTACCCCTAAATTTATCATAACAGTATCCTCATGGAATTAACTCGAATTGAGGATGACCTCCATGCTATCATATTTTACCAATTGAGAATGTTGGTTTTCCTTCACAAATGTTCAAGCATATTGGAGCTGAGTGTGCCTTCAAAGACTGAAATTTCTCCGGGTCGGGAAAACATCCTCAAAACGCTTACCCTCTTTGGGGCGCATTTTTTCTCACTACCGGTACTATAACCCCCAAATCCTGCCGGTCTGAGTGTTATGACAGTGAGCCAATTTCAAGCTCAAAAATGCCACGGCTTCCGTGTTTCCTAGGCTACACATATTACATTCCCTTTCTATCTAACACTCTTTTTAATGCCCCCCCCCCCCCCCCGCAGTTCTAGTGATTTCGATCTGACCCTGAACAACAGTGACCCCAAACGAACCACCAAGATAACGTTCAAGAGCGGGCGCCTCTTTCTTACTTAGCCCGTCAAATAAGCTTTTAGATTTAACACCCACCCTCTCATTCCCATTACAATCCTCTAAAATTCTGTAAACAAACTCGCCGACTGATACTCTTTTAAACTCCTAATATTTGCCCCTCAAATTGATGGTTTTCGACTATTTCAAGTGTAAATGCAGGATTGAGTAGTGAGCCATAGTACGTGCGAATGCCACTGATTGGCCACTTAAATTGCAGCTACAATTTAGCATGACCAATAAAAGCACAGGCGCTAAATTGTAGCTACAATTTATTAAATTGTAACTACAATTTAGCTAAATTGTAGTTACAATTTAATAAATTGTAGTTACAATTTAGCTAAATTGTACTTACAATTTAATAAATTGTAACTACAATTTAGCTAAATTGTAGTTACAATTTAGCGCCTGTTCTTTCATTGGTGATTCTAAATTGTAGCTGCAATTTCAGTGTCCAATCGGTGGCATTCGCACGTACCATGGCTCTCTACTCAATCCTGCATTTACACTTGAAATAGTCCAAAATCGTCAATTTGAGGGGCAAATATTAGGAGTTTAAAACAGTATCAGTCGGCGAGTTTTTATAGAATTTTAGAGGATTGTAATGTGAATGAGAGGGTGGGTGTTAAATCTAAAAGCTTATTTGACTGGCTAAGTAAGAAAGAGGCGCCCGCTCTTGAACGTTATCGTGGTGGTTAGCTTGGGGTCACTGCTGTTTAGGGTTAGATCGAAATCACTAGAACTGCGGTGGGGGGGGGGGGGGGGGGGGGATTAAAAAGAGTGTTAGATAGAAAGGGAATGTAATATGTGTAGCCTAGGAAACACTTAAGCCGTGGCATTTTTGAGCGATAGCTTGAAATTGGCTCACTATCATAACACTCAGACCGGCAGGATTTAGGTGTTATAGTACCGGTAGTGAGAAAAATTGCGTCCCAAAGACGGTAAGCGTTTTGAGGATGTTTTCCCGACCCGGAAAAATTTCAGTCTTTGAAGGCGCACCCAGCTCCAAAAAATGCTTGAACATTTGTAAAGGAAAACCAACATTCTCAATTGGTAAATTATGATAGCATGGAGGTCATCCTCAATTTGAGTTAATTCCATGAGGATACTGTTATGATCAATTTAGGGGTAGTGGTGAATCACTGATAGACGGCTTGACTTTTGTGCTCGAGGCTCTGCGCTCAAGCTCGTTAAGCCATAAGAGCGACTCTCATTGTATAATGGACAAGGCATTTCATCCCAGTGCACACATTGGGCACGATGGACGTATATAAACCGCTATCGACTTACTTCTGTTGTCAATCGCTCCAACCCTGCCTATGCTGCAGGGTGGAGTTATGATGTTGGGTAGCTGGTAGGTGTTCATCGTTGCTAGGTGGTTCTTTCAGGGTACTCTAGCTTCCTCCATCCGTAAACCTGTCACCGACATAACACAACACTGGTCGTTGAAAGTGTCATGAAACCAAAATAACTAATTAGGCGCCTAACAAAAATAACCTTCTCGTCACTTATGGGTTTGTAGTTGTTTTATGAATGTCCTGGTTGCATGCTGAGGGAATAAAGCCAATGTATTTCAAATCATGGGAGTAGATTTTGGCGCCGAGTACTTTAGCTCGGATCGAATCCAGAAATCGGGGACGTTTGTGACTAAGATGTAAAATCATGAACTCGCCGGGCGAAACCAAGATATCTGCATTTGGTCAGCAGGTGGGGCACACGGGGGTAAACAAACAATTTATGCATTTTTTTATTAATGTTCTTGAAGGCTGAAGTTTTTGTTTTAAAAGCAACCATTTTCAACTTTGTACAATCATGATTGTACCTCCCTGTCCATTGTGCACGCCCGTCTCCCTATATATGTTCTATGTTATCACAAAAAGTCGTACACAAAACCTTTCCACCAATTGTTCAGGAAAGGCCAGACTGGCAAACGCCTAGGGCTTCAATAATTTAAGGGGTCCCACATTTCACACGGAATTGTGCAAAACGATAACATTCTTTCAAATATGCAACATGAATCGCGTGAAACGATGTTTTTTAGAGGTTCAAGTGACAGGAAATGGCTCCTTTTCCTTTTGGATTAAACAAATTTTCTCCCGCGGGACCACAACATGGTTGATCTTGTACATTACTTGAACCTACAGGCCCACGCAGATCGGCACTACATAAAGCCCTCTATTTCTTACGGCATGTGTTTTACCCCAATGATACACTAAGGCACCCAAGTTGCCAATGTTGCCCAATAATACTCAATTTATGCCCAATGATAACCAAAATAAAAATAATTATATTTATAATAAAATGATGATGATTTTATTCTCCCATTTCTGTTGTTAGATTTTGTTGTCGTGACTGACTCAACCGGCGGAATGTGTGAAACATCTCAAAGAAAGAGATTATTCAGGCCATTTTCAGCGAAAACAAAACAACGAACCCGATTGGCTACAATTTAGCTTGACCAATAAAAGTAGTTGTAAGTACAATTTAGCTAAATTGTAACTACAATTTATTAAATTGTAACTACAATTTAGCTAAATTGTAGTTACAATTTATTAAATTGTAAGTACAATTTAGCTAAATTGTAACTACAATTTATTAAATTGTAACTACAAATTAGCTAAACTGTAACTACAATTTATTAAATTGTAACTACAATTTAGCTAAATTGTAGGTACAATTTATTAAATTGTAGCTACAATTTAATAACTAAAAACGACTTGAAGCTAATAGGCTTACGTACGTATCAAACAGAGAAGTCGCAATTTGTTTTATTGGGGTTATGTTTGCTATGCGTAGTCTAGTCCTCCTGTCTGGGGATGTAGAAGAAAACCCGGGCCCCTACACAACCGATGGTGAACTCCCTCCTCACTCATTGTCTGTACTCCATTACAATACACAAAGTATCCGAAATAAAATTGACGCATTAAACGACATATTAGACGAGTATTATATTTTCTGTTTTACGGAAACCCACCCCGACTCGTCAGTCAGCGATGACGATATTCGCATCTCAGGTTTTCAACCACCAGTTAGACACGACAGAAATCGGTTTGGTGGGGGTATCTGAGTTTACTTTTCTGACAACCTGTTTTTCAAATCTTTACCTAGCCTTCGGTTTGATGATGACATTTTATGGTTCGAAGTTGGCACAAAATCGCGTTTTATCCTGTGATTAACGTATTGGTCAAAGAACTTTTATTCCGCAAACTATTGGGAAAATCTTCATGACAAAACAGATCAACCCTTAGCTTTGAATTTTTCGGTAGTGATTGTAGGTGATCTTAACAGCGACCTACTAAAGTGCAGCGGCCCTCTATATAATATGATAGTAAGTTTAAACCTTTACCTAACATGAAAAGCAGACGTCACTTGCAAAAATAATTCTTGAATAACTAATGTTTTTCATTTTTTGTCTCAAAAACATAGGTTATGACCCCTCATTGGAACGAGCTCGTCGAGCTCGTTCCAATGAGGGGTCATAACCTATGTTTTTGAGACAAAAAATGAAAAAATAATGAAAATTAATTGACGATTTTTGTGAATAGCGCTGGCCGATTTTGGCCGTTAAGTTGGGTAAAGGGTTAAACATGAGAAATGTTATAAAAACCCGACCCGTGTCACACCCAGAAGCCAAACACTACTTGATCCAATTATTATAAGTGAGACCATTGTCGAAATATTCTCTGGTACCATGGATTTTGAACTTTCCGATCGCAAAGCCACATTTATAATCTTAAACCAAACCCGCCCCCGAACACACTGTAGTATAAAATATGTTTGGAACTACAATAAAGCCAATTTTGGTAGACTAAACAACCTGATACAAGACACGGATAGGGAAACTCTTATCTGTGAACCAGAAAATATCAATGAACCAGTTACACATTTTCGATATAAACTTTCGGAACTAGCGCAATCAAAGTACCCAGACATAAAGTAACACTAAGGAAAAAATGATAAACCTTGGTTTGACAATAATCTTAAAAAAAACAATCCATCAAAGGGATAGAACAAGAACCTTAGCATTAAAATGTAAGACCACTTCGCTTTGGGAAAAGTACAAATCTCTGAGAAATAAGGTAAATAATATGAAAAAAACAGCGAAGAAAAATTTTCTCGATGAAGTAGATGAGTCCCTATCTGTCAACACCAATTCCAACCAGTTCTGGCACGTAGTGAAGAAATTTCTTAATAATCTCATAGACAACTCAGGTATTCCCTCACTACAATATACCAGTGAAGTGGGACTGAAAGTTGTCGATGACGACAAGGAGAAAGCGGAGCTCCTCAATAACATATTCTAAAAGAACAGCAAGTTGGACAATCATAGTTAAAAATTACCCACTTTCGCGACAAGATGTGATAATATATTAACGGATATTGAATTCACGGAAATAGATATCGTGAATATCATAAAGACACTACCTGTCAAAAAAGCCAGTGGGCATGGCGACATAAGCCATCGACTTTTGAAAGAAACTCGGAATACAATCTGTTTGCCCCTGTATTTACTGTTTAGAAAATCCTTGTCATGTGGCACTAACCCAAGTGACTGGCAGATGTAACTCCAATATTTAAGAAAGGTAATCGACTCGATGCCAACAATTACAGACCAATATCCCTCCTATCTTACAGATCTAACCTGCCATCTGATTAATTGATGGAAAGTGCTCCGAGAGACCTTTCCGACAATTAATCAGATGATAGAGTTTCAAGTATTTCATAAATCTTATTAAACTTCCTCGTATAAGGTGTACATAGAGGTCCTCCATATATGGCTAAAGTGGGCGTGGCAGTAAAATGGTTAACCCTTTACCTAACATGAAAAGCAGACGACACTTGCAAAAAAATTTCTTGAATAATTAATTTTTTTCATTTTTTGTCTCAAAAACATGGGTTATGACCCCTCGTTGGAACGAGCTCGACGAGCTCGTTCCAACGAGGGGTCATAACCTATGTTTTTGAAACAAAAAATGAAAATATTTTGAAAATTAATTGGCGATTTTTGAGAATAGCGCTGGCCGGTTTTGGCCGTTACGTTGGGTAAAGGGTTAACCAAACAGAAGAGTGGCCAATGAATATGGTATTTGAGTGGAGAACGACAGTATTCGTTGTTGTAAGACAGGTAATATCTACTAAGTCAGTCGCGCTGGGATTTAATTCGAGATTTGATTCGAAATCCTCCGTTTGATTCGATTCGAAATTCGATTCTACCGGGAATTTATGATTTGCAGGTACCTGATTATAGGATGTGGCAATACTATGATAAACTTTGCACACAGAACGCAACGATGTGTGAATGCATTCGTCAATAAGGAACGAGTGCCAACGCTTAAGGAAAGAACGAGGGGCGTTCTGTGTTTATGGCACGCCTCAATGATATAGAATAGATTAATTTAAAAAAACGCGGCTGTAGTCGTTGAACGTGAGCTCATACACGAGCCTGTCGTCCAGCGAGCTCTGGCAGAAGAGTATGTGGCTCTCGAGGAGCTCAAAGACCAATGGGATGTAGAATCGGTTGCTCTAATGTGAGTATCTGCGATGGCTTTGTCTTCTGTGGTAGATGAATCACGGTCTCCAGCGGCAACTCTAAGCTTTGTGCCATTTCTATTAGCAGTGGCATCTATCCCTTGATACAGGGTATTTTTCTCTCCTGGGCAGTTTTCCAGAGGTAGTGGTAGCACTGGTAAACGTCGCTGTCGTCGAGCGATATGACCTCATTTCCAGAAATCTTAATTGTGGTCTTTTTTCACCACGGCTTGGTGGCATCAGTAGAGGTCCGGGTGATGGAGAAAGCCGTGCTCGCCGTCCCGGGACTATCACGTCATTGCCGCCAAAGTTGTGGAACCGGAGCAAAAGCTTCTGGTTCTGGTCGATTCTGCTGGGGTTGTTTGTGACGACCACAGACTGTCGCACACCTTTAATCCCGAGGGTGTCCCACAATCTGCGGTACGGGTTGAGTTTGCGTCCGTATTGACTCGAAGCCATGCAGTTAATTGCGTCGCACCTGTATTAAACTGACACTCACGAGCTTCAATAGACCCGCGAATCATGGAGGAGTTTGGATTTGAAGACTTAACACTCGCGGAAAGTCGCAAGCGGGGGATATTGACGAAGTCGATGAGACCAGCTTCACTGACGAAGTCAGTGTCCCAGAGACGACTCCGCTGCGAGGTGAGGCTAGCGGTTATGCTGCTGTTAGTCGTGTCAGTGCAGAGCCCATGCTTTCTTTGCAGCACGAGCTTCCACAATCAGCTGTAAATGACTATTACAACGCCCTTGAGCAGGGTGGCCAAAAAACTGCCACGGGGCGCGACTATTCCAAGAAAGTGTAAGCTCACTGATGGGCGGCTGCGGAAGAAGGCTTACTCAGGGATAGCAATTGTGAACACCCGCTGTCGCTGGTCGGGGTAGGAGTTCTGTCGTGCGCGAGCTGGGGTTTGTATACTGGAGGAAGACGAAGAAGAAACTGACCGCCGAAGCTGTTTCAGCCCTGCAAACTGATGACGATAAATTGGAAGAGGCGGTAGAGTTGTTGTCTGACGGGCTGTCCACGACAGCCATGGATAACGTGGGACTCGTTGCACAGACAACAGAGAACACAGTTCACAGCGCCGTGACGGTTCAGACTGACGAAGAAGAGACTTGCGATGCCTGGACAGGGTCATGCAGACTATTCGAGGTGTGAATACCCACAACTTAGCCCGAGTTTCCGAACTTGATGACCACATTGCCCAGGAAAGAAGGAAGCTTACAGAAGCGCAGGGGCTTGACGATGGGCACATATCGCGTCGCATTGCAGATCGCCTGTGTAGCCTCGAAGATGAACGGCCGGCCCGCCTAGAGGCTGCATCCTCCACACGGAAGGCCCTTCGCTCCCAAATCAATAGAATAAGAGAGACCATACACCGGGTTCTGAACGAGGCGAGCATATTTGCACCCTGTTCCGTGAGCAGGGGATCACTATCGTCAGTGTCCTCATAGCGATAGGGATGGCAATCTCGACCATGGTTGTTACTCTAACGGGTGGAGGCGGGGGTGTGCCCACACCGACTTCAGATCCATCCGGTCTCAAAGAATTGCTGAAAAAGCGCCTTCTGGCATTAGGTCAGGTTCCGGCAAAATGGCTGGAAAGGCTATGGTTAAAAGCCATTACATACACGCTCTGGTTTGTCCAGAGGTTGTGTACCTGCCCCAACCCATGGTTTATGCCGTGCCGCTTCCAATCAGTATTCGGAGGCACCCCAAATTCTCCGCAAATCCGCTCATATGCCCTCCTGTCATAAGGGTTGTTCAATCCATCCCATACTCGATCTTGGGGCAGCGGTGTCTGGATTTCATCCAAGATCCGTCGGATCTGGAAGTAGATATGGAAGGTGTACACAGCTTTCATTAGAGGATCGGCTGCAACCAAGAGGTCTTCTTTCGATACACCGCATCCAGATGTAGCGCACCAAACAGCAAAGTTGACCTGGTTCTGCCAGAACTGCATCGCGCTTGTGTTATTGTTCCATGCCTGGACTAGCTCGTCGCTGGTCACGCGGGGAACACGGTACTTATTAGACACGTCTGGGAAGTTGACCTCAAAGGCCCCTCCGTGTGCCTGTTTCGTCGCAACATGCTACGCATGTTGTTCGACGATGTAGCAATTGCGTCGGAACAGCAGCTGCGTAGCCTCTAAGGCTGTAGTGCATCGGAGGACCCCGCCCGCTTGATAATTGGCATTTCTGTTGAAAGTAAAGGCCTCTTCATCCATCATTCCGACTGCGCTCTTGTTTGTTCGCAAACAAGCCTACAATGTACATAACATTAACTGATCCAAAACGTGGACCTGCTCAAGTCTTTGTGTGGAGAACTTGAATGTGCCCTCGCCGAATTGACATATTACCCGAGCTGGTTTAATGTTAGCGCTGCATTCGGCAACAATGCAATCTGTGTGAGCAAGGGCGTTGGGGAAGAGGAGGTAGCAATACCCGATGGTTACTATAATGTTTGCGAGCTGAACGAGGAAGTATTTTAGAAAGTCGGAGCCGAACTGAACTTTCATAAACCTTCCGGTCGACTCAGAATCAAGTCAACCAAATAGCTCAAATTAAAAGCGCTTTGGGCTACTCTGGGATTTTCTAACGGAATAATCCGGGAAAACACAATGCTGGTGGCAGATGACCTACCGGGGCTTGCAATCTATCGAGAGGTCTGCGTCCACCTTTCGGAAATCAGCACGACTGACAATATTCTCAACGCGCAAACCAGCACATTACTGAGAAGAGTGCCTGCGACGAAAAATGTGGACGTGGCCGGACGGAGACATTCTCGCACCTGCAATATAATAAAAACAAAACTTGTACCAGGCTCCATTACTCAACTCTCGTTTAGAGTGCTGGGCACAAAAGGTGATGATATTGAACTAGAATATATCTCAGTGACGCTACACGTTCGTCAGCATGGTAGATAGCGGAGGACCAGGTACACATGTCGTGAAGTCATATACGACCGTTCAGCTAGCCGATTTCGGGCATACTTCGGGTTTTGGGAACCCAGGGATGGAAGATAAGCTACACAAATTCCGGTTCGCATGTGGGCGGTACGTGAGAAAGGAGGTCTCACAGGACGTTGCCGAGGCTGGGACGCTAGCCGATCTCGGGGATACTTCGGGTTTTGGGGATCCAGGAGTGGAAGTCGAGGTGTACGCATTCCGTTTCGTAGGTGGGCGATACCTGAGAAAGGAGGTCACATAGGCAGGGACCGACCTGGGCATGCGTCAGTGCGTATTTGGTTCTGAAACATCAGGACCTGGCTCTTAAATCTCAGAAATAGGCTTCTCAGTTGGCGCGTAACTTCTCAGATCATATTTTGATATTCTTTCGATGGATAATCGAGAGAGACACTCTTACATGTATTATATATATGATTATCATTTATCATTGTTGTAGAGCGCTTAAGTTAATACTTCAAGTCTTAATTACCAAGCATTAATCTTCACTGTGGCTTCTGATCAAGTCTTGGCTGCCTAAATAGGCAGCCAAGACTTGATCAGAAACCACAGTGAAGATTAATGTTTGCTATAGTGTACTAAATGAAAATGGTGAGAGCTATTACATACTTGCAGTGTGTGTTACAAACAGCAGTGTGACTCCGTAAATTGAAATCTGGCGCATGAATTGAAAAAATAGGCTCCGAGGCTAGAGCGTATTTTAAATAGTCCTGATCGGTCCCTGCATAGGACGCTGATGCGGCTGTCCCAGCCAAATTTACAGAGCTGGGTATTCTTGATCTGTCTGGTACGACCCCATGGAAGCACTACAAACTCTATAGATAGGCGAGAATCAGTGGGTTCCATACAGGGACCCTTTCGTAGATGCGGGCGGGTGGGAACTTGATTTCAAGCTAGTCCAACCCTACATCATGCTCGGGCGAAGTCACATGTTCCGCAATCTCCTGAACTCTGGTCATATTTTGATATTCTTTCGATGGATAATCGAGAGAGACACTCTTACATGTATTATATATATGATTATCATTTATCATTGTTGTAGAGCGCTTAAGTTAATACTTCAAGTCTTAATTACCAAGCATTAATCTTCACTGTGGCTTCTGATCAAGTCTTGGCTGCCTAAATAGGCAGCCAAGACTTGATCAGAAACCACAGTGAAGATTAATGTTTGCTATAGTGTACTAAATGAAAATGGTGAGAGCTATTACATACTTGCAGTGTGTGTTACAAACAGCAGTGTGACTCCGTAAATTGAAATCTGGCGCATGAATTGAAAAAATAGGCTCCGAGGCTAGAGCGTATTTTAAATAGTCCTGATCGGTCCCTGCATAGGACGCTGATGCGGCTGTCCCAGCCAAATTTACAGAGCTGGGTATTCTTGATCTGTCTGGTACGACCCCATGGAAGCACTACAAACTCTATAGATAGGCGAGAATCAGTGGGTTCCATACAGGGACCCTTTCGTAGATGCGGGCGGGTGGGAACTTGATTTCAAGCTAGTCCAACCCTACATCATGCTCGGGCGAAGTCACATGTTCCGCAATCTCCTGAACTCTGGAAACGCCATAGCAACCCTTGTTCCGTTTGGAAAGAAGTTTGTCTTCATTCAGGAGACTGATGCGGGGCATGTGCTGGGTACAGACTCAAAACCGAGTTCTGTTAAGCTATTATCGGAGTTTGATCGCATAGACGTTGGTACCGTCACTACATGTACCATAATAGCTCAGGTAGCCCTTGGGTCCCCACCTCGTGACTTCGTCCCCGTGCTGAAGGTATTAGCCTAAAATGTGCCTGCATTCATGTGGACAAAGAGACTGTAGTTATTATACGAGGTGCTGGCAATCCCCAGATTATCATAACTCTGAATGGTGTGGAACACAAAATAACAGATACTAAGTTCCCAGCTAACCCTATTAAAACAATTCACCTTGGGCCGACAAGGTTCAAGCGTTTACAGGTTTCCAAGATACGGCTGTCAGAAGACTATTTAATGACACTCCGGTATGAACTTCAATGCAGTTGCCTAACAACAATGGGTCTATTTCCAGAACTTGATAACGATTTTCGCATTCAGGAGATCGGAGATATAAAAACTCTCCTAACGGAAAAAGGTAACCACAGACGCTCCCACATCAAGAAATATGAATTGGGAGTTACTATCGCAGATGGTATCGAAACGTCTCTTACCACAAGCAGCGTGGGCCTTGAGGTAGGCGGGATAGGACTGTTATCTACGATCGTAGAAACACCACTAGTTATAGGGTTGAAAGCCGCCGCTGTGGGTTAATAGGTGGATGCGGGAAGTTTATCAGCCGCCGGCTCGCAAGGAAGGCGAAAAAGCACAATACCACCAGCGCGTTGGCAGAGGCTAAACTCTCCACCATAACTGAACTCTATTCAAGAGCACTGACAGACGGTAAACTCACTGAGGATGAACTCCAACTCGTTCTGGTGGAAGAGACGCAATTCAATAAGTTGAGTGACGAAATACATCGGGTTTCACGCGCTGAGCGCTCAACTGATTCAAAAAACGAACTGTGGCTAGTGGTACGCCAAGAAATCGCAAGGGTCACAGGGAGGCGGTCACTGGCGCCAGCAACACATCTATTGTTCCGTGTGCACCGCCGCAACCGCACTGAGAATTTATTTCCATTGTGTCTGTTGGAACAGTAGTCAGGATGACCCGCCTCAATACACCCCTTAACCATGTATGACTTTGTCATTTTCAAACCACATCCTTCGGCTCGGCTGCGGTTGGGCTGGGGCCCCGCCAGGGGTGTGTGGTGTGCCCTAGAGGGCCACAACTAATAAACTGTCCCAGAACCCCTACTACTGCGGATAAATAAAATATACATGTAGTAGGAGTGACGTAACATCTTATTTAATAAACACGTTATGTGCCGGTACTCTATTCAACCGAAAGGTCGAGGGTACATCCTCACCAGCGGTAAATTCATGCGTTGTGTGGCACTTAATCCCGATAGCCCACGTGGGACATAGTGGCGCTGTGTGTACTAAGGCGCATTGTACGTCGATGGCGCACTTGTGTCAACTGCTGCTAATTCTGCTTGTGCAGAGTTAGTACATTGGGGTGTCTGAGAGTATGTCGCCGCTGCTCAACGGTTCTCTCTGGGTACTCTTACTTCATCCACCCGGAAAACTGCCCGACACGATGTGACCCTGGCTACTGAAACTGTAGTTAAGCCCCAGCAAACAAACAAACAAACAAACAAACAAACAAAGAAACCTGTACTCTAAATTGGCCGTGCTTTGCCTCCTACAGTCCGAATCAGGTACTGTACACTACTATTTGTACGACCGACTGCGTGTGTGAAATGAACCCAAGTATTAAATCCAGTCTGGTAAGAAAGTGCATGATTACGAGCAGGCCTGGAAGTAAGAAATCTGCCATTTGCAGAATGAGGTCCACAAAGGTGCATGAGTTTGCTGATGTTATCCCATACAGTGGGCCAGTTTATCCTCCACTAACCTCTATCTGTTTAGGCCTGAGACTTTGATTCAGATTGGGGTTCACAGAGGGTAAATTTAGTGATGCTACCATGCTGTGCAGGGTAGCATCTCCAAATTCACCCAGTGGGGACCTCATTCTGCGGATGACAGTCTGCTTATTTCCAGACTTGAGTACAAGCAAGAGCGAATATATATATTAATCTCCACTCCAGATGAAAATGTCCACGTAAGGAAAAATATAGGGGTAGGGGCGTCAACCCACTACACCACTGTAGCAACGCCCGATTTCGATGGGTGTCACGCCAAGGCGAGAAAAAGCTGCCTACGTCATTGGAAAACAGCCGGATCCAACAAGGGTATATTTTCAATAGGAATTAATTTATATTAGCGCACCGAATGGATTATACATTTCCAACGCAGACACATTTCATTGATAAATGTTCTTCTCATTCTTTGAAGATATAAATGCACATAAGAAGAGTTTTGATGAGTGCATCTTCTTTCAAAGTACAATGGAGCAATGTGCCAATATCAAATCAGCCGACTAGTGATATTTCGTAAAATAAATATTGATACAGGACGAGAAGGTAATACTGTCTGTCTGAAGTAACTTCTAAATTTATATTATCGCTTCTATTTCGGATTCGATCCGTTCCGTCGATGATTCTCAGACTTTGATGTCACGCTCGTTCAAACGATGGGTTTCAGTTTAAATGATTTTCCACAAAGTGTGGAGTCCTTTATATCAAATACTCATAACTCCATTAAATCCATCGCCAAATTTATATTAATCAGACGAAAACTTAACACTCTAAACTTCAAGCCCACATTTTTAGATTTTTGGTAATCGCTGGAGATGTTCTTAACGCTCCGTATTACAAGCCCATATAGATGATTTGATTTTATGTAGGGCGGTGTTGTTCCATTATGGTGAAGGCTCTAATTGTTCTAACAAAATCGGCCGCATTGGCCCTCGTAACCTACAGACTAAGGAGTCGAAAAAAAACCCCCAAAACAAAACTTTCAACACAAACATATGATGTGACCCCATCATTGGAAAGACCTCGTCGAAATCGTTCCATCGAGGGGTCATATGATATACTTTTGTTAATTGTTTTTCGAATATTGTGAAAAGGTCTGAAGCCGTCTAAGCCCATCTGCCGGATCTAATCCTATTAACCCTTTACCTAACGTAACGGCAAAAACGGGCCAGCGCTATTCTCAAAAATCGCCAATTAATTTTCATTATATTTTCATTTTTTGTCTCAAAAACATAGGTTATGACCCCTCATTGGAACGAGCTCGTCGAGCTCGTTCCAATGAGGGGTCATAACCTATGTTTTTGAGACAAAAAACGAAAAAAATTAGTTATTCAAGAAATTCTTTTGCAAGTGTCGTCTGCTTTTCATGTTAGGTAAAGGGTTAACCCTTTACCCAACGAATCGGCCGCATCCGCCCGCGTAATATGCAAATTCAGCAGTTGGAAAAAAAAATATTTTTCAAGTAATTTCAACAAAACCATATCATCATGTGATCCCTCATTGAACGAGCTCGTTTTGTTGAAATTTTGTAAAAAAATTAAAAAATGACATTTAAAAATAATAAATTTTGATATCGTCTGCGTTGGGTAAAGGGTTAAGTGCATACGTGCATGGCTAAAACATTGTGTGCATGGCAGGCGCGTATCAAAATTATGGGGGCAAGAGTAATATCTAGAGGGCTACTTCAGCGATCTGAACTTAGCGGCTACCCCCTTCGCTAAGTTCAGATCGCTGAACTACTAGGGGGCATACAGGCCACATCACCTGGGGGCATGACTGAAATTCTCAGACCCCCCCCCCCCCCTCCCCCACCATGGCTACGCCACTGTCGCATCGTGACAAATAAATCAGTCACTGACCTTTCCGTTAATATAATTAACATTAACCCCTTACCCAACGTAACGGAGAAAAACCGGCCAGCACTATTCACAAAAATCACCATCCAATTTTTATTTTTTTCTCTTCTTATTTTTCCGAAACATAGCTTATGACCCCTCAACGAGCTCGTTCCAATGAGGGGTCATAAGCTATGTGTTTGACGCAAACATGAAAAAATAGTTATTCGAGAATTTTATTTGCAAGTGTCGTCTACCTTTCGTGTTAGCTAAAGGGTTAAAACAATGACAAAACTCTAGTAATGACGTGTGGATAATGTTGGGAAATCGAACTTCTTCAAGAACTTACCAAAGTGTAACAAATGTGTCAAGGTTTTAAAAGGGTGATGGAATCAGTTTCACAACCAGTTGAAGTGACAAAATGATAAATGTATTTATTTAATTTCCAGTAAATACGAATGGATATAAAGAACTTACCTAGGTATATCACCATGTCATGGTTAAAGTTTTAACCCTTTACCCAACGTAACGACCAAAACCGGCCAGCGCTATTCTCAAAAATCGCCAATTAATTTTCATTATTTTTTTCATTTTTTGTCTCAAAAACATAGGTTATGACCCCTCGTTGGAACGAGCTCGTCGAGCTCGTTCCAACGAGGGGTCATAACCTATGTTTTTGAGACAAAAAATGAAAAAAATTAGTTATTCAAGAATTTTTTTTGCAAGTGTCGTCTGCTTTTCATGTTAGGTAAAGGGTTAACCCTTTACCCAACGAATCGGCCGCATCCGCCCGCGTAATATGCAAATTCAGCAGTTGAAAAAAAAAATTTTTTTCAACAAATTTCTACAAAACCATATCATGTGATCCCTCATTGGAACGAGCTCGTTTTGTTGAAATTTTGTAAAAAAATTAAAAAATGACATTTAAAAATAATAAATTTTGATATCGTCTGCGTTGGGTAAAGGGTTAAGTGCATACGTGCATGGCTAAAACATTGTGTGCATGGCAGGCGCGTATCAAAATTATGGGGGCAAGAGTAATATCTAGAGGGCTACTTCAGCGATCTGAACTTAGCGGCTACCCCCTTCGCTAAGTTCAGATCGCTGAACTACTAGGGGGCATACAGGCCACATCACCTGGGGGCATGACTGAAATTCTCAGACCCCCCCCCCCCTCCCCCACCATGGCTACGCCACTGTCGCATCGTGACAAATAAATCAGTCACTGACCTTTCCGTTAATATAATTAACATTAACCCCTTACCCAACGTAACGGAGAAAAACCGGCCAGCACTATTCACAAAAATCACCATCCAATTTTTATTTTTTTCTCTTCTTATTTTTCCGAAACATAGCTTATGACCCCTCAACGAGCTCGTTCCAATGAGGGGTCATAAGCTATGTGTTTGACGCAAACATGAAAAAATAGTTATTCGAGAATTTTATTTGCAAGTGTCGTCTGCCTTTCGTGTTAGCTAAAGGGTTAAAACAATGACAAAACTCTAGTAATGACGTGTGGATAATGTTGGGAAATCGAACTTCTTCAAGAACTTACCAAAGTGTAACAAATGTGTCAAGGTTTTAAAAGGGTGATGGAATCAGTTTCACAACCAGTTGAAGTGACAAAATGATAAATGTATTTATTTAATTTCCAGTAAATACGAATGGATATAAAGAACTTACTTAGGTATATCACCATGTCATGGTTAAGTTTTAACCCTTTACCCAACGTAACGACCAAAACCGGCCAGCGCTATTCTCAAAAATCGCCAATTAATTTTCATTATTTTTTTCATTTTTTGTCTCAAAAACATAGGTTATGACCCCTCGTTGGAACGAGCTCGTCGAGCTCGTTCCAACGAGGGGTCATAACCTATGTTTTTGAGACAAAAAATGAAAAAAATTAGTTATTCAAGAATTTTTTTTGCAAGTGTCGTCTGCTTTTCATGTTAGGTAAAGGGTTAAATGAATCGGTAATATTTATTACCGATATTTATTGGTGTTTAAGGTCACATATTTCTGCACAATGGCTAATCATAACCTCGACAGTTTTACGAGTGGAGGAAGCCGGAGTACCCGGAGAGAACCACCGAGAAACGGCGAGCAACTGTCAGCTCCAAAACATACTAGCGCCACACAAGCAGGGTTAGCATTGGTTGAAGACAGGTGCACCATCGACGTGCAGTTAGCCTTAGTACACAACGTCACCGTGCCCCCATGTGGGCAATGGGGGTGAAGTGTCTTGCCCAAGGACACAACGCGGTTGCCACAGGTGGGATTCCATCCGAGGACCTCACGGCTTGGAGCCTGCACCTCTACCTACTGAGTCACCGCGCCCCATGAATCGGTTAATAAACCAAGCTGGGAGTGGTAGTGTTCGCAAAAGTTTCGGACAAATGGATACACGGACGCACGGTCCAACGGAAACGACGCATGTTGTAATGTGACAATACGCAAGGCGTAAGAAGGAACCCCAAAATATCCAACATACTGAAATATTTCATTCCGCAACCATCACTCCAAAACATTTTATGCAATCGAATTCCTGCAATTGTTTAATTTCAGCCAAACATATACATATCACAATACCAAGTATTTTCTCATAGGCGACCATTATAACGTTCAGGCGAAAAAAATATGGTAGCATCTTTTTAAAATTGGCATTCAAATATCATTTGTCAAGTGTAGCCCTTCAGAGAATCTTTTTTTGATCCTTAAACAGAGGGTCATGCAACAAATAAGAGAGAAAAACTAACAAAAAGGGACGTGCTGGTCACATGTACATATATCTCAGGGAATTCCCAATCAAAACACACCAATAGTCAAATGAAGTTTTAGGTCCAAAAAGTCCTCAAATCACCCTCTTTATTCATCTGGAACATTCAACAGTAATGCAAGATGCCAGAAGAATGCTTCAAATGTTTATTGAAACAATATATTTTCCCAAGACTGCTTAGTTTAGGTGATTACATAATTTCCGAGTGCAACTTTTCGAGGCAGGTAAATCCAATTAAAATATTTACAACAGTTATAACTATGAGCAAACCCAACCCTACCAAAGACACATTTACCTCTTTCATGCGATGGAAGACTCATTTCTGCAATAGAATTCAACTTTTGGCTTCTGCCTCGTCAAAAGCATGGGCAATTTGTTCTTTTGAAGAGAAGTGGCCAATCTGTGTCAAATGGGCTTAAAAACTGGTATTGCCTCCGATATTATTCCTACTCTATTACCTATGAGTAAGCTGGGAGGAAAAAGAATTCACAGCTTTCTTTGAAAACTACCCTAATCCCAAAATATAACACTAAAATCTGCCTCAGCACACAACACCTTTTGACAAACCTGTCTTAATTAACCATATAGCAAAATGAATAGTGTTCCACCCCCTAGTTCAGCGATCTGAACGTAGTGTCTACCCCTCTACATTCAGATTCCGATGCAGCATCGATGAAAAGGTCTATTCGTTTCGCCGCCATTACCGGGTTATTGTTTTTACTGTTTTATATTTTGACAAAAACATGGACGATAGCGAAACATTCGTTGATGCTTCGCGAGTATTCAAATATTGACAATTAAAGGATAAAACATAGATTGGATCAATAAACTCTGCCCAAATGTAAGGAAATACGTATACTATCGAATGCAGCCGGTAATAAGAGCGACAGCTTGATATATCTTCCTATTTTCGAGTTTTGAGTTCCTACAAAAACTTGATGGGAATTTTAACACAGATTTCAATGGGAAGAAGCTGAACGGAGAGGGATAGCCACTACGTTCAGATCACTGAACTACCCCACCCCATGAAACAATATGTCAATTTTGTTTCAAAATTGGGGTTGTTCAGGGCTTATAATTCCTCTAAATTTGGGAGAATCCATTTGGATTCTTGCGAAAATCGTTGCGAGAATTCAGACCTGATATGAGTGCCCCAGGATCCCATGAACCCCTGTTGTATACTGACAACACATGTTAACCCTTTACCCAATACAACTTTTTAATTTTTAAAACACCAACTACTGATTTTTAAAAAAAAAAACAAGAGCCCCCCCCCCCCCCCCCCCCCCCCCCCCCCCAAGATGCCTTAATCGCTCACCTAACAAAGTGGTTCAGAGAAGTATTTTGGGTCACATTAGTTAGTCATGGTTCATCAACACTACATAGGAATGATGTTCTGGTGCCCATGTCAGATGATTATCAGCATAGGTCTTCCTGATTGCTTCCAATTCTGTCAGCTGTAGACAAGCACTGCCAAACTTCCAAGGGTTGTTGTGTCACTGCAGCTTGAAAGGCAAATTTTATGGAAAAACTCTAAGGAATGGATTTGAACATTAATGAACAACCTAACCAGCCCCTGCCCAAATATTAAACCAGGGACTCGAAATGAACAAACTCAAATCCGCCCCCCCCATCCCCCCTCCCCCACCCCTGCGATGCAAAATATGAAAGGATTCTGACTGGCAGATCTGAAGACGGAGAATTTTAAAGAAATCTCCTCCTGTTGTATTAAGTTATAATTCAGCTCCAAAAGAGAGCCCAAATATTAACCCAGAGACCCGATTTAAAGAATCTTCAGGTTGATCCCACTTGAGATGTTGTATACCAAGTATGAAAGCATCGTGAATGGAGGATCTGAAGAAGAGTTTTTAATGAAATCTCCTCATATTGCACTAAGTTAAAATTCGGACTCCCATAGGGAGCACAAATATTAACTCAGGTGCTCAATTGAACAAACTTTAATCTGTCCCATCTAAAGATGTTGTATACCACATATCAAAATATTCTAATTGCTTGTTCTGGAGAACACTCTTAAAGAAATGCCCTCTTCATATTGCACCAAATTAAAATAATAACCCAGGGACTCGATTTGAACAAACTTGAATGTGACGACCCACCCCCTGCCCCCTCCCACTTCTCGAGATGTTGCATACCAAATATGAAAGCATTCTGACTGGTGGATTTGAAATGATTGTTAAAGAAATTCCATCACATTGTACTAAATTAAACTTTGGGCTCCAATACAAACCCCAAATATTAACCCAACTGGAACAGATTTAGATTTGACCTCTCCAGAGATGTTGTACACCAAATATTAAATCATTCTAACTGGTGGATCTGAAGAAAGAGATTTTTAAAGAAATTTTCTCATGTTGCACTGAGTTAATTTGGGCTCCCATAACGAGCCCAAATATTAACCCAGAGACTCGTGTTGAACAAACATGAATCTGACCCCCTTAGAGATGCTGTATGTCAAATTTATTAAAGATTCAGACTGGTGGATCTGAAGAAATAGATTTTTAAAGAAATTTTCTCATACTGCACTAAGTTAAACTTTGGGCTTCAATAGGTAGACCAAATATTAACCCAGAGACCCGATTCAAACAAACTTCAATCTGCCGCCCCCGCCCCCGCCTCCACCCCCCTATCCAGTAGAGAGGCTGTATTCCAAATATGAAAGCATTCTGACTGGTGGATCTGAAGGAGGTTTTCAAAGAAATTTTCTCATATTGCACTGTTGATATTTGGGTGCCAATAGGGAGCCCAAATATTAACTCAAGGACTCGATTTGAACAAACTTGAATCTGAACCACCCCCACCCCCACCCCGCCCCTCCTCTCCCCTAGAGATGCTGTACACCAGGTATCAAAAGATTCTTATAGATGGTTCTGGAGAAGATTTTCTTTTTAATTTTGGAAAACAAGTTATGGGTGCTATCACAGAAATGCCTCTTTTGGGGGCCCTGTGAGCGTGGCAACTTTATTTGAACAAATTGGAATTCATATATGATAAGGAACACGAATATCAAATTTGGTTCAATTCGGTCCAGTTGTTTATAAAGAGAGGTTGATAATGTAAAAAGTTCACACCGGACAGATGGGCGGATGGTCGACAGACAAAAAGTGATCACTTAACCCCCCCCCCCCCCCCCCCCCCTTATAGTCAGGTGAGCTAAAATAAACAATATTCACCAAGCTTAATAATTATGGATGGTACTGGAACCGGCTGATGAGCCGATTCTAATGACAGCCATATTTGTACAAATTTTATTGCCAGTGGCACGATATTTAAGGTCATGTTCGTTTTGTACTGTTTAATTTGTTGCTTTTGTGATAGGTAAAGGATTAAACTGACTCAGTTCTTTTCACGTGAATCCTAGCAGCGCTGCTACGAGAATATATATGACTTCTCACTGGTTTTGTTGCACGGATCTCTATGTGAATCAATTCTCAGATTCTCGTTGAAATATAAGCCCTGGCTGGGGCTATATCATTCACCAATATCAATAGAAAGTGCAATTTCATTTCAACAAATGATGTCGCATTTTCTTTTACCTGGTCTGGATGTGCCTCCCCCCCCCCCCCATCCCTCAGTATGCCTTTTAATTTATAAATTAATTGATGTCGACACAT
The DNA here is from genome assembly GCA_031216915.1 of Pictodentalium vernedei. Taxonomy (NCBI): domain Eukaryota; kingdom Metazoa; phylum Mollusca; class Scaphopoda; order Dentaliida; family Dentaliidae; genus Pictodentalium; species Pictodentalium vernedei. The sequence goes on from CM062297.1 coordinate 130,342,053, forward strand.
ATTGAATTTTCCATTTTTATTTAATCACATTCTGACTTCTGAAGACATTTCACATTGTGTTTGATGAATATTTTGCAATCTTTGTAAGAAAAAGCCTAAGTTTTCTCAGTTAAGGCACCTCGAGTCATAAAACATTGATTTTTTCCAACAGAATGACCAGTTCCTGCTACTGTGGTGTCTCATGACACTGTTAAAATTCCTAAAATCATTAAATATTGATTCTGTAGTGCTGTGCTTGTGCTACAAGTATCCATAAGTGCTCTTTCACGACTTTGGTTTTAATCCCCACAGGCACACATTCTGTCAATAGGAGTGACATTGTAGAAAATATGTTCCCAAAGAAGACAAATCAGTTACAGTACAGTCGCTGTGGACTAGTTGTAATACACGTGTGGGCAGTGATGTCCACTCATGCATTTCCCAGGCAATAAAGATCATCATCAGCAAAATTTTAATTAATGAAGCACCGGGTTGTACCTGGTGCTTCATTATTTAAATTTTTGATGATTATTCCTATAGTTAGTGTTTGGCATCAAATATTATTGTATCCGTGGAAATATTGCCATCCGTGGAAAGTGCACAGCAGCTGTACTGTATTTGTTTCAAGTATATAATACTCTCTGATGTTTAATATATTTGTGGCAGGGCTGGACCCAAAGTACTCAGTACTCGTGGCACTCGAGTACCACTTTTTTGAAAAGGTACTCTTTACTAGCCCCAGCCCTGATTTGTGTATGTGTTGGGGGGGGGGGGGGGGGTGGAGGGTGAAAGATAGCTGCAAATTATTTAAAAGTAGAGCCAGGCGAATGAAAAGCAAAGAAACATTTTATCTGATGGACAGACATGCAGTAACACATGTTGGAGGCCTACATAAAAGTAGTGACTGACTTACAATGAAACATATAGAGAGAAGAGCCAGGGCAATGTTGTCAATTAGAAAGCAAGAGGCCCAGGGGGGCCTGAGGGCGCTCACCTGACATGGTAGCCTAAATATCAACCCAGGGAATTTATTTGAACAAGTTGCATCTGCCCCTCCTAAGAAAAGCTTATACCAAATATCCAAAGATTCTGACCGTTGGATCTGATAAAAAAGATTTTTAAAGAATATTCCTCATATTAAACTCAGTTCTAATTCGGGCTCCCACAGGGAGCCCAAATATGAACCCAGGGACTTGGCTTGAACAAACTTGAATCTCACCCCCCTCAAGGATGCTGCATATGGTACCAAATATCAAAACATTCCGACTGGTGGATCTGAAGAAGAAGATTTCTAAAGAAACTTCCTCATATTGCTACATGTACCAAATATTAACCTAGGGACTTGGTTAAGTCCTAAGGATGCTGCATACCAGTATCAAAAGGTTCTGACTACTGGATTTGAAAGAATATTCCTCTTATTGAACTAAATTATAATTCGGGCTCCCACAGGGAACCCAAATATGACCCAGGGACTTGACTTGCAAAAACTTGAATCTCACCCCTCTAAGGATGCTGCGTACCAAATATCAAAAGATTCTGATGGGTGGATCGGAAGAAGGAGATTTTTAAAGAATATTCCTCATATTGCACTAATCTAATCATAGAGAGCCCAAATATGGACCCAGGGATTTGATTTCAACAAACATGTGAATGAATCTTCCAAAGAAGTTATATGCGAAATATGAAAGCCTTTGGAGCAGGGGTATGGGAAAACAAGATTCTTCAATGTTTTTCCCATAACTCACAGTGTTAAAAAATGATGACTCAGCATTTGTTCAAAGTCCTGGAAAACTACCCTATGATAAAACCGATGGCAGTTTTTTTTTTTACCATTCCTTTCTGCTGTTCCTGAGGAAGCTTCACACAAAATAACAATTCTCAGTGCCATGTAGTTTTGAAGATATGAGCGTTTTAAATTGTTTCTATATTTAGCTCCTGTGGTTCCCATGGGGCGACGGGAAAAATTCTTTTTGCATAAATCAGGTACTTATGACCCAGTAAGGCCGTCATATCAAATTTGCTTCAAATCGGTGTCTCAGTTGGGAAAATAGAAATTTTGGTACAATTTGGGCTCCCAAAGAAAGCCTAAATATTAACCCAGGGACTTGGCTTGAACAAACCTGAATCTCATCCCTCTAAGGATGCTGCATGCCAAATATCAAAACATTCCGACTGCTGGATCTGAAGAAGAATATTTTTAAAGAAAATTCCTCATTTTGAACCAAGTTATAATTCGGGCTCCCACAGTGAGCCCAAATATGAACCCAGGGACTTGGCGTGAACAAACTTGACCCCCCCCCCCCCCCCCCCCCCCCACACACACACACTAAGGATGCTGCATGTCGAATATCAAAACATTCCAACTGCTGGATCTGAAGAAGATTTTTAAAGAAAATTCCTCATTTTGAACTAAGTTATAATTCGGGCTCCTACAAGGAGCCCAAATATGAACCCAGGGACTTGGCTTGAACAAACTTGAATCTCACTCACCTCCCTAAGGATGTTGTATACCAATATCAAAAGATTCTGACTACTGGATTTTGAAGAATATTCCTCTTATTGAACTAAGTTATAATTCGGGCTCCCACAGGGAGCCCAAATATGAACCCAGAGACTTGGCTTGAACAAACTTGAATCTCACCCCCCTCAAGGATGCTGCATATGGTACCAAATATCAAAACATTCCGACTGGTGGATCTGAAGAAGAAGATTTTTAAAGAAACTTCCTCATATTGCTACATGTACCAAATATTAACCTAGGGACTTGGTTTGAACAATATTGAATCTGACCCTCATAACAATGATGTATACCAAACATTAAAACATTCTGACTGGTCGTTCTGAAGAAGATTTTTAAAGAATATTCCCCATGTTGTCCTAATGTCCAATGGGCTTCATTTTAACAAACTTGTATCTGACCCATCTATGGATGCTGTATACCAAATATCAAAAGATTCTGACCATTGGTTCTGGAGAAAAGATTTTCTGAAATGTTTGCAAATATGCTGACTCAGCATTATTTCGATGCCCTCTGCAGAACTCCCTAACATAACAGATGGCATTTTTTTACCATTCAACTCTACTGGTCCTAAAGATGCTTCATACCATATAAAAAAGTTCTCTGTTCCGTGTGGTTTGGAAAGCATGGGAGTTTGACAATATTTCTATTTTTAGCTCCAGAGATTTCCATGTGGATGCGGGATTTGTTTTTGCATGAGTCAAGTACTTATGACCCAGTAATACCACATACTGAATTTCGTTCAAATCGGACCATCGGTTCAGAAAATAGAAATTTTGGGCGGTGCCAAAAATCTAACCCTTCCCATTGCAAAGCCAAATATTGCTTCATGAACTACGTTTTAACAAATTTGATTCTACACCTCAAAAGGAAGCTCCATAACAAATATCAAGTCACTGTACCCACTGGTTCATGAGAAGATTTAAAAAATATTTTGGAGAATTTTCCCCTACCCCCTCCCTATGGGGCTGGGCATGTTGAGTTTATCAAAAATACAATACCCCTTTGGGACCATCACTCACACAAACTTTCACATGATTTGGCCCAGTGTTTTTTTTTGGGGTGGGGGGGGGGGGGGGGGGGGTGGGGGTGTGGAGGGGAGGGGGTGGAGACCAAAACATGGTGTTGACGGACGACAGACGGATGGACAATGGACGGAGAGCAATTAGATAAGCCCAGCTTGACTTTGTCAAGGTGAGTTGAAAAAAAATTAAATGGTTTATGTCCGATATTTTTACCCATGTTATTAAAATTGATAAATTTGCCTTTGGAGTGCAACAAGGCTTATGCTATAGCATTGCAAAGCCTTCTTGCACTCAAGGGATGGAATACACCACCACCCATGCTATTCTGTAGTTTGTGAGGCCTAAAACAAACCAAGAACATGAACTTTTAATGGCAAAGAAATAAATACAAAACTAAAAAATAAAGTAAAAAAACACCCGAGAAGAAGTGTATGTATCCCTTCACAACCTAGGTTGGATGACCCCGGTGGATGACCCCGGAAGTAACGTCATGTCACGTGACCCAGACGCGCCATGTTGTGTTGTCATGGTAACCCGCGTGAGCGGCCATGTTGTGACGTCATCCCCATATTAATACGTGGCTTTAGTGCGCATGCACAACGCGTGTTGTTAGGGTGATACGTGTTTCCGTCGTCCATTTTGTATACTGGAGTCCGCCATCTTGGTTTCTATGGTAGCAGGTGGATGCTATGTTACCCAAAGGCCTACAACAAGACAGGAGTATGTTCGAAGGGTATGTTCGATTAAACAGGAGTAATTTCCCGTTTCGTAGAATTACCACAAACAACCCGACAACTTGTACTATTTCGAATTCTCTGCTTCTATTTATCTATGCAATAATTTTCGTCTAACTGACGATGTTCCTTTATCCTGGAGTATACTCCAGTAGAGTAGAAGAGCCTATCAGCTGGAACAGCCTTGCTTATTATTACTATATTCAGCTGTTCTGGTCTGTTCTTGTTAGTTCTGATCCGATTCCAAGTACTCTTGTTGTTTCATTTATTTAGATCACCCAATCAGCTCACTTTACTGGCGCTAACTACCAATCAGGTTACTTGATTTTCCGTAATCTGTATGCAGAGTTATCTCCCTTCTGTATAACTAAAGCCAATATCACTCCCAAAGCCAATAAGCTATCGAGGAGTTACCGATAAACCATTGCTCGAACGACTCGAAGCCAATCGAGCAATTGAGCTATAGAGCAATTGCTCGTTCGAGTGACTCGCACATACTGCTCGAAGGACTCGAATCCCATCGAGCAAATGGGCTAACGAGCAATTGCTCCTTCGAGTGACTCGCACATACGACTCTTAGCCTCATTTCAGTATTTCAGGATACATGTGGCCTGGTATTGTATTATTTGAGGATACCTATCGAGGATACCTTTTGTAGAATCCCTTTTTGGTCGTATGAGGCCACGAGGGCCATGAGAAAAGCCCTCAATGGGACCTAATTTACTATCCCTCATAGCTTCATTTCGACTGAGGTCATGAGGGCCATGAGAAACGCCCTCAATGAGGCCTCATTTACTATCCATCCCTCTTAGCCTCATTTCGATATTTGAGGATACCTATGGCCTGGTGTTGTATTATTTGAGGATGCCAAGTCAATATTAATGGATGATAGTATAGCCAATAGTACTGGAACAAGGCCGCAATAGCACAATACTGCTGTAGAAGCTAATGAATGATAGGACACATAGGCCATATACAAGTAGTGGCCTTGGAACTTTGGAAATAAGATGGAAGCCGTTGGAAAGACTACATTAGACCTCACTGAGGGATTTCCAATGGCCCTCATGGCCTCATACGACAAAAAAGGGTGCCGAAGGCCAGACGTTTTCCAAAAAGGGGTGCCGAAATTGGGATGCCTGGGGATATGGCTGTTAAATACCGAGATGAGGCTAAGAGGGATAGTAAATTAGACCTCATTGAGGGATTTTTTCATGGCCCTCATGACCTCAAAAGAAATGAGGCTACGAGAGATAGTAAATGAGGCCTTATTGAGGGCTTCTCACACAGCCCTCATGGCCTCATACGACAAAAAGGGGTGCCGAAAGCCAGACGTTTTCCAAAAAGGGGTGCCGAAATTGGGGTGTCTGGGGATATGGCTGTTAAATACCGAGATGAGCCTAAGAGGGATAGTAAATTAGACCTCATTGTGGGATTTTTTCATGGCCCTCATGGCCTCAAAAGAAATGAGGCTATGAGGGATAGTAAATAATGCCTCATTAAGGGCTTTTCACATAGCCCTCATAGCCTCATACGACAAGAAAGGGATTCTCCGAAAGGTATCTTCGATAGGTATCCTCAAATAATACATTACCAGGCCAAAAATATCCTCAAATATCGAAATGAGGCTAATAGGGATAGTAAATGATGCCTCATTGAGGGCTTTTCCCATGGCCCTCGTGGCCTCAATCGAAACGAGACTATGAGGGATAGTAAATTAGGCCTCATTGAGGGCTTTTCTCATGGCCTCATACGACTAAAAAGGGATTCTCCAAAAGGTATCCTCGATAGGTATCCTCAAATAATACAATACCAGGCCATAGGTATCCTGAAATACTGAAATGAGGCTAAGAGTCGTATGTGTGAGTCACGCGAACGAACAATTGCCCGTTAGCTCATTTGCTCGATGGGATTCGAGTCCTTCGAGCAGTATGTGCGAGACACTCGAACGAGCAATTGCTCGATAGCTCATTTGCTCGATGGGCTTCGAGTCGTTCGAGCAATGGTTTATCAGTATCTCCTCGATAGCGTATTGGCTTTGGGAATGATATAGGCTTTTGTTATACAGAAGGGAGATAACTCTGTATACAGATTATGTAAAATCAAGTAATCTGATTGGTAGTTAGCGCCAGTAAAGTGAACTGATTGGGTGATCTAGATAAATGAAACAACAAGAGTACTCGGAATAGGATAAGAACTAAGAACAGACCAGAACAGCTAAATATAATAATAATAATAAGCAAGGCTGTTCCAGCTGATAGGCTCTTCTACTCTACCGGAGTACACTCCAGGACAAAAGAACATGGACAGGTAGACGAAAATTATTGCATAGATAAATAGAAGCAGAGAATTCTGAAAGAATTCGAAATAGTACAAGTTGTCGGGTTGTTTGTGGTAATTCTACGAAACGAGAAATTACTCCTGTTTAATCAAACATACCCTTCGAACATACTCCTGTCTTGTTGTAGGCCTTTGGGTAACATAGCATCCACGTGCTACCACAGAAACCAAGATGGCGGCCTCCAGTATACAAAATGGACGACGGAAACACGTATCACCCTAACAACACGCGCTGCGCACGCGCACTAAAGCCATGTATCACTATGGGATGACGTCACAACATGGCCGCTCACGCGGGTTACCATGACAACACAACATGGTGCCTCTGGGTCACGTGACATGACATCACTCCCGGGGTCATCCACCGGGGTCATCCAAATTAGGGGTGAAGGGGCACATACACTACTACTCACCCGCCTGCATGAAATTTTACAAAAAAATGGCCTGAGAAACAGATCTTCTTTGTGGGGCCTCATGCATCAAGATTATTACAATGAATACATTGTCTTACACAAAAGAATACCACACAATCCAGTGAAGACTGATTTCAAGAACTCTCCCTGGTGGGAGGGCAATTTTAACAAACATACAGGCCCAAATAAGCTTTATACATAGTGTAAAAATCCCACAGAATTAATAAACATTCATGTATGTTTATTAGAAATTAGGAGTATTGTAATTAAAAGTAAATTGTGTGGTTGTTCATAAACTTATATTACTTTGTTATCAGGTGTTAAAAAATATTAAAATTTGTAAACACACCCACCCATTTAGAATTAGTCCCTGCTCATAGCAGTGGCACAGACATACAGTACAGTTGCTGTGGATTGGTCATAATTCATGCGTTGGCAGTGATGTCCACGCATGCTTTTAGCAGGTAATAGAAAATCATCATCAATAAAATTTAATTTATGAAGCACCGGATTGAATAAACCCTGTGCTTCATTAATTAAATTTTCGATGATTATTGCTTTAAAAAGGGGTTGAGATCTAATATCATTGCGTCCGTGAAAATATTGCCCACCCGAGAAAAGTGACCAGTCCACAGCGGTCGTACTGTAGGCATGGGGGCCGGGGGGGGGGGGACATGCCCTCCCCAATTTCAGTCATGCACCCCCTCCCCTGTTAACCATATAATGAACATCCGGCAAGACATTTTAATATCTAGATATTTATACTTGTTCGCAACTTATATATTATGGACACAAATGGACACAGACTCAAAGAAATTGTGTTTTTCTGTCTTGATTTTCAATTCTTTTTTTTTTTTGGGGGGGGGGTGCAACCGACCCCTCCACTGATGAGAGGGGCACACTCCCTCTTGTCCTCGCTCCCATCTCACTGCTATGTGGCTCAGTTGATGCTGTCCATCATATTCTTTATGCCCTGGCCGCACCCCCACTAGATATTACTCTTGCCCCTAACTTTGATGTCCTGGCTAAGCACCTGTATCATGGTAAACTAACATCAAATTGTGTGCTTATGTCCAGTAGCTAACATTGGGATAATATGATGTTCTTTGTCAGAAACTTGATCAAGTACTGATGACAAACGACAATTTTCATTACCGGTACCTGGTGCCAGTAATAAAATAAGATTTGCAAATATCACCCTGCGTTTTTTCAGCAATTAACTAACATAAAATTCTGCGCTTCATGAAAATTATTTTGTTACTACCTGTTAAAAATTACTGTTTCTTGTTTTGCTACTTTAGAAAAAAAAAATCACTCCTTTTCTGGTGGGCAAACTATGAGGCAAACCGAGGGATACCAAGGTGAATGAAAACAGGAGTGAAACGGGTTTGGGGTGATGTGTTCTTTTTATTATTTATTTGTTGGTGTTTAAGATCCCATATTTCTGCACAACAGCTAATCATGACCACAACAGTTTTACGGGTGGAGGAAGCCAGAGTACCCGGAGAGAACCACTTAGCAACGGCGAGCAATTGTCAGCTGCCCAACATACTGCACAAGCAGGGTTAGCCTTGTTCAAAGACAGACAGGTGCACCAACAACATGCAGTATGCTTTAATACACAGCATACCGTGCCCCCACATGGGCAATGGGGGTGAAGTATCTTGCCCAAGGATACAAAGCTGTTTCCGAAGGTGGGATTCAAACCAAGGACCTCTCGACTTGCAGTCTGCACCTCTAGCTACTGAGCCACTGCACCCCTGGTGGTGTATTCTGATTATGCAAATAGATTTAAGCAGTATGTGCATGGCTTTTAATGCCATATTTGAGAATTATGGGTGCTGAATAGAGTGCCCTGAAAAATCTTCCCTTTGGTATTTAGTAGGTAGCTTGGTAATGGTATTTAAAGCAACTCCACCTCAGTAAGCAACAGTGTGAATTGTTAATCACAAAGTGACTTCTTAATTTGTTTTCTTTGTGGCTGTCGACAATTGTCTTCTTTGTTATGACAGGAAAATTGTTATGGACCAATATCTTGACATGGGAAACAGTATTTTTCGGAAGTGGTAATTTTTCAGTCGCCAACGATGAAAAAAAAATGCCGTAAGACTAGAGACATGGACAGCACTCATGGCTGACCAATGGGACCGACGATTAAAATGATACTGACTTAATTTTTCTACAATTCTATAAAATGTCGGCAATTGCAAAAAAAACTGGTCACGAAAAGAAGGTGGAAACCTTGAAAAGAAAAAAGTGTCAACAAATCACCATAAATTAGTGCCCTTATCTCAGGCGAAAGTATACTGTATATTTACAGTATGCGCAGAGTGTATTATCACTAAATCACCCACAGAGTGAAGATTTCACCCAAACAATAATTCCAAATTTGTTGCAAAGCATAACAATCACAAGTTAAGCTCTGAACAGCCAATGGACCTCTGGGTTAAACCTGGAGGTCCATTGACTCCACTTGCTGAAACATTGCTTGTGTTTTTTGTCCATATGTACAGAATTAGAAAGTGATAGTTTGGGTGATAACTCCACTCCACAGGTGATTTTGTTGCAATCCTCTCCCCATATACTGTACGTATACCAAATACAAACTGTAGCTTTGGGTGTACAGCCGAGCGATACTTATCACAGTACGCCACAAAATCCTAATAACATAAAGCTAACAATGGCAAAAGAATAAACAAAAAAAAAAAATAAATAAATAAATAAATAAATAAATAAAAAAAATAAATGAAAATTAAAAAAAAAAACAAACTTTAGAGCTGCCGGAACTGAAAAATTTGGCTGGCCCAAGGCCCAGATAAAATCTTATGAGAGTTTTATTTTTTATCAAATATTACAGTGATCTGTTTTATGATACCTGGTTACCACATAAGCGCTTCATCCACGCACAGACGTAGCCCATTTATAACCAAGTAGACCAAGAACATTAGGTTTCACTAGGGAAAAAAATCGGAGAAAGCTGATTTTTTCAGGGAATGTCGAGTACATGTCACTGAACGATTAGACAAAAGTCCCCTAAAATCCCAGTTGAGCTTTTTTTTCTACAGCCTTTTTTCGAAAACGCGTTTGAAAAAAATCAAAAAAAAATTGCACGAACTTTGTAACCTCGAATTGATCCAACTGTATTTTTTGTTTACGCGTATTTCGAGCTACATAATGTCTAATATACATTTACCTAGAGGAAAATGTGCATTCTGTGACAATTTCTGCGAAAAATTATTGAAAATTCACAAAAAAGTATCGGATTTAAGCAAAAAATGACGATTTTCCTAACGGATTTGCCCAAAGGGTTGTAGTACAGAACGGGATGTTAGTTGGACAGACGATAAAAAAATCCACCACCATTTGAAGACTTTTATCATTGCTTACAAAATAGACATTATGGAAGACCCCCTCTGCTTCTGGCCGAGTTCCCCTTTTGGCATAAAATTCGTCAGCATGAGAACTCAACTATTTTCGGGCTTGGGACCGAACAGACACGTCTGTGTCTGGCAGCATTAGATCAATAAATAATATTTATAGAATGTACAAAAATCAATAAATAATATTTACAGAATGTACAAATCAATCAACATGGATTAAGTTACATTGACTATTATCAACGCTATATACAGAAATGACATGACCTATATACATATTATTCATCGAACTCAGAAACGTCCGACAGGACAGTGTTTCTGTGGTTGTTACAAGAATCCGAACTGCAATTACACAAACCTGAGCAAGAGAGTCCTGCCTTCTTACACCCACACCTTTTTGTACAAGCACTCTTGCAACAACAACTGATCAGATTCAGTAGGTTATCGGGGGCACATGGCTTTGTGGCTGCAGTCGGTACAAGAAGTCCATTGTCTAGCGACCACCCCCAATTCGTCGGAGGAAGCGAAGTGCCCAGCCATTGTTGGACCTGGAGATAACATCTGTAGACATGTTGTTGTGCAGCATAGCTGCTTGGTGGGAGTGAGGCTAGGTCGATGGGTTTATTCAGTTTAGATTTTGCTACATAACGCTTGTAAGTGACATATCTATATTGGTCGAGATAGGAAACACTTTTACTCCCGTGTAAGATCAGGAGAAGTTGTTCCCCGGCAGCGGCTCCTGCACTTGGTGTACTGTCATCCGCCAAAATTGTGTTGACATACTGTTGTGAGTCGCTAGTAACATCGGAGACAATTGTACTGAATACTTTCTTCTTACCAACTCGAAAGAGTGCAGAAGTAGTGTCACAACCACTTATAGAATGTGCTACAAGGAGGTTGCTTCTATGGTCACCCATTTTGGTTGCTATTTCACTAACTGAAACTAGTAAGTTTGGGGTAATGGAATACATCATGTGAATATTACATCCCGGTTGAACTCGAGAGGTAAGAATGACTAACAAGTCTCTGTCTGTTCCCACAATGACAACATTGTTGTCATCTTGAGCGATGTCAAGTGCAGTTTCGGCTATCAGTACATCAGCATCAGCCTCGGCCTGCTTGGACTGAATATTGACAGCAGATAGCTCCTGCATTAGAAGCTCGATCAGTTGGGTTTTGTTCTTGGCATTTGCAAAGAAATCGGATTGGGGTGTGGTGGCTGGTAACTCGGGTGAGATATTGATATCAATGGAATACCTGTCTTTAGATCTACGGGCTTGTTCCATGCCCTTTGTCGACATTGTACAAGCATAACCATCAAAAACAACCACGACGTTCGCCCCAAAATGTCTCACTAGATAATTGGAATATGATGTACATATGTCCTTATATGACGACTGTTTAGGCCATACAACTGCCCTCAATAAAAATCCACCATCTACAACAAACAGAGAATGTTCTGGGATTTTAGTTTGCTCGGAACCGTATGTTTTGAGGATCTTACCGAGCGTGCCTTTATGTGTCTTTCTCATTCCAACAGAATCAAACAATGCTGGTGGTTTCGGGGCGAGTTCATATTTGAATACTCTTCCATCTCTGCTTTTGACTGAATAACACATGTGATGCGGTTGAACAGAATTGTGGGGTCAATCACTACCTTACTTCCATGGACTTTGATGCTATTTGCCATCGATGCGAAAGACTTCACAGTGTCAACACATCGTAGTTTGATGCTGTTGAACGTTTTGCTTACAACATTCGATACGCAACATTCACCAATTTTGCGAACTTGGTCACAGTTCAGTTTCGTCGGCCACAAGCCCGGTCGCTATAGAGACTAATTGTAGTGGATCTCTATTCTGAAAGGGGGAATGCACTCTGAGCAAGTTCAATAATTTGGTGATATCATTGGCATCAGTCAATTGTGAACTTTGACGGAGATCCCGATGTTGTTCGCCATGACCAGTGTGAACATGAACAAAATTTTCGAGAGCATTACATATCGGAAGGCAAAGAGGTAGTCCATGTACCCATTTCGCAACAGTGTTATCGGTTATTCCCCTGCCATGTGTGAGACCACCAGGGAGCTTGAACATTCTCATTAAACACTGCTCTATGGTCTGATCAGAATATATCCCGTCCCAGAATTTATTTGAGCGCCTTATGGTAAAGTAACCTTCCTCAGTGAACAACTTCAAATCATCCTGTTGCATTATTTCTGTTAGCTCATTCATCTGCTGCAAATAGAGATGAGAACTTTTTGCGTATGCAAAATGACCACCTGCGTGAAATACTGGAATCATATTGCGAACACAATATGTGTGGAGTTCCCAGTCGCCTGTGCGCTCTGCTCTCAAGAACAACTGGAGAAGACCTATTTGCTCGTAGTATTGTACCCAAAGCTTTCCTGTGCGTCCTACGGACGCATTATGGAGCAGTTCGTGTAATTTTGACAGTAGATGGTTGACACTTTCTTGATTGACAGCGTCAGCTGTTGTACAGTCACCTCTGGCAAGTCCACAGAATATTTCATTGACTTCTGTGCAGTCTATGTTATCTAGTGTTCGGCTTTCTTCAAACACAAGTTTTGTAATGGCACTTTGTGTTAGCAAATGGGCACGAACTGCTCTTGAATATGCATGACCACTGATCAAATGATGGATTGACCCACCAGCATAAACAGTCCCCCAAAGTTCATCCAAGCCGCTACCAGCCATGATCGAACCAATTGCCCCTAAATATGACATAATCATGAGTACACATCAAGGGCGTGCACACATTACATGCCAAAGCATCTTGAGTGTAGGCGAACACCACATTATGTGATTTAATCGAACATGGAAATTGAAACAATGATGCTATAATACGGTATTTGAATGAGAAAAGTCGATGCCGTTTGAATTTGAGTTTAGGGGGTATGGTTAATATTTCACACGTTTTACCAGTTCATTATGGAATAAATGACTATTGTTATATATCATTATAAAGCCACTGCTTTTCTGCAATTTTTGCTATATAATTTAACTCCCAAAGTAGTCGTAGATTTGATTTAATGGACGTTGTGTACCGTTGTGTGTATGAAAACAATAAATTTTTTTTCGTAATTTTGTACATTTTCGTGAATATTTCACCATTGAGTGTGAGGATTGGTACAAAGTTGGCATTTTCTGTTGGGGATATGTATTCTCAATATAATTCAGCACGATATTTATGATTCTCACCCTACTAAGGCGAATAAGAATGAGAAATATGGAGCTGGGTCGAATTTTTTTTAAATTTTTTTTTTTCATCATAAAAACGCTATAACTAAAAAAGCTCAACTCGGATTCGCGGGGACTTTTCACACTTTATCCGCAATGTGTGTCCCGGAAACATATAAAAAAATCAGCTTTCTCCGATTTTTTTCCTTACTTTCTCATTTTTATGTCTAATGTGCCTGGACTAAAGCTACCTACTATATACCAATGGGTAGTTTTCTGTAACAACTCGGTCTACATGTATATATCTTGCATTTACTCGAATAAATCAAGTAATATCACGTATATTGGTTCGAAGGTATCAATTAAATGTCTTTTTGAACAACCCTGACTTACTTTTTTTCTTTTCATCTCGGTGTCTCTCGGTATACGTCAGTGTTTAGTAGGACCCTTTTCTGGAGCGTGGTTTGTGTTGGATCAAATTGCCATAGGATAATTTGGGTTAAATTAGCAGCCGGTTTGGATCAAGTTGCTGGAGGACAGTTTGGATGCAATTCTCACTGATGACAATATATTATAGAACACATGGAACGTGGATATATTTATTTATTGGGGTTTAACAACACTTTTGACAGTCAGAGTCACCTCGTGTCGGACAGTTTTATGGGTGGAGGAAGTTGGAGTACCCGGAGAGAACCACCGAGCAACTGACAGGCTCCCAACATACTAACTCCATACGAGCAGGTTTAGCAATGGTTGAAGACTAGTGCACCATCAACGTATTGTACGCCTTAGCACATAATGCCACTGTGCCCGCACATGGATAATGGGGGTGCAGTATCTTGCCCAAGGATACAATGCGGTTGCCGCAGGTGGGATTCGAAGAGAGGACCTCACAGCTTGCACCTCTACCTACTAGACTGCCGTGCACCCTTCGAGCGTGGATTACTGCAGAGATAATTATACAATATATATTATTTTTTTTTGGAGTGAAAAAAAAATACATTGTGGCGTATCTAAAATATCTCACAGATGTATAACTGTATTGCTTTTCTTTGGGATGAATCTACCCAGGCCGTGTTTTCCCCAGACTGAATCTTCATGTTCCCAAAAAACGATAACATGTTATTTTCGATGGCATTAAAAATCGAAAAAGGTTATAAGTTGTCCTTTTTTTTTTGTTTGCAAAACTACAAACCATTGTTCATAAATAAAGATGGAAATCACTAAGTACTTTGTTTTCATTTCTGACTGGACCGAAAAAGTAACCTATAGATATCGGGTCGTTTTGTCCCAACTGCCCTTCACCCAGGCTGACGTGAAACAAGAAAACATGAAAATGAATCGAGTCTTGTCCCTGAAATATGTCGAAATAATGGCAATACTAAATAAAGTTGAAGGGGGGAGTCAACGGCTTTTCGACGCAGGAGAATCAAGTGGCTGGAAACAATTTGCCATGTTCGTGGGATGCCAAAACTGTCCCAATTCTTCGAAGATTTGCATCAAGTACGCATCTGACTGCAGAGTTTAGTCCTTCTTTATCTGCTACGTTCTCAATTTCAGCTCATCTCAGTGAAAAAAGACGATGACTCGTTAAAAGCAGTACATACACAGAACGACACGCGCAAATGAATGGGTTAACCGATATGGCACGAGTGCCAGGGCGGAAGGATAGCACGAGAGGCCGCAGACCTCGAGTTTTATCCTTTCGCGATGGCACAAGTGCCATATCGATTGACCGATTCACACGCGTCCGTCGTTCTGGGTTTATTACACGCCTTCACTTCTATAAAAAACAATTATTAGAAAGACATTCAGCAATTCATTTGGTAATTCATTTGACAACTACCAACAAAAACAACACATTTTATCGCCAAACCAAATTTGCGAGGGAACCCGTGTTACTATTTCGTCCACTGAGTTTAAATGTGTTCTATGTGCTTACTGTCACATAGCACACATTGGAACTCAGGGGACGATTTTCAGCTATCGCTAGCGATTCAATTGGTAATTGCTTTGCAGGATTTGTAGAAAATTCCAGCGAAATTTCGCTTCTGTTTAAAAATAGTCTGTCAATGATTTTCGTTCCGCACATATGTGTGGAACAGATTTTCATTTTCCGCATGGTTTAGTGTAGCTGTAGATGGGGATTACATAGAACAGGCGTGTAATAAAACCTTTTAAAGCATAAGGCGCCAGCTTCAATGCTTGAAGCACTGGACTTGGCACTTTAATCTTCTTAATACTTTACCTAACATGAATAGAAGAGGACACTTCCAAAAGCAATTCTTGAACAACTGATCATTTCTTTGCTAAAAGACATAGCTTATGAGCCCTAGCGGAACGAACCCAAAGAGCTCGTAGTCATGATAGGTCACAGACTATGTGCTTTGTTGGGAAAATGATATATAAAAAATTCAATTGCGAATTTTATAAATGGCGCTGGCCGTTGCGGTGGGTTTAAGCAACCTCTGAGGTCAACAGTCTAATTCTATTCGGAATTCAACGCTGTTATGGGCTGTTTGTTAACACACCTTTTGGGAAATCTGTCGGTCGTGGATGTCATGTGCCTCTACTTACAAAGAAATCCAGATATTCTTTCCTGCTCCAGTTGTATATATTCCAATCAATAAGTATTAGCACCACCTTACAACATCAAGACATTAACATTATTTATGGAGCTGCCCGACGTCATCATAAAACTACAACTGTGACGAGTCTTCATTTCTGATTATTATCATGTTATCAAAATGTCTATGAAATCAAGTCTCGATTTAGTAGCCTTTCTAGCTTGGATTCACAGAAAATGAATCTTTGTGAATTTTTTTCAGATTTAATCGTCCAGAATAGGTCACCTGACCGGTAAAGCGAACAATACTGTAATGTTCTAGACGAGTGAATATAAACATGTTCGATGACCTATTTGAGGAGCAGACTCGTTCCAGACCAAACAGCGTCGAGTGTCTTACAGAATCAGACTAGTGGTCTGGGAGATTGAGGCAAAAGGTTAAGCGAATACTACGCTGTCACCCTTTGCATCTGTGTCTTCTACGGCCTTTAAAGTTGAGAAAAGTGCATATTTTGGGCTATATATTAACACTATTACTGCCGAAAGCGACTATTGTCACCCATTTTATGATGATTATCTGTACGTTCTGGTATGCGCAGATCAAACCTACCATCTGATTAATTGATGGAAAGGGCTCAGAGCCCTTTCCAAAAATTAAACAGATGACAGTGTTTCAAGTATGTCATAAATTTTATTAAACTTCCTTGCTAACAGGCGTACATAGAGGTCCTCCATATATGGCTAATGTGGGCGTGGCAATGAAAGGGTTAAACAAAGGTGTTAAATATGAAACCCAAAAGCGCATATTTCTCAATATAAAGGTGTGTCTGTCCCAAACGTAGCTCTCTGTATTGTATTCCAACAGTACGGCCGCCGTGGACTAGACACATTTCACGGGTGGCCAATATATCCACGGACGCAATAATATTAGATTTCTAACACTAATTATAGGTATAATTATGAAAAATTTAATTAATGAAGCACCGGGTACAACCCGGTGCTTCATTAATTGAAATTTTGCTGATTATGAATTTTATTACCTGGTAAGCGCATGTGTGAACATCACTGCCCATGTATGGATTACAACCATTCCACGGCAACTCTACTGCACAACAGAGAAAGAGAACGCGTTTACTATCACAATACTGCAACTTAATTTTTTCTTTTTTATATTTTAACATGTAGAGTGCTAGTTCACTTTTGGTAGTGGAATACGACCAGTCCACGGCGACTGTACTGTACAGTACCAATGAGGCACATGGGCTACCACCAATATAGTTCAGTTTATGGGTGCTCTCCTATGACCGTGCACGCCCAGTGCGAAATTCTTCCTTTGCAACCGAATCCTTCTGCCCAAATGGGGCTGCTGGATTAGAATAATATTTGTTCTCCTTTACCCAATGTTGTTCGTAAAATTGTTTGCTTATCGGCCACAGAGTTTTCTTCAAACATTAAGCACTCGGATTATTTTTGTACGATATTAATTACCCCATCTGCATGTAACCAACTAGATATTGCATCATTTGAAGTCTCATATTCTCCGGCGCCACAGCATGTTCTAGAAAGCCCCTTACTATGTTTTTAACCCTTTACCCAACGAATCGCCCGCATCCGCCCGCGTAATATTTAAATTAAGCAGCTGAATAAATATTATTTTTCAAAAAATTTCAACAAAACCATATCATGTGACCCCTCTTTGGAACGAGCTCGTCGAGCTCGTTCCAAAGAGGGGTTACATGATATGGTTTTGTTAAAAAAGTTTGAAAAAAATTAAAAAATGATAATTAAAAAAATAAATTTTGAAATCGTATGCGTTGGGTAAAGGGTTATTTATTTATTTATTTATTGGTGTTTAAGGTCACATATTTCTGCACAATGGCTAACCATGACCGTGACAGTTTTACGGGTGGAGGAAGCCGGAGTACCCGGAGAGAACCCCCGAGCAACGGCGAGCAACTATCACCTCCCCAACATACCAACTCCACACAAGCAGGATTAGCATTGGTTGAAGACAGGTGCATCATCGACGTGCAGTACACCTTAGTACACACCGTGCCCCCAATGGGGGTGAAGTGTATTGCCCAAGGACACAACGCGGTTGCCGCAAGTGGGATTCGAACCGAGGACCTCTCGGCCTGCAGCCTGCAGCCTGCACCTCTACCAACTGAGCCACCGCGTCCCCTGGGTAAAGGGTTAAAGAATCAGAGAAGAAAAGGAGTGTAGTTTATGACATGGTGCGAACACTGTTCATTCAACTCTTGTCACATTTCGAAATTTCAGTTTTTATCAACAATTCTCATATCCTGAATGTTAAAAAATTGACAGACCTGAGAAATTAACCCTTATTGAAAATCAGACGACACTTTCAAAACAAATTCTTGAATAACTATTGTTTTTCATTTTTTGTCTCAAAAACATAGGTTGTGAACCCTCATTGAAACCAGCTCGACGAGCTCGTTCCAACGAGGGCTCATAACCTATGTTTTTGAGAGAAAAAATGAAAAAATAATGAAAATTAATTGGCGATTTTTGAGAATAGCGCTGGCCGGTTTTGGCCATTTCGTTGGGTAAAGGGTTAAAGGGGAGATAACTTTCACGAAAAATATTTCGGAATTACGAATTGCTGAATCCTCATTATTGGTGATTTGGGGCCCTTCCCTACATGAAGCGAACTATTTTCCCTCTTTGAATGTTCTTCCAAGCAAAAACTGTGGCTCTGGAATAAAACATCTATTCATTTGGTCCATCGCATTTTTATACTCTTCACAATAATCACTGAATCACTGATCTGTTATTCTAAAAGAACAGTCAGTTTTTCTTCTTGAATCTTCTACTCTTTGTTGAGGACATATACCCTGGAAAGTGTTTTTCCAAGTAGTAGCACACCTTCAGTGGATTGCAGTCTTCCAGTATCAGACGCTAAGGTTCTTAATGATTTACGACATTAACGAAAAACTGACGGGATTTTGATGCAAACCGAGAGGATTCCTATGTATTATTTTTAAAGATGAGGGTGACTTCACACGGGTATCTGGGTCATGCATACCTGTGTGCAAAATTGTTACACCGTTGACGCATTCAAACCACGTGTGTTACAGAATTTCCTGTCGCAAACAACTCAGTTTTTTCATTAACAGTTATATTTGTTTGAAAGTTTGGGTCAAATGTAACTCCACACCCCTAAAAGACTGTAGGAATCAATAATTACTATAATGATCATCGTTTTGTCTGGTCTGAGACTGCCAAATTTTCTTGGGAACAAAACACAAACGTTGATTGGCTTTTCTTTTTATCAAACGTAAAGAGTTACCGAATAGCACTATTCACAAAAAAATCGCCATCTAAATTGTATTACTTTATACCCTTTGAACTCTTGTGGTATCTTCCATGCAAGTTCAATGGAAGCACTTGGAAGAGTCCATATTCATTATCTAGGGTAGACCAATCAATATTTTCAACGTGCAGCTTCGGGGCTGCACGTTGAAAATATTGACTGGTCTACCCCACACATTTACTGAGCAGCCACCCTATTTAATGACGTTATGACGTATCATGTTCCTGGCCGGAAAAGCGGCCGCTAGGTTCAAAGGGTTAAAATGCTTTTGACTTTTTTAACGAGCTCGTTCCAATGAGATGCCATACGCTATATTTTGGAGGCAAAAATGAAGATATGTAGTTATTCAAGAATTTTTAACAAGTGTCGTCTGCTATTCATATTTGGGTAAAGTTCGTTATATTTGCAGAGGTCCGTGAAGTTAGCTCAGTGTTCAGCGTTCAACATTCGTTCAACATTCGTGTGAAGTTAGCTCAGTGTTCAGCGTTCAACATTCGTGTGAAGTTAGCTCAGCGATCAGCGTTCAACATTCGTCAAAATTCAATGTGCCATATGTCGAATCTGGGCTTTCATCCGAGGTGCATCCTTCATGCGACCAGATATTGCCGAATGCCAAACGCTGAATGCTGCGCACACTCCACACGAAGGTTAATCGAATGTTGAACGCTGAACTGGAATACTAAAAGTCACCAATATCGCTTCAGGCGAGAGGGGGTCGCCCAGATATGTGTGTTCGTAGAAGTAGACGATGGGCAGTCGGTCCCATGAAGGCTATACCTCGGGTGAAGGCACAGATTCGGAGCTGGCACACTGAACTTTGACGAATGTTGAACGCTGAACGCTGACCTAATTTCATAGGAATATTGGTCGAATGTTGAACGCTAAACTGGAGTTGTAAAAGTCACTAATATCACTTCAGGTGAGAATGGTTGCCCAGATCTGAGTGTTGTTAGGTCTAAACGATGGTCGCATGAAGGATGCACCTCGGGCGAAAGCCCAGATTCGACATATGGCACACTGAATTTTGACGAATGTTGAACGCTGAACGCTGAGCTAACTTCACACGAATGTTGGTCGAATGTTGAACGCTGAGCAAACTTCACACGAACGTTGAACAAATGTTGAACGCTGAACACTGAGCTAACTTCACACGAATGTTGAACGCTGAACACTGAGCTAACTTCACGGACCTTATTTGCAGGTATTGTTCAACTTCAGCAAAGACATTCTTTATTTTCCAGACAAACGGCGAAGGAGGGAATTAGAATAATAAGAAAAAACAAACACTGAACCGTTTTGTAGAAGAAATATTTGATCAATATTAAAAAAAACCAACCGAACTCATCATATTAACATCAGAAATCAACACTAATACAATTTAACTGAGTGCCGTAAAATCAATTCTTTTGAAACTGTCGAAATCAAGACTGATGGAGATTTTTTTCAAAACACCAAAGTTGAGATTTAATCAGCAGGATGATTAAAAGTTTCATTAAACATCCATCTAGACTTCAATGCAAGTCTTTTTGTCCTTTGTTTGGTCTGGAGGTCATTCGTATAATCTTGAAGTTATTTAATTCCTTTTCAGTTCTGGAGTTCCAATCGTCAGAGAATTATTAGATTATTATTTTCCGTTCTTATTCAAAGTTACAAAACACTAGTGGCTTGCAATTTACATAATATAACAGAATAATTAACGTACAGTTAAAACTAGAAGTCTTGTCACGAACTGTGCGCTTATCTAGACTTAATAGCGCGTATGAATTGCGCGCAATTGCCATATCAAATGACATCCAAAGCATGGCAGGTTCTCCTGGTTACTCATAGCAAACACAGACAATGTTTCTGCCAATGGACCTCCGGGTTACCCGGAGGTCCATTGGCTGAAACATTGCTTGTGCACAGGCCACATGTACAGAATTTGATATCCTCACTATGGTCGCAACGCGTAGATTAACGCGCAGATCGACGTGCTATTTGTGCGCATTTCATGACAGGACTTCTAGTTTTAACTGTAGAGCCCTGCGAAGCTTCGAAATGCAATTCTATTCGGAATTGATTCGATTTATTTATTTATTTATGTGTAAGATCACATATTTCTGCAAAATGGCTAATCACGACCTCGTCAATTTTACAGGAGGAGGAAGCCGGATTACCCGGAGAGAAACACCGAGCAACGGGAGCAACTGTCATCTCCCAAACATACTAACTCCACACAAACAGGGTTAGCATTGGTTGAAGACAGGTGCACCATCAACGTGCAGTACGACTTAGTACACAATGGCACCGTGCTCTCACATGGGCAATGGGGGTGAGGTGTATTGCCCAAGGACACACCGTGCACTGCAAAAAATATAGGTTCTCTTTAGAACCAAAACTGGTTCTAATCTTGTCCCTTAGATGGAACCAGTTCTGTTTAAACAGTTTTTATTTCAAATCAAATAAATTTACCAAGATTAGCGTTCAATTTTAACAGAATATTACATGAACTGAAGTAGATTCAGCAGTAAACGTGGAGTTTATTCAACGCAGTCGCCAAACATTTTGAAACAAAGGAGATATGAACAGCTGGCATATCGAACCAGTTTGGGTTCTGTATAGAACCAAAACTGGTTCGATATGCCAACTGTTCATATCTCCTTTGCTTAATAATGATTTGAGACAACCTCGTATGAGCTCTGAACTTACGACTGAAACCCCCTCAATTTATGTTTAATTCTGTTAATATTTAAAGTTAATCTTTATAAATTTATTTGATTTGAAATATATACTGTTTAAACAGAACTGGTTCCATCTCAGGGACAAGATTAGAACCAGTTTTGGTTCTAAAGAGAACCTGTATTTTTTGCAGTGTGGTTGCCACAGGTGAGATTCCAACCGAGGACTTTCGGCTTACAGCCTACTCCTCCACCTGCTGAGCCACCGCGCTCCCATTGATTCGATTCGACTCGAGTCAGGCTGATTCTGAAATTTTCGAATCGTCGAGATGTTCTCAAAATCCTACCAAGTATCGCCACTTGAACTGTTCTTTGTCATTTGGTCTCCTGTGTGGGCGATCTGATGATAGAAGGCTTTGTCTGACGGAAAGCTGCAAATTAGAGGCATCACGCTATGTTGAAATTCTTGCTGAGCAGAAGTGTCTAATATTATTGTTTCGCATTGAGCACAGCTCTCTCATCGCATCCAGTGTGTAAAGGTTTTCAGTCAATTGTAAATGGTCTGATGAGCAACCGAGTATGAACGCGAGAATATTTTCTACGAGCAGTGTGGGGTGGCATGGGGAAAATTTCATCCGAGGGGGGCGATATTTGACCCTCTCATGCTCTCTCTTCTCTCGTTGCTACGAGTCTCGAACCATGTGTTATAAAGATTAGAACAGGCTTCACCCGGGGCCCAAAATGTCTCTGAGATGGGTGACAGTAATACAGCCAGCTGGCTATGTCACCTCCCTGCAGAAGACAAATATGTAGCTTCATAAATCCTAGATGTGATATATTATTAATACTATTTGTTGTTTCTTGGACAATTATGTTATAAACATGTATTATAATGTCTTTTGCAAATAAAGTTATTACTACTTACTACTACTTACTCTCTCTCTCGCAGGCTCTGCCGCCATCCTTGTGTGCCTTTCTGAGAGAGAGGTGCAAGGCACATATCCCAGTTGCCTACATGGGGCACGATGACGCCGTGTACTAAGGCGTACTGAACGTCGATGGTGCACATGTCTTCAACCGCCGTGACCCTGCTTGAGCGGCGCTTGAACAGAGTTAGAATGTTGGGGAGCTGACAGTTGTCCGTCGTTGCTCGGTGGTTCTCTCTGAGTACTCCGGCTTCCTCCATCCGTAAAACTGTCACGGCCACGATTAGCCTTTCTGCATAAGTATGTGACCATAAACCCCAATAAACAAATAAATAAATATTCTGAGAAAGCAGAATGAACGGAGGTGACAACCGTTATTTATTCCCAGTTCCTTATTCGACATTCGTTATCAACCGATGAAATCGGTTGATAACGAATGCCGAATAAGGAACTGGGAATAAATAGCGGTTGTCACGTACCCGCAGAATGATTTGTTATATCGTGACACAAATCGAGATATGCAGGCCTTAAAATTTATCTCGATTCACCACAATCGGTTTTGCTTTTCCCGGACTCCTGCTGCGAGAATAATTTTCAGTTCTTACTTACTTTAGAATTTAATAGTACTGTTATACCCTGAGAGTACAGCCAGTAAATATTCTATAATGAAACACAAACCTCATATTCATATATTTGCTAGAGGTTAACCCTTTTGGGCCTATTTCCTATTTTGGAGAATTTATTTTCTTACATGCACACCTTGAACACACGTCCCAGCACACATGGTTTCAGTGGTCTTGTTGTTGGACGTTACAGTGCCTTGGCTCTTGTATCTAGCGATGTCTTCTAAAGACAGCCTGGACATCACTAGACATCACTACTAAAGTATTACCGCGTTATGAGGGAAAAAATCTCAGCCAAAATAAAAAGAATTCTCCAGGTCTTTGAAGACACTTTCAGAATCTAAAGACCACAGTTTGAGAGACTCAAAGTTAATTCGCATTATTTTCCTTGCGAGAATCATTTGCGAGAATTGATTCTGATTCTCGCGTGAATTTTAAGCTCTGATATGCAGAGTCGGACTAACGCACCAGAAGACCATGATGTTTCATAGTGAGCAGAACGATTCAGAAATCCGGTTCCTCGAACCGTTTTAATACTTTTCTGTAAAATATTTCGATAAATTGTCTCCCTTGTGACGAATGTGGTATCAAAATTTATTTTTTATTGGGGTTTAACGACACTTTCGATAGCCAGTGTCATCTCGTGTCGTTTTACGGTGGAGGAAGCCGAAGTACCCGGAGAGAATCACCGAGCAACGGCGAGCAACTGTCAGACTCTCCTGCATACCAACTCCACGCAATCAGAGTTTGCATTGGTTGAAGACAAGTGCACCATCGACGTCGAGTAAGCCTTAGTACACAGCGGCACCGTGCTCCCACATGGACAATTGGGGTTAGGTACCTTGCCCAAGGACACAACGTAGTAGCAAAATAATCCATTTGCCACAGAAAATAATATTAATGCTTGATTCGACATGAGGAGGACATTTCCGTCAAATGATCACACGTAACGAACAAAACTGGACGGTGAAATTCACAAAAATCGCCACTCATTTTGTATTAATAGTAGTGTAGGAGGATCCATACTAGGGCTCTGCGAATCGGGTGTTTTAGATCGAATCGAATCTCAAGCCGAATCACCTTCAAGGAATCGAATCGAGCCGAATCTCGAACCTTGATACCGGTAAAACAAGGACGTTCTGAACTGTTAATGTTATTAATAAACGAATCACACAGGCTTACAGAGTCAGCTTCGTTCACAAAGAAATGCTTGTGAGTAATGTATTACACCAACCACGCAGTTTCGTGTTGAGAATCTCGCTCATCAATATCCATTTAACGACTTGTGTTTGAAATGTTAATTTGGAACAAATGTATCAATCTCTTCCCGGTGCAGACTCAAAGGGTTTATCTTCCGCTACAATAAATCCCAGCACTGCATGTTCGCACTGTCGACGCATCTCTGGTCAAAGATGTCGCCTTACGGAGGCCCAAATAATCGGTTAAAACACCCTGTCGCTTATCGCTAGGATTTGGAATGGCTGCATCGGGAAAGTCTGTCTCGATTTTCCTCTTGACATCGTATTTGTTTAATTTTTCTTTAATCCTTTACCCAACGAATCGGCCGCATCCGCCCGCGTAATATGCAAATTCAGCAGTTGAAAAAAATATCATTTTTAATAATTTTTCAACAAAACATATCATGTAACCCCTCGTTGGAACGAGCTCGTCGAGCTCGTTCCAACGAAGGGTCACATGATATGGTTTTGTTAAAAATTTTTGAAAAATTTGAAAAAAATGATATTTAAAATAATAAATTTTGATATCGTCTGCGTTGGGTAAAGGGTTAACCTTGTCATTGAAGTTCTTTGTGTTTTCTTTGTAAATGGCGTCAAAGATTTGACGTGTTACCTCTTCTCTGTACTGCTAAGACTGACATGCAAGATTTACAGACATACTTCACCTGGTTCAAATCGAAATATTTCTTTTTATACCATGGTTACCTGTTCTACAATATATGAAAAGCCTATGACATAAATTTTAGCTTTACACACCAACTGTGGTGAACACGCCAGCAATGGGATTTCAATAGTTAAAATTTACACCTACGGTGGAACTACATCCAAGTTGACCTTTGGTGACGTTGACCTGAATGCGAACTTGTCTAAATTATCGCACGTCGCCTCGGGAAGAGTGAAATGAAAGTGGCAAGTATTTATTACGTTTTTAAATGAGTTTACCCCATAAAACACCACAAATTAACAAACATGCATTGTCTCATCTCAATAAAGCATTCATAACTTGAAATAGTATTTTATTATGTTATTAAAATGAAAAAGCCCTGTTTTTTTCTATTACGTTTCGGTGATAAAATTGACAGCGGAAGACTCGCCTACCGATGCTCATGTAAACAAAAACAAATTCGCACGTATGTACGGCTGCTGCTCAGTAAAATCGAGAAAAAGTAATAACGACTCTTAATAAAATGTACCCAAAGTAGCTTGGTGTATCAAATGTTCACCACTCGTGGCGAGCTGGTGTTAACCGCGCGCCGAAGGCTCGCGGTTAACACTACTTCACCACGAGTGGTGAACATTTGGTACACCAATCTACTATGGGTATATTCTATATATTTCCACCATTTTAACTCTTGTAATGTTTACAGTTAACGTCACAAAACACGTGCAATATCATGCATTAACTTGCCACTAAGCCATTCTAGAGCTACAGAAGCCAAGTTGTTGCGTTATTCAAATTGAATTTAGTTTATTCCGACTGCCGATATGAGCGTATAGCCTTATGCTACTCCCCGTGCGCTTATTGTTGCGTGGAAATAACTTATTGATTTTCCATTTAAGGACCCCACCCCTATGGGTTCAAAAGTCTCGAATCCACGTGAAAGTTTTCGAGTCGAGCCGGATCTTGGCAGTGGTTTCGAATTGAGTCGAATCTCAAACGGGTTCGCATGGCCCTAGTCCATACACCCGGATTATCCAGAAGTCTGACTGAACAAGACCGTTGCGGACTAAGATGGCACAAGTAGGGTTAGTATCGGAAGAAGGAAAGTGTGTCGCTGTGGCGTCCTACGCCATCTTACACCGTATCACCGTGCGTGTCCCCACTTAGGAAATCGTGATAAAGTGTCCTGTCGGAAGATAGCACAGATGGCAGATAGATCCGTCGACCTTTAGATATAAAGTGTCCTGTCGGAAGATAGCACAGATGGCAGATAGATCTGTCGACCTTTAGATCCCAAATGAATGATCTAACCACTGACCCACCACGCCCCAGATAAAGTTAGAGGAACATTTATTAACCTTTTATCCAACGGCCAAAACCGACCATGCTATTCACAAAAAAATACAATCAATTTTCATTATTTTTTCATTTTTTGTCTCAAAAACATAGCTGATAACACCTCATTGGATCGAGCTCGTTGAGCTCGTTCCACTGAGGGGTCATAAGCTATGTTCTTGAACCAAAAATTGAAAAAAATGAGTTATTCAATAATTTTGCTTTCAGGCGTCGTCTGCTTTTCGTGCTGGCAAAGGGTAAAAGTGTCGATATGATGTGTTGGAAAGGCAGGCAATGATTCTTTCATTCTGAACATCTGAATTATTTAGGGAGTAAGCATCTTGAATCATTTGTTGATTTTGTTAAAAAACTAGCACCTCTCTGAAAGATTCATCAATTTTTTACAGGTATTTTGCACAAAAATCAGACATTGAAAACAAGATTTCTATTCTTGTACGTCTTCAAATGTCTCTCACTGACAGGAAGTGAAATACACCGGTAATTTCTTTTGATCTCTTCAGATGCTGTACCGATTCTTTGAGGAACGGTGTCTATAAATAATGTTTAATGTTGTGAATAAGATTACAGATACTGTTTAATTTTCCATGCACATACCATACATATTTTGCAATGTTGGAAGCAAACCATAGATGTGCCGGGTGTCCCACTGATCTTGGTCAAATGTTGGTACGCACTGCCACCTCGCTAACAGAGTTAGGAGATTTTAGGTATCTGTCTGTCAATCTGTCAGTCTGTACGTCTGTCGGACAGTCCGTTAATCGGATCAAACTCGTGTCATCGCATTCCAAGAGTTAACGATAGAATTTAACAAAGCATGCATTCAGTTAAAACTAGAAGTCCTGTCATGAAATGTCCACAAATAGCACGTCGATCTGCGCGTTAATCTACGCGTTAATCTACGCGTTAGGACCATAGTAAGGCTATCAAATTCTGTACATATGGCCTGTGGACAAGCAATGTTTCAGCCAATGGACCCCAGGGAAACCCTTGAGACAAAAAATGAAAAAAATAAGGAAAATTAATTGGAGATTTTTGAGAATAGCGCTGGCCGGTTTGGGCCGTTACATTAGGTAAAGGGTTAAATAATATAATTATCGTTAATAATGAAAAGTAATAAACAGAGTAATCGCTTGACTGGACTGGTTACGTGAAATAATTCATTCGAGGCGAGGGACTATATTGTAAAACACTCGTGCGCATTCGCGCACTCGTGTTTGTACAACGTCCCTCACCTCTCATGAATTATTTCACGCAACCAGTCCATTCAAGCGATTACTCTCTATATATCGAATAAGAAGGCTTCATCTTCAACATATATAAATTGAAGCCATATTCCGGCCATTTGAAAAAAGACATGATCGTAAATAGTAAAAATGGTCCACTTTTGTAAACACAATACTGTAAGAAAGCAAACGTAATGGCCGTGGGACTGGAATCAAAATTCCCGATGAAATTATCCTATATTGGTAAAAATGTTGGTTTATTAAGCCAAGTGCTCTTTCCGCTAATCAAAATTCACGATGAAATTATCCTGTATTGGTAAACAAGCTGGTTTAATAAGCCAAGTGCTCTGTCCGCTAAATGCTCTTTATTTTCGTAAATGTTCTTTTCCAAACCGTACTTTATGTCCTCTCAATTGAACAAGTCCTGTTTCAAAGAGAGGTGACGATAAAAAAAATAAAATAAAAAAAAAAAGAAAAAGAAAAAAGCAGACGATAAAAGAATGATGTTTTTTAAACAAAGAAAATAGTACCACAGTATGCTATTTCCGAGAGTAAGCTGCCCATTGGTATAACTTATATCCGGACATTGTTCAACGATACATGTATGTGTAGGAGAAGAAGTATCTGTAAAGTGCAAATCCATCGAGATGACAATACTCCAAAAAATACAAAATAAGCGCGCTATCCAAATGAAAACAATACAAAACAAAAAAAAAAAAAAACAAAACAAAACAAACAAAAAAAAAAAAACGCTGATTGAACCACAAACAGGTTTTTGCACAGTTAGACAGCACATTTTGTTACTATTTACTTGGTAGGTTTGCACTTGACAATAACTGTAGTGGCAGATTCAGACATAGAGGATATGGAATGAGTGTTTTTCTCATATAATATTTATGAAACGAGTCTAAGAATTTTCCGTTTTGGCGAGCCTCTGGCGAGCCCAAACGGAAAATTCGGACGAGTTTCATAAATATTATATGAGAACACACTCATTTCATATTCAATTTATCATATGACAAACACACGCACAAATTAGCCACTTAATATGACTTTTTAGCCCATCACCTAACTTGAGTTGCATACTGCACTTGGAAAAAACATCCTCGTATAACTAAAAATTTTCATTTTTTTGCTTTTAAAACATAGGTTATGAGCCCTCATTGGAACGAGCTCGTCGAGCTCGTTCCAATGAGGAGTCATAACCTATGTTTTGAAATCAAAAAGTGAAAATATAAAAGAAAATGAATAGCGTTTTTCTTTGTCAGGGAACACCTGAGGCCCCGTAAGGCCTGGGGCTGACGTGGGGTTATTTAGTCCCGCTGATGAAGTTGCGGGAAAATTAGACCAACGTGGAGGGTCGGAATCCAAGTGTCGCGAACTCGGCGCAGAGAGCTGAGTTAGACCGACGCCGTGATTCCTTCTCTGCCAAATTGTCCTGAAATAGGTTCGATTTCCGTTAGGTGTGATTCCTAATCACTTCAGGCTGTATAATGGAAAGAATGATTTAAAGTAACAACGATTCTTTTATTTACACATAAAAATAAATCCGTTTCAATATTTCAACAATCAACAATTCAATTCTTTTCACAGAAAATGGGTCACTACGGTTAAATAATTCTAAAAAATCATATAGTCATTCTATAGCCCTGTACTGGCACTATAGTCTACACACTGGAAATGTTACTACCGTGAGCTCGCCATAAGAGCTTCACAAATCTGAAATGTTATTACTGTGAGCTCGCCATAAGAGCTTCACCCGCTTAGGCTCAAATGTCAACGTCTGCGCGCAACTGTTCCTCTGGCTGTCGGAGGGTTCCGACCAGCAATGTTCGTCATCTATAAACCACCGTACTTCTGATTTGGGTCAGATATTGTCTACTCATACCTTATGTGCCTTTTGAAAGTCCTCCGTGAAAGTCCTATTGAAATATCCACCGTTCCTGGTTGAATTCACGATTCACAAATGCCCTTTTTGTGCTAGGGCGAAAATTGTCACTCACACCGATCTCCAGTCGGTATTACGATGCTTCGACAGCAAAATAAACTACTCAGAACGCAATCAGTCTGACGCTTCAAAGGGTTAATACGCACAATACAATTAACCTGCACTTCTGACTATTGCAGGACGATACCTGCTACTCGACAATCTAAACTTTAACGTTCCACCTGGGGTGTTCCTCTCACGAACGAATTCGGCCCCGTAGCCGCCTATCAACGCTATGCTAAATCAATCATGGAATGCCCTCTCTGGCGATTCCAGCCGTTTCAGGGTCCTGTGATCGAAGGTACCCTTATGCCAGGAAACAGAGTCCGCCTGTCCTGGACTTCACCAACGTGTGTGTGACCCCAAGTGTGTGTCTAATGCTCTGCTCTTCCAGGTATATATATACTTTTTACCCTAAACTGTCAGGTGGACCGACGCTCATCTGTCCACCTGTCAAAACGGTGGGAGATGACGTATATCGAGGCAGAATCAATACAAGTTAACTCACGCGTGATTTAACGGTGATTCGTTCCTGACACGCATTGCCATAACTAATGATGACACGACATTTCTATCTTTTAGAATCTCGTTTCTCAATTAGCCGTGACGAAAACCGATTACGTCTCGTAAGACTCCGACTACTGTAGAAACGAGATTAGACCTTATCTAACATACCGTTTCTCCCCTGGGTCCCTGCGCTAAAGCTGGATATACACCACGTGTGTTTTTTTCCAGCTTTACAGAGAAGTGAAATTCATGTAGGTTTTTCGCCTTGATGCGGAATATATTTTGAACTTACAATATCTTTAAATATGAGGCCCCTTGCCCCTATATTTAGGCTGGCTTTGCCCTGACAACTCCCTTCCCGAGAGAAACACCCTGTGTATCTCTTAAAATGCAAGGGGCAAAGCCACGCACGCTCGCCTCTCACACCCTTTTACAATCTACCATCATGTTCAAGACTACAAAACTGTACCCTAGTGGTCGTGGGGGGTCATGACCGGGCTCATGCGTCGGCCATGTCGATTCCCACGACACACTCGCTACCACATGTTCCCGTCTTGCGGGTTTACATATGATATGGGGAGTAGCCTTATCCTTAGATTTGCAGCACTCTCTATCTCTAATACTATACATTTACACCTAAACATACACATTTTTATACACGTTCGCCCATTTTGCAAACAGTTCACTTGGCACTCACTCCGACGAGTAACCCCGTCCGCGCCTTTGCGTCAGTTGGGTTAATTCCAACGGAGTGTAACTTCGCCTCCCATTCCCCTATGACTTGTGAAGGGGCAAACGACCCCTGCATTATGTTGAGCCTCACCCTCGCAAAGCTCAACCAGGGGATTAAAATTGTGCCTCACACACTCACACATTCAACACACAAATTTCCCGACCGCGCCTTTGCGACAGACGGAGTTATTGTGCCCCACACTTACAAAACTCGACCCACAGGCTCCCCGTCCACGCACACGCGACAGACAGGGCAGTGTATCTCACATTCGCACTCACAACCAACTCTAGTCGGCAGTCAGAGCAATAATAATACTAAAAATAAGAAAATTTCTTCCGGGCCTTAACACCGGGTTTACGAAACTCATCACCTCACCCACAAAAATATTTGCGACTGGAGCCCCCGTCCCAGACACCAGGCCCACAGCCACCCAACTATTGCTTCTTTATAACCACCGACCATTGGTAGGGGCCCGGTTCCCAGTATCCCCTTGGGTAACCCTTGACACACCCCTACTTCTCGCCCCGCCATTTCTACGGGTATTCCACCAGGGTCCCCATACCCTGTCGTTGTCGCATTCCCAAGAGCTTCCCTTGGCGCTATATCCCCCAGGCTCACTCGTCCCGGCGATTACCGTCGTTCGAACGACACTGGCCGTCCTTGGCCCTTGTGCCGTCGACCCCCCGGTCCATTGCGACGACTTCTTGCGCCCATTGGGCGCTGTGCGCCCCCGGCACTCTCTACGTGGTCTCCGCCACCTAGGATGCTTCTCCTTTGATTTGTGGACCCTTTTCTCGGTCCCCTGGACGCCCACCTTAGCGGTCCCATCCACTTTAACATACTCAACTTGTGTTGACCCGTGCCCTCTCAATTCTGGGGAAGTTTGCCCAGCCATTTGCGTGGGTCTGGCCTCCCCTCTCCACACGGGTGACACCGACTTCTTGGGGCGCTCAACTCCCCCACATAAATTTGCTTGAGGGTCCTTCCCCAATGATCCCATTGGGTTCCCTCGCTGTTTGGCGTTTCGCCTGGACCGCCTGCGGCCCCTTCTCCCTAATAGGACAGGAGTCGTCCCTCCTGAAACTTCCCGACATTTCGTCGTGTAGGGGCCATCCCCCGGACCATCGGATTGGTTCCCCCTGGGAACCTTCCCTTCCTTACTCGTTGGGCCTTCACTTGGCCCCCTATCCCTGGACCATAACTCATCAGGGTTTGCCCTCACCCCTGGGATATTACCTATGACCAGGTCATAGACAGGCGATTCAATGCACATGGCTTCCAATTCGCCACAATAAAATGGGGTATCAACAGTTATCCTCGCGATGGGGAACCTTCTAACAGTCCCATCTATCAAAATACACAAATGGTCGCGACCCAACAATTGCTTGTCGTCAACCAGTTGCCTTCTAACCGCTGCAGAGGAGCACCCAGAATCCCGGAGCAGACGGATCTCCCTTTGTCCCACATACCCTGGGTACACTGGCATATCAACCTTCTCCTGCGAAGTTGTGAGCCTCTCACACATGCCACTTATTATCGGGACAACCTTCCCGCCTTCCAGCCTTAATTCTCCCTCTTGTATACATTCCCGGAGGGGACTGTATTCTGGACCGATAGTTTGACAGAACGCTGCCGTCTGCCTACTGGGCCCTGGATCTACGCGGTCACCGTACTTCCAACCCCTTGGCGCTGCGTTCCCGGCCCCCTGCTGAGGTGGTCTAATGTTCCCAGTGGTCCTTACCTGCTTCTGCCAGCAGTCCCTGGCAATATGACCCCGCTTGTTGCAGATAAAACAAGTGGTGTCCTTGGGAGCGCTCCCCTTCCGGCTGGTCTGCGACGCAGGAGGATCGGGATGGTGTTGCCTTACGGGTGCCATTGCCAACCCGTTTGCCCCACCCCTAGCCGATTTGGGCGCGTCTACACTCCCACCGTGGGCCTCGATGTAGCGTTCTGCCACAGTTGCCATCTCATCATAGGTGGGCGGACCCCTTTCCTTGATGAACAGGCCCAGCTCCTTGGAGCATGTAGTTAAAAACTGCTCCCGGAGAAATAGATCTCGCAGTGCTCCATACGACTCATTCACTTCTGCGAGATCAGTCCAGCGGTCAAAGTACCGCCTAGCTCGGGCAAAATACTGAGGTACTGTTTCTCCCTTCTCCTGCTTAATCTCTCGGAACTTGGTCCGGAATCCTTCTTCAGTGAGCTGGTATCTCCGAAGGATGGCATTCTTCAGCTCACCGTAGTCATTAAGAAGTGCAGGAGGCATACTGGTATAAGCCTCGAGGGCTTTACCTGACAACAAAGGGCTCAAGCACATAGCCCATGTGTCTTCTGGCCACATTTGACTGGAGGCAAAACGCTCGAACCTCTCCAAGTACGAGTCCAAGTCATCTGTGTTTTCATTGAAATGAGCGAGATGGGGGCGTGGGGCATGAATTGCTACCCCTGCACTCCCATCCCCTGAGCGCCGACTTTCATTTTCCACATCGGCCCTTGCTCTGAGGAGCTCTAATTCTCTCTCGTGCCTCTGTTGTTCGAGCTCCCGTTCTGCCTCCCTTGCCTCCCTCGCTAATTGGGCTTCCCTCTCTCTCGCCTCATTTGCTAATTGAATCTCTCTCTCTTTCGCCTCTCTTACTGCTTGGGCCTCTCTCTCCCTTGCGTCATTGCGTAAGGCAATATCCTTGGCCTCACGTTTCTGCTCATCTTTAACGAACTTCTGAAGTTCAGCTCCCTCAAGGCCCATTTCCTTGCCTAATGATACCAGTTGGGCGAGGGGTGTAACAACATCCATTTTGATTTTTTTCTTTCTATCTTCAACACTCGTCAGAAAGAATGAAGAAGGAAAAGAAAGAAAGAAAAAAAAATATGGCAGTTGATCCTAATTTACCTCTGTAATTTAACGTAATTAAACGCACCAAATATTCTGAAACCTACCGCAGTTATAGTGGCTATTAAGTATCCTTTTGGGGACTACTGCATTGCGATATTAAACCCTTGAACGGCATCAACTGACCGAACGCGTCAAAACCTAAACAGAACCGCCGTTAAAATAAAACAAAATTTCCATATAGCCATTTTTTACCTTTTAGAAATATCCTGGTAGCGCTCGCCAATCAATGTCAGGGGACACCTGAGGCCCCGTAAGGCCTGGGGCTGACGTGGGGTTATTTAGTCCCGCTGATGAAGTTGCGGGAAAATTAGACCAACGTGGAGGGTCGGAATCCAAGTGTCGCGAACTCGGCGCAGAGAGCTGAGTTAGACCGACGCCGTGATTCCTTCTCTGCCAAATTGTCCTGAAATAGGTTCGATTTCCGTTAGGTGTGATTCCTAATCACTTCAGGCTGTATAATGGAAAGAATGATTTAAAGTAACAACGATTCTTTTATTTACACATAAAAATAAATCCGTTTCAATATTTCAACAATCAACAATTCAATTCTTTTCACAGAAAATGGGTCACTACGGTTAAATAATTCTAAAAAATCATATAGTCATTCTATAGCCCTGTACTGGCACTATAGTCTACACACTGGAAATGTTACTACCGTGAGCTCGCCATAAGAGCTTCACAAATCTGAAATGTTATTACTGTGAGCTCGCCATAAGAGCTTCACCCGCTTAGGCTCAAATGTCAACGTCTGCGCGCAACTGTTCCTCTGGCTGTCGGAGGGTTCCGACCAGCAATGTTCGTCATCTATAAACCACCGTACTTCTGATTTGGGTCAGATATTGTCTACTCATACCTTATGTGCCTTTTGAAAGTCCTCCGTGAAAGTCCTATTGAAATATCCACCGTTCCTGGTTGAATTCACGATTCACAAATGCCCTTTTTGTGCTAGGGCGAAAATTGTCACTCACACCGATCTCCAGTCGGTATTACGATGCTTCGACAGCAAAATAAACTACTCAGAACGCAATCAGTCTGACGCTTCAAAGGGTTAATACGCACAATACAATTAACCTGCACTTCTGACTATTGCAGGACGATACCTGCTACTCGACAATCTAAACTTTAACGTTCCACCTGGGGTGTTCCTCTCACGAACGAATTCGGCCCCGTAGCCGCCTATCAACGCTATGCTAAATCAATCATGGAATGCCCTCTCTGGCGATTCCAGCCGTTTCAGGGTCCTGTGATCGAAGGTACCCTTATGCCAGGAAACAGAGTCCGCCTGTCCTGGACTTCACCAACGTGTGTGTGACCCCAAGTGTGTGTCTAATGCTCTGCTCTTCCAGGTATATATATACTTTTTACCCTAAACTGTCAGGTGGACCGACGCTCATCTGTCCACCTGTCAAAACGGTGGGAGATGACGTATATCGAGGCAGAATCAATACAAGTTAACTCACGCGTGATTTAACGGTGATTCGTTCCTGACACGCATTGCCATAACTAATGATGACACGACATTTCTATCTTTTAGAATCTCGTTTCTCAATTAGCCGTGACGAAAACCGATTACGTCTCGTAAGACTCCGACTACTGTAGAAACGAGATTAGACCTTATCTAACATACCGTTTCTCCCCTGGGTCCCTGCGCTAAAGCTGGATATACACCACGTGTGTTTTTTTCCAGCTTTACAGAGAAGTGAAATTCATGTAGGTTTTTCGCCTTGATGCGGAATATATTTTGAACTTACAATATCTTTAAATATGAGGCCCCTTGCCCCTATATTTAGGCTGGCTTTGCCCTGACAACTCCCTTCCCGAGAGAAACACCCTGTGTATCTCTTAAAATGCAAGGGGCAAAGCCACGCACGCTCGCCTCTCACACCCTTTTACAATCTACCATCATGTTCAAGACTACAAAACTGTACCCTAGTGGTCGTGGGGGGTCATGACCGGGCTCATGCGTCGGCCATGTCGATTCCCACGACACACTCGCTACCACATGTTCCCGTCTTGCGGGTTTACATATGATATGGGGAGTAGCCTTATCCTTAGATTTGCAGCACTCTCTATCTCTAATACTATACATTTACACCTAAACATACACATTTTTATACACGTTCGCCCATTTTGCAAACAGTTCACTTGGCACTCACTCCGACGAGTAACCCCGTCCGCGCCTTTGCGTCAGTTGGGTTAATTCCAACGGAGTGTAACTTCGCCTCCCATTCCCCTATGACTTGTGAAGGGGCAAACGACCCCTGCATTATGTTGAGCCTCACCCTCGCAAAGCTCAACCAGGGGATTAAAATTGTGCCTCACACACTCACACATTCAACACACAAATTTCCCGACCGCGCCTTTGCGACA
This sequence comes from Pictodentalium vernedei, assembly GCA_031216915.1. NCBI lineage: Eukaryota > Metazoa > Mollusca > Scaphopoda > Dentaliida > Dentaliidae > Pictodentalium > Pictodentalium vernedei. The sequence goes on from CM062297.1 coordinate 130,378,707, forward strand.
GACGGAGTTATTGTGCCCCACACTTACAAAACTCGACCCACAGGCTCCCCGTCCACGCACACGCGACAGACAGGGCAGTGTATCTCACATTCGCACTCACAACCAACTCTAGTCGGCAGTCAGAGCAATAATAATACTAAAAATAAGAAAATTTCTTCCGGGCCTTAACACCGGGTTTACGAAACTCATCACCTCACCCACAAAAATATTTGCGACTGGAGCCCCCGTCCCAGACACCAGGCCCACAGCCACCCAACTATTGCTTCTTTATAACCACCGACCATTGGTAGGGGCCCGGTTCCCAGTATCCCCTTGGGTAACCCTTGACACACCCCTACTTCTCGCCCCGCCATTTCTACGGGTATTCCACCAGGGTCCCCATACCCTGTCGTTGTCGCATTCCCAAGAGCTTCCCTTGGCGCTATATCCCCCAGGCTCACTCGTCCCGGCGATTACCGTCGTTCGAACGACACTGGCCGTCCTTGGCCCTTGTGCCGTCGACCCCCCGGTCCATTGCGACGACTTCTTGCGCCCATTGGGCGCTGTGCGCCCCCGGCACTCTCTACGTGGTCTCCGCCACCTAGGATGCTTCTCCTTTGATTTGTGGACCCTTTTCTCGGTCCCCTGGACGCCCACCTTAGCGGTCCCATCCACTTTAACATACTCAACTTGTGTTGACCCGTGCCCTCTCAATTCTGGGGAAGTTTGCCCAGCCATTTGCGTGGGTCTGGCCTCCCCTCTCCACACGGGTGACACCGACTTCTTGGGGCGCTCAACTCCCCTACATAAATTTGCTTGAGGGTCCTTCCCCAATGATCCCATTGGGTTCCCTCGCTGTTTGGCGTTTCGCCTGGACCGCCTGCGGCCCCTTCTCCCTAATAGGACAGGAGTCGTCCCTCCTGAAACTTCCCGACATTTCGTCGTGTAGGGGCCATCCCCCGGACCATCGGATTGGTTCCCCCTGGGAACCTTCCCTTCCTTACTCGTTGGGCCTTCACTTGGCCCCCTATCCCTGGACCATAACTCATCAGGGTTTGCCCTCACCCCTGGGATATTACCTATGACCAGGTCATAGACAGGCGATTCAATGCACATGGCTTCCAATTCGCCACAATAAAATGGGGTATCAACAGTTATCCTCGCGATGGGGAACCTTCTAACAGTCCCATCTATCAAAATACACAAATGGTCGCGACCCAACAATTGCTTGTCGTCAACCAGTTGCCTTCTAACCGCTGCAGAGGAGCACCCAGAATCCCGGAGCAGACGGATCTCCCTTTGTCCCACATACCCTGGGTACACTGGCATATCAACCTTCTCCTGCGAAGTTGTGAGCCTCTCACACATGCCACTTATTATCGGGACAACCTTCCCGCCTTCCAGCCTTAATTCTCCCTCTTGTATACATTCCCGGAGGGGACTGTATTCTGGACCGATAGTTTGACAGAACGCTGCCGTCTGCCTACTGGGCCCTGGATCTACGCGGTCACCGTACTTCCAACCCCTTGGCGCTGCGTTCCCGGTCCCCTGCTGAGGTGGTCTAATGTTCCCAGTGGTCCTTACCTGCTTCTGCCAGCAGTCCCTGGCAATATGACCCCGCTTGTTGCAGATAAAACAAGTGGTGTCCTTGGGAGCGCTCCCCTTCCGGCTGGTCTGCGACGCAGGAGGATCGGGATGGTGTTGCCTTACGGGTGCCATTGCCAACCCGTTTGCCCCACCCCTAGCCGATTTGGGCGCGTCTACACTCCCACCGTGGGCCTCGATGTAGCGTTCTGCCACAGTTGCCATCTCATCATAGGTGGGCGGACCCCTTTCCTTGATGAACAGGCCCAGCTCCTTGGAGCATGTAGTTAAAAACTGCTCCCGGAGAAATAGATCTCGCAGTGCTCCATACGACTCATTCACTTCTGCGAGATCAGTCCAGCGGTCAAAGTACCGCCTAGCTCGGGCAAAATACTGAGGTACTGTTTCTCCCTTCTCCTGCTTAATCTCTCGGAACTTGGTCCGGAATCCTTCTTCAGTGAGCTGGTATCTCCGAAGGATGGCATTCTTCAGCTCACCGTAGTCATTAAGAAGTGCAGGAGGCATACTGGTATAAGCCTCGAGGGCTTTACCTGACAACAAAGGGCTCAAGCACATAGCCCATGTGTCTTCTGGCCACATTTGACTGGAGGCAAAACGCTCGAACCTCTCCAAGTACGAGTCCAAGTCATCTGTGTTTTCATTGAAATGAGCGAGATGGGGGCGTGGGGCATGAATTGCTACCCCTGCACTCCCATCCCCTGAGCGCCGACTTTCATTTTCCACATCGGCCCTTGCTCTGAGGAGCTCTAATTCTCTCTCGTGCCTCTGTTGTTCGAGCTCCCGTTCTGCCTCCCTTGCCTCCCTCGCTAATTGGGCTTCCCTCTCTCTCGCCTCATTTGCTAATTGAATCTCTCTCTCTTTCGCCTCTCTTACTGCTTGGGCCTCTCTCTCCCTTGCGTCATTGCGTAAGGCAATCTCCTTGGCCTCACGTTTCTGCTCATCTTTAACGAACTTCTGAAGTTCAGCTCCCTCAAGGCCCATTTCCTTGCCTAATGATACCAGTTGGGCGAGGGGTGTAACAACATCCATTTTGATTTTTTTCTTTCTATCTTCAACACTCGTCAGAAAGAATGAAGAAGGAAAAGAAAGAAAGAAAAAAAAATATGGCAGTTGATCCTAATTTACCTCTGTAATTTAACGTAATTAAACGCACCAAATATTCTGAAACCTACCGCAGTTATAGTGGCTATTAAGTATCCTTTTGGGGACTACTGCATTGCGATATTAAACCCTTGAACGGCATCAACTGACCGAACGCGTCAAAACCTAAACAGAACCGCCGTTAAAATAAAACAAAATTTCCATATAGCCATTTTTTACCTTTTAGAAATATCCTGGTAGCGCTCGCCAATCAATGTCAGGGGACACCTGAGGCCCCGTAAGGCCTGGGGCTGACGTGGGGTTATTTAGTCCCGCTGATGAAGTTGCGGGAAAATTAGACCAACGTGGAGGGTCGGAATCCAAGTGTCGCGAACTCGGCGCAGAGAGCTGAGTTAGACCGACGCCGTGATTCCTTCTCTGCCAAATTGTCCTGAAATAGGTTCGATTTCCGTTAGGTGTGATTCCTAATCACTTCAGGCTGTATAATGGAAAGAATGATTTAAAGTAACAACGATTCTTTTATTTACACATAAAAATAAATCCGTTTCAATATTTCAACAATCAACAATTCAATTCTTTTCACAGAAAATGGGTCACTACGGTTAAATAATTCTAAAAAATCATATAGTCATTCTATAGCCCTGTACTGGCACTATAGTCTACACACTGGAAATGTTACTACCGTGAGCTCGCCATAAGAGCTTCACAAATCTGAAATGTTATTACTGTGAGCTCGCCATAAGAGCTTCACCCGCTTAGGCTCAAATGTCAACGTCTGCGCGCAACTGTTCCTCTGGCTGTCGGAGGGTTCCGACCAGCAATGTTCGTCATCTATAAACCACCGTACTTCTGATTTGGGTCAGATATTGTCTACTCATACCTTATGTGCCTTTTGAAAGTCCTCCGTGAAAGTCCTATTGAAATATCCACCGTTCCTGGTTGAATTCACGATTCACAAATGCCCTTTTTGTGCTAGGGCGAAAATTGTCACTCACACCGATCTCCAGTCGGTATTACGATGCTTCGACAGCAAAATAAACTACTCAGAACGCAATCAGTCTGACGCTTCAAAGGGTTAATACGCACAATACAATTAACCTGCACTTCTGACTATTGCAGGACGATACCTGCTACTCGACAATCTAAACTTTAACGTTCCACCTGGGGTGTTCCTCTCACGAACGAATTCGGCCCCGTAGCCGCCTATCAACGCTATGCTAAATCAATCATGGAATGCCCTCTCTGGCGATTCCAGCCGTTTCAGGGTCCTGTGATCGAAGGTACCCTTATGCCAGGAAACAGAGTCCGCCTGTCCTGGACTTCACCAACGTGTGTGTGACCCCAAGTGTGTGTCTAATGCTCTGCTCTTCCAGGTATATATATACTTTTTACCCTAAACTGTCAGGTGGACCGACGCTCATCTGTCCACCTGTCAAAACGGTGGGAGATGACGTATATCGAGGCAGAATCAATACAAGTTAACTCACGCGTGATTTAACGGTGATTCTTTCCTGACACGCATTGCCATAACTAATGATGACACGACATTTCTATCTTTTAGAATCTCGTTTCTCAATTAGCCGTGACGAAAACCGATTACGTCTCGTAAGACTCCGACTACTGTAGAAACGAGATTAGACCTTATCTAACATACCGTTTCTCCCCTGGGTCCCTGCGCTAAAGCTGGATATACACCACGTGTGTTTTTTTCCAGCTTTACAGAGAAGTGAAATTCATGTAGGTTTTTCGCCTTGATGCGGAATATATTTTGAACTTACAATATCTTTAAATATGAGGCCCCTTGCCCCTATATTTAGGCTGGCTTTGCCCTGACATTCTTATAGGTAAAAAATTAATACAATATAACCCTCCCTAAATAGGACAGATAACGTAAATTCTCCCTACTGGAATTATGCAAATGTGACCCAGTTGTATTTTGTTTAGCCAATCAAATGCTCCAGTTTTGAAATTGACCAATGAAAGCTCCCAACTCTAATTATGCAAATTATGAAAATGTGGCCCAACTGTATTTTGTTCAGCCAATCAAATTGTCTACTTTTGAAATTGACCAATGAAATCGACGGTAGGCTTTATTTATCACTGATTAAAATGAAAGCAAACTATCAAATGTTTTTAAGTGAACAAAACGGACGAGTCATATGATAAAAAGGATTTCGAATCGATCGAATCGTTTTTCAAGTTGTAGATATTGTCCTTCTTACAACCTTGGAATGCAACAGATTCTATCATCTCCACTGGAGGCGTTGTGGCTCAGTAGGTAGAGTGACAGGCTTCAAGCCGAAAGATCCTCGGTTCGAATCCCACCTGCGGCAATCGCGTTGTGTCCTTGGGCAAGACACTTCACCCCCATTGCCCACGTGGGGACAGATGGCGCTGTGTACCAAGGCGTACTGCACGTCGATGGTGCACCTGTTTTCAAGCAATGCTAACCCTGCTTGTGTAGAGTTAGTATGTTAGGGTGCTGACAACTGCTCGCCGTTGCTCGGTAGTTCTCTCCGGATACTCCGGCTTCCTCCACCCATAAAACTGTCGTGGTCATGATTAGCTACTGTGCATAAATATGTGACCTTAAACATCAATAAATAAATAATAGCATCGCCACTAAAGCAGTGTAGTATTCAACTGTGACATCTCTGTTTGCTCAAGGCAGTTAAAAGGCGGAATATTCCATAAACGGAATCAAAGTAGTTTGAAAAGCAGAACCTTCTTGAACTCTTCTTTTACCATCAGGTCTCCTTATAGGAGACCTGATGGTAGAAGAAGTGTTCAAAGAGAAGGGGCTCTTGGTAGGAATTTTATAACATCTCGACTATACGAAAGTTGCCGAATCATAATTCTGAATCATCAGTCCGATTTCAAATCGAATAGACTTCCAAAGCTTCAAAAAGCTTTGCCTCTCTTACAGATACACAGAACCCTTCGGCTTCTCTGGAGACTTTAGCTGTCACGGATCCTTCAGTGCTGGCCTCCCACAACCCAGCGAATTAAAAAGTCACTGACCCTCCCCCTTAACTGAGCTCATCCGTGTCAAGGTGATAGCTTAAAGTTGCGATTTTTTTGTTTAAAAGTGTATGTAATTTCTATATTTTTTCTCCTTCGGTCTAAAAGCTAAAGATATGGAAATGACGGACCCCGAAAAACCGATTTGTTAAGTAAGCCATGTGCATCTAAATAGTAATAAATCAGATGAAAGTGACAACTGTAATGGAGTGGAATCTCATTCGGAGTCTGGAACTCCAGTTAGCGCTTGTCTGGTCTGAAACAACGATCTTGCCTTATAAGCTTCAAACATAAGACACTCGTTTAGGTAATCAGTCACCTAATTATATGGCGATTAGTGTCAATAATCTCCTAATTCTAATGGCGTATGTAGGGTGCCTGGTGTTGTTCGGAAAGCATGAAATTGTGGGTCAGAAATGTCAAAGTATAACAAATTTAAAAGAATTTAAAAGATAATTTTATATATATTAAGGCGAGGCTATCAGGGGATTGCCCTGAAAGGTAACAATTGAAAAGAAGAAAATCGACAAGATCACTCAATGATAATTTTAATACTTGTTTCAGTTATAATGTTCATACAGGTTGCCTCCCTGAAATTTTGATAGTTTCTAAAAGTTGTGTAGGGGTTAATCTTTGGTTAAGTAAGCTCTTCAATTCGATCGGCGAATTGAATATAATGGTGGTGGAAATTTTTGCGTAATAATAAGACGCAGTGTAGGATAGGGAAAAATTAACCTTTTGAGTCAAAACGAAAAATTGTGTGTGAAATTTTTAGGGATAAATTTCAATAATGGATACCCCAAGTTTGGAACAGGTGACTAATATGGGAGAGCGGTTGGGTTTCGGGGGAAGTTAATTACAAAAAAAATGTAAAAGATGAGCAAAAGCGTATGGCGAAAGAAATGACCGCTGAATTAGAGCGTCAGGTTATGTTGAAGTGCGAGGAGGCTGCCTCAGGGGCAGCCGGACGTGAGAAATAGGTTGAGAGAGCTGAGAGAGAGGCAGCGCTAACAGCTGCAGAGTGTGAGAAAGAAAATAAGGTTGAGCGCGAAAGAGCTGAGAGAGGAGTTGCGTTAGAGCGATAAAGAGCTGAGAAAGAAGCTGCGTTAGAGCGTGAAGGGGTGGGGTGGGGGTGGGGCAGCTCTAAGAGCTGCGGAGCGAGAGAAAGAAATGCAGGTACAGTGAGAAAGAGCTGAAAGAGAAGCTGTCGCAGAACATGAAAGGGCGCGTGACGAAGCTGAAAGGCAACACGAGAAGGAGATTTAAATTTTGAGGGCGGGGGCGCAGTTACCCGAAGCTAATGGTAGACAGGACGGAGAAACTCCACGGGGAAACGTGAAGGCACCTTATCCCCAGTTACCCAAGTTCAATGTACAGACTGGCGAGATTGACGCATACTTGCAGAGGTTTGAAAGGTTTGGTCCGAGTCAGGATTGGCCCGAGGACACCTAGAGGGGTTGGCCTTAATCCGCTGCTGGCGAACAAATCGCTATAAGTGTATGTGTGCATGCCTCCTGATGAAGCTAATAACTACCGTGAGCTCAAAAAGGCTATCCTCAAGAGGTACCAGCTCACCGAGGAAGGATTCAGGATAAAACTCAGGGAATGTAAGGCTGAGAAGGGTGAAAGTGTGTACCAGTTTGTGCCAAGGGCCACAACATATTCGACAGATGGGTCGAACTATCAGGAATAGGAAAGTCATTTCCCTCCCTGAAGGAATTTCTTATCATGGAGCAGTTCATGTCATCGTGACATTGTTCATTACAGAGAGGAAACGAGATAAAGTGGTGGAAATTACTGGGGGGGGGGGGGGGCAATCGGTATTTGGAGGCTCACGGGAGAGGTTTGACCCAAGGTAGTCCGGGTAGGAGTGGAGATAACGGGGTTGCAAAGGCCGCCGTTAGAACCCAACATTCAGGCTCGGGCAATGACCAGGTCAGTCCAACCTGGCCGGCAGTCTAGGAGTTAACTTGTTACATTTTCTACAAGAAGGGGCACCTGGCTCGGGACTGTTGGCGGATGGCTATGCCGGGGAGACCAAACAGGATCCCAGCAAAAATAGAAGACGGGACCTGTCTCCGAAAAACTGTAGGAATGGCAATAATGCGAGTCAATCCTCTGAGTGGAGACCGACGGGCCCATTGTGCCAAAAATTCGGACATGAAGATAGCCCACTGCGGTCGTGCATAGACGGGGGAAAGCTTAGGTTGGAGGGGATTGAAACGATATCTATAATTAGTGGATGTGCGAGAACCGCTCATCCGACCAGGAAAAGAGAGAGATGTCGGTTTATCCGGGTTATGTGGGGCGAGAGGCAGTCCGTGTGCTTCGAGATACAGGGTGTAGTAGCGTGGCTGTCAGGCGGGCACTTGTCAGTGATGAACAACTCAGTGGACGCGATCACATGTTTGTGCTCATAGATAGGACGGCGAGGAGGTTCCCCCTTGCGAGGGTGAGGGTGAACACGCCATTCTTCACTGGGGAAGTGGATGCGTTCATCTATGACCAGGTGGTAGGCAACACACCCGGGACAAGTACAGAGCCCGACAAGACATGGTCGGGAAGGACTGACCTAAGGAGGCCTCGTCCGTAGTCACCCGAGCACAAGACGCTAAGGAAAAGCGGCCAGGAAAGCCCATCAAAGTATCTGGGGAGGCGGTTGAAGAGGTCCACGTGGAAAACATCATGGAAGCCCAAAAGGAGGACCCCACATTGAAGAAGGTTTGGGAGTTAGCCAAAAGTAGTGATTCAATAGCTACGGAAGGTAAGTGCCGCAATACCATGGGGTGGACAAGGGGGTGCTTCATCGGGTGTATGAAGAACACAAGGCTGGATCGAATGGCGAGGTGAAGAAGATCATGGTTTCGCAGAAGTATCGGAAGCAGGTGATGGCACTAGCGCATGAGTCATTATCGGGAGGGCATTTGGGGTCGAGAAAGACGCTCGACCGGATTACGACTAGTTTCCATTGGCCTGACATCATAGGGGACATCACGAGATTTTGTCAGTCGTGGGACATATGCCGAAGACTGTACCCAGAGGTAGTGTCCCCAGAGTTCCTTTGGAGCAAATGCCCCAGATGAATGAACCGTTTGACAGAGTCGGGGTGGACTTGATCGATCCGATTAAACCTGCGTCGGAAAAGGAGAATATATAGAATTTAACCATAGTAGCCTCGTGTACCAAATGTTCACCACGTGTGGTGAAGTGGTGTTAACCGTGAGCCTTTGGTGCGCGGTTAACACCACTTCACCACGAGTGGTGAACATTTGGTACACCAAGCTACTTTGGGTATATTTTATTTATACCATGATCGTTAGATTATTAAGAGTCGTATTATTTTTTCTTGATTTTACTGAGCAGCAGACGTACATACGTGGGAATCTGTTTTTGTTTACATGAGCATCGGTTGGCGGTACTTCCGCTGTCAGTTTTACCGAAACCAAATGTAAAAAGAAACTGAGCCTTTTTCGTTTTAATAACATAATAACATACTATTTCGAGTTATGAATGCTTTATTAACACGAGACAATGCATGTTTGTTAATTTTTGGCGTCTTATGAGGTAAGCCCATTGAAAAACGTAATAAATAATTGCCACTTTCATTTCACTCTTCGCGAGAGACGTGCGATAAAGTTAGACAGGTTTACATTCAGATCGACGTCACCAAAGGTCAACTTGGATGTAGTTCTACTGTGGGTGTAAATGTTTACTATTGAAATCCCATTGCTGGTGTGTTCACCACGTTTGATGTGTAAAGCTAAAATTTATGTAATAGGCTTTTCATATATAGTAGAATAGGTAATCATGGTATAAATATATATCCTGACCGTGGTAAATTATGCCACAAGGTACCCCGAGGAAATTGTTCTTCCCAAAATTGAGACCGAGCGCGTGGATGAAGCCTTGCTCGAGGTGATCAGCAGGTTGGGTTTCCCGGAGGAAGTGCTGACGGACCAGGGGTCTCAGTTCACCTCGGGGATGTTGGTTGCGGTGAAACAACTATTCGCCACCCCTTATAACCCCAAATGCAATGGACTGTGCAATAGGATAAATGGGTTTCTAAAGGGGCTGCTTAGAAGGATGTGTCAGGAGGGCCCCAAGGACTGGGACCGGTATCTACCAGCGGTCGTATTCGCTTATAGAGAGATGCCCCAGGCTAACATGGAGTTCTCCCCGTTCGAGCTTCTCAACGGTCGAACAGTGAGAGGCCCAATGCAAGTGCTCAAGGACCTATGGATAGAGGAGGAAGCATCTCCAGTACGTAACACGTACCAATATGTGCTGGACCTCCGAAACAAGCTAGAGGAAACATGCAGCTGGCACGAGAGTCTCCGTAAGGAACAGGGAAGGTATAAACACCATTATGAGTCAAGTTAATATATTTTGTATTTATATGTATTAAAATTGTTGTTTTCAGTGAACCCCTGTTGATTTATGTTTTTGAGGAGAAGTCATTGACCCCTTCAGGATAAGAACCACCCCCACATTGCTCCGGGTGTGTTCGTCACGGTCAGACATACGTTCACGCACGGATTCAGGCGACACTCCTTGAGTTTTGGCTGAATACGCGGCGTGAATCTATTTGCCCTAGCAGCGACAAAGCCCGATTTTCGACAATCGGCATATTTATTGAATGCACTAGGACCGAGGGATGATATAAGTGAGGCAACTACCCGGGGATTTGGGGTGTTTAACCGGTAGAGTGCTAAATTATTTTTGGTCATCCAAATTTGTCCACGTCTCTTTGCCTTATTACAATTTATGGGAGAGTGCCCAATGACACTCTCCCATAAATTGTAACAAGGCAAATCCTCACAGACTAAATAATTTCAATTCAAAAATTATATGATGCACATCCATAGAATATGAAGCCATTAAGTTGCAGCACCTGCTCTTCAGAATAAAGCCCAAATATGAGCTTCCAGTACTCTACCAGTTAAACTAGTGTAGATTGACTTATCGATACATGTACGTCTAAGCTGAGAGTCGTTGGAAGGCTTTTCGTTCAGGCCTCCGACGCTGGTGGAAGTGGCAAGAATACGCAGTTGCATTACTGACCAGGTTCCATTCATACTAAAAACCCGCTTGTTCCAGTTTGTTGGTTTTCCACCGGTCTTTCGTACATCGTGGTGGTCACGATTATCTTTGGGGAAAAATGCACCACACACATAGAACTACAGATACTAAATTACCCAAATAGTAAGGAAATAATTGAGTAGATATCGCCAAGAAAATGCAGGAAAATGCTTTTCCTAGCACTAGTTTAACCCTTTGATACCTGTGTACGTCTTAGGACGTACGAAATCAAACAGCGCGTTGATACTTTTGTACGTCTTATGACGTACGAAATCAAACAGCGCGTTGATACTTTTGTACGTCTTATGACGTACGAAATCAAACAGCGCGTTGATACTTTGTGGTCATTTGTTTTGTTATTATTTTTCGATTTTTTAAAGTTTTAACCTCAATTCCTATTTTCTCCAGATTAGTGCTCAGTGACAACCGTTCAGCCAACTGTTATCGCTGCTTGAAATACTAATATAATCCTACTGTGGAGACTTCTTAACTGGTTCAGTGCTCGTCGCCGATATCAGTGGATTCAAAAAAATGAGGATACCAGAGCAAAAGCCAACACTTCCATTGCTTATATTTCATATTCAGTCAAATACAAATAATATTTTGTTTATATAAATTTGTTTATTACAAATTATTGGAGAGTGCCTTTGGGCACTCTCCAATAATTTGTAATAAAACAAGTTTTGAATAACACATTCTGACCATCAAAAATAATCTAGCCCTCAACCAGGTAATCAGTTATGTGAAAAAACATCTTGCTGTTTGTACTTTCCGTGGTTTGACGTCGCATTTTGAAAAACGTTGACGAAACTGAATTCCCGGTGACGTTTGAACGTCAGGATAATTAAAGTCTCAAAGGGTTAAAATATTTTCTTGGGGAGGCCCCCCCCCCATCCCCCCCTCCCCACACCTCTCGCTTATCGTTTCGCGCCTTCGGCGGCGCTTGCAGGGACCGTTCTACACATTACCCCGGGGCCAGTTCTCGCTCTCAGCGGCCATGATTGAATGTGTGATCAGAGTGGTTAAAGTAAAGTGCGAAAGTGCGTCTACCCTGACACGATTGTTTGTCTCAGGCGCTCTTTCAACGGGTAGACGGCTGTTAAACGAATTCAACGAAATATTCAGCAGATTGTTTGTACTTTGATACTGCGAAATTTGACGTCAATACTCAGCTCACCTATTTAGATCAAAGAAGATCGCTAATATTAATGAATTCAACTTGCGCGTGGACTCCAAGGTATGCATACCACATTGAATTGTAAACATTCTTCTGATAATATGAAACCATTGGAATCGATCTCTCGTTATTTCCAGAAATATTCCTGGCAGTAAATATTTAAATTATAAGACTTTTATGTAACACTCTCAAACGTTTCGTAAGTCTATTTACCGTGCGTTGCAAATTATTTGATAGCATCAACACATGTGGAAACTGGCTCCTCGGTCATCACCTGTGCAAACAAATAGGAGCTCAGTCTATCCTCAGTAGTGACGTGGGAGCGCAAGAATGAAACGTCTTGTTGATAAATATGATAATATTAGTTATCCTTGTGTTTTCTAGGGCGTATGGGAATTTTCCAGACCGGTGTAAACTCCCATACACCCTGGAAAACACAAGGATAACGGATTTTTTTTCCAAGAAGTCTGGTGTACTTAATATTTTAACCTACATTGTGGGCAAAATCTGATAGAATATTTGTACTTTGTTAGTTTCTTAATAAAACCAGACAAATATGGATGTCATTGGAACTGGCTCAATGAGCCAGTTCCAATGCCATCCATATCTGTAATATTTTTATTGCACATAAATATTAAGTTTCCTGTATTTTTATTTTTGATCTAACATAACCGAGCAGAAGGTATGAATTAATAATTAAAAATGGGTACTTTTTAAGTCATATAGCCTGCTCTTGCGTATTCTTGTTTCTGTACCGTGGTTGACCACGATGTTAAAAAGGCTACTGTGGATTGCAAGTTACACTCTACCTCTCAGCCAATCAAAACGCAGTATTTTGTTTCTTTGGGAAATAAGGTAATTTGCAAGGGAGCAAAATGAAATAAAGCGTTAGTATTTTATTTTCTCCAGCGTGAAATGTCTTGTTACAAGTTATTTATTTATTTATTTGATTATTAGGGTCTAACAACATTTTCAAAGCCAGCCCCCCCCCCCACCCCCCCCCCCCCCCCCAGTTTTACTGGCGGAGAAGACGGAGAACCTGGAAAGAACAACCGAGCAACGGCGAGCAAATATCAGACTCCCCAACGTACTAATTGCACAGTAGCGGGGTTAGCATAGAATGAAGGCAAGTGCACCATCGACGTGCAGCGTACTGCGCCGCCGAGACCACACACGGGCAATCGGGATGAAGTGGTTTGCCCAAGGACACAAAGCAGTTACCCCTGGCGGGGACCGAACCGTGGCCCATTCGGGTTGAAGTCTAATTCCGTAACCACCGCCCTGGCGAAATAAAGTGCAGATTGGAACCACAAAAATGCAATTTCCTTGACTCCCAAGTTTAGATGAGCGGGACGGGTGGTATTGAAAAGGGCGCTCATGTGCATGCTCATGAGTGCGTGTGGGGTGGTTGATGTAGGTGCGTCTGCGGTGTATATTTTGAAGGACACAATCATGTTTTAGAGGAATTCAGAATGGTGTTTTTTGGTTCCTGCCGGGAAATCAGTAGTTAACCCTTTACCCAACGAATCGGCCGAATCCGCCCGCGTAATATGCAAATTCAGCAGTTGAAAAAATATTATATTTCAAAAAAATTCAACAAAAACATATCATGTGACCCCTCGTTGGAACGAGCTCGTCGAGCTCGTTCCAACGAGGGGTCACATGATATGGTTTTGTTGAAATGTTTTAAAACATTTAAAAAAATGATGTTTCAAATAATAAATTTTGATATCGTCTGCGCTGGGTAAAGGGTTAAACACCTTTGGCACCTGACCACTGGACACAGTCTAACACGATGGCTGGAATCTAATATTTTAGCCGAAGTCCTCATGAAAACGGGGGACACGTTTCTTACAGCAGCTACTTGAAAGTGTGAAACGCGCTGGTTACATTCCGACATTTCATGTCGGAAACCGGGCTTTGTCGTTGCTGGGAGAAATAGAGTCACGCCGCGTATTCAGCCAAAACTCAAGGAGTGTCGCCTGAGCCCGTGCGTGATCGTATGTCTCTCCGTAACGAACCCGCCCGCTTTCGTTTTTGTTGAGGTGGTTCTTATCCTGAAGGGGCCAACGACTTCTCAAAAAGCATAAATCAACAGGGGTTCACTGAAAACAACAATTTTAATACATATATATATATACAGTTTTACGGGCGAGGGAAACCGGAGTACCCGGAAAGAACAACAATCAGACTCGCCAACGTACTAATTGCACGCTAGCTGGGTGATTGCCCTCACTCGAAGATTGGCACGGGACTATATGTGTATTTTGAAGAACACATTTATGTTTTAGAGTGTTATATATTTTTATATATATATAAATATGGTAATTTGTGACATGCATTAAATCCAATGAATAAGAAAAACAAAACATCAGTCACACACCACCCACACAGTTTTTGAGTCACTTGCGAGCCCGCATTCTCTGTTGTCGCTGGTTTCCCTTCCTGGTCGCTGGTGTTTGATCTTTGGTCGCCTTTTCACTTCGCTCTTTCATGGCCGTCGCAAGGCCACTAACGTATCGTCACTTCACTATATCGCATTCCTTCTAACAAGTGACGGAATGTCACTCTACCACTGCCGTCGCACGGCCACTAGCTTATTGTCACTTTACTATATCGCCTTCCCTCTAACAAGTGACGGAATGTCACTCTACCACTACCGTCGCACGGCCACTAGCTTATTGTCACTGGACGCTTGTCACTCAAGCAGTCGCCACCACTGAGGTTAAACTTTCCCCTCCATTTATCTAAGAATAATGTTAATGCAGGCAAAGCCAACACAGCCTACGTATGGCTTGCCTTCTGCAACAGGTATGCCGTCTTCCTGAATACCAATAGCTCCCTAAGCTCGTACTTCCTATTTCTGATCCTACACTCAGATATGGCCACCAACTTGGCCCGCGACTCTTTCTATTCTAAATATGAGCTCTGTGGCTCCCCTACATCAAACTTGTTAAAAGCGAATCGTGTCAATAAAGCATCAATAACTCGAAATATTATGTTATTATGTTATTAAAACGAAAAAGGCTCCGTTTATTTGTCCATTTCGTTTCGGCGATAAAATTGACTGCGGAAGTACCGCCCATCGATGCTCATGAAAACAAAAACAGATTCGCACGTCTGCTGTTCAGTAAAGTCGAGAAAAAATAATAGCAACTCTTGATAATCTGACGATCATGGTATAAATAAAATATACCCTGTACCAAATGTTCACCACTCGTGGTGTTAACCGCACACCAAAGGCTAGCGGCTAACACAACTTCACCACTCGTGGTGAACATTTGGTACACCAAGCTACTATGATTATATTCTATATATCTCCCTTTTGTCCCCATGATCTCACATGACGATAAAAGGGATTTATAAGCATATGCAGACGACAAGAAGGGATTCCCTGGAAAACAGTCATTGCATACTGAGATGAGGATAAGAGGAGTTTGGGATAAGACCTCACTTAGTGATGTCGTAATGGCCTCATACGACAAAATGGGATCCTAAAACCATTGGACGGGATTCCACGAAATGTGGTCGTTAAATACACGATGAGTACAAGAAGAATGGTAGATGATACCTTATTGGGAGATTTCCTCGTGACTCTCATACCCTCATATGCTGGATGACGGAAGTCCCGATTAAGACACATTATGTAGTGATAGTGTGCGGGTCGAAGCTAAATGGAGCGATCTGATTTGTTCAGGTCAGATGTCGAGCACAGAAAACGATGAGAATGGCTAGAACAGTTGAGATTAGAGTAACCAGAATTGGGTCCGTAAAAAGGTAAAACCTGTAGATGAATAGATGAAAGAGGGCGGAAAAAACGAGGATTTAGTGGGAAATCCGAGCTAGATAAAACATTGTTGGGTTGTTTATGGAAATAACAATTACTCCAGTTTAATAGATAGCGCCTTATAGCACTACCTGCCACTCCCATAAAGAGGATTCTGGGGCGGACTCCGAACCTGTTTTAGTAGTTTTTGGTGATTTAGTGTAACTGTGGGTTTTTTGTATTCAGATTTACTCCTATTTAATCAAACGCACTCTCCACACACACCCACCGTCCAAAATGGATGACGAACACACGTGTCACTCCAATAACACACGCTGTGCTTGTGCACTGACACCACGTATCGCTATGGGGATAACGTAACAAGAAGGCCGCTCACGCGAGCTTCCACAGAAACTACAAATGACGTAACTGGATCACATGACTATGACTCAAACCTGGGGTCCCCCAATGAGGCCCGTTTCATATATCTCCTACTATTAATATATTTCCAAAATTTCTAGAGTGAGTGTTCAAGAAGTCGGCAGATATCAGAACGTCAAATTGACGTTATGTTGAATAAAGATTTAAGTTTGAAATCACCACAAATGCATTTATTAGAGCCATCAGGAAGGTAAATGCATGTGAAATTTCATAGAGTTGTCTATTATTTATACGCAGTTGTGCGTAATTGAAAATCTGTTTTCAATGAGTTTTTTAAATCAAAACCCGAAATTTGAAGTGACGTAAAAACGTCAAAAATGCAGTTAAACTGCAGAAAAACCACCAGCTATCTCCTAATGTTATCTCTCTACCACATACTAAAATTTAAAAAATAAATCTGACGCATGTTTTCACCTTTTGACCATATGTGCCGTTACCTCTGAGTTCGGCCATAACGGTTTGGAATTTCCGAGGACGACATCAAGTTTTTAGATAGGGTTTTTGCTTGAGATGATATTTTCAAAATATGAAAGACAGGGGCTTGATACAGGAGTTAATATTAAAATATTAAGAAAAGATCTTAAATTGGAAACTGTTTTGGATAACGGCCGAAAATCAAAAATCGGCCTTCATTACATTTCAATTCAGACGGACATTAATATCTGTGTCAGATTTCGTAAGTGTGGGTTGAAATTTGCGGCCGTGGCTGGCTGAACAAGAAAAAAAAAATAAATAAAAAGAGACTGAACATCGCTATAAGCCATTCCAACTTCGCTGTTTAACACCTTCGCTGCCGAAAGCAACTATTGTCGACTATTTTATGATAATTATCTATACGTTCTTGTGTGGGCACATCAAACCTACCATCTGATTAATTGTTGGAAAGAGCTCGGCCTTTCCGACAATTAACCAGATGATAGAGTTTCAAGTATAACATAAATTTGATTAAACTTCATTGTATACAGGTTTACATAGATGTCCTCCATATATAGATAAAGTGGGCGTGGCAGTGAAAGGGTTAATTTAAATGAAGACAAATCGGAATAATTTGAAGTAACAGCTTGAAAAAATTTAAACGTAAAATAAAAGTTATTGTGTAATTCAGATAAGAGCCCAAGCGTATACACAGTGCCCATCTTGTATTAAATTGCGTGTACACTTCCATTAAGAACCCAAAAGGTTATCTAGTGTCGGTCTGGTATTGAATTGCAGGTGGAATTTTGGACTCGATAGGCGTCCTTCTGAGGTAGGGTTTTCTAAGAGAACATGGGGCGGTCATGTACGAATTCTGATATTCAAGGACACACCACACACAAAAAACAGCAATGTAAGTAAACATTTACTTTATCATTAAATTCCAGCTAACCATAGATTTACGGTACGGCCGCCGTGGATTGGTCACTTTCCACAGGTGGGCAGTATTTCCACGAACGCAATAATATTAAATTCTAAACACTAATTTTGAGAATAATCATCAAAAAGTTAATTAATAAAGCACCGAGTACAACCCGGTGCTTCATTAATTGAAATTTTGCTGATGATGATTTTTATTACCAGGTAAACGCATGTGTGGACATCACGGCCCACGTGTGGATTACGACCAGCCCACGGCGACTGTACTATACCCGCCCCCAAACATACACACACACGGCACACATTGAAGCTTGCAGAGCACGTACCGCTGATGAGGCATACTCTCTGGTTTGGGAGAAGGAAGAAATAAATTTCAAAGGTATTTATGAAAACTTTTATCGTTCTACCCGGTGCCCTGAGTAAATGTGTACGAAAATGTATTATGTAACAATATATTGTATAGCTATGATAGTGGAGGCGCGACTTAAATGAAAGTGTTGGGGTGGGGAGGTGTGGGAACACTAATTTTTCAATTCTAGCCTAACATACAAAACATAGCTTATGAGCTCGATCCAATGTGAGGGTGATAAGCTAGAAGCGATGTTTTGTGACAAAAAATGAAACTAAGGCTCCGTCTAGTATATGTTTTAGGCAAAGAATAAATAGTATATCGATTAACCCTTTACCCAACGAATCACCCGCATCCGTCCGCGTAATATGCAAATTCAGCAGCTGAAAAAATATTATTTTTCGAAAAATTCCAACAAAACCATATCATGTGACCCTTCTTTGGGACGAGCTCGTCGAGCTCGTTCCAACGAGAGGTCACATGATATGGTTTTGTTGAAATATTTTGAAAAAATTTAAAAAATGATATTTAAAATAATAAATTTTGAAATCGTCTGCGTTGGGTAAAGGGTTAAAAACTACCCTAGGCTATTTTTTAATCATCAAAAGTTGGGGGTGCTATTTATTTATTTAATTATTGGGGCTTAACGACACTCTCGACAGCCAGGGTCACCTCGTGTCGGACAGTTTTACGGGTAGAGGAAGCCCGATTACCCTGGGAGAACCACCGAGCAGCGGCGAGCAATTTCAACCTTCCCAGCGTACCAGCTCAGCACAGGAAGGGTTAGCATTGGTTGAAGATAAGTGCACCATCGACGTAAAATACGCCTTAGTACACAGCACCACCGTGCCCCCACGTGGGCAATCGGGATAAAGTACCTTGCCCAAGAACACAACGCAGTTGTCCCTGGCGGGAATCGAACCGTGGACCTTTCAGATTGAAGTCCAATGTCGTAAACCCTGAATCGCCGCGGTCCGTGGGGGTGCAAAGTATATGATTTGAAAAAGTTGAGGCATAAAAAGTCCTGAACCCCATTATCACCGCCCCACCTCCCTCCGCAGTTTAAGTCCACTCTGAGTTTTGACAACGTCTGTGTACCCATCAGTACACGTACAAAAAACAAGACCCACTAAATTTTTTTTACCAAGTGGCCTCAATGTTGCTAACACAATTCAAGGCTGAATCATGTATCCCACAAGTGTTTTACTTATTTACCCTGGAAGAATGCCGACTACAGTTTAGTGTTTTACGTTTTGACAACTTGTTGATAGAGATGTTTCCACATTGTTATAGCCAAAAGCAACATTCTACTCGAATCAAAATATATTTATTGCCATAGAACCGAGAGGATCCGAGTGGCAAAAGAAGCAGATGTGGAAAAAAATACCGTGAACATAGATTTAAATCCCGTCCCATGCCTATTACGTTTTAACAGAGAATAATTATTCTATTGTTGTTTTGTCAAGAAATTATGTTTATCTTTTTTGCGGGACTGAAAAGTGATTCGCTCAACATATAGAGCTCCAGTTATTCAGTAAATAAGCACTTCACCCCGATTGTCCATGGCGTACTGCACGCCGATGGTGCGAATGTCTTCAACCAATCTAACCCTGCCTGTCCTGCAGTGCGGAGTTACGATGTTGGGGAGCTGGCAGCTGCTCGTCGTTGCTCGGCGGTTATCTCCGTGTACTCCGGCTTCCTCCACCCGTAAAACTGTCACCGACACGATATGACCTTGACTGTTAAAGTGTCGTTAAACCCTAATAAAATAATAATAAAATAATAAATAATAATTTAGTAAATAATGTATTCACTGCTGTCGATTCATTTTATTGTTGACTTGCTGAGCCACGAGAACCATTTTATGATTATTTCGCGTGTATAGGCATTGACAAGACCGTCTACGCCTATCCTCCGGCCCATTACCTCCACTTTATAAAACCGAAAGAAATATACCTTTAATGTTTCTCTACAGAAATGTGCCTCTTGCCTAAAAATATATAGCTCACCATCCACAATTAGATTACCCCTTGTTAGCAATTTCACATTACACTGACCTCTCACCCCGTTATTGGTCTTATCATGGTACCTGTTTAATTTGACCAATCAACGTGCTCTAATGACATCGGTGGACTATGCGAAATTAGGTTATTCAACGGGGAACCAGCTATCGGATTGAGTCCACACACTGCTAGTGACTGTGTATGAGCCCATATCTTACCTCCTACAAGTATCTGGGAATTTCATTGGTTCAAAGACGTCACAGACAGACTGCATATAAAACCATATACTGCCTGTCAACATCAATATACGCTGAAAGCCATGGGTAATCTCCCCTTTGTTCATTGATTATTCAAAATGGCGGCAGCCGATAAACGCTCCAAGTTGAAAGATTGAGTGTTGGAAGCCCATATTTGGTCTGAAGTGCAGGTTAGACAACTTAAAAGGCTTCATATTCTGTGGATGTGTGTCATGTTACCTTCGAAATGAAACTGTTTGGTATGTATGAATTTGCCTTGTTATAATTTATGGGAGAGAGTGCCTGCACTCTACCATAAATTGTAACAAGGCAAAGACACGTGAACACATTGTGAGAATTCTCTCATTTAATTTTGATCGCTGTTGTTATTAGTTCTGTGCATCGATGCAGCAGTCGGTAAGATATATTCATTACACAGTTTGTTGGTGGCCTAATATGGTATATATGGTGTCAGTTAATTTCACATTGGACTCGAGTTCGCTCTCGTCCAATACGAAATTAACTGACACCATATATACCATATTAGGCCACCAACAAACTGTGTAACTAATAATACACCTCCTGGCTGGGCGCCATTTCGTTTCCGAATTAATTTTCCCACCTCAAGTTTTCACCTATTTTCGTGCAAATAAAAGACAGTTTACCGATAGGTATTCAAAATGAAGCGATTCGAATCTTTTAATTTATTATTTAATTCATTTGGTGGCATGATAAAATACGTTACAGGACGTTTACTTGTCAGGTATGGCGTCATGTGAGGCGAAGTGAGATTAATATTAGGCGAGGCCGTAGGAGAGTACGGCCTCGCCTAATATTAATCTCACTTCTCCTCACATGACGCCATACCTGGCAATTAAACGTCCTGTAACTTATAATACTGCGGCTGTATAGTTACTCATCACTTCGCTGGTAAGACTAGAACAGTTTGCTAACGACGCGCACAGTTCTGTCGGAGCGGCTAATCCTTTGCTACCCAAAGCACGTAATATCAAAATTTGCTCCTTTAAATATTCAGTTTTTTCAACATTTTCAAAACATTTCAACAAAACCATATCATGACGCCCCTCACTGGAATGAGCCCGACTAGCTCATTTCGGTGTATGGGTCACATGATATGCTTTGTTGAAATATTTTGAAAACTATTTTTTTCAACTGCTTAATTTGTCAATTACGCGGGCTGATGCGGCCGATTCGTTAGATAAAGTGTTCTAATGTTAGAATAAACTAGATATCACGGAGATGGAATCCATCTCTGCGGGCCCCGCAGCAACTAACCGATGTTAGGTATAAACTGATGTGAACCGTAATACTAAAATATTTCAAGCAATAGGTAACATCTGATTAAGATCCCTTCCCAGACACGAACTTGTCAGAAAAAAACCCAAATTCTGAATGTTACAATCCGGACACGAACTTGTCAGAAAAAAATCTGAATAATTTGACCTTGAGGTCAAACTTCAAGGTCAAAGCATGGCAACCTTGGTACGCAACACGTCGTCTTGAGATAATCTATCCACATACCAAATATCAAAATCCTATCTATCAAGGGAAAAAAGTTACAGCCCGGACACGAACTTGTCAGAAAAGAACCCCGAATTCGGAATAATTTGACCTTGAGGTCAAAGTTCAAGGTCAAAGCATGGCAACCGTGGTACGCGACACATCGTCTTGAGATAATCTACCCACATACCAAATATCAAAACCCTATCTATTAAGAAAAAATAGTTACAGCCCGGACACGAACTTGTCAGAAAAGAACCCCGAATTCTGAATAATTTGACCTTGAGGTCAAAGTTCAAGGTCAAAGCATGGCAACCTTGGTACGCGACACATCGTCTTGAGATATTCTACCCACATACCAAATATCAAAACCCTATCTATTAAGGGAAAAAAGTTACAGCCCTGACACGAACTTGTCAGAAAAGAACCCCGAAAACGGAATAATTTGACCTTGAGATCAAAGTTCAAGGTCAAAGAATGGCAACCTTGGTACGCGACACATCGTCTTGAGATAATATACCCACATGTCATATATCAAAACCTTATCTATTAAGAGAGAAAGATTACGGACGCACGGACGCACGGACAGAGCGATCACTATACGGCGGGGCTCTAACAATATTCTTGTTATTTTATATAGGATTGAAGAGCTTTGGTCATTGTCTGAAAGATTTACAAGGTGTCTGAACAATTCTCTTGGATGTAATTTCGAAAATGGAGCTATTTCGTCACACTTATCTAACACTCGCATTCGATGTCAAGCAACTATTAGGGGATTTTCTGATTTGAAAAGAACTCGTAAACCATCGATAATCCCCGTACACTTGCTAATTCCTTCAGCCTTACTGTTGACACTGTGTCTCTGACTTTCCTTCAAGGAACAGAAATGCTTGGATGTCGAGTTTAGAAAGTATTGTTGAGACAAAGTAAATAGGTATTTTGAAAATATCCATAGGAAATCTCCAGCAGGGTCGTACTGGATTAAAATACCCCCCCCCCCCCCCCCCACCACATCCAGTTTGCTCATAGCTATTCCAGAATACGGTATAATAATAAAAATATATATTTATACTTGAACGAGGGAGGGGCGATTGGGGGGCTCTAGAAAAAATGCAGACACAGGGCTGAAAAAGTTGTTCCGTCACCAGCATACGCACCACCCACCTACGTGTAAAAATAAATTCTCCAAAAATTTAGAAACCCACCCCCATCTCTTGTTTTGCAGTATTTTCAGTTTTGTTATAAAAATTAGTACAGTCTTTTATGATTGAGCTTTAATTAAGTAATGAGGCCTAGGAGTGTGGCACGACTGAGGTATCAGCCATTTGGATTACCAATAACCTGAAGACTCCTGTCATTTCATGCTGATGTTCATCTTCGTAGAAACCCAATGTTTCCATTCTGTAAGTTGAATATTTCTAAGGGGATCAATGGGGGGCTAACAATTCTTTCTGAATAATAATAGTTATTTAACAGTGGGCTTTTCAGGAGACATAAATGGGTGTTGAGTGAACAGATTCCCAATTTAATTTTCGAGGCCCGGGGAGACTTGAGTATTTGCTTTTAGTCGTTTTATCGGGTTTACACTAACAGAGGGGCGTTTCACAAATGTCATGATTAGCCATTGCGGATAAAGAGAGCGATAGTGTGCTAAGTTTCTGATATGAGTCAACTCAGAAAGCTGATGGAGCTCAGTCCCATGCGACAATACCTTACCTTGATTTGATTAGTCAAACTTGACAACGCAGCTCCCATTATGAGCAAGTTCAACAGTTCAAATGTCGTTTCCATCTCAAGGCCTAAATTTAAGTGTCTAGAGTTAGTTATTACATGTTCTGTCGCTCTGTTCTCCACAGTTCTCGTCTGTGTATCTGTAATCGTTACCTGTGAGTTTACAAAAAAAACTGTTTGTTGTTGCGGTTCTTCACAAGGGCTATGTTGAGCAGGTCATCTCCAGTAAGTTTTTCTTCTTCAAATAATCAACGAGAACAGTTTAGCATTCTATGACGAGGTAGTTGGATTAACTACCAGCCAAATGTATATATATATACAGACAGAGTATTCTACCATATAGATAGGTAGACCAGTGTCATCGATGGAGTCCATCCCTGAATTTTCTCGTCGTGAAAGTAGATTTTCGATAAAGTTATCTCCCCTGAAATTATCAGAACGGCGAGGAACATCCAGTTTTATTGTGTTATTGTTCAGAAAACACATTTGACATAGTAGAAAATAATCGCCAAAAACTTGGCTTTTTATGGCAAGCTTATTAGAAGCATCTAAGTTACCGTTCAATTTTGCTCTTTGTTTAGCGAATATGTACAGTAATTAGCAAATTTTTATTCTTCCCAGAAAGGGGGGGGGGGGGGGGGGGGGGGGACGGTGGCTCAGTAGGTAGAGGTGCAGGCTGCAAGCCGAGAGGCCCTCGGTTTGAATCCCACCTGCAGCAACCGCGCTGTGTCCTTGGGCAAGACACTTCACCCCCATTGCCCATATGGGGGCACGGTGACGCTGTGCACTAAGGCGTACTGCACGTCGATGGTGCACCTGTCTTCAACCAATGCTAACCCTGCTTGTGTGGAGTTGGTATGTTGGGGAGCTGACAGTTGCTCGCCGTTGCTCGGTGGTTCTCTCTGGGTACTCCGGCTTCCTTCACCCGTAAAACTGTCGTGGTCATGATTAGCCATTGTGCAGAAATATGTGACCTTAAACACCAGTAAATAATAATAATAATAATAATAATAATAATATTCTTCCCAGAGAAAATAATTAGCAAATCTAACTGCCGAGACTTTTTTTATAATCATTGAAAGGACAGTGACTGTATTTTAGGTCACGAGGCGGACACTGTTGATATAATAAACAGAAAAAAAGTTGCAGAACATCAAAAGATGACGAAAGCGCATTTTTTTTTTTATTTTTGAATGTGTTTAACCCTTTTGTAACACGAAAAGCAGCCAACACATGCCAATAAAATTCTTGAAGCACTAACTTTCTTATTTTTTATTCAATTTATTATCCTCGGGGCCAATGAAGAAAATCAAGGGGCCTGAGTATCTGAACATGTTGGGCTAAAGGGTCATAACTTTAAAACCTACCATGTTCAAATACCCAGACCAATAACCCTGGCACAACGATTGAGGGTTTCCTAAATTGAAAGTAAAACCTCGGGAAAGGGGATGGGGTGAAGGAAGAGGGTCTTATGTTTCTCTGGGAATTTCCTTTTGCTACACTGAGTCTTTTTTTTCTAGACGCTAACCAACGTAATGAAATCTTGATTGAATGCGAATATAAACCTGTGTATTTTTTTTGATACCAGGAATCTGGTTATAAAGAATAAAATTGAATTGAATAACCCTTTTGTAACACGAAATGTAGACGACACATGCAAATAAAATTCCTGAAGCACTAATTTTCTTATTTTTTATGTCAAAAACATAGCTTATGACCCCTCATTGGAACGAGCTCGTTGAGCTCCTTCCGATGAGTGGTCATAAGCTACGTTTTTGTGACATAAAATGAAAAAGTAATAAAAATTGATTGGTGAATTTTGTGAATATCGCTGACCGGTTTTGACCGTTAAGTGTATCTTATCATACACAGAGAATAACAGCCAAACGTTAAAACTGAATGGGGAAAAATGCAAAAAGCCAGCTTCTATGTCTTTATACTACTCTACAGGAACATACCGGCCTGGAGTTTGTGAAAGCATTCGCACATCGATGATACAACTTCGCTAACGTTTCGACATTTCAATTTTTATATGAAATTCCCTCACCATTAGTGTTAAATTTACTGCCAACTATAGAAAATTAAGGGGAGCTAACATTCCTGTAAATGTCTTTTAGTGACGCAAATTGTCAGCCATGCAAACACTTGCAAGTATATGCCCTACTGGTACCACTATTTATTTATTTATTTGGTGTTTAAGGTCACATATTTATGCACAATGGCTAATCATGACCGCGACAGTTTTACGGGTGGAGGAAGCCGGAGTACCCGGGGAGAACCACCGAGCAACGGCGAGCAACTGTCAGCTCCCCAACATACGAACTCCACACAAGCAGGGTTAGTATTGGTTGAAGACAAGTGCACCATCGACGTGCAGTACGCCTTAGTACACAACGCCACCGTGCCCCCACGCGGGCAATGGAGATGAAGTGTCTTGCCCAAGGACAGAACCCGGTAGCCGCAGGTGAGATTCGAACCGAGGACCTCTCGGCTTGCAGCCTGCACCTCTCCCTACTGAGCCACCGCGCTCCATGCTGGTACCACTGGCAGCACGTTTTTGCAGATTCACGTACATGAAAGAACATAAAAATGTACATGTATTTCGGTGGTACGAACTAGCCCGGTACGCAATTTGATACATGGGGGGTAGATAGCACTCGTAGCAGAGAATTTTTTAACATTATCACTGGGCGACAAAATGTCGCCCAGTGATGAATATTTCCCTCGCAGTAACAGTAGTTTTTAAGGTACTGGGCGACAAGGTATATTTGTACAAAATAAATGCTACCAAAACCTTCTCTGTTACAGCAGGCAGTCATTGCTTGAAACACGTGCAATCAGAACAGTATTTAGTTTATTGTAATTACTGGGAAAGTTTTTTGCATTTAATTTTGTATATGTACGCATGCAGTACTCGACTACCCTCACATCACCCATGTTTGAGTTTGAATTTAAAAATTCAACAACCAGAGTAGTACACTGGTTGTTGATTTTTTAAATTCAAACTCAAACATGGCATGGGTGATGTTTTTGTACATGTAAGATTGTGTGATTTCATGTTGTTATTTGTAATGACATTTATGCAACTATCAGTATTATTTCTTTTTAAAAATATTGGTAATATTAAATTTTGTATTTAGAATTTTTGACTGAAATGCATGACCAATTTTGAATCAGTTGAGAACTTACCATTTTTGAGAAACCATAATGTAATGGGTGGGTGCCTATTAGAGATCTATGTCGCCCTGTAGAAATTGCTTAAAAATACTCTGACTCGTAGGACGAGCGTAGTATAGTAACAGTTGGGAAGAGGATCCGATTCGAGATTCCATTCGGTTTCGAGCGTTTTGCCTTATTCGATTCAACATTCGATTTGAGCGAAAAATCATGATTCGCCAGGCCCCAATATCGTGGCTAACGTCTTTTTTACATTTATCACGTAATCACCACTAAATAGCGCATTAGTAGTTAGGGGTGGCATTATAGACCAAAGCATTTTTAACACTGAGTTTTCCATAGGGTCCATAGGGTTAGTGTTAAATTTTGAAACTTCTAGCCCCAAGATTTTTAACACTGATTTTTCCATAGGCTCCATAGGGTTAGTGTTAAACTGGTGCCACCAGTGCATTCAGGTTTGTCCCTATAAGTTTTGGTCTATAAGTTCTTGCGTCTATAAGTTTCACAATTTAACACTAAACCTATGGACCCTTTGGAAAACTCAGTGTTAAAAATGCTTTGGTCTATAATGTCACCCCTAACTAATCCAGGGACCGACCTGGGCATGCGCAAGTGCGTATTTGGTTCTGAAACATCAGGACCTGGCTCTTAAATCTCAGAAATAGACTTCTCAGTTGGCGCGTAACTTCTCAGATCATATTTTGATATTCTTTCGATGGATAATCGAGAGAGACACTCTTACATGTATTATATATATGATTATCATCTATCATTGTTGTAGAGTGCTTAAGTTAATACTTCAGGTCTTAATTACCAAGCATTAATCTTCACTTTGGTTTCTGATCAATATAATTTATTACATTGGCACGGCCGAGGTCGACTTTAGTGAACTCGATACAGAAATTTCATATGAAATCGCTCCTCATTAGAGATTCGGATCATCCTCCATTTATTACTTTCCAAAGTGTGATTTACTGGGATTTCCGAGTTTGATTATAAACGATAATTTCACAAGTGAATTATGCAATCAACAATTGGGCCATGTACCCGTGCGCGCAAACGAAGTCGCTTTGCCGTGGGTGTAATGGGGACTTCATTGTTTTTTTTTTTTTAACCCTTTACCTAACATGAAATGCAGACGACACTTGCAAATAAAAATTCTTGAATAACTATTAAGTGCATTTTTTGTCTCAAAAACATAGGTTATGACCCCTCATTGGAACGAGCTCGACGAGCTCGCTCCAATGAGGGATCATAACCTATGTTTTAGAGACAAAAAATGAAAAAAATAATGAAAATTAATTGGCGATTTTTGAGAATAGCGCTGGCCGGTTTTTGCAGTTACGTTAGGTAAAGGGTTAAATAATATAATTACTGTTAATCATGAAAAGTAATAAACAGAGTAATCGCTTGACTGGAATGGTTACGGGAAATAATTCATTCGAGGCGATGGACTATATTGTAAAACACTCGTGCGCATTCGCACACTCGTGTTTGTACAACGTCCCTCACCTCTCATGAATTATTTCACGAAGCCAGTCAAGTCAAGCGATTACTCTCTGTATAATACATGGTTCTTAGACTAAAAGTGTGTGTAATACTGCTACTATAGTCTCGTTTGCAGGTATTACATTCTACCCAAATTGAATGTTAAATATACAACGGATGTAATCGGCAAAAAACAAATGTATTCTCCCAAGATTAAAAGAGTAGCCATACAACGTCGATAGTATGCATATAAAACATGCATCACATGGTTGTTCCTAGGTTGGAAGAGTTAACAAACTTGCAGTTCTAATAGACATTTATCTTCTCGTACACACATTGAAAGCTGATCACGCTGCGGCTATAGTCGCCAAAGTTACGTGAAATAATTCATGAGAGGTGAGGGACGTTGTACAAACACGAGTGCGCGAGTGCGCAAGAGTGTTTTACAATATAGTCCCTCGCCTCGAATGAATTATTTCACGTAACCAGTCCAGTCAAGCGATTACTCTGTTTATTACTTTTCATTATTAACGATAATTATATTATTTAACCCTTCACCTAACGTAACGGCAAAAAACGGCCAGCGCTATTCTCAAAAATCGCCAATTAATTTTCATTATTTTTTCATTGTTTGTCTCTAAAAGATAGGTTATGGCCCCTTTTTGGAACGAGCTCGTTCCAATAAGGGGACATAACCTATGTTTTTGAGACAAAAAAAATGAAAAATAGTTATTCAAGAATTTATTTTGCAAGTGTCGTCTTCTTTTCATGTTAGGTAAAGGGTTAAAAAAAGCAAAAACAAAAACCAAACAAACAAACAAACAAAAAACAATGAAGACCCCATTACACCCACGGCAAAGCGTCTTCGTTTGCGCGCACGGGTACATGGCCCAATTGTTGATTGCATAATTCACTTGTGAAGTTATTGTTTATAATCAAACCCGGAAATCCCAGTAAATCACACTTTGGAAAGTAATAAAGTGAGTATATAGTTCATATGATACATGGTCTCCAGACTGAAAGAGCTACTCACACTGGAGACTATAGATTGTATATTGTTCACACTGTTCATGTAATACATTGTTCCCGGATTGAAAGAGCTTGTCATACTGACAGCTATATTCAGTATATTGCACGCTCAATACATGGTTCCCATATTGAAAGAGTTCGTCATACCGCGACTATAGTTCAAAAATTCATATTATACATGGTCTCCAAATTGAAAGAGCTACTGATCATACTGGAGACTGCACACGGTACATAATTCATATAATACATGCTTCCCAGATTGGAAGGGCTCCTCGAATATTCCACGGCTATTTTTACAAAGTGTATAGCGTACGGGAATACAGCACGCTTATTTTTAGAACCTCTGATAGGTAAATATATCAGGAATAGCATAGTACCGTCCAGCCAATCAGAGGAGGGAAAAGTCACATAATATATGGTTCCCTCATTGAAAGTCGTTGAAAAATTGCGGCTTTAGACGAATGTATCCCATCATTCTCGGATTGAAAATTAGCCATACTGTAGTTACAGTCAGTATATGAAACATGATAACCAAATTCAAAGAGTTGGCCAAACTACAGCTGTTGTCGACAAATAATACATTTTATAATATACTGAGTCAAACAAGAAAGTATAATAAACTTTGAGGAGCAATTTTGTTAGTATTATCGACTTTAATCCAAAACAGATTATTGTAAATACATATTTCGAGTCTAGCTGTATGAATTTGCATAATTTCACGTT
Source organism: Pictodentalium vernedei (assembly GCA_031216915.1). Taxonomy (NCBI): domain Eukaryota; kingdom Metazoa; phylum Mollusca; class Scaphopoda; order Dentaliida; family Dentaliidae; genus Pictodentalium; species Pictodentalium vernedei. The sequence continues at coordinate 130,408,486 of CM062297.1, forward strand.
CTTACTGTTGCCATCCTCACGTCAGGGCGTCGCAATTCAGACATGGGGTGAAATTAAAAGTTCACACCTGCAGTCAATGGCGTGTATGTTTACCGTTTGCCTCTTGGATGGCAAGACATCGACGGAGCATGGACCTGTGGTATTGCGTTCCACTCCTGCCTTAGAACATTACGTAAATCGCCTAACATCTAAAGATCATGAAGTCGTACCCGACGGTCCAATTGATCCCCAAAATGCTCGATTGTCGACAAATCTGGCGAAAATGGGTGCCAGGGAAGAAGTTCGATGCTCTGTTCCTCAAGAAAGTCACACCAGATACGCGCCACGTGGCATCGGACATTGTCTTGCTGGAATAACGGCAATCCGATGTTAGGGTTGAACAACGGGACAATAACAGCGTTAAGAATTTTGTCCCTACATCGCTATACATTCAGATTACCATAGATGAAGATAAATTGCGTTCAATGGTGTAAGGAAATTCCTGCCCAAACCATTACACTATCTCCGCCGAAACGGTCGCACTCCCGCACGCAAGCATCAGAAAACCGTTCTCCTCGTCGGCGATACACTCTTGCCCCACCATCAGCGCGCCGTAGACAAAATCGTGATTCATCACTAAAAAGAACTGTGCTACAACGCTGCTGAATCCAGCGAACACGCGGACATATCCATTCCATTCTGATGGTACGATGACGTTGGGTAAGGGTTGGTCCGTGGTATGAACGCCTACATGTACTTCGCATGTCGTGCTCATCGAGTCTGTTGCGGACAGTTTGTGCACTGATTCTATTGTTAGTTCCACCAGGAGTAATTGCTGCTGTCCTCGTCGCCGGAAGGAAGCGATCCCGCAAGTGAGACGTCCTGATGTGTCGGTCTTGAGCAGGGGTCATAACTCTTAGTCGACCTGAACGCGGTCCGTCGGCAGAAGATCCAGTGTTTCTATACCTTCCAAAGTGAGGGTAAATAGTAGCCACAGTGACTCCGAACTCAGCAGCGAGCTCATCTGGAGGCACCACACCCTCATGCATACCAATTGCACGCAACCTCTGATTTTTCGGTTAACCTTGGCAGTTTTTAAAATGCCGGAAGACAAAGGCTAGCGTGCTTTCTCAATAACCGAGGCTATCTAGCACAACATAACCCAGAGAAAATCGTCGGTCACCCATTCAATTTGACATTCTCGGGTAACACGTGCTATTTTGAAATCCGTAGCAAAATTGTACACGGTTGGGTGGACAACAACAACATGTCATTAAACTCTTTGCACGACTTCTTGTCCACAAATATGCAACATTAGAACTATTATATTTCATCCTTTATGCTATTCTTTCTCATTTGTTTCTATTATACTTTCTTTTTTGACTCAGTATACATGGACCCCTTGTCGAATCAGTTTTCGATATATATATAAATGGTTTCCACGCTGAAAACGGTGGGTATACTACGGGTGCTGTGCAATGTCAGTTTAACCAGGTAGGTCGCTAAGAGGGTGGTGGGGGGTGGGGGTGGGGATGGACGTGTGACGCCCCTTTCCCAATACATTTTTCAGTCGGAACATCCATCCGGATCCGAGATTCGCTCTTGGATGTAGTCATCCACTTTCTAGCTAGACTAGATTTGATATTTGGACTTATGTCTCACACCCACAGTAGTGCCATACACACAGTAGTATCACACGCACAGTATGTCCTACAAATGGACGTGGTGCTAACAGTTAAAACTAGAAGTCCTGTCACAAACTGTGCGCTTATCTTGGCTTAATTGCGCGTAGGAACTGCGCGCAATTTCCACATCGAATGGCATCCAAAGCACGGCAGATTCTCCTGGTTACTCATAGCAAACACAGGCAATGTTTCTGCCAAAGGACCTCCGGGTTACCCGGAGGTCCATTGCCTGAAACATTGCTTGTGTACAGGCCATATGTACAGAATTTGATAGCCTTACTATGGTCATAACGCGTAGACTAATAGTCCCAACAAGGCATGCATTGATGATGTAGTTGGAATATATATCAGACAGGACTTTACCTATCACAGTCGAGACAAATCACGTTTACAGTCCCACAACATCACCCCCAGCCCACCCCAATCAGTCATCGTCGCGACTCCCTGAGTTTAACCAATTATCTTTATTTTATACCATGATTACCTATTCTGCTATATATAAAAAAACCTACGCCATTAATTTTAGCTTTACACACCAACCGTGGTGAACACGCCAGCAATGGTATTTCAATAGTTAAAATTTACACCTAAAGTGGAACTACATCAAAGTTAACCTTTGGTGACCTCCACCTGAATGCAAAGTTGTCTAAGTCTATCGCTCGTCGCCTCGCGAAGAGTGAAATGAAAGCGGCAATTATTTATTACATTTTTAAATAAGTTTACCTCGTAAAATATAAAAAAATAACAAATGTGCGTTGTCGCATGTTAATAAAGCATTCATAACTCGAAATAGTATTTTATTAAAATGAAAAAAGCACCGTGATTTGCGCATTTCTTTTTCCATTTCGTTTCAGCGATAAAATAAAATTGACAGTGGAAGTACCGCCCACCAGTGCTCGGGTAAACAACACCCCCCCCCCCCCCCCAAAAAAAAAAAATAAAATAAAAAATTCGCTCGTATGTTGTAAAATCGAGAAAAAATAATAGCGACAATTAATAATCTGACGATCATGGTATAAATAAAATATACCCAAAGTAGCTTGGTGTACCAAATGTTCACCACTCGTGGTGAACATTTGGTACACCAAGCTACTATGAGTATATTCTATATATATTCTTCGGTCTATTATGCGAGACGATGATCGTTCTGGGAAGTCTGTTTTTCACATTTTGTGGCTGTTCGAGTTTAGTCCACATTTTGTTTGCGGAAAGCATAACGTTGCAGAAACAAAAGACTGTTGTAAATAGAATCTGAATCGTTGATGTTGTTTGTACAGCTGGTATGTCTTCGTTTAGAATATACCGTAGATTATCCTACATTTAACTTTGGTGTCTGGCCAGTACCATGGAAGAAATGACATAAACTGTCAATTAGAACTTATCAGGATAAATAATAAAAAAACGCAAACAGTAGTTTGTAATCTTTTTTTATTTCCGAAGCTTATGTTGTTAATTACAAATATTTTCAGCATGAAATAAGAGTTATTAGTACACTTATTGAGGTGTTTGCGTTAAATTATTTTCACCCAAACCCTCTCTGTTTATACCTGATGACTGATTCGAGTAAATATACGCCTGATGCTTGTGTAGGTCGGGAGTGATCCCGTCTGACGGAAATTAGAATATGTTGCTGTCATTATAAATGTCTTGTAAGTCTGCTGCCGGAGGGACGATATCACCCAGCAACTAATGTCTGCATCTGCTCTGCAGGGTGGGTGGGAAAAGGGGGGGGGGGGGGTTGGGGCGGGGTGACTGCGCCATGAATAGAGTTTATGCTGCACGTCGCTATTGGTCTATCCGCATCCACTCTGGCGTGACTGCATGTGTGTGTTTGTAGCTGTGCTGGCGTCGATTTTATCAATGTGTGTACGAGTGTAGTGTGCTTTTGCAGTGCGATTTTTAAAGTCAGTCGCGTGGGATCAAGCCACGAACATGAGGCTGCAGCTATGCTGGCAACTGTTCTAGGTGTGGGGCGGTGAACATCTTTTTTTGCAGCTCACAGCTATTGCCTGTCTGCATCCACTCTGGCGTGGCTGCATATTTATTTATTTATCTATTTATTTATTTTTTTATTTATTTATTTATTTATTTATTTATTTATTTTATTTATATGAATTTAACGACACTTTCGACAACCAGCGTCACCTCGTGTCGGACAGATTTACGCATGGAGGAAGCCGAGCAATGGCGAGCAACTGCCAGACTCCCCAGCGCAATAACTCCATACAAGCAGGGTTAGCATTGGTTGAGGACAAGTGCACCATCGACGTGCAGCACGCCTTATAGCACAGCCGCTACCCTGCCCCTGTGCGGGCAGTCGGGATGAAGTGCCTTGCCCAAGGACACATCACAGTTACCCCTTCCCTGGCGGGGATCGAACAGTGGACCTTTCGGTTTGAAGTTGAATGCCGTAAGCACTGAGCCACCGCGCTCCCGGCTGGATATGTGTGTTTGCAGCTGTTCTTGAGTCGAAGTTGTCGGAGAGTACTCGAATATAGTGTGATCTTGCAGTGTCATTCTCATAAAAATAATAATTCAATTTTCATAGCATTAAATCCAGATGGTGTGCTCTGTGGCTGCACAAAATGGAAAAAAGTACATTTTAATACCTGACTTGAAAGATTCTATGGATCACATTTCTATTAGACGGGTTGAAAGAGATCTCCATAGCCGTTGCCTGACAATGGCACTTGTCTTGTCACCAGCAAAACTTAATTTAAATGAGGACGGAATTAGATTAAAACGACATGGCTTTTGGCACTCAAGTAGGGCTTGAATGCGAACGAATAGGAGTATCTGTCCTGTACTCAAATATGTTGTCCATCCTCTTTAATAAATTGTGTATCCTCCACTGATTATTGGAAAGGTCTCTCTTTTTTTATTCAGCTTGTCAAACTGACTTTCTGAAAGATGTCTGAGAGAGTTCTCTGACATCCAACGAATAGTTGTATTACTGAAAAGATAACTTAAACAGCTCCAAGTAAGTTCTGTTATTTATCCCACAAATTGCCGTTTATTTGAACAACAAAAGCCTTAGATAATTTTTTGCTTTATTCACCTAGTAGGGTGATAAATGTTCCCCAAAGGTGTAACACTGAAAGAATGTATTCCCCCAGTAGGGACGGACTTGTTGACCTCTGACCTCTACAACATTTGTCTAGCATAATTAATAGCTCGATTGTTGATTTCTTTAAATCATTTTGAAAGTATTACACAATGCCAGTAGAAAACACCACCCACTGCTCATATAATAAAGTATTTTTGCAAGTTTAGCTCAAGTTTGTAAGGGAATTATTTTTAGACAGAAATGTATTACTGCTCCTTGTTATTTTTGCCAATTTTGCTGGTCGATCGAACTAGGACAATGTGCTCCTCACATCTCGCTGTGTTTTGTAGCGAATTATAGCACGAGTTTGCTGCGACTGCCCAGTAAAAGATTTATGGGATAAACAAAATAAACGTATAGTGTTTTCAAATAAAAAAATATTCTAGTCGTAGAATTAAGAATGAAACCGACTCGCCAGAGGCTCGTCGGTTTCATTCTTAATCCTACTCGTAGAATAAAATTTTTACTTGAAAACACTATACGTTTATTCTATATATAACGAGCAACAACTGTAACTTGAACAAATAAATGAACACGGGTCGGATTTTCTCAAAGATAGAGTCATAGCACCACTCATTTGACCATGTGGAAAAACAAATTAGAGTGGTTCAGAAACTGTTAGTATCAACACGAATATCATCATCTCTCCAAATGTTGTAAAACAAATAGGCAATTTTGATAGCGGCGTGTGGTATGATAGCAACGAATAAATTCAAGGTAGATCGTGATAAAGCTAAAAACCATATACTTAACACACACACTCAGTTTTGCATTGGCTTTGTAATTCAGTATTACAGAAATAAATGTTTGAATTAACACAAATGTTTTATTTATAGTATGGTCTGTACTTGGGCCCCGCTGATCTCAAACAGACGCGTACTAATCTCAAACACAAATTGAATATTTACACCATCCCTTTGCCTCCACCCCTCCTCCACAAATATAGCCAGGTACATATATTGGGGAAGGAGGCTTTTTGGTGTTGGGGGGGGGGGGGGGGGGGGAGTCTAGTCGAAGAATTTTTATGATGTAGGCATGTCGCGAAAGTTGAAGCCTTGAGTTGGGGAAAGGTATGGCGGTGGTGGAGTCCATCTCCTGACAGGTCGGAGACATTTGGCGGCTTGAAAGAATGTCAGTTTTCACCCAAGGTGGTTTTTCGTGTGTTTTCATTAGTTAATACCCCATGCAGATTCTAGAATTCAGATTTTTTATGGTAGGCAGAGGGAATTTGGGAAGGTGGCGAAGCCCCCCTCCCCTGCTCTCCACCCCCCCCCCCCCCCTGGCTACGCCACTGATCTCAAACACTGTACTTGCTTTTTGTTGATATTTGTAGTATCTGCTAAAGGTACACCAAGGAGGCTATTCTCTCATTAAAACAAAGATTTTATATATTTTTGTATACAGAGAAGGGTGTAACGACATTTCGATAAGAACTAGATCCTTTTGCTTCATTCAGTAAAACATCTGTTCGTATTTGTCCCCCAGAAGGAGTTTCACGTTTGTATTTACATCCGTTTCCGTTTAGAAGCACTGACAAATTGTTTGATTGATTCATTCCCGACAGGCTTATTATTCCGCCACCAGGGTCCACTGATATCTGTTTATATTAAATAAAGTATTACGCTATCTGACGAACTGTAAAAACAGCAAATGGTTGTTGTGCTTTCACGGAACACCATTTGCACATATTAACCCGAGGTATTTAGGTTTATTTAAATAGGCGATGACAAAACCACAAAGGGATCTAATTTCCCTGCTAGCTGATGATAAAACCTGGCTTGCACACTCTTACTTCGATGGCGCCATAAACACGTAAAATTCGTAAGTTTCTATCAGCTTTTTAACCCTTTACCTGACTTGAAAAGCAGACGACACTTGCAAAAAAAAAAAATTCTTGAATAACTAATTTTTTTCATTTTTTGTCTCGAAAACATAGGTTATGACCCCTCGTTGGAACGAGCTCGACGAGCTCGTTCCAAAGAGGGGTCATAACCTATGTTTTTGAGACACAAAATGAAAAAGATAATGAAAATTAATTTGCGATTTTCGAGAATAGCGCTGGCCGTTTTTGGCCGTTACGTTGGGTAAAGGGTTAAATACATACCAATACTATGAGTTTGCATAAATTCCACGGCTGACAATTTTCGTCATTGGACGAGATTCACGGGAAAGTTAGCTCCCCTTAATTTTCTAAAGGTGTCAGTAAATTGAACACTAAGGGTTGTGAATTTCATATAAAAATTGAAATTTCGAAATGTTAGCAAAGTTGTATCATCGATGCACGCAACATTTCACATAGTTCGGACATTTTGTGGTAGAGTAGTATAAAAACACAGATGTTGGCTTTTCCCATTTTTTTTCTCAACCAGTTTGAAGATTCGACTATTATTCTCTATTTAAACCCATTAACCCTCTGCACACTGATGTCAAAATATCAAAATTTCAAGCTGTCAATTTTCCCCATAGTACAACTAGGAATCTTACCAATTCAGTCTTGTTTGACAGAACTCATCGAGCTCTGTCAAACAAGACTGAAATGGTTAAATTCCCAGTTGCATTATGGAAAAATATGGCTACTTGAAATTTCAATATTTTGACATCAGAGTGCAGATGGTTAAAAAAGAAAACGAAGTTTTCACCATCTTTTGATGTTCTATAACTTTTTTTTCTATTAATTATACCAACAGTGTACGCATCGTGACATATACTGTACAGACACTATCCTTTCCATAAATGTAATAGTCTGGGACGTAAAGTTTGCTACTTTTTTCCTGGGAAGAACAAAAACAGAGACTCACAGAGGACAGTTACTTAGTTGCTTGTAGTTAGCTTGTTCTAAAGAGCAAAGTTCCCCAATGTAACTTTTAATAAACGAAAGCAACAGACAACTCCGAGAGCTGTTTTTTGTTTCCGTTTATTAAAAGTTACAAAAAGAAACTTGGCTTTATTTTCTAGTGAGGTCATAGGTGTTTTCGCAACAACTGCATGTGCCTTAATGGGCTCTACTTCGCCCGTCTAATAATTTTAGAGGCGATAACTTTATCGAAAGTCGATTTTCATGACGAAAGAAGACGGGGATGCGGTTTTGACTTTTTCAAAAAAGGTTTTGTAGCATTGAAGACATGTGCACCATCAACGAGCAGTACGCCTTAGTACACGGCGTTATTGTGCTCCCATGTAGTAAACCGGGATAAAGTGCTTTGTCCAAGGATACAACGCGGATCGTCCCGGACGTGGATCAAACTCGAGACCTCTAGCATAGAAGTCCAACAGTCTACCACCGAACCACCGCGCTCCCAGCTAAGTCTCAGTTTGGGACTATTTGTTTTCAATAACAAATTGCATTCAATGAATTTTTGGGTAAACCGAAAAGGACACTGTGAACAGGAAACATTCACTCAGATCGATTCAAAAATATATTCGTGAATCGCATCCAACTTCAAATTGAATAATTTGGTTTATTATATTTCTACAGCTTTTTCCTTTGTAAATAAAAAACATATCCTACTCCCACGACCTCGAAAGTGGTATTCAACTCCCACGGCGATAACCTACTCCCAGTTATGACCGACTACTTTTACTATTGCAGTTGTTCCGCCTCGAAATCCAGGGATAACACCCAATCCACTTCGACAAATATTCTTCTTGATATTCCAACTGACAGCGAACAATAACTATGTACACATCCACACAAAGTTATAAGAAGTTGAACATGACTACTCATTCATGGTGATTGACTGAATTATTTTTTTAAAATGTGTTGATTTCCTTCATAAGTTCATATCTCCCGTCACTTGAATTTCCCTTTGAAAACGAGCGTCAATGCATTCTTTTCTGATGACGTCATATTATCAGTTCATTCATTCATGTTTTTGTGTTCATGCGCCGATTTTTCTAACCGTCAAAACAAATTGAGCGACCTTGGGAAACTGCTCTTGGATGACGCAAGAGGGGGATTTGTGTTGCAGATATTATCAGGGAAATATAATAAACTCAATAGTTCACTACTTGGAGTAACGTACGATGTTTATTCTCTCGTGGGATGCGGGGATTATTTTCACTCGGCAAGCGCCTCGTGAAAATAACCTTCCGCATTCCACTCGAGAATAAACATCGTACGTTTCTCCAAGCAGTGAACTATTGTCTATTTATTTTATCTTCATTCGTGTTTCTTCCCCCAAAACAAGTCGTATTTACACTCCCACTCGCCGAAGATGGCATTCCACTCCCAGCGCCGTATTCCACTCTCTGCGATGACGGACTATTTTGTTTTTATTGTTTACAAAACGGTTAAGTGGACCAATTATAAAGGGTTGTTTGGGAAATACAAATAAGGAGAAAACTGAATAAATACAAAATTCACTGCTTGGATTCGAGTTCGATTTTTCCTCTCGCGGGCCGCGCGGATTATTTCACTCGGCTAATGCCTCATGAAATAATCATCCGCGCCCCAATAGAGGTTAAAATTCGTAATCGAATCAGAGCAGTGAACGTTTGTTTATGGCTCTACCAAGAAATTAATGATAAACAGCTTCACGAGGGATCCTACTCATCACAAAGGAGCGCGATAGCGTCGCGGTAACTGGTTCTCGCCAGATCACCGAAGTTAAGCAACGTCGAGCGCGTTTAGTAGTTGGATGGGTGACCACTTCAGCGACTGATTCGCGCTCCCGCGTTGTGTCCTTGGGCAAGGCACTTAACCCCGATTGCCTACATGGGGGCACGATGACGCTGTGTCTTCAACCAATCTAACCCTGCCTGTGCCGCGATGCAGATTCCAGTGTTACAATGTTGGAGAGCTGACAGCTGCTCGTCGTTGCTCGGTGGTTCTCTCCGGGTACCCCGGCTTCCTTCACCCGTAAAACTGTCACCGACCTAATATGACCCTGGCTGTTAAAGTGTCGTTTAACTTTAATAAAAAAAATCTGATCTGATGGAACGCTCAGGTAACAAAGAGAAATGTGTCCCACATGCTACCATCTTAGAGTTGGGTAACTGTTTCGAAATATAGACAACACTGATCAAAAACATTGTTCTCAAAAGTTTTAACCCTTTGATCACTGGTGGTATCTTCCATGTCGGTTCAATGCCAGCAAATGGAAGAGTCCATATTCATTATTTGGTGGAAGACCAAACAATATTTTCAACGTGCAGCCCCAAGGCTGCACGTTGAAAATGTTGATTGGTCTACCCGCACAGGCAGCTGGCAACCATTCCACTAAATGGAATTATGACGTACCATGTTCCGGGACCGAAAAAACGGTCTCTCGAGTTCAAAGGGTTAAATTGCCCGACGTCTCGTGATCATTGATTGCTGTTTGAAGCATACTGTTTGGTGAATTTTGTTGATGAACGATAAATCAGCCGTTCTTTCATCAATTAACGTGGGAGAGAATATCTGCCTTCTATAACTGGAAATCGGGTCCGCACACAGGGACCGTCAGAACACGAGCTCTCTCTTTTCGTCATAGTAACGTGATATCATACGAACACTCCCTTTTAAACAAAGTATTGATTAGCATAAGTGGCAGACTTGGTTGAGCTATTTTTGTCAGTTCGAACTTGTTTAAAGCTTTCAAATGGCTCATCTGTCGTGCATCAGTCATCATTGACTCTACATGGAGGCCTACGCGTCTCACTCGGGCCCGTAACTACCGAAAAATATTGAGGGGGTGGGGTGGGGTATCATAATTCTGTCCTATTGTCAGGGCATATTGCCTTGCATATATAACCTTTTCAAGTGCTTTCAACAGTACATATCATGTGATATCAGGTGCCCTGTAGGGCACGGCACTCCACACAGGAAGATAGATGAATAATGAATATATTCTAAACAGAATTGTTGAATTTACAAGGATACCCTGGCCTCCTTTTGCATGGGCAGCAGATGGAAGTGGTACAAGACCATGATGTATCGGCGAAAATCTTTCACGTTATATCATCATCTACAGCATGCATCAGAATAATAACCTGATTTTTAACTATTGCAAATCCACAGCAATAGAATTGACAACATCAGACTTGATAACGTTTCACTATTAATGTTCAAGAAAGTGGCTCCGGATGAATCAACCCCCGAAGTACCACTGCATCCACCAATTCTTATGCATTTGTAACACAGTGAGGAATTGCAGCATTTGCTCGCTTCGGTTCTTCGTATGTGGAGACGGCATCTAAGCTGTCAGTCAATGTGAATGTTGTAATACCTACCAAGCGGTACATTTCGTTGCCAATAAAAGACTATTTTCGCCACAAGGGGCATGATTCCTCGAGTCAACGTGACTCGTAAAATCGAAACTTTCAAGGCACCAGTCACATTCTTAAAAGAAGCTGACATTACCATTTCTGGAATGAGTCTAGCCCTTAAATAGTCCATCGCCTATTTTTAGAACAATCAAATGGAATATTTCAGTTGGTCGGAAAATCGAACCTAAACGGTTCGCCTTTCCTACCAACTGAAATATTCCACCTGATTGAATCTAAAAGTAGCATAAACATTCAATTTCCTTTAATGAACGTTAGAAACGTTTCTCAATCGGACTTGATTTGACTGAATCTTATGATGACATTGGGATTACATATCTGTTTACTAAATTTCATTATGAATGAAGACTTACCACAGCTGTAGTTTTATGAGTACGCGACGTAGTTCCACTAATTTGTTTATATATCGATGCCTTCTAGGTGAAGTAAACACCCATTGATTGGAATCTCTATAATAGAAAAGCAAAGGATATATTGTATATCTTTGTTAGTAAAATTGCATTACACGGCAGCAAGGGCAGCCTGCGCGCAAACCCCACTAACAGTGAGTAAACAAACATCTTCGAATTCTTTACAGCTTGCTGAAATCGGTTCAACGAAAATACTATCTCTGCCCAAAGAGGCCGTGATTGCCCCATTACCCCAACTGTAAATATCCGCGTTGAACTTAAGTTTAAAAAGCTTGGAGTCAAAATACTTCTTCCCGAAATCTTTTCTCCCCCTTAATACACCCAAAGGCTTCGCAGATATATTTATTCTCGAAAACCTGTTGCAAACATTTCGGGTTTCTGGATGTGGCGTGACATGGAAAAAAGTGTACTGATAAAGGGGTCGTACGGAGTAAACAAACTTCACATCGTCCGTGCATGCTTTCGACGCGCAAAACCATTCGACTGCTGAAAACATTATTTATAAGAAACACAGTATGAGACTGGAAGTACCTTTGGTTATTGTACCAACGATTTCGAAGGATAATACACGTACTGGGAGGACGAGAAAGAACGTTTTAGTTGGTCGCATGTCCTAGTGCGGTAACACTTATGTTGCAGCAGATGTATTCGACGGCTGAAATGTAACGAAATTAAACAAATGTATTAATTTAAACGGGTGAATTATCTCTATACCTAACGTAGTCATAACCGACCAGAACAAATAAAAAAAAGAAGCATCTCCAAATTTTAAATTTTTGTCACAGAACTTAGCTTATGACGCTTCAATGGAACGAGCACGACGAGCACGTTTCATTGAAGAGAAATAAGTTATATTTAGGGCCCTGCGTATCTCAAATTTCGGATCGATTCGAATCAGACGGTATTTCGAATCGAATCACGAATTAAATCTAACCCTCTTCACATTTTAAATATTAATCTTCTGACAAGCGTAAATATTGCTAACCAACACTCAAGTATTGTATTCACTGACGACTTGTCTGTTTGTGCAAGCCACTAAAAAAACGGACTATTCGCATAACGAAATTAAAGTAGTTTCGAAAACGGAACCTGCTTGAACTCTTCTTCTATCAGCAGGTCTTCCCGGCAGGAGACCTGGTGATGGAAGGAGAGTTCAAGAAGAGACATTGATAGGTTTTTTTTTTTTGTTTTTTTTTATTCAGATCTAAGGTTCTTATTTACAAGCAAAAGTACATTTTTCCTATGGTTAAATTTCACAGAAAAATTATTTTACATAATACAAAAATAGCAAACTTAAAAAGTTAAGTATTCCTTTGTAGAGATATGGGGTTTCCTTTGTAGCTGCACTATAGGGAGTGGGGGCATCTGTAATATGATGTTACAAAATACTGCCGTGTGTGTTTTGAAAGCGATTCCGTGACTTACATGCATATAACCTAAGCATACAAGTACAAGTATATAATTATGTCTGTGCATTTCTGTCGTTGTGTCTAAACTCCATTGTCGCAACCTCTCAATTTCGCCAAAAAATTAAGGGTTGGTTAAGTTGTGACCTGTAACGATATCTGTAATGACTGCTGTAATTTGGTTATGAGATTTTTGCGGAGGGTGACCTCAATTAACTGGTTGAATGCCCCACTATTGGGGCTTTCACAAAAACAAGAGAGTACCGGAGCAAAAGCCAGCATTTTGCTTTCTTATGTTTCGTAGTCAGTCAAACGCAAATACTATTTTGTTTGTGTAATTTGTTTTATTACAAGTTACTGGTGAGTGCTCATGGAAACTCTACGATAACTTTTCATAAACAAATTTTAAACACCAAGTTCAGACCACCAAAGTAATTCAGCCCTCAACCGGTTAACACGACCAGAAATGCACCGACCAAGCCATTCTGAACATTAGCTAGTAAATTACACGCATTTACGTTTCGACTTAATGTTTAATCGGAAAGAATTGACCAAAAAATTACAGGAGAAACCTTAACCCCTTCCCCAGCGTAATGGCTATGTGCAAACCACCACAGTTTCATGATTCCTTTTCCTCTCTCTCAACCTCCCCTCACCCCCTACCCCACCCACCCCCACCCACCCCACCCTCAGTGGAACAAGCGCGTCGTGTTCGCACCCCCGAGGGAGAGGAATGCGTCCAGGAGGAAGAATAAGAAAAAATAACTAAATAAATAAAATAATTTAACATTTTTGAGCAGGCGTCATTATATTTTCAAAACGTTATGCAAAAAAAGGGTCAAGGCGACTCGATCCACAAAAGAAATAAAGTAAAAGGCGTTAAAGAAATTAAATTATTTTATTGACCCGCATTTCGTTTTCATTTGTGGAACCTTTGTAATGGTAATTGGGCATAATTTCTAATTAATTTACCAACATTTTGTCCAGACTCACTAATCCATCATCAAAGAAACTGAAATTGCAAATTAATACGAAGGATTACATAGGTCTCAGTTCATTTATGGATCGACCCATCAGAAATAACAACGAGATTAAGTCTGATTAACCCTCTTAAAAATTCTCACATATGGATGGTTTATGGGATATAATATGACACACGATTGGACAACAAAATTGATGAATTTCTGAGAAAATCAGTTGATTAACTCTTAACACGCTGAGTATTTTATAGATATTATTCATCAAATCTAGTCATGGCTGCTTTAAAGCAGCCATGACTAGATATGATGAAAATTTCATCTAAATTTACCTCAAGAAACATTGTTGAAAAAATCCATTCATTTTGCAAGGGAGGAGGCACTCGCTTAAATATACCCGAACAGTACTTATTTCAGTGGCAAAAGAAATCCTGTCCTGGGAAGGAATAACCCTCATCAGCAATTATGGAGTTAAATCTGGTACCAAGGTTGGTGGAATGGGTAAATGAATAACTAATAATTGATGTTTAATTCCGCCGCCGATCGGTGGTTCTCTATGGGGACTACGACTTCCTCGAACCGACAAACTGTCCTGTCCAATACGACTTGACCCTGGCTGCCGAAAGTATCTTGAAACATCAATAATTTTCTTTTTAAATTGATTTTAAAACAAATAAATCATCGAGTCTTCATTACAAGTAGTCCAGGGCCGAGTAAAATGCAATACCATATCATGCAGTAAATGGTGAACGATTACACATGAAAACACAAGCGAGTTTCAGTAATTCTGAAATCACATGAAAAGCATAGATGGCAAAACAAATAAACACAGTGTAAGAGGAAAGGTGGTATGTTGAAAATATAATTCAGACAGATTTGAATTTATTTTATCTGTCAGTAAATGTATTAAGGATATGGGATTTCTGAATGTATAACCTACAATTTTGGAATGGTAGACCAATGATTCGAAATATTAACAACCCTGACAGCTTGCTTAACATTTAACGATACAAACTGTAAATAAACATATTTGGTTGACTGCCCTACACTTCAGGTTCTAAGGCACACGTCGATAGGGTTGGTGTACTGGGATTGCACTAGCATTCTCTTTCGCGGCCAAGATCCTATAACAGAGAGAGAAAGAGAGAGATAGAGAGAGAGAGAGAGAGAGAGAGAGAGAGAGAGGAGAGAGAGAGAGAGAGAATGCTTTTTGTATTTCGGCGTTAGCAGGTTCTAGTCGCGATTTGGTCAGTATTGTCTATCACTTTCGTAATCACATTACTGGACATTCAGCCAGCACAATGCATCTCAAACGGAGCACCTGCGTTTAAACAAAACGAAGTTCATGATGAGAATAATTACCGAGTTTTTACTAAGACGGGATAATGCTCGTCTGATCCAGGATAAGACAGTTTGATGATGTCTTAAGGAGATGAAATGTCAGTCATAACACTGCTGAGTCGTCTTTACTACATCATTACTCATCACTGTTTTTTAACGTTTTTACCACACAAACAAAACACAGGGAGAGAAGATGAGGGACTAAAAGGCCAATAGGTTAACCCTTTACCCAACGTAACGGCCAAAACCGGCCAGCGCTATTCTAAAAAATCGCCAATTAATTTTCACTATTTTTTTCATTTTTTGTCTCAAAAACATAGGTTATGACCCCTCGTTGGAACGAGCTCGTCGAGCTCGTTCCAACGAGGGGTCATAACCTATGTTTTTGAGACAAAAAATGAAAAACATTAGTTATTCAAGAATTTTTTTTGCAAGTGTCGTCTGCTTTTCACGTTAGTTTAAAGGGTTAACGCCAAACAGATATATCGATGGAGAGAACGATATTTTACCCCATCAAGCACTACTAAAATGTAAACGGACAGGGCGCGGTGCGCTTCGAAAGTGCTGAAGATTATATTGTGGTATCAGGTCCATTACACTCCAGTTTCTTTATGGTAAGTGGTCCTTCCTCTGAATTTTATGGAGCGAAGCAATCAATGAAGGCCGCTGCAATCTTGCCAGTAGTGCAATTTAATCTGGTGAGCAAGTACATAATGTGTGCCCCTGATTATCGTGGTTGTTTGCTAGGTTTTGTCGGCAAATCCAGCAAAAATAGCCAACTAACTTCGGCCACACAGTTTTAACAAGCGAATAAAGGCCTGGCATTCTTAAAAAAATGCAGGAGGGCTAAAAATCGCTCCCCTCGCATGCCCTAGTAGAACGATTAGCTCACCTCAAGCTTTTAAAGTTTTAATATTAGTGAATTTTGCCTCTTGTGCTTGGTACATTTTATTTCGTGCTGCTAACAAGGTAGTCTCTGTGAGACGGCTACACCGCCCCTCGAACACCTCCGGGCCACGGCAAGGCCCGGAGGTGTGTGTGTGTGGGGGGGGGGGGGGCACTCTTACAGAGAATAATAACATACCAGAGATCTGAAAAGATGTGGGTTTTAGAAATAGGCTGTTATGGTTGTCATTATTTTCTAAGGCCAGGAGGGCTAGTTTTCGCCCTCCTTAATGTTTTTCAAGTTGACCGTAGGCGAGCGAATAAATCGCTCACCTGAAAATGCCTGGCCTGCGAATAGAATAGTAAAATGTAGTAGTTTTAATTAATTGTTTTTCAAACTTTTCAAAACATATAACACAACCATATCATGTAACCCCTCATTGGAACGAGCTCGATGAGCTCGTCCGATGGAGGTCACGTGATGTTGTTTTGTTGACATTTTTTAAGAAATATATATTTTTTTCAACTGCTAAATTTGTAAATTACGCCGACGGATGCGGTCCATCGTACTGATGTTAAGTAGCAGAAAATCCTGTGTAAAGAAACACAGCACGTTTTTTTTAAAAATGCGAATAGATCAAACTTCTCTGACGATGTAAAAACAATCCAGTATTGTTGTCGCGAAAGCCGTCTTATATTCGATCGGATCGCAATAGTATCGCAATCTTGTCTAGAAAATATCGACATGTCATTACTAAAACGTCGTCCTTTAGTTTTGCGGTCTGCTCAAAATAGTGATCCAAATAAATAGCATGCCAGTAACCCAAGTTGGTACAGTGGAGCCCACTTAATTGGATATCTCTTAATTGTATATCCCTGTTAATTGAATATAATTTTCAAACACAAAACCATTTACCATACCTTTAGTACAAATTTGATCTGTTAATTGCATATGGGTTGTAGAGTAAACTCCTGTTAATTGTATATAAATTTTTGTAATATGTCGAAACAATTGCTGTGATACGCTCCAAATTCCCCTTATTTATCAACCTATTTGGCCTTATACATCCAATACAGACATTTATTCTATTATATCTTGTTTGACAGAGCTCTAGGAGCTCTGTCAAACAAGATATAATAGAATAAATGCTCAGTTTACCTCCAGAACACAGGAAACTGACCAAATCCCTGTTAATTGTATACTCCTGTTAACTGAATAATTTTCACTGGCAAAATGGATATTCAATTAAGAGGATTCTACTGTACTACAAATACCGAAAATTCCATCAAATTCTTAGGAATTCATATTGATGACAAACTAAGTCATAATCATCACCTATCCTCTCTATGCGCTAAAGTTGCAAAAGCCATCTACGCAATCAACAAAGTCAAGAGAATTCTCCCACACAGCGCCCTGCTATCTTTGTATTACTTTCTCGTACACAGCCGCCTTTTAAATGGAATACAAATTTGGGTTCACTCCAAGTCCGTCGGTAGACTATTTTTATTGCTGAAACGAGCTGTCTGTATCATAAATAACAAACAGTACAACTGCTATACAGATCCATTATTTCGAAAAGACGGGATACTGAAATTACAAGATCCCCATACACTTCATTTGCCTTTATTCGTACATGACTGGCATAATGACAACCTGCCCTCTACCTTCCGTGACTATTTCCGCCAGATCGTCAACTCGCCTGGAGTTACTACGAGACTATCAGGACAGTTGAAAATATGTAAATCTAGGATCAATTCACTTCCGCTTCTTCCGGCAGTCTTATATCCTAAACCTCGAACAATCTCGATATAAATATTCGTAACATTTCAAGTAAAAAGATGTTTAAAAGAGCCGTAATAGATAAGTCATTGGAATCGTACTCGCTTGATGTAATGTGAAATAATCCATACTGCCAAGACTGTAATATTCAAATTCAACACGTCTAGCCGCGCTAAAGTAGACTTGTCGTTATATTATTCCACGCGTACACTGCAAAAAATATAGGTACTCTTTAGAACCAAAACTGGTTCTAATCTTGTCCCTGAGATGGAATCAGTTCTGTTTAAACAGCATTTATTTCAAATCAAATAAATTTACCAAAATTAGCATTCAATTTTAACAGAATATTGCATGAACTGAAGTAGATTCAGCAGTAAACTTGGAGCTTATTCAACGCCGTCGCCAAACATTTTAAAACAAAGGAGATATGAACAGTTGGCATATCGAACCAGTTTTGGTTCTGAAGAGAACCAAAACTGGTTCAATATGCCAACTGCTCATATCTCCTTTGCTTAATAATGATTTGAGACAACCTCGTATAGGCTCTAACCTTACGGCTGAAACCCCCTCAATTTATGTTTAATTCTGTTAATATTTAATGTTAATCTTTATAAATTTATTTGATTTGAAATAAATACTGTTTAAACAGAACTGGTTCCATCTCAGGGACAAGCTTAGAACCAGTTTTGGTTCTAAAGAGAACTTATATTTTTTGCAGTGCAGTTGTCGTCGCAATTCGAGGGTATATGCCGTTTTACAGTTGTAAACACAGCACAATACACGTCTCGGGACCCTTGACTTCGACAATTGTTAAACAAATACCCCTAAATCTTTTACTCCATTATGCCATATTAAACATGATTAAAATAAGCCCAACAAATTAAATTATTTCATCCTGGCACCACCCAAGCCTCGAGACCACATGTAATCGTTATCAATATTATTACAACGTCTATCTGATCTGTGTATCTTAACCGTGACTCATAAACCTCCTAAGCACTTTGGCTATAGTCTTGATCTGCTCCCTTCCTCCGGTGATTGAGAGTACCTAAATTATTAGTGTTACTATTGTTGTTTCTACTATTATTTTCTCCACGTGAACCCAGAGAAGTGATGTAAAACTTCTGAATTAGATTAAATCTGCTGCAGTTGCAAAATAGGAGCAGTGCAAACGGTAAGCAGGGACCGATCAGGACTATTTAATATACGCTCCAGACTCGGAGCCTATTTTTTCAATTCATGCGCCAGATTTCAATTTACGGAGTCACACTGCTGTTTGTAACACACACTGCAAGTATATAATAGCTCTCATCATTTTCATTTAGTACACTATAGCAAACATTAATCTTCACTGTGGTTTCTGATCAAGTCTTGGCTGCCTATTTAGGCAGCCAAGACTTGATCAGAAACCACAGTGAAGATTAATGCTTGGTAATTAAGACTTGACGTATTAACTTAAGCACTCTACAACAATGATAAATGATAATCATATATATAATACATGTAAGAGTGTCTCTCTCGATTATCCATCGAAAGAATATCAAAATATGATCTGAGAAATTACGCGCCAACTGAGAAGCCTATTTCTGAGATTTAAGAGCCAGGTCCTGATGTTTCAGAACCAAGTACGCACTGGCGCATGCCCAGGTCGGTCCCTGGGTAAGGTTACAAGTTTCTTGTGTGAACAACATTATAATAGACTACTGGGAAACTTTGTCATGATATAGTTGCATATGCTAGAATTATGCTACTCAAAGTTTGTTAAGCACCAAGTATATCCAACTACCTGTTTTACGTTTTAGTTGAAATATTGTTATGAAAAGTGTATATATTTTTATTTAATTATATCTTTAATGATTTAAGCACAGAAATTCAGATTTTGTTTGTGTTTGACATTATTTTTTAGCTTTTGAAGACGATAACTATGGAAAATGGATATTATTGGTAAAAGAGGAAATTTTTCAAATTTGTCAAAAAGTTGACGGAGCGAACTGATATGGGTTCAATATCGAGTATGAGACCCATTTTTGTTAATTACAGCTCGACAACGCCTTCTCATGCTCCCAGTAGGGTTCCAGATGGTCCTTTGTGGGATGTTGTTCCATTCTTGGACCAGCATGGCACCAAGCTCCTGTGAGCACTTCTTGGTTGGGCTGGACGGACTAAAATTGCAAGCTGCAACTCATTCCAGAAATGTTCGATTGGATTGAGGTCGGGGGATCTTGCTGGCCAGACCATGCGCTCAATCCCCTCCCTCTGTCGGTACTCCCGCATGGGCAACATGAGGCCGGGCATTATGGTCCATCAGATTGAATCTATCACCCACTGCACCTGCATAGAATCTGACGTGGGCACCCAGGATCTCATACCGCTGTGCTGTAAATGTACCACGGTCAAGGACACAGAGCTCTGTACGTCCATCCCAGGCGATGCCGCCCCAGACCATTATTGACTCTCCACCATAACGGTCATGCTCAACAATGTTGGCTGCATGGAATCGCTCTTCTGGTCTTCTCCATGCCCTAGAACGCCTCTCTGTGTTGTCTAGGCAGTACTTTGACTCATCTGTAAAAAGGACAGGTCGCTAATCTTCTCTGGTCCATCCAACGTGATCCATGGCCCATTCATATCGTGCCTGGTGGTGGTTCTGGGACAGCTGAATGCGAATGCATGGTCTTCTCGATCGGAGACCACCTTCGTGCAACCTTGCCCGGATAGTCTGCGTCGAAACATTTACCCCAGATGCATTCTGAAGGTCACCGGGCCTGAATAATCAAAAACCACCGGTCTTCAGCTGCAGATGTTGCCCTGTCTCTGCCACCACCATGTCGTCTGACTGGTGTGTCATACAGCTGAAATCTTGCCCAGGCTCTGGTGATCACCGTATGGTGCACACCAAGGGCTTCACCAACCTGACAATGGGTAGCCCCTTGTTCCCCCATCCCTACAGCCCGCCACATTTCTGCTTCAGACCAATGTCTTCTTACATTGCATTCGCCATATTCAATCATTAAATTACAAGGGTTTGTGTTGAAATGAAGACTGAATACCCTACCCATCTCATGTACATGTCGACAGTACACGAAAACATCATGAAAATCAAGGGGTACATGCCTTCCATGACAGGCACGAAAAGTCTGCCTGTCAAGAGAGCTAATGTAAACACTGGGGACCATCTCAATACATTCCCCAATCATATCCACCAAAAATATCGCAAATATGTCACAAGCAAATTTCACAATGATGTGTCAAATATGTGGTGCTTAGCAAACTTTGAGTAGTATATTTGCTTGGTAATAACATACGTTGCCCTCTAGTCTGGATTCGCATCGCCCAGTCCACTATTATGAGATTATATAATCGTATTGTAGAATCCATGATTTTGTGAGATTCTACAGACTTATGGCGAGTACATTTCGTCGCCTGGGCGCTAGAATGTCCTATGTCCCCCATGGGACATAGGACATTCTAGCACTCAGACGACGATTTCTCGAGCATAATCTCCTACCAAGCAGACTGGGCTTCCGTGTTATCTCTGGTCAGTGGTTCGTATCCAAGCACGCTAGAACAGTTATAAGTGGACTCACGATATGTACACAAAGTGTTCTTGAGTTAATAATTTATAACAACAGACTAAGCAATCTGCATGCAGATCTGAGTGACCATAGGAAGACAGACAATATGATCACCCTGCAATATATGTATTTTTATACATACAGTATTTAATAATACGCATGTACATTTTTTTATTGTTATCATTGTATTTACAAGTACATAAATAATTCTTTATGATCTGTTTTTTAAATATATTGCAAAATAAAGTATCTATCTATCTACCCTTTTGGGGCACAGTACTGCGTGCTGCTGTTTTCTTTACCCTTTTCAGTACTGTACACATAGATTTTTGCGAAAAAGAAAATCAGTTTGTGGGTCAGCAAACAACATATGGACAGCAAAAGAGAGCGTCGGTACTAGTTTAATACACCTGCCCTATCGTGTCGTTACCTTAAGTTATTACTTCAACCTCTGTACAAATAAAAATCGCGACATCGATAGCTGCGACGGGTGGTGCAATCTCACAAAATTCTAAGTTCTCAAGGGCCATAACTCCAAGAAAAATATTGGGAACAACACATGCATTGAACAGTGGCTAGACATCACTAAGATACACTTACATGCCAAATATAAAGTCATTCCATCAAGTATTTCAAAAGTTATTGAGTTTTGAAACTCGTTGGTCACAGACAAACTCGTTGTTCACAGACAGACCGACAGACCGACCGACCGATCGACACTGCCACTTACAGAGATGCTAGTCGCAGCTAAAACTCGACTTGTCCAATCTCTATGCCAAGTGTTGCATGTACCAACCCTCCATTGAGAAACTCTGTGTTGAAAAGATTAAGATTAGTTTCACAGTCGGGTGACCTGTTGGAATCTGGGTCCTCCATAATCCCAACGGCTCCCAATTAAAAATACAGAATTTTACTATCTGCATAGGCCGTCAGCTCCACCGCGGAACCTCGAGAAGTGAAGAAGTGCTTATTTACTGTGGACAACAATCTGTGTTTTACTGATAAAATAGGACCCAGTCACTAATACTTGGTATGGAAGCCATCTTAGATGGGCAACTTGGGTTTGAACGATTGACTAAAATTGACTTTATCGTCATGTCGAGGTCACGATTAGCTATTATCCAAAAATAAGTGACCTTAAACCCCAATAAATAAGTAAACACAGGGATCGTCAACTAATGAAATTATACACGAATACCACGCTTGGTGGAAATTGACGTTCAAGCTTCAAAACGTCTCCAAATAACACCATTTTTAAAAAATTCTTCTTGGGAGGTCCAGGCCTTTGCAAAATATCCCCGATCCACTCCACGCGAGAGAAACACCACATCCATATCTTTCCCCAACTCAGTACTTCGATCCTGCCCTGTACTGTCATCCTTGTATTTTTAAAATACAAGGACCCCAAGAGATATCACTGTGCCCCCACCCCTACTGTAAAAACATGGGTGCGCATATAAACAAAGTTTTTAATTGATATTCATTTTCTGGACGAGTAGTTTTTAAATTTGAACGCGCACTTCCGATTGGAATTCCCATTGCTTTTTTTATAAAATAAATAGTGCTGCCTTGTACTATGGTCACAAAAGCGGTCAGGGAACTGCATCAGGATCGCGACAAGGTCGCGATCCTGTCAAAATTTTCTAACCTTTTTCTCCTCGAATCTCTGGTGAATCTCTCCTGTTAAAGAGTTAATAGGAAAACATTGAATATGAAACGCTACTTTCTTTGATATTTTTCTTGATGCGGTCTTCTTGATTTCTCAGTATTTGGTTTACGAAATCGCAACCCACTGTTGTAATTGTGTCACGCTGGGATCGCGTAAGAGACCACTTTTGTGGAGAGTACCATCAGTCATAAAGTCGAAGACATGAATTTGCCGCATTCAGTTTCAAACACGCGGGGCTTTGTTCCACACGGATTGTGGATATCGTGTGGTGTATAGGTTAATTACTGGGGTGATCTAGAAGTCATCATGGATTTTAAGTTTATCCTTTAAGACGACAATAACACTCTGCTTTACGACCAATTAAAAACTTCTACCGTCAATTTATAACACGGAATTGATTATAGATCTTGCTTCTTAGTTGATCGTCTCTCCACTAATTCGGATATCGTGGTACTGAATGTTTAATGGTGACCATTTTCAATGAAACAAGCTGTACTCCTTCCGGGCATTGCATCGAAAACTATTCGTCATTAGAATTCATATTACCAACAGTTTAAGAAACATATTATTCTTTTTCTGTCACCAAGGATGTAATATGAATTCACGAGTTGAAATTTAACGCTTGTACAGTTAAAAGTAGAAGTCCTGTCACGAACTGTGCGCGTTTCTAGGCTCAATGGCGCGTAGGAATTGCGCGCAACTGCCATATCGAATGGCATCCAAAGCACGACATATTCTCATGGTTACTCATGGCAAACACAGGCAATGTTTCTTCCAATGGACCTCCGGGTTACCCGGAGGTCCATTGGCTGAAACATTGTTTGTACACAGGCCATATGTACAGAATTGGATAGCCCTACTATGGTCATAACGCGTAGATTAACGCGCAGATCGACGTGCTATTTGTGCGCATTTCATGACAGGACTTCTAGTTTTAATTGTATATATCAATTTATGGTAAAAAAGAACTAACATTAGCATGAATATGTTTTCAATTTAGTGAAGGATATTTTGTGACTAATTAACAAGTATCATTTTAGAAATACCAATGAAGTGGTGCAAATTTTGTCATCTCCGCCCAGCCGGTGTTGAAAAATTAACCCACTACTGTGCCGGGTGCGGCGTACAAAAAGAATATACCCATAATAACCTGTAGTACCAAATGTTCACCACTCGTGGTGAACATTCGGTACACCAAGCTACTTTAGGAATATTTTATTTATACCATGATCCACAGATTATTAAGAGTCGCTATTATTTTTTCTCGAGTTTGCAAAGCAACAGATGTACACACGTGCGAATCTGTTTTTGTTTACATGAGCACCGATGGGCTGTATTTCCGCTGTCAATGTTATCGCCGAAACGAAATGGGAAAAGAAACACGTAAATCACGGGGCCTTTTTCATTTTAATAAAATAATAACATACTATTTCGAGTTATGGATGTTTTATTAACACGAGGCAATACATGTTTGTTAATTTTTGATATCGGATGTAAACTCATTTAAAAACGTAATAAATAATTGCCGCCTTCACTTCACTCTTCGCGAGGCGACGTGCGATAAATTTTGACAAGTTTGCATTCAGGTCGAGGTCACCAAAAGCCAACTTTGATGTAGTTCCACTGTAGGTGGAAATTTTATCTATTAAAATCTCATTGCTGGCGTGTTCACCACACACACGTGTTCACCACGGTTGGTATGTAAAGCTAACATTTATGTCATAGGCTTTTTATATATAGTAGAATTAGGGCTGGGCAGTTTTTTGGTTTTCCGGTTTCGGTTCTGCAAAAACCGCCCGAAGGGCTTTAGTGTGCTTGTCAGGGCTGGGAGGAGTTAGCGTTTCAAACGTTAACGTGTTAAATTATTTTAACAACGTTAAGAAAATTTAACCAAGTTAATAACGTTTAACTTTGAAGATTATGGTGGTATAATATGTAGCATTGCGTCGTTATCGTGTGTGTACCCAAGCCTGATCGCGCGTGTCGATGACGTCGAATTTTACGCCATTTGACGAAATTGAAGAACACGAATAATTAACTGTCCGTCAATTATAGACGACCAATTGACTTGGTGGAGAGACCACGAAGTCCTCCCAACGCTGGCGAAGTTGGTCCGCCGATATTTGGCGATGCAGCAATATCAGCTTCATCCGAACGCCTATTTTCCATGAAAGGACTGGTATTCGAGCAACGGTGGATGTCTCTTTCTGTGGATACGGCCGCAGCGATTATATTCTTAAATGAAAGCATCGCTGAATGCTAGAATTTACGATAACCTGCGAGAACTATATTAACTATTCGTCCCCTGAGTTCCAATGTGTTCTATGTGCCAGTAGGCACATAGAACACATTGGAACTCAAGGGACGAACTGTACGTAATAAAAATGGCCGGAGTTATTAAAACTTTGTTCTTTTTAACATTTAACGTCATTTAACTCGTTAACGCAGAATTATTTAACACGTTAACGTGTTAAGGAAAATTTTAACTCCTCCCAGCCCTGGTGCTTGTGCTGAAACTGATCAAACTATCTTACGGGGGGAGGGGGGGGGGAGGGGGGCTGGGCTAGCGATCCCTATGGACTCTCGTCATTTAGTCTATCCGGCTAAGCGGCGAATATGTCTCGTTCGGGTTGTCACATTTTCACCCTTACAGACTCGTCCACCGGACGTGCCAATAAGGGAGAAATGTGACAATGAGAACACACCAAGAATAGATGAACTTGATTCATTTGTTACCCTGATTTATGTTTTTTTTCCTTAGCAACTGATCCCATAGAACCCCTAAGAATGATCAAAGGGAAGTTAGGCTGAACCCAATGGAGATACTTACAAACATGGCTAGGGCTGCACGGTATACCGATAAATCGATATATACCGGTATTCAAACCAATATCGATTGCATACCGGTGTAATTACAAAAATATCGGTTTATCGTCATTATTTATTTATCATTTATTTATTGGTGTTTAAGGTCACATATTTCTGCACAATGGCTAATCATGACCACGACAGTTTTACGGGTGGAGGAAGCCGGAGTACCCGGAGAGAACCACCGAGCAACGGCGAGAAACTGTCAGCTCCCCAACCTACTAACTCCACACAAGCAGGGTTAGCATTGGTTGAAGACAGGTGCACCATCGACGTGCAGTACGCCTTAGTACACAGCGTCACCGTGCCCCCACGTGGGCAATGGGGGTGAAGTGTCTTGCCCAAGGACACAACGCGGTTGCCGCAGGTGGGAGTCGAACCGAGGACCTCTCGGCTTGCAGTCTGCACCTCTATCAACTGAGCCACCGCGCCCCCATTGTTTATTTACCCACAATTTAATTTTCAAGATGTCTTGAGTTTTTTTAACTGTAGCCCCGAATGAATAATATTATCCTTTATCCAAGGAATCGTCTGTTTGTGCCCTCGTAATATACCAATTCAGCAGTTGAAAAAATAATTTTCAAAAATTTCAACAAAACTATATCATGTGACCCCTCACTGGAACGAGCTCGTTGAGCTCGTTCCAATGAGTGGGTCACATGATATAGTTTTGTTGAAATCTTTGGGAAAAATCTGATGAATTAATTTTGAAAATAATAAATTTTGATATCGTCTGCGTTGGGTAAAGGTGTTTCGAACCGCATCATCAAGGCACGCTAATTCGTTCCGACTGTGATGCCACAAGTCTCGAAGTGGTACTTGTGTTCAAATATCTGAACAGTTCTCGATATACCGGTATACCGCGGTATTTTTTTGAATACCGATACCGGTATTCAGTTTTGAATATCGTGCAGTCCTAAACAGGACTTTTGTGGTCAGTGGCATCGTAAAACTATTGCGGATTTTTCCAAGGTAAGGAGCCTCATGTGTGATTTACTATCTGTTCTTAACACATAGAAAAACGGAACCTAAACCCAGTTGCTCGGCGCTGCTCGGTGGTCCCCTCCCCGTACTCCGATCTCCTCCACTCGTAAAACTGCCCGACACGAGGTGACCCTGACTGTCAAATGTGTCGTAAACCCCGATGAGCATAAACATACGAAGATGCAATATTCACATATTGAAGAGGTGTGAGGTTCGATTCGAGATTCGAAATCCTCTGCCTGATGCGACCGGCGTAAAAGGAATGGAAGTCCGTAGGAACGTTAATCCCTCTGGGCTATTATTCCGCGGAATTATAGTCCTAAGTCTAACATGTTTAGGAATAGTAGTCCGCCGGACTACTATTCCTAGAAATGTTAGACCAAGGACTATAATTCCGTGGAATAATAGTCCAGAGGGACTAATTTTCCTACGGACTTCCATTCCTGTTACACCGGGACTCGAATGGACTGAAATGTAAGATTCGCAGGGCCATGGACGCAAAAAACCCTCAAATTCACTCAAGTCCTTACGGGACAAATTATGTATACTTTTTACCTGTGTTAAAGTGCAATGTTACTTTAGCACAAGTTTAATGATGACATATTAACGCGACTTGGGTCATTCACGTCATTGTTAGTTATACTAATAGTAATAACATGCGTTTGTTTGACTTGTCGCTTTCATTATTCTCCAAGAATGAGTAATGGAATTCTTCTGTCTATACAACCAATGCACACTGAAGTGATTTTAAACACCAATTACAGACTGTTTAAATAAACCTTTGAACCGAATCACTCCTCCAATTTGCCGCTCCTCTCAACTCTGAATCATATAACCTTATACAGCATCACCTATCAAGACACTATAAGTAAACGACGGAGTTCAGCCATACAAACCTGTAGGGCTTTGGGATTACACTGTCATTCACCTTTCCGCTTTTATTCCAAAGTGCAAATATTTTAAGCCAAGATAATTCAGACACGATTTAGAAATAAGACGGCACGGAAACAGGTTACCATAACCTTTTGTGGAGGCAACAATTTTTCTCAGATTTGTTAAGCAAAAGAATGGAAGTGGTACTGACACGTATTCAATGTTAGTGTTAAAGATGGGATGAGCGTTTTTGAGCCCTCGGGTGCATTGTACAAGTTTCCTTATAAATTCAATAGGCCATGATGTGATGCACTGTTGGAAGGAGCTCAGAGAGCCCCTATCAAGTTTCCTTATAAATTCAATAGGCCATGATGTGATGCACTGTTGGAAGGAGTTCAGAGAGCCCCTATCAATAGTGTGTCACATCACAGTAGTTCGTTACCATAGTTGTAAATAGTAACGGTTTATATCATCGAAAAGCAGATCATGCTTCTTGGAAAGTTGTATATTTGTTTGAGATCTAATAATGTAGGAGAACGAAATGCATAAATTTGATTAATGCAAATTGAGCAGTTGAAAAAATTAAATTTTTCAAAATATTTCAACAAAACCATATCATGTGACCCCTCTTTGGAACGAGCTCGTCGAGCTCGTTCCAAAGAGGGGTCACATGATATGGTGTTTTTTAAATGTTTTGAAACAATTAAAAAAAATGATATTTAAAATAATAAATTTTGATATCGTCTGCGTTGGGTAAAGGGTTAAGCCTTATATGTCGAAGTGTAAACCCTACCTATTGCTATTTTAAAGCATAATAACACTCAAAATATTACAGAAAGGGGGGGGGGGGGGCGTGACAACCGTTACTTATTTCCACTTCCTTATTTGACATTCGTCCACTCGTAACGGTGTTAAAAATGTGTTTGAGTCAAACAAACAACATCAAAAGCGTGAAACGCTCTCGCTGATGAAGTCGTTAATTTTGTGTAAAAATTGTAGAAAACATCTCGTTTAGAAATATGTAAACATGTATACTATTACATTTAAAATGGTTCCACGCCACAAAAATAGAAATCTGGTTACTGAGATAAGATCGACTAAGTTCGAATGTGATCAATATAGCAGAACTGAAGTGGCTTTTTTCTAAATTGTCCAATAAAAATATTCAACTTCAAAAAATTTGAATTTCCACTGCCAATGTAACATTCTGCAACTTCACGTTTCTTTTTCTGGAGTGCACTCGAAAGGGCTCCGCCCTCTTAGATTCCCCATTTATCATACCATTTTTTATGACGTTTTGTTCAGTCCAGCATATTTTAATTTACACAAAAATTATGAACTACGTGGGCAGTGATTCTTTTCGAAATTAAGGAAAGGTTTACACGTCGGCCATACCTGCGCGTTGAGCGCCCGCTTCCAACGAGCGCTCAACACGCAGCTATGGCCGACGCGAGACGTATTGTTGGGGAGCGTCCTCTCGTCGTAGTGGGTCCAGGTCTCCAGTTTGTGGAACCTATTTAAATTTAGTACCTAAAGCTTATGAAAAAGGGTTGGCGTTGTTCACTCGGCGAGTTGCACTCCACTAAAATGGGTTTAGTGCGGATAGGAATACATGAGGGTGCTCGGTGTGGTGGGTATGTGTGGAGATCAATCCATTCCCGGTCTTGAAATTACAGGCGAAAGGAGTTCGTACTCACACAAACGTGGGGGAAAAAATACCTGCGTTCCCACAGGAAAGCACCTCATGAGGAAGAGGAGTTTGACGAAAACTTTTCAAACGTTTCAAATGATGCCCCTCCCACCGATTGAACCCCAGAGATCCGTTCGCTGAATCGTCCTTGTGCAACCAGCGACCATTTTGGGGAATCTGTTGTCTCAGGTCTGGGGTGGTTTCGATGTAATCCATATTGTAGACTCTGGGTTCAAGATGTTAACCTCAAGTCGACAACACGCAAGCAGAACATATATCTCTAAATTGTATTCCTATTACACCAAATTACTTGGCTATGGAATGATTCAAGTCGATCGATAACATCACTTCAACGTCAGAAATGTTGACAGATTGGGAAAATCAAGGTAAAAATCACATATTACCACTAATAGAATTTTAAGTACTCCCATTTCAGGAATAATGCTTTTGATATAAATTGCAGTCACTGAACATGTAGCACTCAATCTCGCAAACGGGCAAGACACCCAGCGCTTGATGTACGAACAAAATTCAATAATAAATGGAATTTACATTTCTTTTTCGAAACATTATTTCTGCAGCATTGCTTTATATTTTAGACCAACCTCTGCCAAACGATGCGCGTTCAAGAATAGGTTAACGCTCTGTTACAAGCAGCATTTTTCCCAAAATGTATTTAGGAATTCAAGCAAGTCAATCTTGTTTTGCAGAATAAAACGAACTCTTTAATAGTTGTATTATGGGAAATATCTGCAGCTCTAACGCTTCATATTTCGACATCTCTGTTTGGGGGTTAAAGATGAACGTGACCGTTAATTAACAGAACATAATGGAGGTTCGGATCTAGCTCCCAGGATTTGTCGAACTCCCACACACTCAACTGGTTGCATACACCTTGCAACCTAAGATTTTCGACGAAGCAGGAACATTCAAGAAGCGATAAAGTTCGACAATTCAGTAATAAAACCGAAGGAAGTACCACCAGGTGCTCGCAGCTGTACTCTTGAGCGAAACTTATACCCCGAAGTCTGTTTACATTTCAAATGAAAACACTGACATTTCAAGTGTTGTAAAAATTATTGAAGACTATAAAAATAGTGACATGGCTTGAGGTTAACATTGCAGATTGTTTCCAAGAGGAACCAATGTTCCAAGGGGAGGCAATCTGCAATATTATCCTCAAGCCAGGTCTATTTTTACTTTTATCTAACAAGCAACTTAATTTGCACCCAAAAACTCGTGTTATCAGCCCCCTCCCCCACCCTTCCATTGTTCCGATTCCATATCACATATATGCATTGTTACAACGCATTAAAATATGAAATTCTAAATTTTGACCAGTTCCAACCCAATTTAAACTGAAAAACAGGGGAAACGGGCTTTATGTAACTGGATTGTTTGGTAAATGTATTATCATGACCAAATGCATGTACCGTAATTTGTATCAGATTCTCGGTCGTGTTTACAATCGGATCACAACTCGCCCGGGCGAGTTGTGATCCGATTGTAAACACGACCGACAATCTGATACAAATTACAGGACATGCAGATGGTCATGGTAATGTATACTTATTATACCGAATGATTTTATTCAGCCCCTCCCCGGGTAGATGAATATGAAAAAAACTGATATCCAACAACTTTACAGTAGTACTTGAGCACTTGATTCCATGTTTGACTCAAGAGTTTCAACTAACCAGGAGACAATATTGAATGAAGGAACCTTGAATAAATTAATTTGAGTGGTTAAACCTTGGTTTATGTGGTTAATATAAGTCGTTAAATTCAATGATCGTCAATCTGAAAGAATTCATCATGGAAGCTTCTTCTTCGGTCGCTCTCGGTATCATTTTCGGAGAACCTCGCCTCGAGTGGGAGACATTGCCAAAAATATCACACAAGAATATTACCCGCGAAGAGAATATTGCAGAATAGCAAAGCAAATCGAATGGGAGCTTACAATAGGCTAATAATTCAAAATACTTGCTGTTTATTTATTGAAGATATCTTTTAGCAGACGCCTGGCCAAAACAACGCATTCTTTTTTAAGAACGTAATCGTAACCTATAAGAGGCTGTGTTAGCTACTCGGACCCTTAACGTATCCTTTATATCGGGTTATGGACAGGGATACATGGAATCTTCAACTCACCAACGGTTTTGTCCATACCTAGTTCAATAGTGGTGTTTCCTAAATTTAATTGTAAACATGCGGTTCCTTGGAGGTCCCCTACTTATCTTTAACAAGCTGACAACGTCGATTCTCCACCGACAACAGTAAATGAATTACAGTTTCAAAAGATCTTTGGTTGGAGACATGTGGAAATCAAAGCGAAAGGCTAAGTGGCGTCATATATCCGTTCAAAAAACTGAATATGGAAGTCAAATGTTATAATACAAAATTGAAGATAAAATTGTAAATCCAACTAAGGTCTGGGCCTACAGCGCCAACCCTCGTGTCCTTGCAGTACTGGCGGCTTTGCCTTTATTGAGCTACTAAGTTTTACAAGCTCTCAAACCACCAGTCAAAATTTTAAACGAACCTGACGCTGCTATGGCATGGCACCAGTCTAGCCCTTAAAAAGCCTACATTGTATGGCCTATTTTTGGATTCGATGTGATGAAATATTTCAGGTGGTCGGAAAAGCGAACCGGAACGGTTCGCTTTGCCGACCAAATAAAGTATTTCACCCGATTGAAATTAAAAATACCATATTGTCTGGAAATTAACGCAAGAAACACTTTCAATCGAGATTTTGTTGGACCGAATCTTTGTTGATAATGTCGTGAAGCGTGTACTGTGGGGAAAATTAGCTCACTCAAAGCGCTTGTTAACTTTTGTACATTTATTCACATTTAGCGGCGGAATAATCAACCGACCTTCGTTCTCAGCCGGTTTAGCCAGACTATTGGCCACAAGAAATTAACAACATTACATACAAAACAATTACTCATAACAACGTTGGATAAACATAACTCCAAAACAGAAATTAAACCTTTTATAAATACAAGATTTGCCAAGCAGCGTGCAGCAGTTATCTGAAGAACTAATCAGCGATTATCTACGGCGGCCCATACCTGACATGCATTATTATTTTTTTTTTAAATTTTCACCATGGTGCAAATTACTTTTCACCATGGTGCAAATTACTTTTCACCATGGTGCAAAGTACTCTTCACCATGGTGCAAATTACTTTTCACCATGGTGCAAATTACTTTTCACCATGGTGCAAAGTACTTTTCACCATGGTGCAAATTTCTTTACACCATGGTGCAAATTACTTTTCACCATGATGGAAAGTACTTTTCACCATGGTGCAAATTACTTTTCACCATGGTGCAAATTACTTTTCACCATGGTGAAAATTACTTTTCACCATGGTGCAAAGTACTTTTCACCATGGTGTAAAGTACTTTTCACCATGTGATAGTGGGGGGACCTAGTAGCCACTAGGGTCGCCCTCAAGCTTCGGTGCGGTCATCTAACAGCGGTGCGAGATGTGGAGGGCCATGGTAGCCCATCCCTATAAGCCCGGTCCCGGGGGGGGGGGCGCTGTTGCTTGGTGATATGAGCTGGATTTAAAGAGAGCACCATCAGTTCGTGTCCAGATTGATCACGGAGTGCCATGAACCATAATTTACCATATCTCAGCGCAGCTGCTTCCACTTTGATGGACAGTCCTATATCCAAACATTGGGAGCTGCCATGGGCAGTAAGGCCAGTCCTGAAAAAGCCGATATCACGGCCCATGCCTGGGAGACCACACCACTTCCAATGGGCCAGAGCAAAATCCACAAATGGCTCCGATATCGTGATGATACCGTTATCATCTGGACGAGATCCGAAGCGTACCTGCATAGCTTAATGGAAAGAGCTAACCAATCACACACGACATTTCGCTTTGTTTATGAAGCCTCGACCACCGAGGTCACGTTCCCTGATATCGAGATTTACAAAGGTGATCGGTTCCAAGCCACCGGCGTTCTGGATGTGCTTCTCCACATCAAAAGAACGGAGACATTCCAATACCTCCACCGCCAATCCGCTTACACCCCCCCCCCCCGCCACTTCCAGGGGTTTCATCAAGAGTAAACTGGCGCGCTTTATACGCAACACATCTGAAACACGCTATACATACCACAAAGAACAGTTTGTGAATAAAAGCCTACCGCGGGGTTACACCTTGCAGGAAATTGAACCTGTACTACGACCTTCAACCCGTACATTTCAACATCAAGAAGGCACTCCTAAACTATTGGGAACTCATATCCAGCAGTACCACACTGCGTAGAATATGCGTAGAATATTCCCGGAGCTTCCAATTCTGGCTTTCAAACGCGGCACAAACCTTAATGACACCCTAGTATGTGTCCAACTACCGCCTACAAGGCATAGTGTCGGAGAGACCCGACCACCGACCATCCGGTCTCCCACTGGCAGTACAACCCACCACAATTAACCGGCACCAACCTACGGTCTACTTGCCCCCCCCCCCTCCCCACACTCACACACATGGGGCTGGGCACATTTACTACAGACAATTAACTATCTGAACGCATGATCATACCACCTGCTACCCATCACAATTCGCATCCTCCTACGAGGATAGAGCATCTTGGATGAGCATCTACCGTGTCCTCTTACCTTGACACCAATACCTATAGCGGCGCTATCTCTATCACGTCCGCCACGGACTGATTTATACCCGGTTCACCTAGGCATACTAGAATCATTATGCCGCCACTAGATCATATCAAACCTAGGGGGGGAAGCTTTGAGGGAACAGAGAACGAAGCACGCCCTCGATTGGATTAAACATGTCCAATCACCTGACTGGACCTAAGGCACTCGCCCTCCACCCACCGCGGGCATTCCTGACGAACAGGAGCTTGACGCACAGTTGTTTGATCAGGTGGAGAAGTATAAACAGGCGATCAAAGACACCATTGTGAACCACCTTAAGCAGTGGGCTGCCAAAGACCCTGTTGACCTGCACACCGGCAGTAGTGACGATCAGAAGATTGCGGACATGGCTGCCAAGATTTCACTGCTGCCAAGATAACAGCAGTTATCTGAAGGACTAATCAGCGATTATCAGCTTATGCAACACTGTAATTACTGCATAAGCCAGTTTATAACAATAACAGTACCATCAGACATGTTTGTTGACTAAAATCAGACATGTTCGTTTACTAAGATCAGACATGTTTGTTTACTAAGATCAGACATGTTTGTTTACAAAAATCAGACATGTTTGTTTACTAAAATCAGACATGTTTGTTTACTAAAATCAGACATGTTTGTTAACTAAATTTTACCATTTCAAAACTCATAACAATTGTAGTATTATAATTGCGCCACGTAATTCCAATAATTGTGTTTGTATCTTGCTGTTTTCCAGGTGAATTAAATACTAATTGATTAGGATATCTATAAATCGAGCAAGAAAGAATATCCGTGCATTTTTGTGAGTAAATGGACACCACCTTACATAAACGGTAGTCAGTGCGCAAACTCTATGAAAAGTTGCTTGCCAATTTTATACATATAATTCTACTATGAAACTCCCCGCATCCACAATGTACAGTACAGGTAACATTACAGTTAAAACTAGAAGTCCTGTCATGAAATGCGCACAAATAGCACGTTAATTTGCGCGTTAATCCACGCGTTATGACCATAATAATGCTATCAAATTCTGTACATATGGCCTGTGCACAAGCAATGTTTCAGCCAATGGACCTCCGGGTAACCAGGAGGTCCATTGGCAGAAACATTGCTTGTGCTTGCTAAAGAGTAGTATGTAATGTGGTTTTGAGGGACAGGTTGCAGGACCTCGGTGCAGGACCTCGGAAGTGACGTCATGTCACGTGACCTAGTGGCGCCATGTTGTGTTGTCATGGTAACCCGCGTGAGCGGCCATGTTGTGACGTCATCTCCATAGTGATACGTGGTGTTAGTGCGCATGCGCAGCGCGTGTTGTTAGGGTGACACGTGTTTCCGTCGTCCATTTTGTATACTGGAGGCCGCCATCTTGGTTTCTATGGTAGCACGTGATTGCTATGTTACCAATGGCTTCTAACAAGACAGGGGTATGTTCGGGGGTGTGTTCGATTGTAGAAGAGTAAATCTAATTACCACAAACAACCCGACAATCCCTCCAAATCACCAAAATCCTCCCGAAATCACCGAAATTGACTTTATTTCCCCAATTTATCGGCTTAGCACGTAGTGCTATAGTACTAAGGGGTACAAGGGGTGCATTCGATTGAACAGGAGTAATGTTCTGGATTAGAATTCTCCCAGAATCCCTTTTTGGATCCGTATCCCATGACGTTTTTCCCATTAAAAGACAGGTTCCTTTGGTAATTACCCAGAATTCTCCGCTTCAATCTATATATGCAATAGTTTTCGTCTATCTGACCCTGTTCCTTTGTTCTAGAGTATACTCCAGTAGCGTAGAAGAGCCTATTAGTTGGAACAGTTTACCTTATTATTACTATAATTACCTATTCTGGTCTATTCTTGTTAGTTCTGACCCTATTCCAAGTACTTTTGTTGTTTCATTTATCTAGATTATAACTAACCAATCAGATTGCTGGATTTTCCATAACCTGTATGCAGAGTTATCTCCCTTCTGCATAATAAAAGCCTATATCCAATGGCAATATCCCCAGGCACCCCAATTTTAGCACCCCTTTTTTGAAAACACCTGTGGCTATGGAATCCCTTTTTTGTCATATGTGCTTATGTGAAAAAGCACAATGTGACACAATATGCCCTATCACATAGGCACATGCTTTATGTGCCGATATGTGCTTATGTGAAAAGGCACAATGTGACACAATATGCCCTATCACATAGGCACATACGGGCATTTGATGATACCTATGGCCTGGTATTGTATTATTTGAGGATACCTATCAAGGATACCTACTGGAGAATCCTTTTTTGTCATGTGTGCTTATGTGAAAAGGCACAATGTGACACAATATGCCCTATCACATAGGCACATGCTTTATGTGCCGATATGTGCTTATGTGAAAAGGCACAATGTGACACAATATGCCCTATCACATAGGCACATACGGATATTTGATGATACCTATGGCCTGGTATTGTATTATTTGAGGATACCTATCGAGAATACCTACTGGAGAATCCCTTTTTGTCATATGTGCTTATGTGAAAAGACACAATGTGACACAATATGCCCTATCACATAGGCACATGCTTTATGTGCCGATATGTGCTTATGTGAAAAGGCACAATGTGACACAATATGCCATATCACATAGGCACATACGGGTATTTGATGATGCCTATGGCCTGGTATTGTATTAATATGAGGATACCTATCGAGGATACCTACTGGAGAATCCCTTTTTGTGATATGTGCTTATGTGAAAAGGCACAATGTGACACAATATGTCCTATCATATAGGCACATACAGGTATTTGAGGATACCTATGGCCTGGTATTATATTATTTGAGGATACCTATTGAGAATACCTATCGAGGATACCTTTTGGTGAATCCCTTTTTTGTCGCATTAGGCTATGTAAAAGCCCTCAATGTGTCTAATGTAGTCTTACCAACCGCTTCCATCTTGTTGCCAAAGCTCCAAGGCTATTACAGGTCTATGGCCTATCTGTCCTATCATTAGCTTCTACAACAGTCTTGTTCCATTGCGGCCTTGTACCAGTACTATTGCCTTCTGTTATTCTGCCCCACATCTCATCCATTACTTCCTAGCTATACCTATATCAGACTCGACTATAACATTGATCAAGGTTGAATCAGATTTCCCCTGTATACATATAAGGCATTCCGTTATTGAGATTCCTAGCCGAGTCCGTAAAATTTGGATTCCGTGTTTTAACATCGTCCACTCGAGGGTATGGAAAGGGATTGATAACAACCAATTCAACAATGACTACAAGACTCTGAACAGATACAACCAGTCACTACAAAACAACGAAGTAAACATAACAAAGTGAAAGAATGTCAAACTAGTCGGACTGGTCGAACAAGTTTGACAGACTTAACAGAACAAAGTGAACAAAGATCCAACACAACTAAGATCGAACTGATCAAAACAAAGTGACGAAAATCGAACTGAACAGATACAAGACAACTGTTCGAATGAAGTGAACGAAGAGCTAACAGAACCAAGATCGAAGTGAATTGACCATAACAAAGTTTTCACCTGAATAAACTATAATCCCTAAATATAACCCAATGTTAACCCCCTTGAATTGAACAAACCTGAATGAACCCTTTGAAGTGAATAGAGTTTTCAACTGAATGAACTTTATGTAATTAAAACCCCTTTGAACTGTTTGAATGAACTTTATTTTTTAACCATAACTTTAAGGAAGGTATTAACACCCCTTTGAACTGAATGAACTATATATAATATAAATAAATAATAACACCTTTTTGAACTGACTGAATTTTAAACTTAATGAACTACAACCCAGTGAACTGAATTCTTCTAATAGGGAAGGGAAATACCCTCGAGTGGACGATGTTAAAACACGGAATCCAAATTTTACGGACTCGGCTAGGAAATTCAATAACGGAATGCCTTATATGTATACAGGGGAAATCTGATTCAACCTTGATCAATGTTATAGTCGAGACTGATATAGGCATAGCTAGGAAGTAATGGATGAGATATGGGGCAGAATAACAGAAGGCAATAGTACTGGTACAAAGCCGCAATGGAACAAGACTGTTGTAGAAGCTAATGATAGGACAGATAGGCCATAGACCTGTAATAGCCTTGGAGCTTTGGCAACAAGATGGAAGCGGTTGGTAAGACTACATTAAACACATTGAGGGCTTTTACATAGCCTAATGCGACAAAAAAGGGATTCACCAAAAGGTATCCTCGATAGGTATTCTCAATAGGTATCCTCAAATAATATAATACCAGGCCATAGGTATCCTCAAATACCTGTATGTGCCTATATGATAGGACATATTGTGTCACATTGTGCCTTTTCACATAAGCACATATGACAAAAAGGGATTCTCCAGTAGGTATCCTCGATAGGTATCCTCAAATAATACAATACCAGGCCATAGGTATGTCACCAAATACCCGTATGTGCCTATGTGATAGGGCATATTGTGTCACATTGTGCCTTTTCACATAAGCACATATCGGCATAAGGCATGTGCCTATGTGATAGGGCATATTGTGTCACATTGTGCCTTTTCACATAAGCACATATGACAAAAAGGGATTCTCCAGTAGGTATCCTCGATAGGTATCCTCAAATAATACAATACCAGGCCAAAGGTATCCTCAAATACCCGTATGAGCGTATGTGATAGGGCACATTGTGTCACATTGTGCCTTTTCACATAAGCACATATCGGCACATAAAGCATGTGCCTTTGTGCTTTTTCACATAAGCACATATGACAAAAAAGGGATTCCATAGCCACAGGTGTTTTCAAAAAAGGGGTGCTAAAATTGGGATTCCTGGGGATATTGCCATTGGATATAGGCTTTTATTATGTAGAAGGGAGATAACTCTGCATACAGGTTATGGGAAATCAAGCAATCTGATTGGTTAGTTATAATCTAGATAAATGAAACAACAAAAGTACTTGGAATAGGGTCAGAACTAACAAGAATAGACCAGAATAGGTAATTATAGTAATAATAAGGTAAACTGTTCCAACTAATAGGCTCTTCTATGCTACTGAAGTATACTCTAGAACAAAGGAACAGGGTCAGATAGACGAAAACTATTGCATATATAGATAGAAGCGGAGAATTCTGGGTAATTACCAAAGGAACCTGTCTTTTAATGGGAAAAACGTCATGGGATAGGGATCCAAAAAGGGATTCTGGGAGAATTCTAATCCAGAACATTACTCCTGTTCAATCGAATGCACCCCTTGTACCCCTTAGTACTATAGCACTACGTGCTAAGCCGATAAATTGGGGAAATAAAGTCAATTTCGGTGATTTCGGGTGGATTTTGGTGATTTGGAGGGATTGTCGGGTTGTGTGTGGTAATTAGATTTACTCTTCTACAATCGACACACCCCCGAACATACCCCTGTCTTGTTAGAAGCCATTGGTAACATAGCAATCACGTGCTACCATAGAAACCAAGATGGCGGCCTCCAGTATACAAAATGGACGACGGAAACACGTGTCACCCTAACAACACGCGCTGCGCATGCGCACTAACACCACGTATCACTATGGATATGACGTCACAACATGGCCGCTCACGCGGGTTACCATGACAACACAACATGGCGCCACTAGGTCACGTGACATGACGTCACTTCCGAGGTCCTGCACCGAGGTCCTGCAACCTGTCCCTCAAAACCACATTACATACTACTTATGAGTAACCAGGAGAACCATGCGGGCTTTGGATGCCATTCGATATGGCAACTGCGCGCAATTCCAACGAGCTATTAAGCCTAGATAAGCGCACATTTCGTGACAGGACTTCTAGTTTTAACTGTATTTATAACTTAACACTCCACCTAATATAATCGTCATTACCGAGCAACTCCGTTCACATATTGACCATTAAAATAATATTTTCAACCTGTGCCTCCGAAACATAACTAATGATCCCCTTCTTCTAGTTCGTACCGGAGATTATAAGCGGTGTTTTGGAGGCAAGCATGAAATTTGTTAGTTATTGCAAAAGAAAAAAAAACAAGTGTCGCTTTCTGGTAAGGGTTTAAAATCATCAAAATTAAATTTTACTGCACGAATTTGAAATCAAGGGACATAATATTATTAAGTGTTCTAAAATAAAGTTGAAAAAATGTGTGAAAATCCAACACCGTACACCGTTGCATTTTAATTGGCATTCTCGACAAATATTTAACGTTATGACGTTTTTCCTACCGAGGGTCGAAAAACATCCATATTGAATTTCATACCGGAAATATGACGTCAACAGCGTCGGAGGTACACACACACCTTTATGACAGCCCTACACTAGGGCTCTGCGAATCGCATATTTTCGAATCTCGAATCGAATCGGGTCTATTATTCGAAATCGAATCGAATACAGGCGTCTTAAAGATGACCGATTGAGTGATGGGGTTCGGGGGGATGGAGGGGGGGGGGGGCGGTAAATCTGAGTTGTTCCAAA
This sequence comes from Pictodentalium vernedei, assembly GCA_031216915.1. Taxonomy (NCBI): domain Eukaryota; kingdom Metazoa; phylum Mollusca; class Scaphopoda; order Dentaliida; family Dentaliidae; genus Pictodentalium; species Pictodentalium vernedei. The sequence continues at coordinate 130,449,127 of CM062297.1, forward strand.
TGTTATATGACTCAATTCCCGACTTATAAAATATTCCAACCATATCATCAAGGCATGCTTGATGATATACAGTACGTGGAGAGTGGATTGTAACTAAATCACCCGCGGAGTGGAGTTATCACACAAACTATAACTTTCAAATTTTGTATATATCGACAAAAAACACAAGCAGTGTTTCACCCAATGGACCTCCGGGTTAAACCCGGAGGTCCATTGGCTAAAACTTTGCTGCTGTTGGTTATGCTTTGCAAAAAAATATTGCTCGGGTGGAATCTCCACTCTGCGGGTGATTTAGTGATAATACACTCTCCACGTACTGTAGTTGGAATATTACCAGATAAGGATTTTTGTTCAAAAACAGAAATGGGTGTGAGAAGTACCTTTACTGGGCACTGCACTGAGCGAGGCGCTAGAAACGGTGAGCTGATCGTCGACATTGCTTGGAAACATAAAATTTTCTTTCAGCAGTGAGACTGGAATTAGCAGATGGCTTTTATGTTAACATAGCGGAAATTATACTAGGCTTTTATTTTCAAAATTACTTCTGTACGATATATATCTCAGCTATACGTTTTTTGAGTCGACGAAGATGACCGATACCAAACGAAATTCCAGTGAAAAAGATTAGAAGGAAAACGAATCGGGCAGCCGATTTCGAATCGAACCGAACACCAACTTAAGATTCAAAATCGAATCGAAGCTTCGCATCCTACCCCCCCTCCCCCCCCCCCCCCAAAAAAAAATACAAAACGAAAAAAACAAACAAACAAACAAAACCAACGAAACATAGCACTTAATTTATATCACAGGCAGCTAAATGAATAACTTCCAACTTCTATCCAAATTGCCTGAAAATTGTTGGCGCTGTGACGTAATTGCCTTCGGTGGGTCAGAAAACGTCAAAATTAAATTTCACTGCCCGAAGTCAAATTCTTAGGACACTTTAGAACTCGCGGTCCCAAATATAAAGTTAAAACGAATTTGAAAATGAGACTTAACCCTTTACCTAACATGAAAAGCAGACGACACTTGCAAACAAACTACTTGAATAACTATTTTTTTTTCATTTTTTGTCTCAAAAACATAGGTTATGACCCCTCATTGGAACGAGCTCGACGAGCTCGTTCCAATGAGGGGTCATAACCTATGTTTCTGAGACAAAAATGAAAAAAAAAAAAAAAATAAAAATAAAAAATAATACCCTCCCTCCCTCACCGATTCAAAAAAAAAAAATTGCCTGAGAATCAATTAATTTATTTTTTGTGGCTTTATCAGCATGAAATGTTTTTTTTTCTGATTAGCAAAATTGGCCGAAACAAATAGCAATGGCGTAGGATCTTTCAACACATGCAGGTGACAATGGCTTGCTCTCTTCTTTCCTTTTTGTGGTACATTGCACACCCAGGGGCTAAGAATAACCTTCGACCTCGACTGGATAACCACCACGCAGGAATCTCAGTTTTAAGATGTCAAGCTACCTTTTAGTTTGTATTCTATGCTAGGAGGTGGAACAAAATCTGTTCTCTTGTACAACATCCAGGGTCCAGGAGATTTATTAACAAGATGTCTGTTCTGATCCCTTCGCCTTTCGCCTCATGGTTTAAATCCGACATCCAGATATTAAGTATACATGTAGCCCGAAATAACCTTCGTTTCAGCTTCCATCCTGGATTTTTGTATAAAGTTTGTCTTTGACCTACAACGGGCTATATAAAGCTGATATTACATTGTTTCAAATTCCAAGCTGAAAATTAAAAGTGATGGATGTATTTGTATTGTAGGGTTCTAATCCCATATGTTAACCCTTTACCTAACGAATCGACCGCACCCTCCCGCGTAATTTGCAAATAAAGCATTATAAAAAAATATAGCCTGAAAGAAAATCAGAAAGACCATATCATGTGACCCTTCATTGGAACGAGCTCGTCAAGCTCGTTCCAAAGAGGGGCCATGCACATGATATGGTTTTATTGAAATGTTTTGAAAAAGTTCAAAAGGCATTAATTAAAATACAAAATTTTGTTTTCCCGTGTGTTGGGTAAAGGGGAACAAGATGGCGTTTCAAATGGCTTCAAGACGTATACTTCGGTTCCGCATATATCTCAGAAACATACATTGATCTTGATCGAGAAATAATTTGCCTGCAGTGCCGCAGTAGATGACATCATGAAGACAAGGCTGTTCGTTCGAAAGTTAGGGTGACCTAACCCAGCCTACTCATTCTCACCTTTCACTTCCACATTCTGCCTTTGTACTTTGACAGGCACATTTTCTCCCCCCCCCCCCCCCCCAACTTCCTGTGCAAGATATGCGTGTCCCATGTGAGAAGGCCATGTGAGATAGACATCTATCTCACATGACCCACGTGACCGGCTTATTAGCATATTTAATGAGCTCAAGACTATTCAATCACGTTCTTCTGTAAACAAACAACATGGTGTCACGTTTCGAAAATATTAGGCATTAGGAAAACAGAAATAAAAACGCAGACCGCAAAACCAAATGACATTTGACTTTTTCATATTTTGGGTGAACGCCGTTACAAGTGGAGAGAGTTGCACGAAATTCCCGTCTAATAAATATGCAAATACATTGCAAAATTCATAATATGACGTCATCGGAATGTGTCAATGTTCATTTCGCTACAAATCTTTAACACCGGTGTTGGGATATAATTTCGTGATATATACCTATACAGAACTTTTGTGTGCTCTTTTCGATAAGCAAATCATTTTTTTTCAGAAATGGACAAAAAAATTGTTTGATTTAGCTGCACGTGCCCCTGGATTACTTTTGATGACGTAAGAGTGTTTTGGTGGGGGAGAAAAATTATACCCGATGGGGGTGGGTGTGAGATGGGGACATCTCACCTTCGGGACAAGATATTTGGTCCAGACACTCTGCAAGCCTCGTGTCTAGCCCAAAGATTTCCCCATCTGACACCCTCACCCATCAGGAATAATAGTAGTCTCACATTAACTCCTATTCTGGTTCTTTATCCAAAATTAAATCTATGGAAAGTAAGTTATTGGAGCCCCAATTGAAATAATTTAGTGCATCTCAAGAGAAAGTTGCCCTTACATTTCAGTCAGTTTTTTTTAACACCCGATAAATGACAGTTTTATGCATTAACTCTATCAGCTCTCCACACAATACCAGTTTTTCACCACACAATATCAGTTCCTAATTTATAAGAACACTCCGAGCCTTCCTTTTATTGGGAATTTTTATAATCAGTAGAGAAACAATAATTTAGAATTATAAGGCGTAATTTATTTTGTGGTTGTCTGACAACTTATTTCTTCAGGTACTGCAATAAATTAAAAATTATAACGTAGAATAGTCGCTGTTATTGGTACGAGTAGCTGAGTTTTTTTTTCCACGTCAAGTCAATGTTTTTCCAGTGAGTCAAAAACCTGCGTTAGCTCTTTCCAAAAGATGAATACAGTAAAACCTATCTTGAGAGACCACTGTCTTGAGAGACCACTTGTCTTGAGAGGAGACCACATCTGCCAGGCACCGATTGGTTTTACTCTATAATGGACCTGCTATGGGAAACCACCTGTCTTGAGAGACCACCTGTCTTGAGAGACCACCTTTCTTGAGAGACCACTGTGACCTGGCACCAACTTGTATTTTTATGCCATAATGGACCTGCATTGAGACCGCCCCTTTGAAGACTGAAACCATGACAAAAACTTTTTACCTGTTCTGGAATTGGAAAATCCAGTGCGGTTATACTAACATAATTAAAAGTATTAAAAGCTCTTAATTGGGTTTCAATTGCTATTCAGTTACATAACTCATTAAAGATTGAGATGTTTTTATAAGAACCCTGTGAAAAGATTAGGATTATTGCTGAATAAACAATTTCATACATACCTGAAATGTGACAGATAGGATTATAAAAATAAATTTGTGTTGAAAATCTTCAATTTATTTTTATAATTTTTATAACAGTCCATTTCAATTTGTTACAAAAACTTCTTAAAAATGAACAACTACAAAGTAATTACAAAAATCCATTCTTCTCCATTTCTGAATTTTGTGGTTGATTATTCACCGACTTGAGAAAACCTGAAACCTGTTATGAGAGACCACCCGTCTTGAGAGACCACTTTTGTGTGGCTCAACGGGCGGTCTCTCAAGACAGGTTCTACTGTATTGCGATTTCAGAAGAAAATAAAAACTCCCCACGTGATCAGGTTTATTGTAGACATATACACACACTTTCATGAGATGAAACATTCTCGGCAGACGTCTCACTTCCCAAGAAAAATAAACCTGAGCAAATATGGAGCGACATCTTCCATTTACCAGTTGCCCATCCAACAATGTCGACAGATATTAACCAACATCCATTCAACGCAATAATACGGAAACGTATTAGGGATATGATTTGAAAAAAATAAATTCACAATTTTAACATTTAACGTCAAAATTTTGTCTTTTAAACTCAATTTTTTTTTACTTTTAAATCAAAGGTTTAAAGTGCGCTGGTCTCTCATGCCAGAGGTCTCGGGATCGATCCCCGGTCGGGGAAAGTTCTCGAGGTGTCCGAACACTCTCTGTCAGCATCAATTGTGGGGTCGATGCCGTCACAGCGTACAGAAATAAAGGGCTGCTTCTATCACCTCACCCAGTCTACGTGGAGGAAGATACAGGAACTTGGACTCGTGACAAATTACAAAGAGGATAACGAATTCCGCCACTTTTGTGGAATGTTAGACGGTGTTGCTTTTCTCCCAGTGGATAATGTGCCGGAAGGCTTAGAGTATTTGAGAAGCATTTCGCCCCCAGAGGCTATGGATCTTTTAGATTACTTTGACAGTACTTATGTGTCTGGAACGTATAGAAGAGTCTGTGGGGATAATAATACAGTTAGACTGAGGAGGTGTCCTCCACTGTTTCCCCCAGCCTTGTGGAATGTGCACACTTCAACCACAGAAGGTAACCCACGTACAAATAATATTAGTGAAGCCTGGAACAATAAGTTTTTCACATGGTTGGACATAAATGTAATTCCTCTAAAATTTAAGAATGGCAGCACCAAGAACAGAACCACAAGATAGCACGAAACATTATTGTCTTTTTTACCTACTGATAAAAATATCATTGTCTTTTTTACCATTGTCTTTTTTACCATTGTCTTTTTTACCTTGTCTTTTTTACCATTGTCTTTTTTACCGTTGTCTTTTTTACCGGCTACCACAGCGTACAGTCCTATCGGGTGGGGACGTAAAATGGCTCTCCTCTGTGCGGAGAGAGACACACTCCGTGCAGGCTGAATGTCCCTTCGTAGTATTCGAGAAGAGCTAGGCCACGAAGTTGACGCTATGAACGTCATCTCACACACCTACCTCACACCAACGCCATTGGGCCAAGGAGAGGCGTTAATATAAGTTGCATAACTTGTTCGCCAATCCTTTTAAAACAAATAAGATTAAATAATAAATAAATAATAAAAAGGTTTAACTTTTAAACTCACAACTTGACTTTTAATCAAAAAATTTTGACTTTTGAACTCAAAATTATGACTTTTAATCTCAAAATATTAACTTTTAAACTCAGCATTTTGACTTTTAATCTTAGGATTTTGACCTTAAAACTCCAAATTTTGACTTTTAAACTAATAATTTTGATTTTTAATCTTAGAATTGTGACTTTCAAACTAAACATATTTAATTCACCTTTAACTCTTTTGGCGTGGAATAATCTGCGAAACAGAATTCTTAGCGCCAAATATTCATCAGGAATTTGATAGAAAGTATATGTTGTTAGACCTAAGCGTTATTATTTTAAAATATGTTCTAATCATTCTCATTGACAGTTTTTCAAATGATTTTCTGTATATATTTAAATGGCACCATTATACTTTCAAGGGACGATATCGTTGTTCATGGATAGGACATAAATGGTGCATGAAACATAGGAATACGTATCTTTGTTTAACCCTTTATCCAACGAATCGGCCGCATCCGCTCGCGAACTATGCAACTTCAGCAGTTGAAAAAATATTATTTTTCAAAAAATTTCAACAAAACCATATCATGTGACCCCTCGTTGGAACGAGCTCGTCGAGCTCGTTCCAACGAGGGGTCACATGATATGGTTTTGTTGAAATTTTTTGAAAAATTTGAAAAAAAATTATATTTAAGATAATAAATTTTGATATCGTCTGCGTTGTGTAAAGGGTTAAAAGCACTTAGAAATGGACACACATAGTTGGCTAAAATGAAGCGCATTCAATAAAATATTTTGATAATTTAAACAAAAGCCAGTGATTTTTTCTTCCAAACAACTTCTTAAAGTGGGAAATTAAAAAAGTGGAAGAAACAGCACATTGGTAAAACAGTGTGAGGTATTAAAAAGTGGGAGAAACGGGACATCAGTTAAAAAGGCAACAATAATGATACAAAGTATAGTCCCTGTAACAACACATGATTTAGGTGTGGGATTAAAAATGGGAGAAACAGGACGACCCCCTTTCAGCGGCCTGTGTCTGTCGACTTTAATCGCCTGTCGCGCCAAAAGAGTTAAACCATCAAAATGTTAATACAATTATTGAAACTACGCGGCGCATTTATAAAACTACAATTGTGGTGAGACTTCATTCCTAATGGTAATGTCATAACAATTTCGGTCAAATCAAACGTGGACTGAACAAGATTTTTATCGTTGATTCAAAGAAAATGAATGTTTATGTTATATTCATTAATCGGGAATATACTGTCCAAAAAAACTTAAGCCCCCCCCCCCCCCCCTCCCCGCCAGCTCTCTATAATACCAGTGGGTTTACAGTAAATGAATAAATTCTCCTGAGAAAACCTGCTATTTGCAGTAGGAGGAATATGCCTTATTAGTGAAGCAAGGGTTTCTAGAGCTTTCTTTTTTATTGAATGAATATTAGGCACCGCGGACGTCATCACAACGTTAAACAAACGCCAGGCTGTTCAGTACCTGGTGGAACAGCCTCGAGAATATCTAACACATCTTAACCCTTTACCTAACATAAACAGTAGACTACACTTGCAAACAAAATTCTTGAATAACTAATTTTTTTCATTTTTTGTCTCAAAAACATAGGTTATGACCCCTCGTTGGAACGAGCTTGACGTGCTCGTTCCAACGAGGGGTCATAACCAATATTTTTGAGACAAAAAGTAATGAAAATTAATTGGCGATTTTTGAGAATAGCGCTGGCCGGTTTTGGCTGTTACGTTGGGAAAGGGTTAATCGGCGTGACATGCTGTCCATGACCTTCCGAATTTCTCTCACTGTGATGATGTCTCATTTCTCTATAAGCACACGGCAGTGAAGTGGTTAATATCCAGCAAATATTCACCAGTTTTAAGGATGTATGCCCGATCCGACAGAGGAATGCAGAACGAATTTATTTATTTATTGGTGTTTAAGGTCACATACTTATGCACAGTGGCTAATCATGACCGTGACAGTTTTACGGGTGGAGGAAGCCGGAGTAAGTCGGAGAGAACCACTGAGCAACGACGAGCAACTGCCAGCTCCCAGCTGCCAGCTCCCCAACATCGTAACTCCGCACTGCAGCACAGACAAGGTTAGATTGGTTGAAGACATGCGCACCATCGACGTACAGTACGCCTTAGTGGACAACGGGGGGGGGGGGGGGGGGGGGGGAGAGGGGGGGTTAAGTGCCTTGCCCAAGGACACAACGCGGGAGTCCGAATCGATCGCTCAGACGGCCACCCATCCGAGGACTAACCGGGCTCGACGTTGCTTAACTTCGGTGATCTGACGAGAACCGGTTACCGCAACGCCATCGCGCGCCCGAGCTATTTGTATACCCACCCACAGGTATTATAGGGGGGGGGGGGGGGTGCTTAACTTGTTTTGGACAGTATATATCAGCTGGTCAGAGTTTGTCAGAAAAGCGAACTGTAGGTTCACTTTTTCGACCAACTGACATATTCCAGACGAGTGAATGTGAACATTGGCGATGGACTATTTGTAGGATAGACTGGTTCCAGGCCATAATAGTGTCGATTTCTTTTACAGAATTAGAATGTTAGCCTGAAAGCTTTAGGGGTGGACCAGTCAACATTTTCAACGAACAGACATTCGGCTGCACTTTGAAAATACTAATTAGATTACTCCCAAATAATGAGTATGGACTTTTCCAATTTATGGAATTGAACTGACACGGAAAATACAATCAACGTACAAAAGGCTACCTGAAAAAAAAAAAAACAACACCAGAACCACGGACCGACCTGAGCATTTAAAAATAAGGGCCAGACTTGAAACCTACTTTTGAAATCTGGAAGCCTGATTTACTTCTTAACCGGGTTGAGTGCTAAATTATTGTTGATTGTCAATATACCAATAACACGATTTTGGAGGGCGTTACGGTTTATTATTACCACTCAATCTATAAGTTACTGGTCGATTAACCTAAGTTTGGAGGCCCGTTAAAACGCCATAATTTCAGTGACGTCATTCGACGGAGCCGGGCCGCGGGCGATAATGGTATAAATAGCCATTAGCGGCCCGGCTATTTTTAGATTTCATGGTCTAATGAATTACTCCCTTCGGATGACGTCCCTTTGTATTCTTTGTATTTCTGAACTGAAGTCGAACTCACGGTCGAAACAGAAATATCGAAATTTGAAATGTTATTGAGTTTGTCCAATTCAATTTACATAACATTCTAATTTTCTTCTGTGTTTTAATGCCCAAATCCGAAAGACTTCCAACAATTCTCTCGTGTGGTTAGCTGTAACAGAGAGTGGTAATAATAGTAATAACATGATTGTTGTTAGGCATCATGATTCATTAGCGGCCCTGCAGCAATGTGAACAGCCCTTGGGCTTATTAATGGCCCTCGACTTCGTCTCGGGCCTTTAATAAACCCTCGGGCTGTTCATCATTGCTGCAGGGCCGCTAATGAACCATAATGCCCTCCAAAATCATGTTATTGTTATATTAACGGTCCGACAGGAATGATTAACAGCAAGAGACGAAGTCGAGGGCTGTTAACGGCCCGAAGGCTGTTAATCATTCCTGGAGGGTCGTTAATAAATGGGGACGCCCAGCAAAATCTTGTTATTATTATTATTACCACTTCTAAAATGGTTAAATCCAAAGGTTCTTTATCAAGTTCACTTGATTGTGACATCCCGAGTTTTCGCAATGACATTTAACCAAAACACATGTGTCGTCTGTTTCTAGATAAACAAAACGTCACGTGGTCAATGACATGATAGCTTAATTTAAATATTTTTGTTTGCCACGAAAAATTGGCCTTCTCCTGAAATCTACTAACAAAAACCTACCGTAATGAATTAATTACACTCACATTGACAATTCGAATGCTTCATCACCGAAGTGATGGGGAAATCACACAAATTTCACGTGTTCTTTTAACATTCATTGCAGTTAAGCGCGTTTCATCATCTCGTAACCAGTGGCGCGTTTGGTATGACAGATTACATAAACTATAAACGGAGACGGGGCTGTTAATGAAACATTTAGCCGGAAGCGGGCTGTTAACCATATGAACACACAACTTCCGGTTTGAGTCTGCGCATTATGCACTTTTACCGTAAAGGTGAAACTGTGATAATATACCAGAGAACGCCCGCTAAAGTGGTAATAATATTTGTTCATGTGTTTTGCCTAGTTATAATTTATGGGAGAGCGCCTAAAAAGGCGCTCCCCCATAAATTGTAACAATGCAAATTCACACAAAATATAATTTCACTTCAAAGAAAATATGATTTGCAGAACATGAAGTCTTTAAGTTGCAGCACCTTCACACCAGAAAAAATCCCAAATATGGGTTTCAAGCCCTCTGCTAGTTAATTGTAGCTATATTACTTTTGCACTTAATTACACTTTTTAGCATAATGAAAGTTGTTTCACACATGATTGAAAAATATTTGTTTATCACAACAGTAACACTTCATTTTCACAATAGTTCCTAATCAAGTCTTGGCTGACTTATTGAGCAGTGGAGGAAATGGGGGCTTGTTGTTACAAGCCAATATTTAAGATTCAGGTGCCAACTCAGAATTTTAGGTGTCAAATTCACACTGGCTGCTTACCAGGTCGGTCCCTGACCAGAACCCTTCACCCACACACTCTCCGCCTTTTTCTGTGTCCAAACATGATGCTATAAGAAATTTTCAAATTCTCAAACGTTAAAGAAGCCCACCACACCGCCTAAGCTGCGCGAAACCATTGCTTTCTACAAGTCTGTCAGTGCGACATACGGTTGTTGATGAGATACGGTATGAATGTCTTACCAAGTACATGAGAAGTTAACTGTCAGAGATTCTCTGCGGATTGGCATTTGTAAATGACATACATTAATGCCCATTACTTAGGAATTGCCAGAATGTTGCGTGTTTATTCTAAGATACCAGGAACACATTTGTAGAATTGCGGACGCTTTTCTTCGATCCCATCGCAGTTCTATACCACCTCAGACACTAAGCTATAATTCTCGGAACCGGTTTGCCCTGCAGAAGGTTATTTAGGGCGTATTATGGGTTTGTAATTACTCAACTGACAGATATTTGGAAGAACGTCCGAGACGTTGTTATAGACGTTTTGTTTTTACACATCTTCCTTAGAACTGTCGTTTTGTACATTTTTCTATCGCTAGTAAAAAGAAACTGATAGACCGGTGTGTGTATTAAATCAGATGTGTCGAATGATGCTTCGAGGCGAATCTCAGAGAGGAATCCCCAAACAAGTTCTGACTGTTGTGCGTGTCCATTGTCTCACTCAATAGTTTAACACTTACAACGCACAGGATGGATCTTAGCAATGAGGACTTTCACCACAGGCATTAGTGACCGGGTCCTATTTTACCAGTAAAACGTTTACAGAGTACCACAGTAAACAAGCACTGCTTCACTTCCTGGGGTTCCCACGGGATGATCTTGGCAATAACCCAATATTAGTTTTATTCCTCAAACTAAAAGTAATCTAACACCGGCAAGCGTTTAAGGTCTCTTGAAATTGGATTAATTCTAACCATTCAATTAACGTCTTGAGAGCGCGGTGGCTCAATGGTAGACTGTTGGGCGTCTATGCTAGAGGTCCCGAGTTCGATTTTAGGAAACCACCTCGGTTTGGGGTCAGTTTTACTATTGGTTAAGAGAATGAACATCTATTAACCCTTTACCTAACATGAAAAGCAGACGACACTTGCAAAAAAAAAAATCTTAAATAATTAATTTTTTTTATTTTTTGTCTCAAAAACTTACGTTATGACCCTCATTGGAACGAGCACGACGAGCTCGTTCCAACGAACGGTCATAACCTATGTTTTTGAGACAAAAAATGAAAAAATAATGAGAATTAATTGGCGATTTTTGAGAATAGCGCTGGCCGGTTTTGGCCGTTACGTTGGGTAAAGGATTAAACGACACTTTAAGCTCCTTAACTTGAAAAAAAAACGCAGTAATTTGTGCGACATCACTCACCACAAAAAGATCTCTGTGTAACAATCTCCAGTGGGTTCATTCTAACTTTCCTTTGATCATTCTTAGGGATTCTAGGGGATCACTTGCAAAGCCAATTGAGACAGAAAAAACACAGAAATAGCGTTCATCTAAGGCCTAAAAAAAATTAAAAATATGTTTCTCAGGCCCTCCCGCATAGTCTTTTTGGCTGTCGCATGCTCTCTTTTTCTAACCAATGTAAACTTAAAAAAAATAATAATTAAATGGTTTATGTCTGATATTTTACCCAAGTTAAAACAATTATAAATTTATCCCTAGAGTACAAGAAGGCTTTGCAATGCTTTAGCATTACAAAGCCTTCTTGCTTTCAAGGGACGAAGTACACCACCACCCATGCTAGTCCGTAGATGACGAGGCCTAAGATATAAACCAAGAACATGAACTTTTGATGGCAAAGAAATAATTACAGAAATAAAAAATAAAATAAAAAAACACTCGACCGCATGCAGTTTCACAAATAATGGCCTGAGAAACAGAAAATCTACTTAATGGGGCCATAGGAGAATCCATAGGAGGTCACTAGTCCAGTTCCCTCTCAGTAAAGGAAGTTTATGCAGAAACACAGTAAAACCGCCAGGTCTGACGGTTCGGTTTTCCGGTTTGCCACAAAAATCTGAACCGAACAGGACAACCGCCCAGCTGTAGTGGAATCCATTGGCAAAATGCAATTAAATTAGTTACTTCGTACATTTGCAGTTACTATGTTACAGGAATGCTTTCATATTACAGAAATTGCGTGTTTTCGAATTTTGAAACACATTGTGTAATCTTGCCGTGTATATTAAATATTTACTTATTGAGGAATACTGACACTCTCAACAGACAGAGCCCTATCGTGCCGGACAGTTTTACGTGTGAAGGAAACCGGAATATCCGGAGAGACCCATTGAGCAGCTGCGAGAAACTGTCGGATTCCCCAAGCTAACTAACTCCGCACAAGCATGGTTATCATCTTATAAAGGCATGTGTATCATCAACGTGCATGTGCTACATTACACTGCGCAACAGTGCTCCCGCTTAGCCAAGTTGGATCAAATGCAGTGTTCACGCTGGATCGAAACTGGTTGGTGTCGAATTTTTAGACATTTTGGATATTTTAGTGCCAACCAAAGTGTTTAGGTGCAAAAACGCTGATGGGAGAAGAGGGGCGTACTTCGCCGTCTGACCTAAATAAATTGATCGAGGCTTGAAAAAAAAGAACTGGAAATTATGTCAAGAGAACGAACAGTTGATCGCGGAATATAAATCCGACAGAACCCGAATGGTCACGGAAAATAAATCCGACAGAACCCGAACGTTCCGACGAAATTCTCGGTATGCGAAAAGATTGGTCACCTCAGTTATATCAATGCCACTGATTCAATTGATGATAATGGAATCCGGAAGGAATGATTTCGCGCGGTATGGTAGACAAGCCCCTTTCGACCCTCGTTGGCTGTAGGTGATTCGTTCTCACATGTCTAGGCGTGTTGAAGGGGGAACTGCTTCAGGTACTCGGCCGGTGTCGCCAGTCGCGTCGTGATGGTCTCTTGGCTGATGTCGGTTGAACCCTCGGGTGAGGACCAGTGTGAGAGGTTGGGTCCTCTCACAAAGGTACTACCTCTCCCCGAGGGTGCAGTCAATCTGGATTTTCGGGAACGTATAGTCTGCCGCTTCGAGGGTGATTATGAGTGGTGGTGAGTGATGGCCATCACTGGCAAGTATAATCTGCCTCAGGCTGTCTCTGTTTGGTTGGACTCTTTGGACGAAAACAACAACGACCCCTTTCGGGGACCACCAAGAAGAAGAAGACCCGAACTTCCCTGGTTCGGGGGCAGGCCTGCATTGTAATCCTATTGGGTTGGGACAAAAAGATGCGCAATGCGCTTACAAAAAGGGACAGAGGCGCGACGCAGGACCAATGCTCGCCTCCCTTAAAGTGGTCGACCACTTTTAGGGATGGAGCGGAGAATGTTCAGGAACCGTGGGGGTGACTGTTTCCGTAGCGGTTAGACTGTCTGTAGCGGTTATTGGGGTGCTGGTCAAAAAGCATCTTCTGTGTACCTGCTTAAAAGAAGAAGGTAGAATTAGTTTTCATTAAAGTATGTAAACTGTAAAGATAAAAGTAGCACATCTTGTTCAATCTTAAGGTTTAATTTTAAGCTGACTCGATGAAGGCAGCCCTTTCTGGTAGAAGGCCACAGTTAAGCTGTTTTTCTGCCTGTTTATTCACCTTCTCGTTCCCTATTTGTTATTTAGTTTTTATAACAGTATTTAATCATGATGGAATTTTTAGTTGAGTCGGTGAAGGCAGCCCTTTCTGGTAGAAGGCCACAGTTAAGTTGTTTTTCTGCCTGTTTTTTCACCTTCTCGTTCCCTATTTATTATTTAGTTTTTGTAACAGTATTTAATCCTGATGTAATTTTTAGTTGAGTCGTTGAAGGCAGCCCTTTCTGGTAGAAGGCCACAGTTAAGCTGTTTTTCTGCCTGTTAGTTCACCTTGTCGTTCCCTAGTTTTATTCGAGAGGTCCTAGTTTTGATTGCAATTTTGGGGCTTTTGTCGGCTTTCGCAAATTGCTCCAAGTTCGGAGATTAGTTCGCTGTCGGCTAACCGGTCATGATTTTTCGCGGCCAGGGTGGCTAGGCGGTCTTTAATGGTAGGGATATCGGCCCTGTCGTGGAGTGTTTTGATGGGTGTGTCCCATGGGGCGCGGAGGCCAACTCTAAGCGCGTGATTTTCGACCTTCTGGAGTTTTTCCATGTTAGTTTGGTTGAGGTCAGTTAGTATGATTGCACCGTATTCGAGTACTGGGCACACAAAGGCTTTGTATAGTTTGAGTAGGGTGGACTGGTTGGCCCCCCAAGAAGTTCCCTTAAGCATTTTTAGTAAGTTAATGCGTTTGGTGGCTTTTTTCGCCATGTCGTCGGTGTGTTTGTTAAAGGACAATTTTTGATCAATGGTGATGCCCAGGAATTTCGCTTCTTTGCATTCTGGGAGGGTGTTATCCATAAGTTTAAGGTCAAAATCACGTTTATTTTTCTTGCAGGTAAAGGTGCTTCGTTGGGTTTTATTGACGTTTAGCTTAATTCTCCATCTGGGACACCATTGTTCTAGGTCATCGAAAGCGCGTTGCAGGGGTTTTTGGAGCAGATTGGCCGTATTGTTAGAGTCCCAGAGGCCCTTATTATCCGCGAATTGGTAGACTTGAACACGGTCCTCGGAGAAGTTAAGGCCATTTAAGTAGAAGATGTAAAGGAGGGGGCTTAGGACGGATCCTTGGGGGGTGCCTGCTTCAAGAGCGACACTGTCAGACATTTCATTGTTCACTCTGACTTTAATTTCGCGCTCATTAAGGAAAGAGGATAGTAATCTGAGCAATTTCTTGGGGAGTTTCATTTTTGATAATTTGTAGCGCATTCCATTATGCCAAACGGAGTCAAATGCTTTTTCGACGTCTAACAGGACTGCCGCGCCTATTTGCCGATGGTTGATAGCGGTTTTCATTTGGGTGACTAGTCGGTAGACATGTTCGATGCCTTCTTTCCGGTTTCTATAGGCTCTTTGCCATTTATTGAAAAAATCGATGTCTTCAAGGTGCCCCCTGAACCGATTGGTAAGGCCCTTGTCAGGTTTTGGTATCATGACACCGATGGCTTTTTTCCAACATTTGGGAAAGTAGCCATGGGTGAGGCATGCGTTGAACAGTTTGTTTAGTTTTTCGATTAGGGAGTTTGGGCTTTGTTTTAGAATTTTGTAGCTTACTTCGTCTTCGCCGGGTAAGGAGGAATTTTTGCATTTTTTATGACGTTGATGATTTCGTCATTGGTGATGGGGGTGACGAGGTCATCGTCATCCCCGTCTTCTGGCTCGTTGTCGAATTTGGGGTCACGGTAGATTTCAGGGTGTTCATTGATGAGGTCATCGATCGCGTTAATGGCGGCGTCATCATTGCCCGTGCCTTGATACGGGCGATGCTTTTTTCTTAGGTCGGCAAAGGTGTCCGCCTTCCCTTTGTCAGTACGAGTAAAAGAGCCATCTTCCTTCTTAAGAGGTTTTGCTGCGGCTTTGCCGCCCTTGTTTTTTTGCCCAGTAAGAATTTTGAAAGAGTCCCAGAATTTCTTTGCATCTTGGGTCCCGTTTAGGTTGGCTGTTGCCTTTTCCCAGCTGGCTTGTTTTTCAGCCTTGAGGGCTTCTTTGACTTCGTCATGGAGGCGGTTGTATGTTTTTTGGAATTCGGATTTCTTGCTGGGGTCAGTTTCTTTTTTGAGAGCGCGGAGAGCTTTCCGTTTAGATTTGATAAGTAACAGAGTCTCGCCCGAGACAGTGTTTCTCCAGGGGCCTACTTCCTCTTTTGGGCATATTTCGTTTAAGGTTGAGTTAATGATTTTCTCAATGCTTTCGCATTGGGTTTCAAGTTCCGCTGCATTGGATGGGGGGGGGGGGGGGGGGGGGGGGGGGTTAGTGAGTTTGACATCAATGATGTCGCGGTAGAGGTTCCAATTAATTTCCCTAAAGTTTCTACGGAGAGTGTGGGGGAGGGGGTACCTGAGTGGGCCATTTCCAAGCTGCAGAGAGGCATGGACCGGGAGGTGGTCACTGCCTAAGTCATAGTCGCCGACCCAGTGGTCGTCGTTGTGGTTTATCAGGGAGTCACTGGCGATAATTAGATCAATGATTTCGGATGAAAACAATGGGTTGTTACTGATATAAGTTGCTGAGCTGTCACTCACGATCACATGAAGGTTATGCTTTTTTGTGATTTCAAGAAGGGCTTCACCGTTGGGTGTAGTTTTATTGCAGCCAAAGTACAGGTGTTTGGCATTGAAGTCGCCGAAAAAAATGCAGTGTTTGTATTTCCTCGTGAAGAATTCAAAGACAGTGTTAGAAACAATTTTGCTTGGATCGTTATAATAACAAACAATCGCGATGTTTTTATTGTCAACAGTGATTTCAGCAGCAATCACCTCTGCATCGAGGTGATTAGTTTTTATGGTTTTGGTTTTGATGTTCTGCTTTATTAGAAGAGCGACGCCGCCACCTTGGGTGGTTAGTCGGTCTCTTCTAATAGTGCTGAACCCACTTATTGAGAACTTTTTGCTAGGTTGAAGCCAACTTTCACAGATGCAGACAATGTCTGTACCTTCGAAGTATCGGCCCATTTGAAGCATCTTATTGTTAACGCTTCTAGCGTTCCACGCGGCTATTTGTAATTTATTCATGATGGGTGTTGAGTTATTGCGGTCTTTTAGTTACTCATGGAGGGTGGCTTTAGTTGATGTTGATGGCGGCTTTAATTAGTGTTTCTGATATTTGGGTTTTGAATAACTTGGAGGCTGAACGGCTGACATCCTGACAGATGTTAGACAGGTTGGTGTTGACATGTTTATTTAGGACGGAGTAGAGTGCTCCCGCGACATGGGAGCATATTGTATGGGGTGAAGAGGCGTTGTCGGGTTTTTTTAAGTTAAGGTTTTTCAGTTCTATATTTGTTTTAACCTTTTTGAAGTGGGGGCAGCCCCGGTAGTTGCTGATGTGGGGACCTTTACAGTTGGGGCATGAGGGGGGTTTTGACTTGCATGCCTTGGTGAAATGGTTTTCTCCGCATTTCATGCAGGTCAAGGCCCCCCTGCATTTGTTGGCAACGTGTCCAAACTTTTGGCATTTGTGACATTGCACAGGAGGGGGAGTGGATCGGTACTCCTCCGCCATGTGCTTTCTTCCGTTAATGGTGACCCCATTGGTTAGTATTCTTTTTTTGATTTCGGGGTCAGGGCAAGTAACTTTAACCTTCCATGTGCTGTTGCCGGTTGCTTTGGACGTAAACCGCTCCTATTTGCAGCTTTGGACACTCTTAGTGATGGCTTCCGTAGGAGTATCAGGGTGAACCCTTGTAACAACAACAAAGCAAGGCAATAATTTTGATTTTTGAGTTGTAGGAGCGGGGTTACCAACTTTCTTCCTAGCCTCTCTTATTTGTCCTAGGCCGCCAGCATTCCTTTTGACCGCCGCGGAGAAGCTCATTTCCATGAGTGGGGTTGGCAGTGGCGCTTTTCTGGGCGTTGACTGAGTTGGCTGGCCTTGTGCCGTAGGTACTTCAGGTGATGTGTTAGAGAGGCTGAAGACACTATTGGTATCAGTTGGTTTATTTGTTTCAGTACCAATATTGGAATGGTCCGGAACTGGGGCAGAGCCTGAACCAGAAGAGCACGGGCGAGGAATTAAGCTCCTACACCTCTTGATTTTCCGTTCAATCATGGTGTTGAAGTCCTCCTCGTTCGTGATCTCCTGCAGCTCTGTATCTGAGTCTGCATTGTCCCTGTTTAATTTCCTTTTTGGGGGAGTTTTACTGTGGGTGTGGACTCTACTTTCAGTATCCTTGTTGGAGGAGGGTCTCCTATCAGGTAGGCTGATCTCATTTAGGTCTTCCAGGCTGTTACTGAACATTTCCGACATTGGCTTGTCAGGATTGAAGCTTTTGGCATTTAGAGGGTCCTTCGGATCCTTAGGGGAGAGGCTCCTGTTGATTGCCTTTTTCCCAGCAGCTCTAGCAACCTCCGCATACGATCTCGGGCTTATGCCCTCCACCGATGCGGAGATTGCTGGAGTTGCTGAGTTGCTGGATTTTTCAGCTGTACTGTTACTGTCATTTGTTTTTATGGCTAAGGAGTTATTACCACTGTCTGAGAGTGGGGAGTGGAGTGGGTGTACATCCACCACCACCTGAATCTCCCTTGGAGGAGAGCCAGGGGTGAGTGGAACTACTTCCGAGGCAGTATCAGGCATACTGCTCGGAACATCAAGCCTGGTTGCATTTGCTACGACTAAACTGAGCCTAGCTATTTCCGCATCTTTGGCCTTGATATCCTTCCTGAGACCTTCTAACTGTGCACTTAAGGTGTTAACAGTTTGGGTTAGAGTGGCAATCTCCGCTACCAGACTGGGTCCCTCCCTAGATTCTTTATTAGTAAATCCACTAACCTTTCCAGTAGAGGCTCTCCTAGCTGCTCTTTCTCTTTCTCTTCTGGATTTTCTGTCGTCCTTCTTTTCTTCCCTCTTTTTATCCTTGATGGTAGCTGCTGTGGCCGTGGCCGGATGCTTATAATTCTGAGACATTTTTTTGATGCAGGGTACTAGTTTTATAGACAAGCGTATAGTGTTTTAGTTTAACTCTTTATAACCGAAATATGATGAAAATCACTTTCTCGGAGGTGTGACTTGTCTAATAACTTGTACTTCGAAGATAATGTCTGAGGAGCCAAATGTGTAATGAGAGCGAGGAATGAATGGTGTGGTTCAGGGACACAGATTGCGCATAATGAGCGATGGTAATGTCGAATACTATCGGTACATATACCCATTGTTACACTTAGATATTATTAAGTACACACTAAAAACTAAAGTGTTAAAACGGACACTTTCAAGGTGTTAAACCCATTCTAACTCTTAGGATTTGATTTTGACACTCAAAGTGCAATGCTTTAAGCACTTAGACATTACAATCGTCAGACATCTGAAACTTGAATGGATGGCACTTCCCATGTGTCTAGCATTGGTGGTTCTTGCAGAATCGTCCATAATTTGATTTGCGCTTGGTGGGTACATAATTAAAAGGACACAACGCAGATGACGCGGATCAGTCTCGAGAGTTCGTGCCTGATCCGCGTCATCTGCGTTGTTTCCTTTTAAGTGTCCCGACATTACACTTGTCAAGTGGTATTATTGTAACACATGTCAAGTTCTGGGATATCTACACTTGAACAAAGTGCTAGTTCAGCACTTAGTAAGTGTTGAATACAGCACTTCAAGTGTAGTTTTTAACACTTTAGTTTTTAGCGTGTATGAATATGTGTTTAAGGTCACATACTTATGCACAATGGTTAATCATGACCGTGGAAGTTTTATGGGTTGAGGAAGCGGGTGTACCTGGATAGAACCACCGAGCAACGACGAGCAGCTGCCATCTCCCCAACATCGTAACTCCGCACTGCAGCACAGGCAGGGTTAGATTGGCTGAAGACATGCGCACCATAGACGTGCAGTACGCCTTAGTACACGACTCAAGTTAGGTGATGGGTTAAAAAGTCATTCTAAGTGGCTAATTTGTGCGTGTGTGTCATATGATAAATAGAATATGAAATGAGTGTTTTTCTCATATAATATTTATGAAACTCGTCCGAATTTTGCGTTTGGGCTCGCCAGAGGCTCGCCAAAACGGAAAATTCTTAGACGCGTTTCATAAGTATTATTTGAGAAAAACACTCATTTCATATCCTCCAGTTATTTCATTCAAAATCTAACCTAAATATGATGAACCTTTTTCAAAATGTCATCAGCAGCCCTGAACCCGTGTGACTGAAAACGCACAAAACAAGTTTTGGTTAACTAAATGGCCTCGACATTATTTACAAGATCCAGAAAAAGTCATGATTTAATTTTCTAACTTTAAAATAGAATGTTTTACTGGTGAGACAATTAGCATTTTTGGTATATTTATGTCAATGATGGAGAAAAAATACTCCGAATAATAAAGTATTCTAAATATTGCTCATTATTGTCATATCCGGGCACCTGCTCACCAAGAATTGAGACATAATGTTTTTAATCGTTTCTTAATTAAATTATTCGTCTACAAGTGCATCATATTATGTAAACAACGAGGAGGAAATGAGACGTTTTTAGACATTCTGTGTACTATTTTAAGTGAATTACATCGCTGTGTTGAGACTATAATGTCTGGCTGTTTTAGAATTTAGTTTGCGTTATACCCAACAATATAAACATTATAAATTATAAATAGTCTTACAAGTGGCAAGTTGCATAACACATGGAAGTCGTAGAAACTGACGCTTCAAGTACAAACCTCTTTGTCCCTATATCCCAATAAATTCGGTCTTTTGATTGGCCAGAATGCCTTGGACAAACAGCCATGGCAAAGGATGCACCCAACACCCAAGGTATATGAGAGTGTGCAACATCCAGGGTATAAGCACACGCGAAACATCGGGGGTATATGGTTTAAACGAAAGCTTTCCGATTTTGCTCGCCTCGAAATAAAAAGCGAACCAAAAAACCCCAAATGGCCACAAATATCAGATTTCCGACAATACAATCATAAAAATAAAATAAGAGCAAATAATTCGTCCCCTGAGTACCAATGTGTTCTATGTGCCAGTAGGCACATAGAACACATTGGAACTCAGGGGACGATACGTCAACAAAATACTGTTTACTCGTTTCCTTAACGGTCCAAGGGATGTAACACTGTCTCCTATCTTTTGCGATTATAAAAAAAAAAATAATTATCACGAATTTGGTCCAAATGATTCTGGAGCTGAGAAATGCGTCCACAAATTTATTTCCACTATGTTTGTATTGTGTTTCAAACGGGACAAAAATGTTATCTCCGCCAACATGTTTGGTATATGGAGATTTAATATCTGGATGTCTCATTTAAACAGTTTAAAAACCGACCTCCAGTATTAAATCTCCATATACTATACCTGTTGACGGAGATAACTCATAATATATTTTTTGGGTTTGTATCAAGGCGATAGCTTAAAGTTGCGATTTTCTTGTTTAAAAGTGTATATATTTTAGATACTCTTTCTCACTCGGGCTAAATGTAAAGCGAAATGATAGGTATATGACGGACCCCGAAAACCGATTTGTCACTTAAACAGACCAGCAATAATTCAAGCGCTGCTAATTAAGCATGGAATTTTATGTCCATTAACGCGGGTCTGGTGAGACCATTTTGGAGCTATCTGATAACTGATTAAAGAAGTAAGAGAGACCAGTGTGCTCCTGCATTCATTATCTATGTAATTATGGCCAGTTAATAAATAATTGATGTAAGAACAGTACATCGCACATCTTCTGGGCACACAGTGATATCACGAATCTAGCCTATCACCGAATATCAGCATATACCAACATGCGAGACTTTCAAATGAACTTTAAAGCGAATATTAAAATAAGATAGATCTAAGCGGCCAAGTCCAAGAGAAGCAATTACACTGAGAGTTGATGTTCTGGCTATCGAAAGACAAGTCGGGGGGGAGGGGGGGGTTCTCGAAAAATTCATTCCAGTCTGAAGGCCTGTAAGGCTACGGATCGTTGGCCGTAAGAGCTGGGGATGTCCCATGCTCTCTACTAGAAGAGGTGTCGCATTGGTGAGAGAGTTGAGGCACTGTGTAGTGTAGGGGAGCCACAGAGCTCGACAAATCGCACATAATTGTTCGACCTATTAATGTAAAGTGAGGCAAATGTCCCCATATGGGCCACCCGTGTATTTGTACCATAGGACCGACATCATGTTCATGTATTGAGGCAGTTTAATGGCGTTGTTTCTTTGTATTAATATCTTGCTGCATTTGAGCTTTTCTACATTAGTACACCACTTGACAAATCTCTGTGTTCTCAGGAATTGATAGGAGTTAGTAAGAAAACGTAAGTATGGTGCCAGGGTTTTGCAATAGTGCCTTGAAATGAAGTTATGAACATTGTGCATTGCGCACTTTTTCGGAGGCGAGCGAGAGCCCGTGTTTTCTGGTCGGACGACAACATAAAGGAGACGGACAAAAAGGTAACAAGTGTTTCAAGATTCGCAAACGAGAATGTTTAATCTTTCCAAGCACAACAATAGTAATTTTGACAATTTAATTTAATCAGGCTGACCTGTTTCAACAGAAACGAGATGGCGAATTTTGACCAAACAGAAGCGAAAGCATTGTTGAGAGACTTTTATAGATGTATGTAAAGTATAAGTTGGAATTTTCAACTCGTTCCTTTGTTTTATAGATTGTCGAGATGTGCAAGGTGTAACGTGCAGAACGCATTAATATTCCCCGTTGAAGGCACATTGCTCTCACAGTGTTGCTTGGAGAACCGCATACGTGGTCCCCTCAGTAACACTATAAGATCATTGTGCCCCCAATTCATCAAAAATCATTAATTGCCTATTAATATCATCCATTGCGAGCACTAGTATTGCCGAGGGGAGCAACGTTTCCCTTTGGAAAGCGAGATGATATTAATGCATTTAGTATAATACACTCATTTCTCCCATCTGCTACTCGACTATGGAAAGACATAAGGGTCACATTTGGGATAATAGCTCACTGCCAAATTTTAAAACATACCTTAATCGAAACAGATTACCCACCCCCAGCTACTTCTTCCACCACAAGTCACGCGAAAGTCTAGTATATCACTGTCGATTGCGCCTCAATTGTAGTAACCTGAACTTCGACCTATTCAATAACTTCCTTTCCGATACTCCCCTATGTAGATGTGGCGACCCCGAGACTGCTGAGCATTTTCTTTTTCTATGCCCACTTTATGTAACGTCACGAGAGCAAACCATTGGGTCCATCGAGGCTCACGTTACAATGGAAATACTGTTGTACGGGTCTACGACCTACAGCACAGCAACCAACAGGGACATATTTGTGAAGGTCCACCAGTACATACGGTTAACTCATCGCTTCTCATAGTGCTGTGTTGCATGATTATGACAGATTATGAATCGGCTAGGTACCTGCACCGTCTGGGTCAACCACGAATCTTAAAACTCCTACCTTTGCATCCACCTCCCCCCCCCCCCCCCCCCCCCCCACCTATTCCATATCCCAAATCTTCCAATATTTCCTCCAGGTGATCAGTAAATACTTATATATTTTAAGTTACAACTAAAATTATGAATTGTGCACTTGCCATGTATGTTGTAACTTACAAGCCTGTCATGGAGACAGCGCTTTATAAGCTTTTAGCTTTCTGCTGAATCCATTTTCTTGATATTTGCTTGTACTTTCTACTTACTAATTTGTAACCTTATATATGATTATCTGGAAATAGAATACTGTTTAAACTATAATACACCCAGCCTATTTATTTATTAATTTATTAATTTATTAATGTATTAATTTATTTATTTATTTTATTTATTTATTTTTGTTTCAACGACAAGTTTCGACCGACATGGTTAGCTCGTATAGGACAGTGGAGGAAGCCGGCGTACCCGGAGAGAACCACCGAGCAGCGACAACCAACTGTCCGACTCCCCAAAGTACTAACTCCACATACGCAGAGTCAGCGTTGGTTGAATGCAAGTGCACCATCGACGTGTGGTGCGCCTTAATACACAGCGCCACCTTGCCCCCACGTGGAAGATCGGGATTAAGTGCCTTGCCCAAGAACATGGCACAGGGATCGAACCCCGGGCCGTGCGGTTTGAAGCTCAGTGCCCTAACAACTGAGCCACCGAGCTCCCCACTCTTCTTATTTTGACACTGTACAAAACATGGTACCGAAATAGAAAACTACCAATTAATTATACCATCTTGATTTCTGACATTTGGATAGAAGTATGTAAGTAATTGTCTGAAGCTTTCCCTTTGACATGTTCGAAATTCGATAGCTTTTATTGTCTCAGCTGAACTGACACAGAGTTTTAATATGTAGATTTTGTCAAATTATCTGTCTTCCTGTATAGTGTTCAACCGATTACCAAAAATGGTCGCTGACCGATTACCGGTTATTTGAGCTCACAATCGGCCGATTTTGATGCAGATTCCGATTGTAATACCGTGCACTACCAGACAAGTCGAGGCTCGAAAGAACTACATTAAATTGAACATTATTCACATTGTTAAACTTCGTTGGCTGGGGTCGGAGTAAAAATATCAGTCGTGCACACTTAGGCCACGTTTACCGCCCAAGTGCGTGCGACTGGTAATTTTACTGCGACACGAGTTAAAGGAGTGCAACCTTCACGTTTCCGGTATGAACTGGCGATTGTCGCAAGTACGCTCAATTGTAAGTTTTACATGCCGTTTAACTTGTATATCACGTAAAGGGGCGTCTAGAGAGATTAAGAATACACATTGTGGCTGTTTCTCAACTTGTCTGAATGGTATCATTGACATTAACAAATGAACAATTTCAGAAGATAATAAAATGCGGTTAATGAATCAACACAAAATGCTTGGCAACAATCTGTTGAACGGATGTTCCAGGAACCGTTGCCGTTGTCACCCGATTGCCCACAATCGGTGGATTGTGGTGGGCGGTTCCGATAATCGATTGAACATTATTCCCGTGTTTATGTAAAGCAAGGATTGCTTTGGCCTTCACGTTTGTGAACCTGAAAACAATCAATACCTGCTTTTGATTTTATTATAAGCCTATTACTTTTCCACCAGTTCTATATTCACAAATCCGTATGTTAACGGATTATTTTTCCACCTGACGTCACGAATCTATTAAACGAACTGAACGTCGCTCATTTTCGTAATCGGCCAATCGAAACGTCGCATTCTGACCAAGATGAATTCGTAAAAAGTAGTGACAGCCGATAAATCGAATGTCAATTGGAAAATGTTTTTGTTCAAATCAACAAAAATAACGAAATTAAACTTGTTTTATATTCACGGGCGGAGAGTTTATAACAACCAAGTTCTGACTTTGAATCAAATATATCTCAGCGAATAGTCGCCAGTTTCTTAACACTTTACCCAACGTAACGGCCAAAACCGGCCAGCGCTATTCCCAAAAACTCGCCAATTAATTTTCATTATTTTTTTCATTTTTTGTCTCAAAAACATAGGTTATGACCCCTCATTGGAACGAGCTCGTCGAGCTCGTTCCAATGAGGGGTCATAACCTATGTTTTTGAGACAAAAAATGAAAAAAATTAGTTATTCAAGAATATCTTTTGCAAGTGTCGTCTGCTTTTCATGTTAGGTAAAGGGTTAAACTACGAACACATAATCTATTTGAGCATAAATTTCATTTATATTTTACCGTTTACGTATCTATCTGCCACAAGTATTTGACAATCACGCCTGAGTTTTCTTTTGTGTTTATTTCAAAACTGTCAAATTCTACAAATAAGACCGAATTTTTAAATTAATGGATTCTTGGTCAAAGAGGCGTGTAATAAAACACAGAACGCCACGATGTATGAATGCGTTCTTCAATATGGCACTCATGCTATATAACTTCACATCGTGACGTTGCGTATGTCTCCTATGAATATTGCGCATGAGAGAACTATTAATTGACATCAATGCAAATGAAGGCACTTTTGCAGGCCCCTGGGGACTGTGCTCCCACTGTCCCGGCTAATGTAGTCAATGACAATATGGACGACTTGTTTTAATTTTTGCGACAAAAACATAGCCTGTGGCCCTCTCTAAACGAGCTTAACTAGTTCGTTCCAATAAGGGGTCATAAGGTATGTTTTTGAGACCAAAATGAGAAAATAATGAAAATTGAATGGCGATTTTTTGTGAATAGCACTGGCCGGTTTTGGCAGTTACTTTGGGTAAAGGGTTAATCTGTTCAGATAGATTACATAATTTCTCCTGGAAGAATAGAATTTTTTATCGTGTCCTAAATACACTTCAGTACAATAGCCGGCCACGGAGTCCTTGTTTCGAAAAAGAGTTATCAAATCAAAGGAAGGCGTAATTAAACAGTACGGGAGAACTAAATTTGTACATTATGTTAACCTTGTATCTAATACGAAAGGCAGACGACACATGCAAACAAAATTCTTGAATAACTATTTTTTCATTTTTTACGTCAAAAAACATAGCTTAAGATCCCCTGCTTGAACCAGCTCGTTGAGCTCGTTCCAATGAGAGGGTCATAAGCTATGTTTTGGGGACAAAAAATGAAAAACAATAATGAAAACTGAATGGAGATTTTTAGTGATCAGCGCCGGCCATTTTGCGGGATACGATGGACAAAGAGTTAAAATAACACGACAAACGGATAATCCATATGGTAAAACAGCTAAGCGAAGGTTACTCTTATGCTGAACGACG
Organism: Pictodentalium vernedei; assembly: GCA_031216915.1. Lineage (NCBI taxonomy): Eukaryota > Metazoa > Mollusca > Scaphopoda > Dentaliida > Dentaliidae > Pictodentalium > Pictodentalium vernedei. The sequence continues at coordinate 130,475,448 of CM062297.1, forward strand.
ACACCATTTCTCCATCATCTTTTTTAAATTATCTTTTAATTAATAAGTCAGGTACGTTAATGTCGGTTGGCTGGAACATCTGTTACGCGGAGAGTGTATTACTACCAACACACACGTGGGTGGAGCTTCCATTCAGGCTATAACTTTCTAATATTTTGAAAAAAGCATAAAAGTTAAATGCAAAGTGTTAGTCAAAAGATATCTGACTTCAACCTGGCTATCCATTGTCGGAAATGTTGGATGCACGCGTCCCAGCAATTACATAATGCCCCACAACACGCAGACTCCCTTGCATTAATGTTCTATCTGACGCTTGCAAAAGACCACGTTTCTCTACCGACTCCTCATTGAAATAAACAATGAAATCGGGACTTTCTCTATCACGCATTTCAGGACAGAGTTCTGGCTACAGGGACGCATTTCAGGACACAGTTCTGACTACGAGGCACATCTTTGCGTAATCAGAACTACTTGAGACGCACGCACGTCCGTTCATCTCTCATGGGCAGTTATTTTTTGGAAGGCGTCAACGCTGAGCTGAAAAGCATATGACTACTGCATCTTCTTACGTTAGGCACTGTGTGGTCTGCCTATGACAGCTGTATTGTCTACTGTACCTTCTTACATTGGGCACTGTGTGGTCTGCCTATGCCAGCTGTATTGACCACTGTATCTGCTTACATTGGGCACTGTGTGGTCTGCCTATGCCAGCTGTATTGACTACCGTATCTTCTCACATTGGACACTGTGTTGTCTACTTACGACAGTGTCTCGCAATTTCTGTTTATCGCTCATTGGGGAGGAGGTTGTACAATTTGCGTCGTTATCCCTGTCGATCTTCACGTCGATAAATTAAAAGGTTTTAACCTTAATGATGATGTTCTCCAAGTCATTCCAAAAACAACAATTAAAAGTGTCCATATTCATTACCCGGGGGGCTACCATTCAATATTTTCAACGAGCAGCATTCGGGCAGCACGTTGAAAATATTGATTGGTTACCCCACGCATTCACTAAGCAGTCATCTTATTAGGTGAAATTATGTCTTACCGTGTTCCTAGACTAGAAAATCGACCTTTAGAGACGAAAAGGGTTAACCCTTTACCTAACATGAAAAGCAGACGACACTTGCAAACATAACAATTTATTTTCATTGTTTTGTCTCAAAAACATAGGTTATGACCCCCTCAATGGAATGAGCTCGTTGAGCTCGTCCCAACGAGGGTCATAACCTATGTTTTTGAAACCCCAAAAAATGAAAAAATAATGAAAATTAAATGGCGATTTTTGAGAATAGCGCTGGCGAGTTTTGGTCGTTACGTTGGGTAATGGGTTAAAATAGAGTGTCCACTACAGTTAAAACTAGAAGTCCTGTCACGAATAGTGCGCTTATCTAGGCTTAATTGCGCGTTGGAATTGCGCGCAATTGCCATATCGAATGGCATCCAAAGCTCGGCAGGTTCTCCTGGTTACTCACAGCAAACACATGCAATGTTTCTGCCGATGGACCTCCGGGTTACCCGGAGGTCCATTGGCTGAAACATTGCTTGTGCACAGGCCATATGGACAGAATTTGATAACTTTACTATGGCCATAACGCGTACATTAACGCACAGATCAACATGCTATTTGTGCGCATTTCATGACAGAACTTCTAGTTTTAACTGTACTTTGGCCTTCTTTCGCTCAAAATCATAGATATACAGTACAGCCGCAGTAGAATGGTCAAAATTCACCTGTGGGCAGTGTAGCCCACGGGCGGTTCTCTCAATAAATAATCAGTTGTTTGCCCACGCGTGGATTGTGACCTTTCCTCAACGACTGTACTGCAGCAACTACAACCGTTATTCTCAGCGGTGCCATCTGCGACTTCGATGAGACGCGTTGGTGTGCACGTCGATCCCACGTCGATATAAACTAAATGATATATTTTGAGCTTTCTTTCGCTGAACCATGAAGTAGTAACAGTTACTGCTATTAACTTCACCGATTCCACTGATTTGAAGAGATAAAACTATGTTGATACCCTTGTGAGTTTTCCCCCTGATACGGAGATAATTCTGGGTTTATACTCTGCTGAAGGACTGGGGAAAAAACAGGGAGTATACTAGTTGATTATATAAGAGCACATACTGACGGATTCAGGGACTATCTTCCTACACATGCCCACCGCCCCACCCCAACCCTGGTGGAAATACTGTAAAGCGAAGCGATGGTTGTTGAATACAGAACAGTGAAACTTGTCGACAAGCCAGGGAAGGGGCTGGAATAAATTGCAGACACTAGAGCTGAGACGGTTAAGGGGTTTTCTTGATCGATTGATCACGTGGATTAACCCTGGTTTACCGATTAATCACTTATCCAAATAGATATCTGAATAATTGCTATACCGTTGATGATTTACAGCATGAACCCTTTACCCAACGTAGCAAACAAAACCGACTAGGCTTATACATAAAAATCTCCATTCAAACTTATATTTTCAATTTTTGTCTCAAAAACATAGCTTATGATTCCTCATTGGAACAAGCTCGTTGAGCTCGTTCCAATGAGGGGTCATAAGCAATGTTTTTGAGACAAAAATTGACATTTTTTTTAGTAATTCATGAATTTATTTGCAAGTATCGTCTGCTACCCGCAATGGGTAAAGGGTTAAGAATGACCATTTCCAGCCACTGATACAGTATGGTGATCATGCAAGTAAACAAGTATGTCACCAAGTAACTTGCAGGCTTTACTCTGTCTCATATAATTGATGTGAGTCAGTGTGATAATGTTTGCCTGTTTTGGGGCTAATTTGTTCCTTTGTTAACCCATATAATACAGTATTCCAAAAGTAACGGATAATCGATCAATTACTTTTTGGTTCGATCAAGATGTTGATAATTGATTTATCGATTAATCGGTTAACTGTTTCAGCTCAAGCAGACACGAGACTGAAAACAATTTCCACCCATCGGAAATCGCCCCTTTGTGAGAAAAAAATATGTAATCTACAGAATTTTGGACACCCCCCCCCCCCCCCCCCCCCCCCCCCCCATCACGGGATTCTTCAGAAATCAACACTCAGTTTTTGATTCATGATGATTCAGTTTTTTATTCAATGCAATTGGAACTAATAATTCACTGACTGTTTCAACACAATGATGAGTTTAACACATTTTTACATTTATCGCACCATAATATTTATCACCTTATCTGTTGTCATACACACAACACTAAGTCGACGCACTAAGCAAAACCATGAAGCTGATCTCTCCACTAAGCATACAATACTGATCACTGCACTAAGCATACGATACTAAGCATCGGCACTAAGCATACTGACACTAAGAGTATTGGCACTGAGCAAACATGTGTTGACACTAGAAATTTATCACAGATTTTATCACAATGTTGTAACATAAAATCCACACTACGAACAACCTGATCCAACTATTTAAAACTCATTTCTTTATCTCCCGTCAGAATCAATTTTATTTACAGTTTTCAGAAACGGTTCAAGTTATCGAACGATACGAAAAACAGGTGGTACAAATTTCAGGAACATCCAAAATAGTCACCTGAAATAATTAAACTTGAATGAACACTAAACGTAATTAATTAATTAACTGTTTATTAACACTCAGACTGCCAAAAGGTGTTAAAAAACAACATATTTATAAATTAGTGAATCAATTTTGTTTTTACATAAGCCACGGCCTTAAATCGCATCTGTAGATGAAATAAGATAATTTATATATTTACAAATCTTTGAAATTGTATAATTTAAAATTTTAATACTAAATCTTGATTTATATAAATGCTTACATCAAATCATTTAAGGGCCTATATAAGAAATGAAATTTTGTTTATTTTGAAAATTCTCACCTCTGACATTCCTTCAATTCAAATTAAATATACAAAAAATGTACATCAAAATGAAGGCTGGGATGTATAGAATATGAAACACAAGTGTTATCAACTCATAGAGTCGACTGTATGCACCGCTGGTTCCTGGAGGTCTGCTGCCGTATTCGCACCAGAACTGATAGTTTAATAATATTTCACGAAAACAACTTGTGGCCAAATGTGCTTTACATATCCAAGAACAAAGCTAGGGGATAAAAATTCTTCAAAACACTGCGACAGACCTGCATTGGGGAAAATTCCAAAGCCTTTGCTTTTGTTTACGAATGAGTATACTTTCGATTTCCGATCGACGTCACCGGACAGAAAAAGCATGTAAAAACAACGCCGTCTAAAATCAAATAATGAAAAAGATCGCCTTCATACAGTATACTGTTATTAGATAGAGATTGCACAGTTGCCATATTCAATGCAAGGTATCATGATACCTGTTGAAATTTCTTAGAATTACGATTTTGTTTTTGGATGGAAATTCGTGGTAACGAGTGATTTGCGCATGTCTGTCGAGCATGGAAACCATCTTCAATAAAAAATACAGACAGTGTTGTCCTTTCCCATAAGGTAGTCCTATCGCTGTATTCGAAAGTGTTTTGATGAATGCCTAGCTTTGTTCTTGGATATATGAAGCACATTTGGCCACAAGTTGTTCTGATGAAATATTATTTTATTATCAGTTCTGGTGCGAATACGGTAGCAGACTTCCAGGAACCAGTGGTGCCTACAGTCGACTCTATGTGTTGATTACACATGTGTTTCGTGTTCTATACATCTCAACCTTCATATTGATGTATAATGTGTGTATATTTAATCTGAATTTAAGGAATATGGGAGGTGAGAATTTCAAAATAAACAAAATTCCTTTACTGATGTAGGCCCTTAATATGGAAAATTAATTGCACCGAAAAAAGTATAAAATGAATTTAATGGGAAAAATTTAATTGAGAAACTGGACATTTGAATACTATACTCTTATTTACATAAAAAACTGGATTGGATAATGCCATATGAATATGAAATGGATTATGAAATTAAAACTACATTTTTACACTTCTCTCTCACTTCAACATTTTAAGGTCTATAGGAACTAAAGAATTTTCCCTAAATTGACAAAAACAAATGGTTCCAAAACACGATAATTAAACAGGTTTCATACAAGCAATGATAGGCAATGGTACTTTTTGATCTAAAGAATATTTGGAGTGCTGAAGTTTCAAACTAAAAAGTGATTTTATTGTTGAAAATCAACTTTTAAATTGCAAATTGCACTAACAACAGAACTAAAAATTCACACTTAAATTACTGAAACCAAAATTAATCTGAACCACGTATCTACAACACTTTACCGTCAAATGAACTTTGATGTGCTTTTTAAATTATTTAAAACAGATTTTTAATCTCCAACCTGAAAGAATTTTTTAGTATCAATATTAAGATGTGTAACCTTAAGAATGCATGCTCAGGATTCATTGGAGCTTCACACTTTTCATTAGTTATGTTTACCATCAACTGAACAATGATTGTCCATCTAGTGTTTGAGACAAAATAATTAGTGTATTTATCCTTGACCAGACAGCTGTATCATGTATTGCCATTTCATATGAAGGTTCAACATTGTACAACTCTGTCAGTGTTAGATGTTTGGATTTAGCAATCAATGTCAACAAACATCCATGCATATCTGTACCAAATACATCAGCCAAGGTGTTATGTACACCTTGCATGTTCCATTTGTCTCTTAGGGTGTCACGTCTTGGTGTCATTACTGGAAAAATATTTTGGAATGGACATTAAAAACATGTTTTAGTTCATTTTAAAATCACCTCAGAGTTCATTTCTCGGTAAAGTGCTATAGATATATGTTTTGGATTAATTTTGGTTTCATTAATTTAAGGGGTCGTCCAACCTAACTTTGGTCAATTTTTTGACATTTTTCCCAATGCCTCAGAAACAGATAAGAGAAGTAAGGAAAGGCAAATTATATATCAAAATAATGAGTAAAGTGCATAGAAAAGGTACATATAACTTTTTTCAGGAAAAAAAGTTAATTTTATGATTTTGAAGAAGATTAATTTGCAAATGGAATAAGTAACGAACCGGTAAAACCACAAAATAATCGGTAATTCGAAAGCCTTGTCCTCAATATAATGATAACATACTACAGACTCGGAGAAAGCATTTTTCTGACACACACTCTGGTGGGTTTTGACGTTTGAATGTAATAACATCAACACAAATTTTTGATGTTCCGGATGTGGCCATGTTTCAACGATGTTTTTCCGGTCATGTGATTACGATGTGGTTCTTGCAGAAATACTCAATTTGGGCAATCGTAAGAATGCAAGGACGTGATCACGCCCTTTATTTGTTCGAGACAATGTATGAGCGGATTTGCAAACAGGTGACAGCAAGTACTTGAGCTGTTAATGTCATAACTGCAAAATATGGTTCGAAATTCCCTCTCGTGTTTACAGGCCGTCTGAACTTTTTTGTTGACAAAAAATCTGAATTATTGCGCACTAGAAAGACAACATGAACCACTTGTAAAAAAAATAACCGAGTGTATAAAATCGGGACGATACACATAAAATAAGGCAATATTCATAACAAAGTAAGCAGAATGCTTCAGAAATCACTTTTTCGCAAAGTATATTCCAAGTGACCTGGAACTATATTGAGCGTGTTAATTTCCCCCTGTCACTGCGAAGTTATTTACTTCCTAGTAACCATGGAATTTGAAGGCGGGTATGTTTGATGTCTGCAAAGGACCAATTGAAGAGGTGTTGAAAATGATGCATTCGTGCTTTTAAATAAGGTGCGCTTGGACGATGCTGAGAATTTAGTTTTTTCTTGCAACCAACCATAGTAATACAAGCGTCGATCAGTGTCTTTTATGATCGTTTTACACTGACAAATGTGACAAATCTCCTTCACCGGAAACCATCCCCCAATTTGCATATCACAATAAACATAACCGCTGTCACGGAGTGTCAGCGTGGCCGTGTGGTCAAAACCGAAACGAATTATCGAATGCACGGTCAATATTAGCTGCAATTGGCTTTTAAATAAATGAAATATTCGCAATTTCTTCATTATTCATGCCGAGTTACTTTTTAACCAAACCACATGCGTTCAGTTTCGTTTGTCGGCATCAAACTGATATTGTTTGTGGTAATTAAATAGTACGAGAAGGCGAAAAAAGCCAAATATTTTCCATCATCTGTTATTTAATTCAAATTGATAATTTCTTTTATTTTACTGAAATTATAAACTGATAAGGTGGGTGTGTTGCGATTATTATGCCCCAGACCTGGAAGTTGGAAAATCAAAGGTGCATCTAGGGCCGTGCAGTGGTGACCCCTGTCCTCTTAATCTTAGTCTTACCCATTCATCATTACATGTACCAACATTCCCCCTTGTATCTCAACCATTGCTACTCCAATTTGAAGGATATTTGGTTTTGTGATCGAGCATCATGGGGAAACAATGCCTGTGTAGCTGCTGTAGCATGTGTTTCTTCCCACATTTTTTCAGAGTTGTGGTACTTTTTCACTCTTTTGAGTTAGAAAATTTTGTTTATAACTAGTTGATTTGTTACAATTTGTTGCAAAGTGCCTGCTAATACCCTCAATTGTATTGCTACAGAATTTTCTTGTGAAGATTTTGTTCCTATTACTTATCAAGCAACAACCTAATGAATATTCTGTATAAAGCCACCAATCTGATGTTTGACATTTGACACTTTTATCGAAGTTGTTTTGAAGGCTTATGGAACTCAAAATGTTGATTATGGCAGGACTTTTCTATTCACCCATTAATCGATAAATTAAGTGTTATAGTTGGAAGTAAGAAGCATGAAAGGTCCAGAACTAAAACTCTAAAAAGAATGTTTTGCAATGTAACATGATTTTTGCAGGTACACTTATTTGGAGGTTTACCTGTCTGATAGTGTTTGGAACATGTGTGGCCAGGATCTTCAAAAAGAAAAAAGAGTTAAACTTTGAGAAAAAGGCATATGCCTTGAGTGCCGGAGGTAGAGTCATACAAGGAAGAGAGACCCCCCCCCCCCCCCCGAAATTTTTTTGTGTCAAATGGAGCTCACTTGTGATCTTTTGGGGATTGCTTTGTGTACTGAGTTCTTGCAAAAAATATGTGAGACCCTCTGGATGTGCCCTTCTGATCTCAATATGTCAATAAGCCTCCTTGGGGAAAGTACATGCAATAATGGTTATGTAAGGTTGATTTGATGTGTTTTGAATAACAATGTACTTTTAAGTACATTAAATGGTTTAATGCAGTGACAGGTTACAGTTACCCTTACTTCTTCTCCAACAGATATCATGAGTGTATTGGTGTCCAAGAGTTAAACAAAGCTAATATACTTATTGATAAACCAGACAAATTTAACAATTTAATCACTATCAAATTGATGCATGGGATAAAAGGGGTTACAGTGCAAGGGGTTTGTAAATATATCTATTCAACTACAATGTATGACTTTGCAGTGCATTCTACATAGGAGAATACCATATTTTCTTTCCAAACCATTACAGTAACACATACATCTTGATATTGGGAGACACTCTTTTGTCCTTCCATACTTCTTCTGCTGGACTCCTTCAAGTTGACCTTTGTTGAACTCCCCAAATCAAAACATAAACAAAAGAAAATGTCTGCCTTCAATCAGTGAGCACTCCACTTATAACATTTGGTCTCAATCTTCATTACTTTCATGAATTAGGAAAAGATTTCTTCGAGTATGTACTTAAATGCTTATAGAATACAGCTGTTATTTTATTTTGAGGTATTTTATTGTAAAAATTTTGTTCTCTTACTTATGCCATAGCAGACTTCCAGGTGGTGCTACTTACACATGGCAGCAGTTCCATGGCAAATTTCAGTTTCCACATGTTCTATGTTTCATTCCAAGCATTTTGGTATATAATTTATTGGGGTTATTCATTTTGGGCCTTTTTTAGATTTGAAATAAAATTACATGAAATTTGACCAAAGTTAGGTTGGACGTCCCCTTAAGAGTTGCGTGTGTGAATTTTCCGTTCTGTTGTTAGTGCGATCTACATTTTAAAAGTTGATTTTCAACAATAAAAATAGCTTTTAATTTACAACTTCAGCAAACAAAATATTCTTTAGATCAAAGCAGTATCATTGATTGTCCTCGTTTGTACGAAAATTGTTTAATTTAGTTGTTTTAGAACACTTTTTGTTTTTGACCATTTGGGAAAATTCGCCTGTTCCTATAGACCTTAAGGGCCTATATAAGTAATGAAATTTTGTTTATTTTGAAAATTCTCACTTCCGATATTCCTTCAATTCAAATTAAATATACACAAAATGTACATCAAAGTGAAGGATAGGATGTATAGAACACGACACACATGTGTAATCAACTCATAGAGTCGACTGAAGGCACCACTGGCTCCTGGAAGTCTGCTGCCGTATTCGCACCAGAACTGATAATTTGATAATATTTCACGAAAACAACTTGTGGCCAAATGTGCTTTACATATCCAAGAACAAAGCTAGGGGATCAAAATTCTTCAAAACACGGCGACAGAGCTGCAGTGGGGAAAATTCCAAAGCCTTTGCTTTTGTTTACGTATGAGTATACTTTCGATTTCCGGTCGACGTCATCGGACAGAACAAGCATGTAAAAACAACGCCATCTAAAATCAAATAATGAAAAAGATCGCCTTCATACAGTATACTGTTATTAGATAGAGATTGCACAGTTGCCATATTCAATGCAAGGTATCATGATACCTGTTGAAATTTCTTAGAATTACGATTTTGTTTTTGGATGGAAATTCGTGGTAACGAGTGATTTGCGCATGTCTGTCGAGCATGGAAACCATCTTCAATAAAAATGCAGACAATGTTGTTCTTTTCCAAAATGCAGACCTATCGCTGTATTCGAAAGTGTTTTGAATGCCTAGCTTTGTTCTTGGACATATGAAGCACATTTGGCCACAAGTTGTTCTGATGAAATATTCTTTTATTATCAGTTCTGGTGCGAATACGGTAGCAGACTTCCAGGAACCAGTGGTGCCTACAGTCGACTCTATGAGTTGTTTACATATGTGTTTCGTGTTCTAAACATCCCCACCTTCATTTTCATGTATAATTTGTGTATATTTAATCTGAATTTAAGGAATATGAGAGGTGGGAATTTCAAAATAAACAAAATTCCATTACTTATATCGGCCCTTAATAACACCTGTATGCACTGTCCCCTTCGAAGAAAGCATACCATATGTATATTTTCCCGACTGCCTCGATCAACTTGTGTTGTACGAAAACCTTCAGTCGGCACAAACAAATACCGATCTCCAGTTGTGTATTAATCATACATAAGGCTAATATTTACAAGTAGAACCTACCTTAACCCTCATTTGGCATACATTGCTTCCATATGTTTTATTTTTGTTGAACTTACCAGAGCCCATTGATGCCGACACATAGTATTTATACATGCTATACACAATTATATTACTACCTCTCCCAATACATGTGACCCCCCCCCCCCCCCTCCACACACACACCACTGCCACCCAAAGGCGAATATAACACTGTATAATAGGGGGTTTGTGACCTGTAAATATTTAATGATAAACACTAGTCCTTAGCCATTTTCTATTCTCCCAACAGGTGTAAATGAGACAACACTGTATCACTGACGGTATTTCATTTTTCTGGTTACATTCCAAATATTGGAATATTTGCACTAACATTTGCCAAAAAACGTTTGTCTTTAATAATCCATGAGCAGGTAGCAAATTTCATATTGTTCAGTCTAAGTTCTTGTTAATTAAGCTCGAAAGTTATTAAGTGGTTGAGGGCTAGATTATTAAATAGAACATCTTATTTTATATAAACAAAATATTATTTCCATTTGAATAAGTTTGAAACATAACCAAGGAAAATGTTGGCTTTTGCTCTGGTATCCTCATTTTTTTTTAAATCTCTGATAGTGGCTTCTGGTTAAATATGCCAAAGAATAGTCACTTCAGCTCCCCTGTGGTATCACAGACTTTATTAGTATTCACAGGACCAACGGTACATTTTAGCCTGACAAATTCAGTGACAATCATATCATGAATCATCATGATTCTCATGACATGAGTAACTAAGGACTGTGTGATCGCGACAGTGTGCGTTGTCTCATTAATCAATGCAAACACTGAAAATCACATTCCACCATATTTCTTCAAATTCTTATATTGAATCGCATGAAGCAAATTAACCGTTTCCGACTACGGTTATCGTGACCTTTTAAAGTCACGAAGAATCAGGTTTTGGTGACGTCAAACGCAATCGTTAGCCCCTTGAACCCTGGTGGTATCTTACATATCAGTTCAATGACAGCAACAGGAAGAGTCCATATTCATTATTTGGGGGTAGACCAATGAATATTTTCAACGTGCAGCCTTGTGGCTGTACGTTGCAAATATATTGGACTACCACACACATGCACTTAGCATCCATCCTATTTAATGAAATTATGAAGCATCATGTTCCTGGACGAAAAGGCGGCCGCTCGGGTTCAAAGTCGGAGTACGTAATGTTAAGTACCGTAGTCGCAACGCACGGCAATTTTCGTACGTAATAAGTATTACGCACCGTAGTCGAAAAGGATTAATAGTGCATTATTCAGTTCAGCAGCAGGTCGTCTGATATGAATAAGGGACTGAGCCAGAAAGGAGGCTGAGGGCTGTTAGTATGGCCAAAGGACCTTTGTCAGGGCAAAGCCAGTTTAAAAGGGAGGCAGCCACGTCCCCTACTTTCAAGTTCAGATATATGTATATATTTCTTTTCTCTGTGTAGTAAGCACACATGTTTCAATTAGATAATTAGGCTTAGGCGATTCACAGAGGGATACTTCTCTGGCATATTACCGTTCAGTCAAGGAAATGTTCACCTGTAACATACTGCAGGTGAAAACTGGTAAAGCTTTATCAAAAACGTTTTCTAATTCAGTTGGCGTAATGCAGGGGAATAATTTAACCCTTTACCTAACGTAACGGCCAAAAGCGGCCAGCGTTATTCTCAAAAATCGCCAATTAATTTTCATTATTTTTTTCATTTTTTGTCTCCAAAACATAGGTTATGACCCCTCGTTGGAACGAGCTCTTCGAGCTCGTTCCAACGAGGGGTCATAACCTATGTTTTTGAGACAAAAAATGAAAAAAAAATAGTTATTCAAGAATTATTTTTGCAAGTGTCGTCTGCTTTTCAGGTTAGGTAAAGGGTTAAGCCCACTACTTTTTAATTTGTTCATAGATGACATTCCTGTCTCTTTAGTAGATAATAACACGTTTCCTGAATTAAAATGTACTGCCATTCCTTGTTTGCTGTATGCAGACGATCTCATTCTTCTCTCTACTACTAGAGACGGCTTACAATCGTCTCTCAACCCATTACATGACTTCTGTAGGAGGTGGAGATTCACTGTCAATAAGCAGAAAACGATAGTGCTTATTTTCAACAAGGCAGGTAGAAAACTTAATAGTTCATTTACTTGTGGTGACAAACGGCTCGAAACAGTGACCTCATAAACGTACCTCGGAATTGTTTTCACGGCATCGGACAGTTACACCAGAGCGCTATCGAACCTTAGAGCTAGAGCACTCAAAGCTTACTTTAAATTGAAGCGTCTTTTTTGTCAGTGTCCAAGGCTAACATACAGGTGAGAGAAAAACTATTCGATGCGTTGGTGAAACCCGTTCTTCTATATTTCTCGGAAGCATGGGGAGACCAGGCAGTTTGAAATAACGAAAAGCAGATTGAATCGGTACATTTGGAGTTTTGCAAAAATATACTGCAGGTACACTCGAAATCTTGTAATACTGCAGTACTTGCGGAATTAGGTTGGTACCCACTGGCCATTGACAGAAAAACTAAACTTATGTCAAAATTGCCCGAAAGCGGTAACGGTTCTGGCCAACCCATTGTTAAGTTTGGCTTACAAGGAGATACGGGAAATTAATCATACCTGTATACCAGAAATGGAAGGCATCCTTTCGACTTGAGGGTTTCGCAACGTATGGCTGGACCCAAACAGCGCTCCCCCTAATTTTGGGAAACAATTAAAAACGCGCCTCCGTGACGTGTACTGTCAGACGTGGGAAAGCGGATCCTCACGAAAAGGCGTTCATTCGGAGAGTATTAAATTAAAGTTATATTATTCGGTCAAAGAGAAATACTGTAGGGAGTCTTATATTGATAGACTTCCCGTGAAGGAAAGGCGATTTGTCATCAGATTCCGTATTAGCGCTAATGACTCGGAGATAGAGCGAGGTCGCTATCAAAAGCCGACACCAGAACCCAGGGAACAGAGGCACTGCAAACAGTGTAAGACAAATTCGGTCGAAGATGAATTACTTTCTTTCTTTGCCTGTTCTGAATACAGTGTTTCTCGAAATGAGCTTATGAACTTCGTCAGTAAGCGACTTCCTCACTTCCACCTTCTGCGGCAATTGGAAAAATTTGCATTGCTATTTGCCTGTGAAGATGTTGAAGTTATTCGTGAGGTCGGTCGGTTTGTAACCCATATTCTGACGCACAGAAATCAGTAGAGTGACTAAAGCTCAATGTGGTCATGGAGTGACTCAACAGTGACTCAACAGATGAGATTAGTCTGTTTAATCTGTTTACTCTTATATGTGTCGCAAGGATAACCCATTGCTTATTTTAATTGTTTGTGTGTTTTGTCTATGCCATACCATTTTATTCTTGGTCGTGCAATAAACTTTATTATTATTATTATTGTTACAAATCAGAATAAAATACCCCCATGCTCGTTAATCTCGCAAAGACAAGCACTAATATATTGACTTCAGTCGCCATGGCTTTCAAATATATTATTTCGCGGGATACACTTGAAAGCATATACATTGGCGCGAGGTGATTCTATCTTAAGAAATGTCGCGTGTCATTTTTAGGCATCTTAAAATGTTGTTAGGATAAGATATAAAAGTGTGAAGAACTAGCTAGTTCAGGTAGACTTGGGTTCCGGCCGCTAAGGAGTGAGACTTGGGTTCGGACGAATAGGAGACGCCATATAGGGTCTCGTGCTAGTGGAATAGCTGGATAATCCACGAAGCTCCGTTTTACGCCGCTATTGTCATATTAGGTGGACGTAGGAGGGCTACAATCCCGAATTTAGAGAATAGATTACGAGCCCACGTAAAGGCTAAGTTTAGATGTCGTTAGCGCAGATCGACTCGCACCTGTCTCAAAGTGTAGGCTATTGTGCTGTGGTATTAACCCTCAAGAACGCAGAGGTTGATCGCGTAGTAGCATGTTTTAGTATCAGAGTGTTGTGAATATCGACGCAAGGTCGACAAGTGACAATTCGTGCATGCTCGAAAGCGCATTTTGAAGTTGGGAGTTCTTCATGGTCTGTGTGTATTTCAAAAGGATCCAGAACATTCAAGGAGCGTTCTTTCAAAGGACGCATGCATAAGGTATGTGACGTAGACTTGCTAAACTAGCCGACAGAGTGGATAAACCGAATCCAAATCAGAAGTATGTTGCCACAAGGTAATTAACATTGCTAGTTGGGATTCCCCGGAAGAGCTGCAACCGCGCACAGACGCAAAAGATTAACACTAGTTGTTTTAAGCTCCTGTTGCGAGCCCGCAACAGTGACATTTTGAAAGTGTACTATTTTGAGTGTAAATAAAAGAATCGTTTAGGGGATAACTATGTTGTATTTGATTGTTTGGGGCCGTAAACGATGGTTTTACTGTCGCAAATTGAGTTTTGCCGACGACGCGGCCTCAAACAATCAAATACAACATAGTTAACCCCATTCTAATATAATTCGGCTGAAAACGGAGATAGTATTTGATCTCCCAACTATAAAACAACGCCTTGTTGAAGACAACAATTTAAAACTGAAAATAAGTCTTGGTGTCGTAGTTTGGGAGTTCCGAACTATATCACGAAATATATTTTACGCTGCCACAATACAAATAAGTCCAAAAAATTTAGTCATTTTATCTCCAATAACAAAATATATTTATATTTGTACTGACAACATTTATCATGTTTAAATGTTTGTGACAATCTGAAAACAAACTACGCCGGCTGCTTTCTCTGTTTAAAGTTTAGGATTCACCTTGTGATGTTTCAGTCGGAGTCGGAAAGCACTCGAGGATTTACCATTAAAGTTAAAAAAATTGAGATCTTGGATTGGAAGACCATGTTTAACCGTAATGATTACTTATAGTTACAGAACAATTGTTCATTTCAAAATGTTTCTAGGACGTTATGTCTTGTGGAATTGGGCTACTGCTATTGGCATAATTGTTTGCAGAACAAATAGTTCAGCTCTCTACCGAGAAAGCATTTCTGTAGCTGTAGTCTGTACATGTGGTGCCACGAACGCAGGTAACAAATTAGAAAATGAAAGGACCGTTTGCACTTGAAGTCGATGTTATAACATCGCTAGCGGATCTGTCAGAAATATTTGGCCTTGAACAATTAAAACTATTATTTCCAGTTGTCGGAATTTGGTTTTCTATTTCGCACAAAGCGTCCATAAATTCTTCATCGTACGAAAAATTGCTATTTATAAATTATATTTTAATATCGCTTACTGGTTCCACACGGTTGCCGTAAGCCCGTCGAAATCAGTTTTTTCAACACTCATTTCAAAACTCAGCAGTCTCTGCCAAACCCCTATTCCACATTAATATTAAACTTTCCATCATCGTCCACATTAAATACAGTTAATTACAAGAAAGATAGAGAACGTTTTTTTACAGCAAATCAATGCGTTCACAGCGTTTGTTTACATTGGATACGGTAGTCAATGACTCCAAATGGAACGAAAATAGAACGCCCACGAATACATCTTGACTTCCTGAAATAGTTTTCGACAACACAAAATTTGCGACAGGTTACGCCGATTTTACTGTCGCAAATTTTATTTATTAACCAATCAAATTTCGATATTTATAGTAATTGTATTAGAATGTTACTTTAATCATTGTTTCCTTTCCACAGCCTGAAGTGATTAGGAATCACACCTAACAAAGATCTAACCTATATATCGAGTTCACTAGGCAGGGAAGAAAATCATAGTGCGGTCCCAACTCAGCTCTGTGAGCCGAGTTTGGCCCGCGCCCGGATTCCGACCCTCCTAGTTGGCTCGACTCCCAATATTTTTAATGGCGAGGCTAGACAACCCCATGTCACCCCTCCCACGTGGATAGAGGTGCTTGAAAACCTTCATCATCCCTGTAGGGTCCCTTTATGATGCGTTGTAAACTCTCGTACCTTTTTATGCATCTGACCTCTTGCCCTCGGATGCTTTATTTCTTTTTAATTTTGTGTTTAAGGGCATAGTTTCGTTTTCTCGTTTGATTCTATTATAAGAATGACAGCCGTGAATTTGCCGAACTATACAATTGCACAATTTCTGGGCCCGACACCACCTAACCCACGCCAGTTTAGGTGTCCAAAATGTTCCTTCCCCGGGAAAAGCGGAAGAAAAAGAGGGTTCTTAAACTATACTAGCGGAAAAAAGAAACGCAAGCTTCTTTTCTGTGGTAAATATTTCAAAAGTGTTATGGATGATTATATCATTGTTTGGATTTTGATGCTACCTCTTCATTACTGATTAAATTTCGACGAGTTTTGTTGTCTTAACACAGACGACGTTTGCATGGATAACGTTTCCACTATTTCCTGATCAAAATCAATAGCGGTAGTGCCCACCCCGGGCTTTCGTTGCAGCTCTAACTCTCCTTACCATTGGCCACATCAAGTTGTGTAGGGTCCTTTGTGGGATGTTATTCCACTCCTGAAGAAGGGCCGGCGTGAGCTGAGCGACGTTGTTTGGGACGTTAACGCGTTTCACAAATGCTCGATCGGGGACAAATCTGGACTGTAGGATGGCCAATCGAGAACTGGGACATTACTTTGGTTGAGGAAGTCAAGACAAAACCCTAGCAACGTGCGGCATCGCATTATCCTGTTGCAACGTTAGGTTACTTGCATGGATAATTGGAAGGACGTGAGGCATGAGGATCTAATCACGATATCTTACAGCTGTAAGATTGTCCTGGATGACCACGAGAGGTGTTTTCACGCCATAAGAAATCCCCACAACCATAACAGACCCTCCCCAAATCTGTCGTTTTCCTAAACGCGTGTGTCAGAATATCGCTCGCCTCGTCGTCGATAGCAACGTTGTCGTTCATCTGACCTATAAAGCGTGAACTGAGACTCGTCAGTAAATTACACACGTCTCCAGTGGGCCAAGTGAAACCGATTTGGTGCATGTGCCCGCAGCCATTGCAATGCACGCTGACGTCGCCTGGGTGTAAGTTGCGGACCAACGTGGGGACATCGATGAGCTCGTTGCAATGAGGGGTCGTAACCTATGTTTTAAAGATAAAAAAAATGGCGATTTTTGAGAATAGCGCTGGCCGGTTTTGGCCCTTACGTTAGGTAAAGAGTTAAATAATATAATATCGTTAATAATGAAAAGTAATAAACAGAGTACTCGCTTGTCTGGACTGGTTACGTGAAATAATTCATTCGAGGCGAGGGACTATATTGTAAAACACTCGGGTTTGATTATAAACGATAACTTCACAAGTGAATTATACAATCAACAATTGAGTCACGTATCCGTGCGCGCAAGCGAAGACGCTTTGCCGTGGATGTAATGGGGACTTCATTGGTTTTTGTTTTTTTAACCCTTTACCTAATATGAAAAGCAGACGACACTTGCAAAACAAATTCTTGAATAGCTATTATTTTCACTTTTTGTCTCAAAAACAGTTTATGACCCCTCATTGGAACGTGGTCGATGAGCTCGTTCCAATGAGGGGTCATAACCTATGTTTTAGAGACAAAAAATGAAAAAATAATGAAAATTAATTGGCGAATTTTGAGAATAGCTCTGAGCGTTACGTTAGGTAAAGGGTTAAATAATATAATTATCGTTAATAATGAAAAGTAATAAACAGAGTAATCGCTTGACTGGGCTGGTTACGAGAAATAATTCATTTGAGACGAGGGACTATATTGTAAAATACTCGTGCGCAGTCGCGCACTCGTGTTTGTACAACGTGCCTCACCTCTCATGAATTATTTCACGTAACCAGTCCAGTCAAGCGATTACTCTCTATATATTCTCGACTTGCTTTTTCTTACATTTTGAATCTTTATTGCATGATTGAAGGCAAATATCGTTTTCTTGTATTGTGATTTGACTCGTATTGTTGTTGTATAGATTTTAAAATACAATATCTTCAATTTTTGTTTGTTTCCTATTCGTCGGTTTTTGTTCTTTTTTCACGCTAGTTTGAAGGTTTGCTAATCGTGTCAGAGGATTGCAATTTCAACATATACAAATGCTCAAAATCCAAAAGTCCTTTCGTCAAGGTTCTGAGTCATTATATCAGGAAAATCACTATTGACAGTGAAGTGTATGGTGATGATCTTCACTTAAGCTTGGGCCCACGATTTGATACCGATAGCTCTTGTTGCTCACAAATCATGCATCGACGAGTACTTGCATCCAGGTAATCTAGCTTGAGCTCTGAAACAGAACTCCTCTGCAACGGAAGCGTCTGATAGCACGTGTCAAAAATGGCTCGTCGTTCTGATGATAGGCGATTCTGCTTCAAAACCGATTGTTTGTTCGGCGGTGAAGAATGTAAGGTTGATAAAGATAAACGTTATCCTGATCGATGGAGGGCGGCGTATCTGTTTAGAGAATAGGCACAGAAGACACAATTTCTCCAGAGGAAACAATTCTTCAAAAGTTTGACGAAAGAGGCGATGAATGAGCCCAACAAGTTAGGGTTCGTCTATGTGAAGCAGTAATACTTCCATACTGCAGATGCTCGCTATCACGCTGACTGGCTGTCAAAATTCGTTGGGTGTAGAGTCATTCGTTCGGCTACAAGGACGAGTACTGAATGCCCTGAGCAATTCGAAATTGTCACCCCCTACTGGACGTAGTAGATTTCATGACAACTGATCAGTCAATTAGCTGGATCTCTATTGACATACATAAACGGTATTTACAATACGGAGGTACATGTACAAAAAGTATCGATGAGACTAATAGTTACTAAGTTATCTGAGATATTTGGCAAAGATCTTCTCGTACTGTCTTCTCTATCAGTTGCTACCATTCTTGCCATGCGAGATCGTCTTGGTAACCTTCTTCGTGTTATCGACGAATCCGAAGAAGACATACAATCAGCAACGAAAATAATAGATAGACACATATTTCAGGATATGAAGGAGATAGATATCGACAAATCCAACTATGAATCCCGATAGAATACGTAAAATGTTTTGGCGTATACAAGCGAAACCCTAATGGATTTCCTCGGACATTTGTCTGTCGGAAACCGGGCTTTGTCGTTGCTAGGGGAAATAGATTCACGTCACGTATTCACCCAAAACCCAAGGAGTGTTGCCTGAATCCGTGCGTGAACGTATGTCTCACCGTGACGAACCCGCCCGTTTTTGTTGGGGTGGTTCTTATCCTGAAGGGGGTCAATGACTTTTCCTCAAAAAGCAAAAATCAACAGAGTTTCACCGAAAACAACAATTTTAATACATATATATATAAATAAATATGGTAATTTGTGACTTACATGAAATCCAATGAATCAGAAAACAAACATCAATCACACCCCACCCACACAGTTTTAGAGTCACTTGCGGGTCTCACTTGCGCATTCTCTGTTATGGCTGGATTCCCTTCTTTGTCGCTGGTGTTTGGACTTTGGTCGCCTTTTCACTTCACTATTTCACTGTCGTCGCTCGTTCACTAACGTGTTGTGACTATACCTTACGCCTTTGTTCTAACACGTGACGGAATGTCACTCCACCACTGCCGTCGCACGGCCACTAACGTATTGTCACTTTACTATATCGCCTCCCCCCTTAGCAAGTGACGGAATGTCACTCTACCACTAACGTCGCACGGCCGCTAGCTTATTGTCACTTTACTGGACGCTTTTCCCTGAAACAGTCGCCACCAATGGGGTTAAACGCTCCCCTCCATTCATCCCAGAATAATGTTCATACAGGCAAAGCCTACTCTGCTTATGTGTGACTTGCCCTCTACAACAGGTATGCCGTCTTCCTAAATACCAACAGCTCCCTGAGCTCGTACTTTCTATTTCTGATCCTACACTCAGATATGGCCACCTACTTGGCCCGCCACTGCTCCTATCCTAACTATGAGCTCTGTGGCTCCCCTACACTACAGAGTGGCTTTACTTTCGCACCGATGCGGCACATCCTCAAACGTATAGCATGTGACATCCCCAGCTTCTCGCCTCGAGCCAAAATCTTACACGCCTTCAGACTGGAATGAATATTTCGAGAAATGCCTCGATTTTTATTTCGATATCCGGAACATTAATTCTCTTTTCAATTGCTTCTCTTGAACTTGGCCGCTTAGATCCGTCTTAATTTAATATTAGCTTTTAAGTTTCTTTAAAGGTCTTGCATTTTGCTATATGCTGACATTCGTGACAGACCAGGTGGGTAGTATGGGTGTGTGTTCAAAATCTGTAGGATGTACTATGTTTACAACAATTACCTATTAACTGGACATAATTGCACAGATAACGACTGCAGAAGAGCACTGGTCTTCACTCGCTTTAATCTTTTATCATACAGCTAAGATGGCGTTCAGTAAACGCGCACTTTATGGTCATTAAATTTCATGCTTAATTAGCAGCGCACGAATGATTGCTGGTCTGTTTAAGTGACAAATCGGTTTTCTGGGTCCTCGATATACCCATCTTTTCGCTCTTAGCCCGAGTGGGAAAAATGATCGAAAATATATACACTTTTTAAACGACAAAGTCGTAAATTCAAGCTTGACCATACACTTTCTCCGATACATTTGGGCAGCCATTTTTGGTTTGTAGTTTCCACATAAATGGCATTCTGAAATAATTTTTTCACGTCTCATACATTTGACACTCTATGGCGAAGATTGTTCTTTCCATTACGCTACTACGTGTAAAAAATTGCTTTTTCTGACCAATTATGTGTAAATGGTAAAAGTTCAATATTTTTGGCGACCAACTTTATTTTTGACATCTCAATTTCCCCAAAGCTGCGTATGACGCAGCCAATTAGATATTCAAAAGGACACCCTCGTAGACTGAAAACCCTTGAGAAAAAAATTTGTACGCCAAAACAAGCATTTGTGCTCTGGCTGCTGGACTACTATTGTGATGTGAGGCCTTGTCTTCAAGTTTCCATAACATATCCATGCTTAAGTATATCCTGGCATGATCACCAACGAGAAAGAAACCCCTGTCAGCTAACGTGTAGCTGGCTTCCAAAGAACTGGACTGAAAACAAATTAAGTTTTTTGCTAAATATCCTAGAGCTCCGACCGAATACTTTTCTTCGCACTTGCTCTACCTGTACACACGATACTTTTGCTGAAGACTGGCCATCCGAACTATTTCTTATCTGGAAGAGATCTTGCCTGAAAGTAATTTTGGTCTTGTCCGAGAGTCATTTTCTCTATTTGGTACTACGAGGGATGCCACATCGTTTGAGTCGAGATGTCCACAATTATGTTATGATACAACCCTCGTATTCATATAATTTTGAAGCTCGTTTTTCAAATAAGCAATGTAAGTGTATATAGAAATAAGCGGGGTGTGATAGAAATAAGGACATAGAGAAATTGAAACTTTATGATAAAACGCCTTCCGATATGTGTGTTTTACCAGCAAAAGGAATGGTAGAATACAGATAAAATCTGAAGTGTCCCCTTCAGGGGCGACGCTAAATGGGGCGAGTGTTAGGGCGAGTTTACCCCCCCCCCCCCTCGCGCCTCCAATAATGTTTACAGTCTGGACACTTTCGTCCGGACATGATTCTGCGATATCAATCTCTCAGGCACGTACTCATGTACCTTCTTCCTAGATCAGATTTTATACTCAGACTTGTTTCACACACAAAGTCGGTCATACAACTGAAGGTCTTTAGTAGTGATTAACCAATGTTCGGCAATCGCATCTGACCTCGGCCGATTTTAGGCCATCGGTTGACGATCGGTAGAGGTGTTTGAACATCGGTCCATTCCGATGGTTACATGGAACACCGCTGGATCAAAATTTGTTTGCATTTACGTTTGATTTACATTCTCATACAAGCAGTAACAAACTTAATAAGTTGCCACAATGATTGGTAGGATTCAAGATTGGCCTAATCTCACTGATTAGTCTGATCTACCCCTTGATTGCTGCTCATGACACACATCCCATCTGTTGTGTGATGACTCAATGAAATGCGACATCAGCAGAAACAAGTTAACAGCGCAGCGTCTAAAAGATGGAAAACCTCCAATAATATTTACAGTCTGGACACTTTCGCCCGGATAAGATTCTGCGATATCAATCTCTCAGGCTTGTATTCATGTACCTTCTTCCTATATCAGATTTTATAATTAGACTTCTGTCACACACAAAGTCGGTCATACAACTGAAGGTCTTTAGTAGTGATTAACCGATGTTCGGCAATCGCATTTGACATCGGCCGATTTTAAACCATCGGTTGACGATCGATAGAGGTGTTTGAACATCGGCCCATACCGATGGTTACACGGAACACTACTGGATCAAAATTGTTTGTATTACGTTTGATTAACATTCTCATACAAGCAGTAACAAACTTAATAAGTTGCCACAATGATTAGCAGGATTCAAGATTGGTCTAATCTCATTGATTGGTCTGATCTACCCCTTGATTGGCGCTCATGACACACATCCCACCTGTTGTGTGATGACCCAATGGAGTGCGACGTCAGCAGAAACAAGGTAACAGCGCAGTGTCTGAAAGACGCTGCGCTGTTAACTTGTTTCCACTGATGTCGTATTTTTATTTTAATACACACATCGACACACTCTTGAGGTCAACAATCCAATAACCCTGACTGTACTGCAAAAGTAACCCTGTTCTATGCATTCCTAAACATACTACTCCTTTTGGTTGTTACTATCCTACATCGGCACTCACAACCGGCAGATTGCGTGTTCAACTAATCGGCGAGAATATGACGGTCGCAAATCCTGATCGGTTAATCACTAGTCTTTAGTATCCGATTGGAGCTTCTTGGGGCCCAACACGGCCAATTTAGAGTAATGGTACGGTACAATACATGTTAATTAAATAAGAAGTCGCGTCACGACTACCACATGTATACACTATTCATTCACTAATACATTTCCAAGAAGTCTTCAGTTTTTAGCTCCCCCTGACAAGTGTCAGTGGGGCCTCTCTGGTAAAGATTTGTTCGTCGTCCGTCCGTTGTCTGTCTATCGTCCGTATGTCGTCAACATTGTGTTTGTCAGGGCCATAACTTCTTAACCACTGAATAGTTTTAGACAAAACTTTATAACGATATGTATTATCAAAAGAAAGTGTGTGGCGAATTATATCACAGACCGTATGTTAAGGTGACAGTTAGAACAACGTTGGCATTTTGCTGTCACTTTTGTCCGGTCCATATAATTTGGTATGATTGGCAGACCATACTCATACACTTATTGCTCATTACTCAAAGGTGGGCGCGGCTTTCTTTGATCCAATATCATATCATCAGGCCAAGGCCACAGACAGCAAACTTTGATATTGTTATACAGACCTTGTCTGGTCTATAACAATTATTACTCATAACCTAACCTTGCGCTTTGACATTAACCCATTGTCCTATCATAACGGTAAATGTCACAAGCAGTAGCACTTGGATTCTTGTGTTGTATTTGTCTTCCCCTAAATGCAGCGAGCCTGGGCTGAGCTGTCTAGGCTAAGAGGCCTCTTGTTTAACTACAATCCTGGTTGATTAATATTACAACTGTATCATCAAGGCACACCTTCTATGAAGGCATGCTTTGGTGATGAAATTGGAATATTAGTCAGTCGAGACTTGAGCCACCACAGTCGAGGCAAATCAGGTTTAGACCTCCCATCCCCACCCCAATTGATCATCTTCGCGATGCTCTTGTCTCCATTGGATTCCTTCAATATCAACTGTAAACGACGGGCGGTTCTTATTCCAATTCAATGTGAAACTTGTGTTGCTAGCCCTGGGTAAGATCTTGCCCCCCCCCCCGAATCCCAAGGATTACTACCAGCCTCCCCAACCATTTCACCAACCCCGACTTCAGTGTAATGTTTTTGGCTCTGGCAGTTTATTGTTTTGTTAAATTATGATGATGCAGGTAGGATGAGGCCATATTTGATAGTAACCAAGTAACTTCGTCATTGCCACCACTTGCCATACTGTAGTACACTAGATTTTCTTTTCCCCAATTTGGTTAAGGAGAATCATGATTGTGTATAAATTTATAATGGGGAACCTAAACATGAATTTTATTTATGCATTAAACTGAAAAAAAAAACTGTTGCAGTACTCTTTCCAGTTTTTACGTCATTATATAAAAAAAAACAAGATACAAAAACGCGACTATTTAATAAATATGGAACGTGAAAGTGAAATTGAATATGTGTGTGTTTTGTTAGAAAATCCATCAAACCTGTTGCTGGTATTCATTAGGCTTTTCCCTCTGGAAAAGACTATTGTTTTTGTACGGATTATTATTTTTTTTTTTTTTTTTTTTTTTTTTTGGGGTTTTTTTTTTTTTTTTTATGTTTTCCACACATTTTTGTCCGTACGATTCAGAAGCCATTTTCGAACCGATTTTCACACAATTTGGCACACGCATAGAGTGCCAAAAAATCTAAAAATGTACCGAAGCGGAATTTTCGATTTAACCCTTATTTCGCCAGAATTGGCAAAAAACTGCCAAAATTGGGGTTTATCGGCACTTTCTCGAAACACGTCTTTAGGATTTTTTTAAAACATTCATCATTTCTAGACCTGCCCATGACACGACCTTTGATACATACGACATATTAGGCGATGCATATGGTAACCCTCCACAGGCTACCAAACATCGAAATTTTGATGAAATGGGCCGGTTTCAGGCCCCCAGAGCACCCAAATGATACAAGAGAGATAAACATAACTTCCTTTATTTGAAGTGGATTCACCGGAGATCATTTTTGTAAGTAATAATGGTGTTAAAAAAACCAAGCATTAACCCGTTTTGGGCTGGTTAAACAGCAATACCCCCAAAAAGCTAAAAAATTCAGGTTTTCCGTGGATTTCTCTAAACGAGTCTTGTAGATTTTCATGAAAAAATTGTCACTCCCAGGCCTTGATGTGACAATAGAAGTTGCATGGACAAAATACTTCGGTGAGCATTTATTAACCCTCCACGGGCTGCTAAAAGTCAAAATTGTGATAAACTGGGCTGATTTTGGACGCCAACGGCACCCAACGGGTACGCCACAAAGAAAAGTGATTTCTTTCATCGAGCGCACAATCTATAGGGAAACATTTTTGTAAGTAGTAAGGGTATTCAAAAAACGAAGTCTTAACCCATTTTGGACAGGCTAAAGAGAGAGACCCCTTAAAATCTAAAAATTCCCATTTTCTGTGGATTTCTCTAAATACATTCCATAGGTTTTCAAGAAAAATTGACTATTTGCAGGTCTTTGTGTGACATTACAAGTGGCATGGACAAAATATTCCGCTGAGCGTTCATTAACCCTCTACAGAATGCCAAGCATCATAATTTTGTTGAAATGGGCTGTTTTCGGACACACACAACACGCAATGTATGCCCGAGAGTTACACATAATCTCCTTTGTTGGAAGTGGAATTCACTGAGGACCATTTTTGTAAGTAATAAGGGTATTCAAAAACCCAAGCGTTAACCCCTTTTGGGGTTGTTATTAGCGATACCCATCAAAAGCTAAAAAAAAATTATGTTTTCCGTGGATTTCGTTACAAACATCTTGTAAGTTTTCAACAGAAAATGGCCATTGATAGGTCTTGGAGTCACATTACCGGTTGCATGGATAAAATATTCCAGTAAGCATTTGTTAACCCTCCATGGGCTGCTAAATGTCAACATTTTGAAACAATAGTCTGTTTTTGGACACCAACAACAACAAATGGGAATGCCACAGAGATACATAACTTCTTTTACCGGTTGCAAAACTGACAGAGAAAAATTTAGTAAGTAGTAAGGGTATTCAAAAAATCGAGGTCTTAACCCATTTTCGCCTGGTTAAGATGTACCCCTTAAAAGCTTAAAATTCCAGCTTTCTGTGGATTTCTCCAAAAAATCTAGTAAGTATTCAAGAAAAATTGACCATTTGCAGGTCTTGGAGTGACATTACAAGTTACATAGACAAAATATTCCGGTAAGCGTTAGTTAACTCTCCAGAGGCTGCAAAACATAGAAATTTTGAGAAAATGGACTGTTCTTGGGCACCCATTGCACGCAATGTGTACCTGCGAGATAACCATAACCTCCTTTTTTGGAAGTGGAATTCATCAGACCAGGCATTAACCCATTTAGGGCTGGTCTTAACCCGTTTTGGGCTGGTTAAACAGTGGTACCCATCAAAGACTTAAAATTTCATGTTTTCCCTGGATTTCTTTAAAAACATCTTGTAGATTTCAAGAAAAAATGGCCATTCACGGGTCTACATGTGACATTACAAGTTACATGGACAAAATATTCCGTTGAGCACTCGTTAACTCTCCACGAGCTGCTAAACATCAAAATGTTGATAAAATGGTTTGTTTGCAGACACCAAGAGCACCCAATGGATATTTAACAGAGAAATGTAACTTCTTTTACTGCGCGTAGAATTCACAGAGGATCAGTTTTGTAAGTAGTAAGGGTATTTAAAAGAATGAAACTTAACCTATTTTAGACTGGATGAGGAGAGATACCCCTTAAAAGCGAAAAATTTACATTTTCTGTGGATTTCGCTAACTGCTTGTTGGCGATTTTCAAGAACAATTGGACATTGGCAGGTCTTACAAATTGCATAGATAGAATATTCCGCTAGTCGTTTGTTAATCCCGCTACAGGCTGCTAAGCATCAAAAGTTTGATAAAATCGGCTGTTTTCGGGCAGCAAATGGGTATGTAATAGGTAAACATAACCTCTTTTATCAGACTCAGAATTCATGAGGGATAATGTATGATAGTGTTACGGGTATTCAAGGGAGCGTGGTGGCTCAGTGGTAGACTGTTGTACTTCTATGCTAGAGGTCCCGAGTCCGATCCCCGTCCGGGATGACTCACGTTGTGTCCTTCGGCAAGGCACTTTAGCCCGGTCGCCGACATGGGGGCACGATGACGCCGTGTACTAAGGCATACTGCACGTCGATGGTACATATGTCTTCACCCTCTGTAACCCTGCTTGAGCGGAGCTTGAACAGAGTTAGAATGTTGAGGAGCTGACAGTTGCTCGTCGTTGCTTGGTGGTTCTCTCCGTGTACTCCGGCTTCCTCCACCTATAAAACTGTCACGGTCACGATTAGCCATTGTGCATAAGTATGTGACCTTAAACACCAATAAACAAATAAATAAATAAATAAATAAATAAATAAATAAATAAATAAATAAATAAATAAGGGTATTCAAAAGGCCAAGCCTTAACCCTGTTTATAGGATTAAAGACAGACAGCCCATGCCGTGTACGCTGCCTACATTACTTGTAAAATCGACACCCCCACTAAATCTACTTCGAGGTGCGGTGTCGGACCCGACCACCTGACGGTTCTGACCTCATTAGATAACACCCCTTCGTTGTATTTAGCAGCATGGATTTCCCCAAGAAGCAAAGACAAAAATACGTCTGCGGAAAATAATGGCAAATATTTTATTTAGTCTGTATTTTGTCCGTATAGAAAATGTCTCGCCCACATATACCTAAACATGATTCAATGATACAATTGGACATATTTCTCTCGTAAAACCTGAAAAAGACTTGATTTATTTCATTTTAGGATTGCGCGTGTATATTCTTAGAAGATTCTCTGTGTGTTATTAATATACAGCGTCAGTCTTTGATCTCGTTTGGGACGATCAGTGATTAAAACCTTTTCGACAAGAGCCATCGAAATTGAAAATAAAAAAAAAATCAAATTTCACTAAAACCTTTTGCAGAATCGTGTTTTTCAGAAAACTCTTTCGCGATTGCATGTGTCGTTTTCAAAATTCCGATCAGTACTCATGAAATTATAAATGTGTTGTTGTCAATAACAAAATTGAAAGCATGTCCGTCAAACCTGCATGACGTCAGAACTCGACTCGGGTGAAATACTGCAGTGATGCAGTGAAAGTTCGAGAGTAATAAACGCTGATATCGCAGTAGGCTTTAAACTGTCCATGGAATGGTCCTAAAATCATGTTTATGTTTGCAGCTTTACTGCAAATAGGTTTCCCGTTGTTTCTTGTTGTAGTGTTGTTTCCGTCAAGGCCAAGTACCATAGAAAATTTGGAACACCGAGCAGTGGGCCTGCCCCATGAACACCTGCCTGTTATTAAAATTAATTAGCGGGGACATCTGCCCCCCCCCCCCTTCCTCCTGTTTGTTTTACCTAGGACACCTGCCCCCTATTGTTTCTTTTACCTAGGACACGTGCTCCCCCCCCCCCTGCTGTTTTTCACCAACTACACCTGCCCCCGTTTGTTTGCTAACGGGCCCCTCCCCATTGACCTTTCTATCTTTAGAAGCACCCGGGCCGACGGGGAGAGGGCGTGGTTGTGAGCATGGCTAGATTTCGCTGAAGGAAGGTACCCTCAAATCTGGGTCGAAAATGGCGAAAATGACAAAAGGCTACTTCAACGTATGGTAACGGTATAAACTTCAGACGATCTGGGCGATGCACAGACGAAAGATCATACCTTGGAGCCGGTTAGGTAATTTGGCACAAAAAAACTCCGATTTTATGCTCAATCGCTGCTCTACAGTAGTCTACAATAGTGCCCAATTCCATTCCAAACTGATAGAGTCGGGACGAATAGTACTCTCACTTTCCACGCGATGCGTGGTGTTCTCCACGCGGTCTCGACACTTGCAACGGATGCCAAAATGTCGGCCAGGGTGCGTAGAACAAGTTCTGAAAATTAGAAGTCGCTGCCTTCGGCGGTCTGGACACGGTTCGTGTTTGTGAGAAGTGCAATTTTAATGTCAAATTGGCAAATTTTCGTTAATCGTTTCCCGCCAAAACACCTACTCACCGCCGATTTCTTTTTACTGTAACTTCTTCCGATTATCTAAGGTTTAAAGATAGTGTCAGGATCCCCCCCCCCCCCCCCCCCCCCGCACCGAAACCTGGGACTTTATGCTCAATCGCAGCTCCACAGTCGTCTACAACACTGCCCATTTCCATTCTGAACTGATGGAGTCGGGACGAATAGTACTCTCTCCTTCCAAGCGATGCGTGGTGTTTTCCAGGCGGCTCGGACGCTCCAAACAGATCCCAAAATGTCGGCCAGGGTTCGTAGAACAAGTTCTGAAAATTTAAAGTCGCTGCCTCCAGTGGTCTGGACACGGTTCGTGTATATCAGAAGTGCTATTTTAATGTCCAATATGCAAATCTTCGTCAATCTTTTCCTGCCTGCCAGAAACCCAATCACCGCCAATTTCTTTTCACTTTAAACTTCTGACGATTCTCTTAGGTTTAAAGGTTGTGTTGGGATCCCTGGGTGGCGGTCTTAAAGAAGCAACTTCCATTTACAGAGAGAGAGGGGGGGGGGGGGGGGGCTCTAAAGGAGTCTGCGCCCATTCACGACGTCTTTTTTCGAACTGGCTTGAAAAGGAAGGACCAAATTCAGACAGTTACCTCCTCTCTTCAAAACGCTATATCCCAACCAATTCTAGGCAGATTTCCATGAAATTTTCACTCGTTGTTCATGGATAGTTGCGGCATCACTTTCTATGAAGAGCGATACGAATTTCGCATTTCGTCACGTCGAATTCGAAAAGAGTGCATGCGCATGAATTTCTCTGAAAACATCTTATAGATTTTAAGTAAAAATGGCCATTCGCACTTTTTGGTTTGAAATTGCAAGTTGCATGAATAAATATGCCTGTTAGCACATGTTAACCCTCTACAATTGGCCAGACATCAATATTTTGGATACATTTGAGATAAAATTGACAATTTTCAAATAGACAGAGCACTCAAAGGGTATGTGTCAAACAAACATAACTCCTTTTGTTGGTCATTAACT
This sequence comes from Pictodentalium vernedei, assembly GCA_031216915.1. Classification (NCBI taxonomy): domain Eukaryota; kingdom Metazoa; phylum Mollusca; class Scaphopoda; order Dentaliida; family Dentaliidae; genus Pictodentalium; species Pictodentalium vernedei. The sequence goes on from CM062297.1 coordinate 130,505,497, forward strand.
TGTGGAACGACGATATTGATATTAACCCACTCTACCATTAATGATGTTTTTTACCTAAACAATCTTTTTATAAAACTGAGTCATTTGAGACTACTATAACCACCTTTCTCATAACATCAATGAAAGAACTTCAGTGAGACAGTTAAAAACAATTCATCAGACACTGTGGGGGCATGAAAAATCAAGGAATCTCATCGGGAAAAGCCATGATTCTCCAGAATCATAAAGTCTAGTTCTTTTTAACATTTGCCTCTTAAATGATGGATGACACATTATTGTTTAGAAAAGTTGCTATAGGGGATGTATTTGACAACTTCTTGGAGTGTCCAAATTTAAATGATGCGATATTTTCGTGTATGCAGCCATTATAATAGGTGCCCACAGGGAAATATCAATATCGTAATACCCTATTTAATGCAAGATAACATTGCGTGCCGATGGATATATTTGCTTGATTGCATGGAATATCTATCTTCAAATATCTGGATAAATCCCCTCGTGTTAAGTAACATGCTAGAGCGAATGTAGTTTGGGTGTGGAAGTGTGGTGTTTTATTACATTTCAATATTTATTTAATTTATAACTTAAACATTATTTCAGTTTAGTAGGTGTTAAGTTTATTGATACGGGTATTTTAAAAATCTGCTTTCTTTCCCTATTGGGTAACAGTTAACACAACTCACCTCATCAGCACTTGCGCGTGGTGTTTGTTCAAATTTTTCTGGCGGGGAATTCTTCTGTGTCAGAAGTCTTTTGGTATTTGCATTAGGAAGGTGTTATATTTGGTCAAAGATTCATCTGCAAGTATCTATATAGTTTTGTTGGCAAACCGAAGTCGTAAAGAATTGATAAGAATTTAAATATACTACTTTCTCGTTTTATAGTTGCAAGTATACACGCGCATCGTTCAGCACTTTGTCCCGAACACTCTGCATTAAGACTTACAACCATTCGTATATTTTCGGCATTGGATGTATTATATAGAGGATATCTAATGTTTTCTTGTGAATACCGGGATTTATCTCATGAGTGAGTGAGAGAATTTGTATTTTCACTCGCAGCTGCTTGCTGCGAGTGAAAATACAAATTCTCTCACTCACGAAAGAGTTTAATACCGGTATTCACAAGGAAACATTAGGTTTTCTTTTTATTATACCCCTTTCATTTGAAGCTTCAACTGAAACGATCCAAACCGACGCCCATACCACGCAAGAAATCCGTTTACACAATCAGCTGATCGCTGTTTCCGATCACACAGATCACATCTTGTTAAACTCACTGGTGGGCCGAGAACTACTTTGCCTGTGAAAATTCATTTGTAAATTTCAAGTTCACACGAAATGTTAATCACCGAGGTGTTTGATCTCACTAGTGAGGGGAGAAGCAATTTATTTTTTACCGATTCCTATTATAATTAGACGTTAGGGGTGTAATAAAGTATTTTATTAATTTCAAAAGTGTGATTTACTGGGATGTCCGGGTTTGATTATAAATGATAACTCTACAAGTGAATTACGCAAACAACAATTGAGTCACGTATCCGTGCGAGCAAACGACGACGCTTTGCCGTGGATGTAATGGGGACTTCATTGTTTTTTAACCCTTTACCTAATATGAAAAGCAGATGACACTTTCAAAAAAATTCTTGAATAGCTATTATTTTCATGTTTTGTCTCAAAAACATAGTTTATGACCCCTCTTTGGAACGAGCTCGACGAGCTCGTTCCACTAGGGTCATAACCTATGTTTTACAGACAAAAAATGAAAAAAATAATGAAAATTAATTGGCGATTTTTGAGAATAGCTCTGAGCGTTACGTTAGGTAAAGGGTTAAATAATATAATTATCGTTAATAATGAAAAGTAATAAACAAGAGTAATCGCTTGACCGGACTGGTTAAGTGCAATGATTCATTCGAGGCGAGGGACTAAATTGTAAAACACTCGTGCGCATTCGCGCACTCGTGTTTGTACAACGTCTTTCACCTCTCATTTGGCCAACAGGATATTTTACAAAAAGATGATTTCTATGCATTATCTATTACAGACATCAAAGATCTGTTGTACATATAGAGGGAGAGATGAAATAAAGAGAGAATGGTGTAAATCAACTTCATTTCGTTAAATATGTTCACATCTTATCGAAGATAGCTCGAGGGAAACCAATACCACCTACGATATTGGTATCTGTTTGAAATAATTAATGCCGATGAGAGTGAACCAACAGTAGTTAGGGGAGGCATTATAGCCCCAAAATCTGAAACTTATAGCCCCAAGAACTTATAGCCCCAAGATTTGTGAAACTTATAGCCCCAAGAACTTATAGACCCAACATGCATGCACTGGTGGCACAGTGCATGCATGTTGGGTCTATAAGTTCTTGGGGCTATAAGTTTCACAAATCTTGGGGCTATAAGTTCTTGGGGCTATAAGTTTCAGATTTTGGGGCTATAATGCCTCCGCATCATGCTTTATGGCCAGATCCTATAGTACATTTTTGCTTATAAGTTTTTTTCACTGGAGGATAAGGGAACTGGTTTTTTGTCTTTTTATATAACAAAGACTTGATTGTGTACATGAGAAGATCTCTTTCTAATAGTGTGGGTTGGCCCTTAGAAGGGCTGTTTTAGTTTTGATGAAGTGCAAGTCACTCAACAGCTAGCAATATTTTAAAAATTTTGGACGGCTGTGATAGTAAACGTCTGTTATCAACAGTTTTTTCCCGCACTCGATCGAATTGTCGCGTGAGGGTTCTTCAGTGCATTTTCGATCCTCGCATTGTCTATAAAAACACTGCTGGAGATATCATAATGTCATTTTTCTTCTTATCATCAATCATGAGAGTTGAGCTATCCATCGAGGTAAAGATTCCATCACTAGAAGGTGAATGTGGGCCACGAGAAGTGAAGAAGGAGAGAGAGGAGTGCAATACTATTCCACCACAAGAGGTGAAGATGGAGAGAGAGGAGCGTAATACTATTCCAAGGAGTAATTTGCGAAGATTGGCAAGAAAAGCTGGGGTGAATAATATCTCACCATTGTCACTTGATGAAGCTGAAGAAGCCTTACACTGTTTTGTTCGAAAATTGATAAGAGATACCTATCATTATGCAACAATTAGGGGAAGAGGATCACAACATCTCGTTAATCAAAAGGATGTCAAGAGAGCCGCAAAGAGAAATGGAATAAAGTTGGTGAACTAAACATGATTTGTTTAGTAAAAAACGGCCCTTATAAGGGCCACCATATTCTTAAAAAGAGATATCACGTTTACACACTTGAGTGGCACATTTCAGTGCTACCACAATGGAATGAATTGAACTTTTTGTTCAATTGTAATTTCATTACTCAATTCAAAAGAGGTTAACCTCATAGCTCCCACACTAGATTTCCCTGTCATGGCATATTTTTTATGTTTGCAAATTATTTTTGTTTTTTACCTAAATGTTTTTGTGTGAAAACATTTAGGTAAAAACAAAAATAATTTGCAAACATAAAAATATTTTTGTGTTTGCAAATTATTTTTCTGTCTTGCAAGTTTTTTTATTTTATAAGAAAAATATTTTTTGTGTTTGTAAAATGAATGTTATGAAAAAAACTTTTTCATAACTTTCAATTTACAAACACAAAAAATATTTTTTCTGTTTGCAAATTATTTTTTGTCTTGCAAGTTTTTTATTTTGTAAGAAAAATATTTTTTGTGTTTGTAAAATGAATGTTATGAAAAAAACTTTTTCATAACATTCAATTTACAAACACAAAAAGTATTTTTTCTGTTTGCAAATTATTTTCTGTCTTGCAAGTTTTTTTATTTTATAAGAAAAATATTTTCGTGTTTGCAAATGAATGTTATGAAAAAAACTTTTTCATAACATTCATTTGCAAACACAAAAATATTTTTTGTGCTTGCAAATGAATGTTATGAAAAAATGTTTTTTATTTTTAAAAAAATCTTGAGTTGGAAAAAAATTTCCCCTGTTTAAATAACAACAAAATAATATTACCTTTTTTCAAATCCGAAAAATTTATTCCATGAATATTTACAGATTTGTAAATGTCTTTTATGAAAATGTCACTTTCAAAAACTGTTTTCAATGTTTCTTGGCAAGTTTTCCTATTTTAGAATTATTGTCTTTAGCTTTTCGTTTTCTTGTAACTTTCTTTGGTGGTTCCTCTTTCTCTGGAAATAATACTTCTAACTCATCATCTATTTCCATTTTTGTTTCTTTGGGTATATCCATATTATATAATAATGTATCATCATTATCATCAAACTCTGGTAACACAGGTTCTGCTAAGTCAACTTTCTTATTTGTAAAGTTTATATGGGGAGGTGGTGATAATGGCAGCGTGCTCATCCCCTGTAAAGTGTGGTTGTCAATGTCTTTTTCATCAAGTTGTAAGTTGAAACCTGTAATCGGTAATCTATCTTCTGTATGCTTTATGTATTCTGACCATGGATAAACTTTTACCGGTCCTCGTTGATCAACAGCTGGTGAACCCCATCTTGGTTGAGACACAGAGTTATTCGATAGCTTTCTCAATCTACATTCATTAATCCAATGTCCTCTCTCATTGCAATAAAAACATGGACCTTTGTCTGAACATGTATTCGCCCAATGTCCTTTCTGATGACAAATGGAACAAATCATCTCTTTAGGTGTTGATATCAATTTATAAAGTTCATTCACAAGTCTTCTAACTTCTCCCCATTTAGATGGTTTATAGTAAATACTTTTAGCATCACTTGCTTTTTCTAATCTTGGATCTGTAACTTTATCCATCTTTAACTTTTGGAGCGTTTCAAAATTATGTCTTGTCTTCTTGAAGTCAAAAAAACCAAGTGTGAAACATCCTAAGATTCTTCCTCCTTTTATACTTTTTTAATGTACATTTAATTGTACACTTAAATGTTCCATAACGTGCATTTGCACACAATTGTTTAAATATACATTCATTTGGTTACAAACAGTTATGCTATCTCTTACACTCAATAATCTCTGGATACTATATTGCTGTTGTTAAATATTGACTGAAAGATACACTTAACAAATAAAATATTTACCATAGGAATTGTCCCATACAGTGAATGGATTACATTTTATGACTTTTCAAATGTGTATAAGAAACATTTATTAACAGTATAATTCAGTGGGTATTAAATGTACATTTAATTGTACACTTAAATGTTCCATAACGTGCATTTGCACACAATTGTTTAAATATGCATTCATTTGGTTACAAACAGTTATGCTATCTCTTACACTCAATAATCTCTGGATACTATATTGCTGTTGTTAAATATTGACTGAAAGATACACTTAACAAATAAAATATTTACCATAGGAATATTTCCCATAGACTGAATGGATTACATTTTATGACTTTTCAAATGTGTATAAGAAACATTTATTAACAGTATAATTCAGTGGGTATTAAATGTACATTTAAATGCACATTTAAATGTACATTAAAGGGAAGTATAAAAGTGGGGGAATCTTAGGTTGATTCACACTTGGGTTTTTTGACTTCAAGAAGACAAGACATATTTTCAAAAGCTAGAAGACGATAGAAGAAAAGATGAAGAGAGCCATTGAAGAATATAGTGAGATGGAGAGTGAAGTAGATAACAAGAAGCAGAGAGTAGAATCAGCAAGAGACTTATACACCATTCACCCACTCCTACAAAGAACATCAAGAAAATTCCGTTCTAATTCCCATGTATGCAGAATAACATTCAAACAATTTAATCAAAAGAATCCATTTGACACCCTTGGAAAAGTATTTGACAGTTTGGTAGATGATATTAAAGAAGAATGTGGAGTAGAAGACAACGATCCAATGAGAATATCAGTTGACCACCCAGGATTAGAAATAGGTATATTTATTCCATTTACTAAGGCTTCAGGTATCACTGGTAACACCATATTAGATGAAATAGAAAAGGTTGTACAATCAAATGATAACTTTACTATCCATGATGGGCAATTATCTTTAGAAATAACACACACTTCTCTACCACAAGGGTCTGGGCGACACGCACCAATTTCATTTTCATCTGTTGATAAAATGGTGGGAAACAAGAAAAGTATTATTGAAATTAAAAATGTTAATGATTCAATGTGTCTCGCACGGGCCATTGTAGTGGGAAAGTGTCATGTTGATAGAGATAATTCTGATCTTTGGCAAAAGAAATGGAAAAATATTAGAAATTCTGATAGACCGACACAAGAGTTGGAAGCTAAGGCATTGATGGACAAAGCAGGTCTTGATTATAATATTCCTTGTGGATATGAAGAATATTATAAAATACAAGACCTGCTTTACCCAGAGTATGTCATCAAAATTCATCCACAGTATGCAAAAAGTGAATTTTTATTCAAACCTCCAGTTACCACCACTGATAGTAAAGTTATTCATATTTACCACCATGACCAGCATTTTGATACTATCACAACAATTAAAGGGTTTTTAGGATGCTCCTACTATTGTGAACTTTGCAGTAAAGGGGTCCAACAGAGAGAACGTCATATGTGCCCTTTTGGTTGTATTTGCTATGCTCCAACAAAATGTATTCCTGAACATCCCACTACCTGTTACAGTTGCAATAGACAATTTAGAAGTTTATCATGCTATAATAACCATATCACTAGAAAGGGAAAAGAAGAAAAAACAATTTGTCAATTAGTTCAAAAATGTAAAACATGCAATTCACTAATATATCCAACAAAAGGAAAGCACATCTGTGAAGGATTCAAAAAATGCAAATATTGTCAACAAATAGTTAATTCTGATCACCAATGTTTTATTCCAAAATACACTTCACCCGAGGATGAAAAATTACCAAACATTCCATTTGTATTTTTTGATTTTGAAACCACACAAGACTCAGGAGTTCATATCCCAAATTTCTGTGTTGCTCATCGTGCATGTGGGGAATGTATTTGCAAATCTATAGATCAAGAATGTATTTCCTGTGACAAATTTGGATATAGGCAATCAATATTTAAAGGGGAATCTACTTTATCAGATTTTTGTGATTGGCTTTTCAGTAAGGAACATAAAGGGACAACAGCTATTGCTCACAATTTAAGAGGTTTTGATGGACAATTTATTTTAAGACACCTCATTGAAACTGGTACAACAACTCCTGATGTAATTATGAATGGGAACAAAATTCTTTCACTTAAAGCTTGTAGTATTAGACTTATAGATTCTTTAAATTTTCTTTCAATGAGATTGGCACAATTTCCCAAAACATTTGGCTTGACAGAATTAGCAAAAGGTTATTTCCCCCATTTGGCAAACACACAAGTTTATCAAAATTATATTGGTCTTTATTTAGATTCAACATTGTATATGCCAGATTCAATGTCTCCATCAGATAGGGAAGATTTTATCAAGTGGTACAAACAAAAAATTACTAGTAATGCCAGTTTTGATTTTCAAAAAGAAATGGAATTATACTGTAAATCAGATGTAGATATTTTACGTAGGGGGTGTGGGGAATTCAGACAAAAATTTATAGATAGTGATGGCATAGATCCTTTGAGAGAAGCATTTACCTTAGCCGATGCATGTACAAAAGCTTGGAGAAAAAATTCACTTCCAGAAAACAAAATGGCAATCATTTCAGACATAGGTTACCCTGCTAAAGTCAAATACTCCATTAAGGCCATTAGATTTTTACAGACACTTGCACAGGAAGAAAACATACATATTCAACATGCACTTAATGGTGGGGAGGTTAAAATAGGGGGATATTATGTTGATGGGTTTCACAAAGACACAAATACAATCTTTGAATTTTATGGATGTATGTGGCATGGGTGCATAACATGTTACAAAGACAACAGACATGAGAAAAATCCAGTCAATTTGCTAAATTACCAAACTCTCTACAACAATACACAGGAACGCATACACCATTTAAAATCATTAGGGTATAACATGAGAATAACATGGGAACATGAACTTGATGATTTTTGCAAATCAAACCCTGAAGTAAAATCAACATTAAATTCATTTTTTCCAAACATGGATCCTATTAAACCACGTGAAGCATTATTTGGTGGGAGAACAAATGCCATTAAATTACATCATAAAATAGACCAAAGCACAGACAATGAAATAAAATACATAGATATCTGTTCACTCTATCCTTATGTCAATAAACACAGAGAATATCCAGTAGGCCATCCAAATATACTCACAAAAGAAAACATAGACATGAATAATATAAGACAGTACAGGGGACTTATCAAATGTAAAGTTTTACCACCACAATCTCTACACATGCCAGTATTACCAATTCATTGCAACAAGAAAATGGTTTTTACACTTTGCAATACATGTGCAGAACAAGAATTAGACAAATGTGAACACACACCAGATCAACGCAGTATTACAGGTACATGGACATCTATTGAACTTTTTAAAGCATTGGGAATGGGATACACATTACTTGACACTTATCAGATTTGGCATTGGGAAGAATGGTCTTCAGAAATTTACAAACATTATGTGAACAAATATTTAAAAATGAAACAAGAAGCCAGTGGATATCCAGATTGGGTGAAAACAGAAACAGACAGAGACACATTTAAGAAAGACTATGCACAAATTGAAAACATACGTTTGGAAAATATTGAAAAAAATCCAGGACAAAGATCATTTGCTAAAACCATGTTAAACTGTTTATGGGGGAAAAGTGCACAAAACAATTTAAAAACAAAAACAGAATACATACAAGACCCATCCAAATATTTTGACCTGATACAAGATAAAGACATCATTATTAAAAATGTTGAATTGTTTGATCATGATAAATGCATTTTAGTCAATTACACAAAATCTACAGATGTTTATGAACCTCACAAATCAGCTAATGTTGCAGTTGCCTCTTTTGTCACAGCTTATGCACGAATGGAATTATATAAAGTAATAGGACGTTTGGGTAGACGGGTATTATACTTTGACACAGACAGTTGTATTTACATCCATAACCCCTCACTTTGGAATCCACAAATTATAAACAGTAGGTTAGGTCAATGGACAGATGAACATCCAGATGCAAAAATTATTGAATATGTAGGATTAGGTCCAAAAAATTATGGTTACAAGTACATTAAAGATGGTCAAATACACACTTCATGTAAAGTTAAAGGAATCACATTAGATTACAATACATCACAGAAAGTCAATTTTGAATCCATGGTGGAATGTGTACAAGACAGACATAATTATAAAATGAACATTGAATACACACATAGAATTAAACGCAACAAGAACAGACAAGTTACAAGTGAAAAACAAACCAAAACATTCAGATCTGTGTACACAAAACGTTTTGTAGTGGATAAATATGATACAAGACCTTATGGGTTTAAGGTATAAAAATTACTCTTTAGAATTCTCATTTTCAAGTTTGAACAAGAACAGACATGTCACAATTGAATTACAAACCAAAACATTCAGATCTGTGTACACAAACCATTTTGTAGTGGATAAATATGACACAAAACCTTATGGGCCTAAGGTATAAAAGAACCCTTCAGATTTCTCATTTCAACTTTGAACACTGAGCAGGCAAGATGTCTCTACCACTCAATCCTACTTATCCTATATACTTGTCAGAGTTAAGAAGACTTTCGAGTTTTAGCATGACTACAAACCCTATTTTAAAATCCAAGAAAGAAGACTTAGCTAAAGCTGGATTTTTCTATATAGGAGATGGTAAAGTAAAATGTTTTGTATGTGGACAAGGTTTAATGAATTGGGAAGAAAAAGATATTCCTTTGCAAGAACATGTTAAGTGGTCACCAAATTGTTCTTATATTCAATTGATAAGAAATTGTCAATTATACAAACCACCAACAAGTATGCAAACACCCCCAGATAAAATATTATCAGTGATGGATTATGGATTCACTTTAAATCAAATATTTTCAACAATGAAAAAATATGACAAGTGTTTAGATGATTTTCCAGATTCTAAGTCTTTATTTGCACTTATGGTGCTAAATGATCAAAGTACATCATTTAGTACCATAATTGCAAGACAAGCTGCAGGACAATTCAAAACTAAGTTTGATAAAATGTTTTCAGATAATGCAGGAAATGATTTTCCTGACCGTCCTGATGTATTTTGTGCATCAGGTAATATAGTACCTGATGGACAAAATACATCAGAAGAGACAAAAGAATCATCACTTTGATTTCAACCATGGAACCAGTAAGACGTATGTTAGACAACAAGATTACACGTAAGGCATTATTATATGCATTTCAATTAATCACTCCTGGTTATCTAACAATAACAAAAGAGTTTATTCATAATCAATTGGGAAAAGATGAAATGTATGGGGAATTTTGTAATGCATTACAAATCATGAATGCTTTTTACAAAGATAATATAGAAAATATTTGGACAAGAGTTGTGTGGGGTAATATAATTTATGATAAAGAAATCATGAATTACTTGTATAGACAATGTGTACCACAAATAGATAGAAGAATAGATTCTTCAGAAACTGTATTTGAGTTAAAAGCACCCTTAAAACGAATACCTACTAAAAGACATGAAGAAGGTATGGAAACAGAAAGTATATAAGTGAATGATTTGACAACTCTTATTCACACAAATACAATTATGGCATCGAGTGAATGTTTATTGTTTCAACACCCTTGTAATATCTTTATTTCGGGACCTAGTGGTTCAGGAAAAACAGAATTTGTCAAAAAGCTTATTGATATGAAACATGACTTATTTCAAATTCCCCCACAAAAAATCATTTGGTGTTATAAAGAATGGCAAAATACATATACTTTACTTAAAGAAAGTGAAGATATTAAATTCATAGAAGGTATCCCTGATGATGAATATGAAATTGTCAGTGATGTCACTATTCCCCATCTTGTAGTTTTTGATGATATGTTAGGAGATAAAGATGAAGAAAAAATTAAATTATGGTTCACACGAAAAGGACATCATAGAAATGCAAGTGTCATTTACATAACACAAAATATGTTTCAACAATCTAAATCTAGTCGTACCATAAGTTTAAATGCACATTATATGATTTTATTTCAAAATACCAGAGATAAAGGGCAAATTAAAGTATTGGCAAATCAAGTTCAATTACCACATTTAAATGCATGTTATCAAGATGCAACAAGTATTGATCATGGTTATTTATTAATTGATTTTCATCCTAGAACTCCTGAGTCTTTGAGATTAAGAACTGATATTTTTCATCCTTGGGTAACACAAAATGAACGTGGCCCTATCATTTATACAAAACTATAAATTCCCCATGTTCTAATGAGTTGATGTTAGTTAGTCAAAGTTTGTCAACGACTACACATCATCATGGTATCATTCATACAATCTTTGGAACAACTTGGTCAAGAAACAAGTCCATTTGCAAGACAAAAATTACTTAAGAAAGGTTTTAAGAAAATTTTAAAATGGTTTACATTAGCAAGTAGAATCATACTTAATAAGAAAATTAAATTGCCAAAACAAACTTTAACCTATATGGATAAACATAAACAAGATCTTGAACAACTTGCAAATCCCAGAGTTGATCTTGCAACAAAACGAAACATTATTTTAAAACCAGGAGGTGGTGGATTTTTTGGTGGTGTTATCATTCGTAATTTAATTCGATGGGATGGTCATAAGACAAGTAGATCATTCTATTCACCATTCAAAAAAACAAAGAGTAAGAAACAAAAGTCACCTAAAAGGAAACGAAAATCCCCTAAGAAAAGATCAAATAATTCATCAAGCTCTAGAGAGATAAAAAATCAACGAAAGGTAGGACCTAAATATATGTACACAAATTTTGAAATTGCACCTCATAGATCTCCATCTACAAAAACAAAAGCATTACTTGTGAAAAATCTTCAAAGACAAAGAAAAGTATCACCACTTAAGTTAACACGTGTAGTGTCAATAACAAAAGATGGTGTTAAAAATCATGACCCAATGTATTCTGTACAAAATACACAACATGTACCATTAAAAGAAAAGATTCCCACAATGGCACGTTTTACAGCTTTAAATACACCCAAACCTGTTAAAGGGATAAGGTCTTACTTTAAATAATATAAAGTTTGCACATATATAAATAGCATTACATTTTTATATTTGTTTCATTTAATCATTAGATTCTATAAGAGCAAGATGGTGAGACAAAATAAGAAACAAAAAATTCCTTTAGTTAAAAAATATGGTGGTATGTTAATAGGTTTAAGTCAAACTCCTCCAGCATTTCAAAAACAAATTATGAAAAATGCACCTAAAGAATTAATTAATTGTGTGTCAGAATGTTGTCATAATCTTTTAAAAGGCAACATACATCTAACAAAAAATCAGAAACAAAAATTACATCCAAAGCGTCAACAACTACGAGCACTCGCTAGTAAATCAATAACTCTTAAAAAGAAAAAACAAATTTTAAATCAAAAAGGTGGTTTTTTACCATTACTTGGTTTACTTGGACCTGCTATAGGAGTTGCAACAAATCTTGCAAATAAATTAGTCGATAAAATATGAAAAAGATGGCTATTGTACCTTATCAAATGTTAGAAGATATGCAACGTTTTAGAAATGAAAAAGCTCAAAGACCAAGATTACCCCCTAACCCACAAGTTACAAATACTGCACAATTTCAAAATGATTTATCATCTGTGTTAGGAAATTCAGAGTTGTCCGAAAGTGAGAAAGAACAAAAGTATGGGGAAACTTTACAAAAATTTCAAATGTCACATAAGAAAGCATTACAACCAACATTGGTTCCATTGCCTGAGTCAGGAGAAAAATCATTATTTTTACGAGATCGTATTATAGAAAGTGTCCCTGTTACAATGAGACGTAAAGCAACTTCATTATTATCTGCTTTATCATCTCATCCACACATGAGTTGGGATGATCAGGGTGTATTAAGTTACGATGGAGAAGTCATAAAAGGTTCAAATATCATAGATTTAGTCAATGATGTTCTCAGACACCGAAAAGGTTTTAAACCGAGTGGATGGGAAATGTTTAGTCGTGGATTAAAAGATATAAATATCCCTCAAGATTTTGTTGGTAATCGTGAACGTTGGTTATGGATGAATAGACAACCTATACCCAAACCCAGTAAATATCAAAGTTCTCCAGAAGATAGTTGGTCTGAAACTCCTCAATCCTCCCCTCCAAAACGTAAAGTTCGTCGAGGTCATAGAGTGCAGTGGAGTGAAGACACACCAAAGTCAGCACTAAAGCGTAAGTTGACAAAACGTAGATTATATCTGAAAAATGGGAAGCTTATTGAATGATTTATTAACTGAAATATATTACAATACAAAACATCCTGCTGGTTATGGTGGTATACAAAAATTGTACAAAGCAGCTCATAGTAAAGATAATTCCATCACAATTGATCAAGTGAAAAAATGGTTGAAAGGAGAAAGAACTTATACTTTACATAAACCCATCCGTAAAAAATTTTCAAGACGTAAGACTATAGTGGGTGGTATTGATCATCAATGGCAGATTGATTTAGCAGACTTACAAAGTTTACAATCTTACAATGATCAATTTCGTTATTTAGTTTGTGTTATTGATGTATTTTCCAAATATGCATGGGTAATACCCATTCACAATAAATCAGGAGAGACATTAACAAAATCTTTTCAGAGTATTTTGAAAACTTCTGGACGTAAACCATTGTCATTACAATCTGATAAAGGTTCTGAATTTAAAAATAAAGATGTACAAAAATTTTTAAAGAAACAAAACATTCATTTCTTCACAACAGAAAATCCTGAAACCAAAGCTAGTATTGTTGAACGTTTTCAACGTACATTGAAAACACGAATGTGGAAATATTTTACACACAAACGTACATTAAGGTACATTGATGTGTTGGAAAATTTAGTTGATGGATATAATCATAGTTTTCATCGAAGTATTCAGAGAACTCCTGCTTCAGTATCATTAGAAAATGAAGTAGAAGTATCTCAACATTTGTATGGTAAAAAAAAGTCTAAAAAGAAAAAAATACAATTTAAAGTTGGTGATATAGTACGTATTAATAAAACCAAACGTACATTTGAAAAAGGGTATTTACCAAATTGGACAAAAGAGTTATTTAAAATTACTCATGTAAAACATACAATACCACCCACTTATAAACTTGAAGATATGGGTGGTGAAAATATACAAGGGACATTTTATCCACAAGAAATTCAAAGTATAAAAGATGATAAAAAATATATAATTGAATCAATTCTTAATAGACGGTCAAGACGTGTGGGAAAGAAAATTATTAAAGAACTTAAAGTACATTGGGAAGGTTATCCAAAGAAATTTGATAGTTGGATAGCAGAATCAGATTTGATATAAAAAGAATATGTCATTAAATGAAACTTCATTACCTAATGAAACCACAAGTGTTGATGTACAAAGTCAACAAACTCAACAATTTAAAATTTGTGGAAATCGTGTTGCAAAAAATCAAGTCACTTATTTCACACAGATTATTATCATTTATGGTATTATAATTACTGCCATTGCACATTTGAGTTTACAAAGCCCTGATAAAGAATTGTGGTTAGTGTTATTAAGTAGTTCATTAGGATATATTCTTCCAAGTCCAGGTTTAAAATATTTGAAACAACCACAAGATAAGAAAAATGAATTCATTTTACGTAACACTTCTGAGCGATAGTTCTATGGATATGTTTCCAAATAATACCCAATGTTGTTTTCAAACACAATTATCTAAACCCATTCATGTTGATAAAGAACATTGGGAAGTGGGATTAGTTGAAGTAATTTTACCTTCGGAAGCAAAAAATATTACAGATGAAGAATCTGTTTTTAAAATCATTGTGACAGATAGCAAAATATCAAATCGTATTAATAAAATGAATTTGAAACATACATTACACAAAGGTGTTGCTGCTGTTGAATTAAATATTTTATCAGGTGCATATTCAAATGGCGGTCATGTCATAGATGCAATGCAAACAGAAATTCAAGAAAAACTTGGAGACATATTTAAATCATTTGATGTATTATTTCATGTTGGATTTTCAACTCTCCAAGGGCGTGTAAAAATAGTAGGAAATAGTATTGGGAAAGTGGGTATTGCAATGTCAGAAAGTTTATTACAAAAATTGGGATGTAAAGACAATATTTTTCCTGTCATTTTTCCTAACACATCAAAAGGTGCATTTAAATATAATGTGGACTTAAATGTGGATTTCAATCAAATCTTTATTTATTCTGACATAGCAGATTATACATTTTTAGGTGATATTGAAGCACCTATTTTACGTGTGATTCCATTTGAATCACATAAAGAGTCTCTACATACTCATATAGAATTTGATAATGTACATTATGTACCAGTATCAAAATCTTATTTTGATCAGATTAGTATAAATATAAATGGGAACACTGGTAAACCCATTCAGTTTGCAAGTGGCAAGACAGTTGTCAAGTTGCATTTTAGACAGAGACATAAATTAAATTTGTAAAAAATGATGCCGGTGTATCAAGGTGTACCACGGCAATATGGATATGGATTAGGGTCTATTTTTCGCACAGCAATAAGAACAGCTGCACCATTTATAAAACCAATTGCAAAAAACGCATTTCAAACCTTAAAGAGAGATGGATTAAGACATGGTTTAGAAATAGCAAATGAATTGATAAAAAAACGTAAAGCACCTAAAGACATTTTATTAACTCATGGAAAAGATCTTTTGAAATCAGTTGGTGAATCTGCTTTAGGTATAAAAAGACAAAAACAAGAACGAAAACGTCAGTCTGTGGTTCGTTCTCGTAGAGGTAAGACACGTCAAAGACAAGCTTATTCAAAACGAAAATCAAGACCACTTGATATATTTGATTGAAAAAAATCATGATGTTACATGGATCTTGCGAACATTTTGGTAGTAGTTTTGATCCAGATAATGTATCACCAACATCAAGTGGTATAGAAAATATTGGTGAAATTGAACAATTTCCTATTGCATCTTTAAATAATTCTTCACCAATAGAATTTTTAATTCCAAGACAAACAACCAAGTGGTTAGATCTTGCAGCATCTACACTTGAAGTTCAATTTAAAATTACAAAACAAGATGGGAGTGTTTTGGCTGGAGATACACAAATTGCTCCTATCAATAATTTTTTTCATAGCATGTTCAGTAAAATTGATGTTACACTGAATGGCAATCTTATCACCACCAATACAGATCTTTATCCTTATAGAGCATATTTTGAGAATTTTCTTAGTTATTCAAGAGATGTGAAAAAAACACATCTAGCTGCTAGTGAGATGTGGTATACAGATACTCCTGGACACCACGCAGAAACAAGTAAAGCTTCGTCGAACAAAGGTTTGACTGAGCGAGCTAAAATAATTGGTGGTAGCAAAAATGTACAACTAAGAGGAAAACTGCATTTAGATCTGTTTGTGCAAGATAAGTATTTACCAAATGGAGTTGAGATGAGAATTAAATTGCATCGTGCTCCAACTAAATTTTGTTTGATTGGTAGTGAACATGGAAAAATAGAAATTCAAAAAGCCATATTCAGAATACCGGCATTGGATTTATTTCCAAAATTTGCGAATGATCTTAATGCACAAATAGATCGAACAAATTATAAAATGCCCATAAGACGTAGTGAAATTAAAACTTTTACTATTGGAAGTGGTCTTCGTTCAAAAATAGAAGACTATCTGTTTCATAAACAGATGCCAAAACGAATTATTCTTGGTTTAGTTAGTAATAGAGATATAAATGGAGATATTGGCAGTAATCCATTTAATTTTCAACATTTCGATTTGAATAAGTTGGAAATCACAATAGATGGACATTCCATTAAAGCACGTCCCTTTGAACCGAATTTTGAAGGTGGACTTTATCTAAATTCATATTTATCATTGTTTGAAGCTATGGGCTATTTTGGACAAAATCAATCATTTAATTTATCTTTGCAGGATTATGCAAAAGGGTATACCCTTTGGGGTATTGATTTGACACCTGATCAGAGTAGTAGTGGGCCCTTGGCTCACCCAATAAAGTCTGGCAATCTTAGGTTTGAACTTCAGTTTGCTCAAGCTCTTCCAGAGGTGATCAACGTTGTTGTCTATGCAGAATTTGATAGTGAGATAGAAATCAACAAATTCAGAGAAGTGATATTTGACTATTAAACAAGATGAGTCAGTGTGAACATTGCAAGATGTGTAAAGAAAAAATACAAACATTATTTCAAGAATGTGTAGTGATAGAACTGACAAAATCCATTCAACAGAAAATGAAAAATATCTGTGAAGAAGAAAATCGAACCAACACAACAACATTAATAGATATGAACATTGCAGAGTGTTTACAGAAAGTGTGTCCAGTGACTATACTATATAATCTACACAAGAGAGCAAGAAAAATAAACTTATTAGAATATTGTGCTCATATAGACTTTGAAATAGACTGCCAAAAAGACATTCAAAAGTGGGCAGATTTAGTGAAAAGAGACTGGTCATATTATACAGGATATCTTGATTAATGGCTCCGTGCCAGCCTTTTTCAAGGCTAAGAAGATGGAAACCATACAATTACAAACTATACTTGACAGTTCTCAAAGGTTATCATCCTTAAAAGGAAAAGTGTGTTCAAAAGACTTGTTACCAAAACGAAAACCTAAACACAGACAAGCATATATTGTGAACACAGATTCATCAAAAGAACCAGGAGAACATTGGATAGCAATATATTTTAAAGACAATCATTCTGCTATCTACTTTGATTCATATGGTTTACCACCATTAGATAGAGACATATACAATTTCATAGTGAAAAATACAGATTCCTGGACAATAAATACAATGAGACTACAAAGTGAATTTACTGTTGTGTGTGGAATGTACTGTATATTTGCTTTAGATCATCTTGCAAGAGGATATGATTTAGAGACAGTTCTTACTATCAAATTTGATCCAAGAAATTTTCAAGAGAATGATAGAGATGTTCGACGATGGTTTGAGCAAACTTATAGACATTATTTGAAATAACTGTAATAAATATCAGGTGTCAAAACAATCCCACAGAGGTAATTTTTTACATCTTTTAGTTTTTTAAGTTTTTTATTAAAAGTCAATCATCTATTATATAATTTTCGCCAGACATTTGTGTAAACAGAGAGATAGGGTTTTTTAGTTATTTTTTATATTTTTTTCAAGATCAGATCACTTGAGTGATATCAGTTTTTTATTTGATACCCAAGATTGTTTTCAAAAAACAATCTTGGGTATCAAATAAAAAAGATAGCATAAAAAAGAATCTTGATGTAAATAGGTTTTCTCATGGATAGGCAAACTCAGATCTCGGTGTATATATGTTCAGAGTTCATTTCAATATAATGATTCAACTTTAAATACAGTTTTGTCTTTTGTTAAAACCTTTGTGATAGTTTTGTCGAATTTGTTAGGTTAGTCCTATAATCCCTTTTTTATCACCGTGTCCCTATTATCTCCCACCAGTAAAAAAGAGTTAAGAGTCACTTCTCTTTTTCACTGTGAGTATTAGGTTTTAATATTGTATGCATACTTATCGAAAACTTTTATAGTGTAACCTGATATACAGTTTATACTGTAGAGATAATTTTGATTGCTAAACATACAATGAATACTATTCTTACTATAGAAAAAACAACTATCACAGAGAGTTCGACCACAACGCGAATCACTAAGTTTTTTTATTTTGTGCATGTGTTCTTGTGTTTTATTGTAAGCATAATTTCCTTATACTTACAACAAAACACAAGAAGACACACAAAATTTCCCCATTTATAGAAGTTGTATACACAGGGTGGAGAGATGACAAAACCCAAAACCATATGGATAACCCCTAATATAAAATGATTTTAAATTAATATAGACATTGGGTCACACTCTAGGGAGGGAACTGTTTTTTGTCTTTTTATATAACAAAGACTTGATTGTGTACATGAGAAGATCTCTTTCTAATAGTGTGGGTTGGCCCTGAAAAGGGCCGTTTTTAAAAATCTTCAGTTCCGTAGAGAGCTGTTTGGTAAAGCCATCTCTGCTTCGGTGAAGAATTCACCTTCCCACACGCCTATGGTTGTTGCTAGCATCTCTTCATCTGTAAAGCAATCTTGTTCCCATGCATAGCTTCGTCCTACAAGAGCTTCCTCCTGCAAATGTACGGGGAGATCAAACCAGTGTTTAGGTCGATTCTTGTACTGGATCTCCCCGAACGGACGTGTGGCGGCTTTGACGAAAGGGTGGTCTTCAATCTTCTTAAGTTGTTCTTCCATCGAAAGTGTTGCCGACCACCACTTTTTCAAAGCCAAGGCGAATTCTTCATCGGCTCTCTGTTTCTTGGTTCTCTCATAACTCTCTACGGAACTGTAATTGATCTTCGTTGGCTCCATGTCTTTTTCCTCTCTGTCAAAAGATGATTTTTCTTTAGTCAGATGAAATGTATCCAAATCCTCAACTCACCTTCTTTTTATAGACAATGCGAGGATCGGAAATGCACTGGAGAACGCTCACGCGACAATTTCGATCGAGTGCGGGAAACGATTGTTGACATCGGACGGCTGTGATAGTAAACGTCTGTTATCAACAATCGTTTCCCGCACTCGATCAAAAATTGTCGCGTGAGCGTTCTCCAGTGCATTTCCGATCCTCGCATAGTCTATAAAATCTAACACACATTCCAGACAATTCATTTGATAAAAAGCAATCGCCTGTTCTGCATTCAATCATGGATGAATACAATATACTAGATGATTTTAACGATTTAATTCGTATTGACAACTCATTGATGACACAGCAGAGAATACCAAACCAAAAGGATACCATACCAAATAAGAGGGTGAATAATACTTTTTCACAAGATGAAAAAAATGAAACATTATTACAGAAAATCTTAGAGACTCTACAAGACATGAAATCATCTCACCAAAAGATTGTTCTCTCAGCTGATAAGATTACAGTTCCTATAGAATTCAAAGTGTCATCTCTTCCTTTAACAGTACCACATGAGTTGGCAGAACCGACACCTCAACCTAAGAGAAAAAGGGGACGTCAAGCACAGAATCAGTTAGTGACTACATCCACACAAACAGATACAGTAATTCAACAACCTATTCCAGAGGAAGAATCATCTGATGATATTGTTAAACCTAAAAAAAAGAAACGGGTACGATTCGATGGTCTTGGGCGATACATGAAAAATATTGCTAACTGTTGAGTGACTTGCACTACATCAAAAACTAAAACAGCCCTTCTAAGGGCCAACCCACACTATTAGAAAGAGATCTTCTCATGTACACAATCAAGTCTTTGTTATATAAAAAGACAAAAAACCAGTTCCCTTATCCTCCAGTGAAAAAAACTTATAAGCAAAAATGTACTATAGGATCTGGCCATAAAGCATGATGCGGAGGCATTATAGCCCCAAAATCTGAAACTTATAGCCCCAAGAACTTATAGCCCCAAGATTTGTGAAACTTATAGCCCCAAGAACTTATAGACCCAACATGCATGCACTGTGCCACCAGTGCATGCATGTTGGGTCTATAAGTTCTTGGGGCTATAAGTTTCACAAATCTTGGGGCTATAAGTTCTTGGGGCTATAAGTTTCAGATTTTGGGGCTATAATGCCTCCCCTAACTACTACCAACGAAGTAGAGGCACGTCTAACAAAATCTACGCCGCGTGCAGAGAAGAGACACTGATGAAGTTATAGAACTAGTTCATCCATCCTAGCCAGGAGCGTCGCGAAGATGAGACTTGACGGGATGAAAACCAGATTTGTGACTACTGTGATGGCTCAAGTCCCGACAGACTAATATTCCAACTTCATCATCAAGGCATGCCTTCGACGAAGGCATGCCTTGATGATGTAGTTGGAATAATAATAATAATAATAATAATAATAATGACAATAATAATAATAATAATAATAATAATAATAATAATAATAATAAAGTTTATAGCCTCGGTCCCACAATGTGCTCGCGGGCTTTACAATCGAGTACACGCGTGGTGTATAAATAAATAGACTCTGTGGCTGAAGCTGAATATATACAAAGAGAAAAAGTAACAACTATCAACTATTAATCAACCAAGGTTAAGCTCACTGTTATATACTTGATCGAGGAGATAGGCCTTCAGAACAGATTTAAACTGGTTGAGAGTTTGTGGCGTCTTCATACAAGCGGGAAGCGAATTCCAGAGCTTAGGACCGTCAACAGAAAAAGCACGACCACCGCATGATAGAAGGTTGCAAGATGTGGAGACTAAGTCATTGGAAAAACTGGACCTTAGAGTCCTGATAGGTTTGTGGGGAACAAGAAGATCAGTAAGGTATGAAGGACCAAGATTGTTTGGACATCACCCATCTCATTCAGCAGGAATCTAATTTACGCCCTTTTGTCATCTTCACGACAATTTATTTCGCGTTTGTAAAATTGTCGTCCGAAAAAATTCCAGCACAACCGTGACTTGATGTTAACCACGTTTGAGACAAGGTGTGATATGGATTTAGAAACAATTGAGATTCCTGCTTTCCGATTTTCACATAAACTTTAACAGTACTGATAAACGTTTTGTGGAAATCATATGATGAAAAGTGTTATCAAACTCCAGGCTGATTAAAAGTGTTTTCAAAGACTGTTTAAAAATGTTTCAAAATTCGCGAATCTTCAATTCTTGAATTGTATCTTTGCGTACTAGTTTTGTTTAGAATTACCTCAAGTAAAGTTTCAAGAAATGGTCGAATGCTGTTCAATGGGGTGCAGTTCGGAATTTCATTTGATAAGTGCACATGAAACATAATTTATTTTTTTTTTAAATATTATATAATCAATTCTTGAATTGTGTCTTTACGTACTAGTTTTGATTAGAATTACCTCAAATAAAGTTTCAAGAAATGGTCGAATGCTGTTAATACATGGGGTGCAATTCAGAATTTCACATGGCAGAATTTATTTGGAGAATAGATAAAAAGGATATGAAATGAGTGCCTCTCACAATGGTTGTTTATGAAACGAGTTTCAAAATTTTCCCGGGCCTCTTATGACGCAAGATGGGATATTCGTAAGAATTTCACATAAGTATCTTTTGAGCAGGGCCAGGCGAAGCATCGCCTGCGTGAACTAACGGCCTACACAGTGAAAAGGTGCCATTCCACACTATCTATACTGTATGTTGGGGCCCGGGTACTTTTTTTGAAAACAAATCGTTATCTGGAGAGACATGTGATCGATTTTCAGCACTTCTTGTCTCAAAGTACAACGCATTAGGCATAACTCTTATTTTCAAGAGTGTCAAAAAACACGAAATCTGCCTTACTCCAAAAAATTTGAGGATGGTCGACGCCCCTCCTTCAAATAAAGTGAGGGGACTCTGTACTCCAGCGTGCCCCCTGCAGTTCATCACTGTGGGCCACTTTCCTTCAACTGAAGCTAACTCTGTTTGTGCCTGGTTGGTATGTCGGGGAGTCTGACACATGCTCACTGTTGTTCGTTGATTCTCTCAGAGTGCTCCGGCTTCCTCCAACACAAACTGTCCGATCCGATATGACTCTAGTTTATCAGAGTGTCTTTAAATCCCTATAAACAAACAAATAAACAAACATTTATAATTTTCCGTCATAAGTTTCAATTCGGTTCGATATTCTCCGCCGGTTTGATCCCCGTCCGGGACGACACGCGTTGTGTCCTTGAAAAGATACTTCATCCCGGTTGCCTACATGGGGGCACGATGACGCCCTCTACTACGGCGTACTGCGCGTCTATGGTGCACATGTTGCCAACCGCTGTAACCCTGCTTGAGCGGAGCTTGAACAGAGTTAGAATGTTGAGGAGCTGACAGTTGCAGGTCGATGCTCGGTGGTTCTCTCCGGGTACTCCGGCTTCCTCCACCCAAAAAACTGTCATGGTCACGATTAGCCATTGTGCATAGGTATGGGGCCTTAAACACCAATAAATAAATAAATATCCTCTGCCTGATTCGATTCGCGATTGGAATGAACACGAAATTTGAGATTCACGAGTCCCTTACCTTTGAGAGAATCATGAATGTCATATCCTGGTTATCAAATAGCAACCACTTTGTGACAAATGACAGTCGGTGAAGGTTTCACTAGAAAGAACACACGGACTGACAACTGTTATTTATTCCCAGTTCCTTACTATACATTCGTTATCAACCGATTTTATCAGTTGATAACGAATGCCGAATAAGGAACTGGAATAAAAATTAGTCCGTTATTTATTCCCAGTTCCTTATTCGACATTCGTTATCAACCGATTTTATCGGTTGATAACGAATGTCGAATAAGGAACTGGGAATAAATAACGGGCCAATTTTATCGGTTTACAACGGATATCGAATATGAAACTGGGAATGAATAGCGGGCCGATTTTATCGGTATATTTATTTATTTATTGGTGTTTAAGGTCACATACTTATGCACAATGGCTAATCGTGACCGTGACAGTTTTACGAATGGAGGAAGCCGGAATATCCGGAGAGAACCACCGCGCATCGACGAGCAGCTGCAGCTTCCCAACATCGTAACTCCGCACTGCAGCACAGGCAGGATTAGATTGGTTGAAGACGTGCGTACCATCGATGTGCAGTACGCTTTAGTACACGGCATCATCGTGCCCCCATGTGGGCAATCGGGGTTAAGAGCTTTGCCCAGGGACACAACGCGGGAGTCCGAATTGATCGCTCAGATGGTCACCCATCCAATGATTAACCGGGCTCGACATTACTTAACTTCGGTGACCTGACGAGAACCGGTTACCGCAACGCTACCGCGCCCCCGATTTTATCGGTTGATAACGAATGTCGAATAAGGAACTGGGAATAAGTAATGGTTGTCACGTCCCCAGAAAATTTCAACATTAAAGTTATCGCCACTGAGAGGCTTCATTTCATAATAACATGATTATTTTAGACATACTCTCCAAGGTAAGTTATTTCAAAATTCTGTCTAACTATCGTTTTAGAAACTCTGTCTACCTACACATATCGTGCAATTCAACTGGGCAGGATCACGTAAAATAAAAATATTTTGAGTTCAAAGTCGACTTTCAGTGTTTTATAGTCGGTTTGAAGAACTGTGTCCAATTTTTTTTTGTTTCTGTAAACTAGCGGCAGATGTACAGAAACCCCCGAGTCTGTCAAAAACGTTCTTGCTGTGGAGAAGTAACTCCACCAGGGCCGCCGAGAGGGTGTGCCAGATGGGATACTTGTCCAATATTCTGTATTGTGTCGCGGAATAGAAGATCGTTTCATCCCCTCTACGCAAAAACCAAGCCAAGACTCCGTTTTGTGTTCGAGTGCATAGCGCCATTACAGATACCGCGTACTTCTACTCACACCACGGGATCCTTCATCTTAAAGTTATTGCTATTGTAGAAAATTATACTATAAGTATGAGCCGTCGATATCTCTCAGCTGGTGGGAATTTTACAGCAATCAATCTGATAAGATTTTATTTATCATCTCGCAGATGTTCCATTTACTTTCATGTCTCTGTCTATTACGTCAGGTATTATCCTATCAATAACTTACGCGTATTCCATAATTACTCTTGCATTGAGTCGATATCCGAGAATGGAGTTCCATGTTAGAAACAGACAGAGAAATATCAAAGTGTTATACGTTAACGATTTCGCGCCCACTCTGTATAGAAATAGTGTATCGATCGATCTCCGCGTCCACTTTTAGTTTAAGCCCCAAATAGCCCCTAACATACTCGGCTATGTCGCGAAGTTTACCAATTGGTGGTGGGTTGTAAAATTGATTTGTCCCGACTGTAATGGCCGAAGTCTCGATTGGTAAAGTATTCCAACTGTATCATCAAGGCATGCCTTCGTCGAAGGCATGCTTTGTTGATATAATCGGAATTTACTAAACCTATTTTACTATACCTATGACATAAATTTTAGGTTTACACACCAACCGTGTTGAACACGCCAGCAATGGGATTTCAATAGTTAAAATTTACACCATGGAACTACATCCAAGTGCACCTTTGGTGACCTCGACCTGAATGGAAACTTGTCCAAATTTATCGCTCGTCGCCTCGCGAAGAGTGAAATGAAAGTGGCAATTATTTATTACGTTTTAAACGAGTTTACCTCAGAAGATACCGAAAATTAAACATGCGTTGTCTCATGTTAATAAAGCATCCATAACTCGAAATAGTATGTTATTAAAATGAAAAAGGCCCTGTGACTTGTGCATTTGTTTTTCCATTTCGTTTCTGCGATAAAATTGCCACCGGAAGCACCGCTCACTGGTGCTCATGTAAACAAAAACAAATTCGCACAGATGTACGTCTGCTGCTCAGTAAAATCGAGAAAAAATAATAGCGACTCTTAATAATCTGACGATCATGGTATAAATAAAATATACCCAAAGTAGCTTGGTGTACCAAATGTTCATCACTCGTGGTGAATTGGTCTTAACCGTGAGCCAAAGGCTCGCGGTTAACACCACTTCACCACTCGTGGTGAAAATTTCTTACACCAAGCTACTATGGGTATATTCTATATATAAGTCATTCGTGATTATAGTTAAGATTTGGAAATTTATTTGTGGATCAAAATTATACACGTTGTTGCCTTGACGCAAATTCTTATTGAGTTTACAGCACCGTTCGCCGAACTGGTGATGCTGGGCACCAACAGTCCGAATTTGGCGTTATAGACCACCATTTGTGTGACAGACTGTGTGTTTCCCAAGAAAGGATTACTCAACAAGTGCACTTCCAAGCGTTGCATAATACGCCCGGTAGGTTTTTTTTCGAATTGTACATAACTACAGTTTTCATCCAACCAATAACATCATACCAAACCCCAATTCGAACGTAACCTGTATCCTAACCACCCTTCCTTCACTCAATCAGTCAATCAGAATGACCAACGTATTTTCGATCTTTCACTATCAAAACAAAATTTCTGAATAGAGAATGGAGTGAATTTTGAAATGATGACCTGCATTTATTAGTTGCAAGAATTTTCACAAATATTCTGAATAGAGAATGGTGTGAATTTTAAAATAACGACCTGTGTTAAGGCCCCGCACAATAGATCTTCTGTTTCGCATGTCCTTATTTGTAAAATTGCATTCGGGCGAGCGGATTTTTATTTTGTTTTTCATTTCTGTAATTATTTCTTTGCCATTAAAAGTTCCTGTTCTTGGTTTATATGTCAGGCCTCATAATATACGGAATAGCATGGGGTGTGGTGTATTGCGTCCCTTGAGAGCAAGAAGGTTTTGCAATGCTGAAGCATTGCAAAGACTTCTTGCACTCAAGGGACAAATTAATCAATTTTTTTAACTCGGGTAAAATATCAGACATAAACTATTTAATTTATTACTTTTTAAAATTTACATTGGTTATAAAAAGAGAGCATGCGGCAGCCAAAAGGACCACGCAGGAGGGTCTGAGAAACAGATGTTTAATTATTTAGGCCTAATTACAAGCAAGACATTTCATAATAGCTGAGAGGCAATATGGAGCAGATTAGTTGAATGGTGGTAGCGCTAACAGAATACCAGCCTCGACAAGTTCTTGAATCAGCACTGATTTAAGTTGCGTCCCCAGCTCTAAAAACTCCCTATCAAATATGTTAAATTCTGTGGCAAGTTTTGAAAAAGATTGGATAACATTTGGCTGAGAAACGATACGGAGACAAAACGGACGGACGAACAACCCATTTATATAACTCTGGCGCCTAAACTCCAATCAAACTTAAAATCATACTTGCACAGCTTATCATGGCGGTTAACTTCTGTGCCAAGATTGAAAAAGATTGGACAACAAATGGATGAGCAACACTCCGGACAAAAATGTGTCTTAAGACTGGATAATTTCTAAGTAAAACTGTACCATAACTCTGGTTAAAAAACCCCAATCCAACTTAAAATCACACTTGCACAGGCCCTTAAGGTAGTTAACTTCTGTGCCAAGTTTGAAAAAGATTGGACAACAAATGGCTGAGAAATGATCCGGGCGTATAGACAAGCGAATCGATAGCTAAGACACCAATCCCTATGAAAATGCCAGGACTGGAGAAATTATTAAACCCCTTTGGCTCCGTCCCCGAAGTTACTTCACTTTCCTTTTTTAATTCTTTAGCTTTTTACGTCGCAAGAGTAGAAGACGACACTTGCAAAAATGTATTCTTGAATAAATGAAACGGTTTGCTATTTTTGCCTCCAAACCATTGCAACCCTACAGGTAGAACGGAGTTGGGTGGACGTCGTCCCAGTGATAGATCTATAGAATATACCCATAGTAGCTTGGTGTACCAAATGTTCACCACGAGTGGTGAACATTTGGTACACCGAGGTACTTTGGGTATATTTTATTTATACCATGATCGTCAGATTATTAAGAGTTGCCATTATATTTTCTCACTTTTTCTGAGCAGCAGACGTACACACGTGCGAATATATTTTTGTTAACATGAGCACCCGCCCGTGGGCGGTTCTTCCGCTGTCAATTTTATCGCCGAAACGAAATGGAAAACGAAACGCGCAAATCACTGGGCCTTTTTCATTTTGAGTTATGGATGCTCTATTAATATGAGACAACGCATATTTGTTAATTTTTTGGTATCTTATGAGGTAAACCCATTTAAAAACGTTATAAATAATTGGCACTTTCATTTCACTCTTCGCGAGGCGACAAACGATAAATTTAGACAAGTTTGCATTCAGGTCGAGGTCACCATAGGTCAACTTGGATTTAGTTCCACTGTAAGTGTGAATTTTAACTACTGAAACCACATTGCTGGCGTGTTCACCATGGTCGGCGTGTAAAGCTAAATTTATGTCAAAGTAGAATAGGTAATCATGGTATAAAATAAGCTACATTTTTGAGAGAAAAAATGAAACGTAGTTTTTGTGAACAGTTCTCTGTCCGACCATAATTGTTACATCAGGTAAAAAGTTAATGAATCAAAACAGCTGAAATTAAAGATCTCTGTTTCGTCATTCTACGTTAATATCCACGGGTGAACCTCAGAACTTCTGTGGACTCGCGTGGTCTGTCAATAATTCAGCCGAGCTGTATGAAATTGAATCGATTTCACGACCTTTGGCATTTTATTTGTGTTGTATATCCCACTGTTATACAATAAATTATTGAAACTCAAACGGCGAAAATATTCATTCCGTATGCAGCAAACAATATATTTGTCAGTGCAATCGAAACACAGGGCGTGAGTGCAGTGTTTGTTGAAACCTCCATGTGGGCGAATGGAGGTTGTGTATTTGTACGAATGCACTAAGGACTACGTTACGCATTTGTCTGCCGAAAACATGTGAGAACTTCGATGTTTTCAAATCAAGACTGGCAATTTAGATACACTGCAAACGACTTTCCCTGGGATCCCATTCTCCGAGCTCACAGAGTGAGTGAAGTGTTTGTTGAAACCCCCATGTGGGCGTTTGGGAGTTTTGTATTTGTACGAATGCAATAAGGATCACGTGACGCATTTGTTGAGCCGAGAACATGTCAGAATTTCGACGTTTTTAAGTCAAGGCTGGCGATTTAGATACATAGCAAACGACTTTCCCCTGGATCCCGTTCTCTAAGCCCTTTCCAACGGGTTGCCACACAACAGCATATCATATCATCCCATGAGAGAATGAAGATGCTAACTGCAATGCTTAAGTATTGCAGTG
This sequence comes from Pictodentalium vernedei, assembly GCA_031216915.1. Classification (NCBI taxonomy): domain Eukaryota; kingdom Metazoa; phylum Mollusca; class Scaphopoda; order Dentaliida; family Dentaliidae; genus Pictodentalium; species Pictodentalium vernedei. The sequence goes on from CM062297.1 coordinate 130,534,247, forward strand.
TGGGATCTTGATCTCTCCAGGGACCATACACTGCGCAGGCAAAATACTGAAAATCGTCTGCGATTGTCTCAACTCAGTACGTAGCATATTTTACTAGGTTTGCATATGTTTCTCTGCAATGCAATAATTTTAATATCAATTAACTTGATGATAATGAATTGGCAGTTTTTGATATGTTAATCTGAACATGTATTCGATACCTGCTTTAATTAGTGAAACATAGCATACATATGTAATAGATCGAGTGCAGGAACCGAGGCTCGAACCATCGACCTCTAGCACACGACGCGACCGATTTATCACGTGGCTAAGAACTTCGGACCAATTAGACTGGTAGGTAATGACCCTTATACCTCGATCGCTACCCTACTCTCACGTACTTCCAGATTCATCCACAGCGAATCTCACCTCAGATTCCGCCACAGAGCGGTGGAAACACCAGCAGTGCTCAACCACATCATCCACACTGCTGAGGGCTGGTCAACAGAACCAATTTATTTATTTATTTATTTATTTATTTATTTATTTATTTATTTATTTATTTTTTTTTTTATTTATTTATTTATTTATTTTTTTATTTATTTATAGAGGTTTAACGACACTTTCGACAGTCAGGATCACCTCATGTCAGACAGTTTCACGGGTGGAGTAAGCCGGAGTTCCCAGAGAGAAACATCGAGTAACGGCGAGCAACTATCAGGCTACACAACATACTAACTCCACACAAGAAGGCTTAGCATTGGCTGAAGACAAGTGCACCATCGACGTGCAGTAGGCCTTAGTACACAACGCCACCGTGCCCCCACATGGGCAGTGAGGTGAAGTGTCTTGCCAAAGGATACAACGCGGTTCCCGTAGGTGGGACTCGAACCGAGGACCTCTCGACGTGTAGCCTGCACCTCTACCCACTGAGACACCACACCCCCAACAGCACCAATCTAACAACTATATCGAGTATGAAGTGCGGGAGACGATGTTTTATATTTTAATTTTGACATGCTTTAGGAGACAAAAGAGGGGCACTTATTCCAATTCTTGAAAGAGAGGTGTATTTATGACAAATGTACGAAGATATCAGGTTAATGTCAGTTTGTGGTTACAAGATATTGATCAATAAATGTTTTGGGCCTATGTTGGTTGTTTATTTTTCAGAAATTTGTTAAGACGTAAGCGAAAACCTTAAATGCCTGCAGCTCATAGCCCTCTTTTATTGGAGCTTAACGGCACATTCGATAGCCAGAGTCTCATCGTGTCGGACTGTTTTACGGGTGAAGGATGACAGAGTACCCGGAGCATATCCTTCTAGGATACTGAAAAGTTTAAGAAGCAGAAAAAGAAGTCTTGCATGAATTTCTACAATCGAGTACCGCATAAAAAGTACATTTTTGGAACGTTGGGATTCCCATTATGAACACATTAGCCTTTTATGAATTTGTGGTAATTAGATATTGCTTCCTTCTTATTTACAATTAAACCTAGAAGTCCTGTCATGAAATGCGCACAAATAGCACGTTAATTTGCGCGTCAATCCACACGTTATGACCATAATAATGCTATCAAATTCTGTACATATGGCCTGTGCACAAGCAATGTTTCAGCCAATGGACCTCCGGGTAACCCGGACGTCCATTGGCAGAAACATTGCTTGTTACCAGGAGAACCAGTCGGGCTTTGGATGACATTCGTTATGGCAACTGCTCGCAATTCCAACGCGCTATTAAGCCTAGATAAGCGCACATTTCGTGACAGGACTTCTAGTTTTAACTGTAGACTATTGTTTGTGTTCTGCCGATTGATAATCCTGAGAGTTCGGAGACTAGTTTTGAATGTTTGGCAAAATTGGCGTGAAGCTGCAATATCACTCAAGTTAGTTAGGGTTTTTATCCACGGCAAATTCGTCAATTAAATTTGTGCAATACGGAGCAGAACAAAAAACATGCTCCGAAAGTGAAAAGCTTATTAACAGCTCATGACCTCTGTGACCTCCAAGGATTTGAAAGCTCTGTAAAAGCGTTTTCGAGAATTCCACTTTCTAAAATGGTAGAATGAAATAAAAAATAAAAGTAAAACCCTATAATATTAAAACATCCAACAATTGCAAATGTCTTTTTTTCCTTTCAGGAAAACCCCAAAACAAGTTTCACACATCTCAACAGAAAACAAATAAAACACGTACTTAATCAGAGTGGGTGAACCGAGATAAAAATTAAAACAGAACATTAGATATAATTTTCATTCCCAGAATTGCGTATTATCAAGCTCGGCAGATATGACTTCAAACTCGGCTGATATGACATTGATCTGGGCCGATATCAGGCCTGTGAGCAGTTAACGTTTCAAACGTTAACGTGTTAAATTATTTCAACAACGTTAAAATAATTTAACCAAGTTAATAACGTTTAACTTTGAAGATTATAATTGTATAATATGTAGCATTGCGTCGTTATCTTGTGTTTACCCAAACCGGATCGCGCGTGCCGATGACGTCGAATTTTGCGCCATTTGATGAAATTGAAGAACTCGAATAATTTAGATGTCCGTCAATTATAGACGACCCATTGATTTGGTGGAGCGACCATGAAGCCCTCCTACCAATGTTGGCCCGTCGATATTTGGCGATACAGCAATATCAGCTTCATCCGCACGCCTATTTTCCATGTAAGGACTGGTATTCGAGCAACGGTGAATGTCTCCTTCTAAGGATACGGCCGCAGCGATTGTATTCTTAAATGAAATCAACGCTGAATGTTAGAATTTACGATAAGCTAAGAGAACTTATTATTATTTATTTATTGGTGTTTAAGGTCACATACTTATGCACAATGGCTAATTGTGACCGTGGCAGTTTTACGGGTGGAGGAAGCCGGAGTACCAGGAGAGAACCACCGAGCAACGACGAGCAGCTGTCAGCTCTCCAACATCGTAACTCTGAACTCTGCACCGCAGCACAGGCAGGGTTAGATTGGTTGAAGACATGCGCACCATCGACGTGCAGTACGCCTCAGTACACAGCGTCATCTTGCCCCCATGTAGGCAATCGGGGTGAATTGTCTTGCCCAAGGACACAACGCGGTTGCCGCAGGTGGGATTCGAACCGAGGACCTCTCGGCTTGCAGCCTGCACCTCTACCAACTTAGCCACCGCGCCCCAGCTAAGAGAACTATATTGACTATTCGTCCCCTGTGTTCCAATGTGTTCTATGTGCCAGCAGGCACATAGAACACATTGGAACTCAAGAGACGAACTGTACGTAAGTTCAATCATATTCAAATTCAAAACAATAAAATGGCCGAAGTTATTAAAATTTTGTTCATTTAACGCCTTAACGTGTTAAGGAAAAGTTTAACTCCTTCCAGTCCTGGCCGATATTAATCAAGCTAGAGTTGTTCCTCTTGATGCGTTACTACGCGCATCAAATTTGTTTTAACATCTAAATTGTTCACTGTTATTTCGTCGAACGCAATCAGGAGCACTAGCGTTTCCATTCACTATGGTTTGAACCTGAGTTCTTGCATGTTGAGGTATTAACCCTTTACCTAACATGAAAAGCAGACGACACTTGCAACCACAATTCTTGAATAACCATTTTTAAAATTTTTTGTCTCAAAAACATAGGTTATGACCCCTTGTGGGCTCGTTCCAAAGAGAAGTCTTAACCTATGGTTTTGAGACACAAAATGAAAATATAATGAAAATTAATTGGCGATTTTTGAGAATAGCGCAGGCCGGTTTTGGTTGTTACGTTGGGTAAAGGGTTAACCAACTTGATGATAACTGGTATATGTTCAGTATACTGCCCATGAGGTATTTCCTTTTGGCATTTTTATTACATAACAGATATACCAACTTCATCATCAACCCTTCACCTATCACGAAAAGCAGACGACACTTGCAAATAGAAATTCTTGAATAACTACTTTTTTCATTTTTTGTCTCAAAAACATAGGTTATGACCCCTCATTGGAACGAGCTCGACGAGCTCATTCCAAAGAGGGGTCATACGTTCATAACCTATGTTTTTGAGACAAAAAATGAAAAAAATAATGAAAATTAATTGGCGATTTTTTGTGAATAGCGCTGACCGGTTTTGGCCGTTACGTTGGGTAAAGGGGTTAACATTGACAATAAGAAAGGATTGGGTTCGTAAACAGACGAAAGGTGACAGTTTTACAGATTTTTCAATGCAATCTAACATTCGGCGTCGTAACGGAGATTCGTCGAAGTGGGGAAGCCGAGACGTTCGGATAGTCATACGAGGAGAAGAGAAAACTAAGAATGAGAAACTATAACACTGCCAGAAAACTGTAACAGATCTGAGAATATTTATTAATATTTGGTTTAGTAAATGGAGAGGATATTTCTTGGTTACTTTCATATCGATCCTGATATCAGAGATATCGGTAACTTCACATCAGCCTTCGAACTTCAGTCTCATGCTGATACAGTTAAAACTAGAAGTCCTGTCACGAACTGTGCGCTTACCTAGGCTTAATTGCGCGTAGGAATTGCGCGCAGTTGTCATATCGAATGGCATCCAAAGCACGGCAGGTTCTCCTGGTTACTCATGGCAAACACAGGCAATGTTCTGCCAATAGACATCCGGGTTATCCGGAGGTCCAGTGGCTGATACATTACTTGTGCACAGGCCACATGTACAGAATTTGATAGCCTTACTTTGGTCATAACGCGTAGATTAACGCGCAGATCGACGTGCCATTTGCGCGCATTTCATGACAGGACTTCTGGTTTAAACTGTATGAAGTTACCTCGGGCTGATATCTTGGTCGATATGAAAATAATCAAATAATGAATAACCGATAAACCACAGATTTTAAAGTCATCACAGAGGACAATGGCTGTATGGCTTAGACTAAGACACTTGACTCTGGACTCATGCTCTGAGATCACAAGTCTTATGCTGTGAGGAACTCGACGCTGTTATGGGATGTTTGTTTACCCACTTTTTGTGGAGTTTGCGCAAGACTACCGTTCATGTCATGTGACGTCCTTTCACTCACATGATATGAAGATATTCTTTCGTGTTTCGGTTATTGATATTTAAATCCTTTTTTAACAGTCAGCCATAGCTAATTCAAGTCAAACGAGTGGCTCTATTTAGATTATTTAGCATTCTGTGCTAATGAACTAAAATGAAAAACACCGAAAGGCATCGCCATCTACATGATTATAGACTTTCAAAAATTGTTCAACATATTTTTTCACTTTCCAACCTGCACCAGTTCTTACCTTAACCCCTTGAACTCTTGTGGTATCTTCCATGCCAGTTCAATGGCAACAATTAGAAGAGTCCATATTCATTATTTGGGGTAGACCAGTCAATATTTTCAACGTGCAGCCTCTGGGCTGCACGTTGAAAATATTGATTGGTCTACCTCACATGTTTACTGAACAGCCATCCTATTTAATAACGTTATGGCGTATCATGTTCTTGTCCGAAAAAGCGACCTCTCGGGTTCAAAGGGGTAAAACTTCCTCCAGTGACATTAACTCGGCTTTTAACTCAAAAATGGTGAAAACTAGTCACAATGTATCATACCTCTTATTAGACACACGGAGACTGGTTTTTATCATTCGCAAATTCGGTCATAAATATGAATAAAAAGAAAAAAAAACGTGATCTGAGAAAACACATTTTCGAAAGCTGACACGCTCACCCACTCACCCCATGGTGTATCTGTGATCCTGTTTTCGGTGACCCTTGATTTCTAAAGGTATTACTGATCTGAAAATCAGTGGGTAATTTGGACGAGATGGACACGGTACACGCCCTACTAAAATGTGTCAAATGTGTACACAGATGGGAACATTCACATTTTTTGGCTATGTTGTCTTTCATGTTATTATGTTGGGACCGCCGTGGCCCTGTGGTTAGAACATTGGACTTTAGACTGAAAGGTCGACGGTTACTTCAGTGTGTCGTAGAACAAGACACTTAATCCCGATTGCTCTCGTGAGGGCACGATGGAGCTGTGCCCTAAAACGTACTGCACGTCGATGGTGCACCTGTCTTCAACAACATGCTTGTGTAGAGTTAGTAGGCTGGAGATTCCGACAGTTGCTCACCGCTGCACGGTGGTTCTCCCCGGGTACTCCGGCTTCCTTCGCCCATAAAACTGTCCTATACGGCGTGATCCTGGCTGTTGAGAGAGTCGTTAACTCGGAATATACAAACAAAGAAACATATGTTGCTGCGTGATTATATTGTAATCATGTCGTTCATAACAACAATGTCAGTTTCAGTTTTTCGCAATACTAATTGCATTGTGTACAGGGAGTTTGTTATAAATACGTCAGACATCTCCTTACAGAAGAATACCATTACACACCATGTATTGTCGCAGAATACTCCAGTATACCAGATTAATATCCTGGTATACGAGTGTTATGAAGCGAATATTTTTCATCCATACATTTAAAGGGGCATGAAGAAAGCCTCTGAGGGGCATCAGTGGCATCCGGCCCTCTAGGCAGGGCTTGAATGTTATCAAAACATTTATTAAAACACCTTGCTCTGTCCCCAGGCTCAAAGCTAGTGGGGGGGGGGGGGGGGCGGGTCGCCTCACCACCATGACAATGTCTGTCCGAAAAAAATTTTTAGTCGGAAAAATTGCGGATCACTCGAGTTCCAACAACATCTCTGAAAGTCGCTAATTTGAAAATAGTTGACCATTTCGACCTTTTACCCAAAACACTCGCTATCAAAATTTGATATTTTTATCAGTTTTTGAAAATGTTTTACCACTCCCCCCCCCCCCCCCCAAAAAAAAAAACAAAAAAAAAAAAAAAAAAAAAAAAACAACTAAAAACCCCCACATAACATGTGACCCCCTCATTTGAACAAGCTCGACAAGCTTGTTCTAAAGGGGGGGGGGGGGAGGGGGGCACATAATGTTTTTAAATTTTGCAATTTTAAAAAAAAAATTTTTTTCAATTTCGTAATTTGTGTTTTCCGCGCGATTCGTTAGGTAAGGGGTTAAGGTGCTATATAGGTAATGAAATTTTGTTTATTTTGAAATTCCCACCACTGATATTCCTTCAGTTCAAATTAAATACACACAAAGTATGCATCAAAATGAAGGTTGGGAGGTATAGAACACGAACAATGTATGAAATCATCTCATAGCTTTGACAGCAGCCGCCACTGGTTCCTGAAAGTCTGCAGCCGTATTCGTTCCAGAATTGATAATACAATAATATTTCACGAGAACAACTTGTGGCCAAATGTGCTTCAGATATCCAAGAACAGAGCTAGACATTCAAAACACTTTCGAATGCAGCGATGGGACTGCATTTGGGAAAAGGACAACACTGTCTGCATTTTTTATTGAAGGTGGATTCCATGTTCGACAGACATGCGCAAATCACTGGATACCACGAATTCCCATCGAAAAACAAAATCGTAAAGAAATTTCAACAGGTGTCATGATACCTTGCATAGAATATGGCAAGGCAACTGTGCAGTCTCTATATAATAATAGTATTCTGTATTAGGACATCTTTAATATCTATCAGGTTTATTCTTATGAGCTGCAAATATTAAAATATTAAGCAATATCTCCCTTTTAACACAAGTAAGACTTTTAAAACGAAACTACTTACCAAATCAATTTACAGTACGCGGAGAGTGGATTGTAACTAAATCACCCGCGGAGTGGAGTTATCACCCGAACTATAACTTTCCAATTTTGTACATATTGACTAAAAACACAAGCAATATTTCAGCCATTGGCTGATACTTTGCTTGTGCTTGTTATGATTTGCAACAAATTTGCAATTATTGCTTGGGTTGAATCTCCACTCTGCGGGTGATTTAGTGATAATACACTCTCCACGTACTGTATTAAGCCCATACTCGGGAGTTCATAAGTGAGTGTTTCTAGAATAGAGTCTTTTCAACATAATATCGGTTCGAAACCTACCCGAGGCAAACGCGTTGTGTCCTTGGGCATGAGACTTCACCCCCATTGCCCGCGTGGAGGGCACGGTGACGTTGTGTACTAAGGCGTACTGCACGTCGATGGGGCACTTCTCTTCAACCAATGCTAACCCTTCTTGTGCGGAGCTAGGATGTTGGGGAGCCAGACAGTTGCTTGCCGTTGGTCGGTGTACTCGGGCTTCCTCCACCCGTAAAACTGTCCAACACGAGCTGACCCTGGCTGTCGAAAGTGTCATTAAACCCCAGTAAATAAATAAATATCAACGTAACAGTACTTGGACTGAGTTAATACTATCATAGAAAGGTTCTCGTCAGATCACCGCAGTTTAACAACGTCAAACCTGGTTAGTCCTTGGATGGGTGACCATCTGAGCGATCGATTCGGACTCCCGCATTGTGTCCTTGGGCAAGGCACTTAACCCCGTTTGTCCACTTGGGGGCACGATGACGCCGTGTACTAAGGCGTACTGCAATCAACCAATCTAACCCTTGCCAGTGCTGCAGTGCGGAGTTACGAAGTTGGGGGTTGGCAGCTGCTCGTCGTTGCTCGGCGGTTCTCTCCGGGTACTCCGGCTTCCTCCACCCGTAAAACTGTCACCGACACGATATGGCCTTGGCTGTTAAAGTGTCGTTAAACCCAATAAATAAATAAAAATAAATAAATAAATAAATAACTATCATAGAAAACATTATTAACTGAACAGGCCACCACACTCTCTAGACAAAAACTGTTGGCCAGATCAGCATGGATGGTTTTGTTTACAAAAGCTTCATTAACTTATTTTCAAAACGTTCACACTTCTTTTCTTGGTGGCATATTCTATCACATTTTCAGTTCTTAGCTTGCACACATCAAAAAATGACAGAGCTGATATTGTTGTTGTCGAGGTCGAACCTGATGATGAGAATGAGTGTCTAGAAGAATATTCTTCAAAAGTGAATTTATTGAATATTCAAATTATCAAAAATAAAACTAGCTTTTAGGATATGTTATTTTTGGTATATAATGCAGACGACGTTAAAATAAATCATAAACCAGAACTAATAACCCATTTTGTTCAATGTGGTTTTTGGTATTTTCTTCATATTGTTTCTGTTTTCATTCCCCTTAAAAAGGAACTACCGAAAACATCGTTTATGTCAGTAGTTGTCAAGTACCCGGACACCTCTCATTTGCAGGACCCCGGAAGTGACGTCATGTCACGTGACCTAGTGGCGCCATGTTTGGTTGTCATGGTAACCCGCGTGAGCGGCCATCTTGTGACGTCATCTCCATAGTGATACGTGGCATGCGCAGCGCGTGTTGTTAGGGTGATACGTGTTTCCGTCGTCCATTTTGTATACTGGAGGCCGCCATCTTGGTTTCTATGGTAGCACGTGATTGCTATGTTACCCAAAGGCCTAAAACCACACAATGAGGCTAAGAGTCGTATGTCGAGTCACTCGATCGAGCAATTACTCGTTAGCTCATTTCAGAAAAAAGGGGAGCCGAAGGCCATATGTTTTCCAAAAAGGGGTGCCGAAATTGGAGTGCTTTCTGGAGAATCCCTTTTTTGTCAAATGAGCTATCGAGAAACTGCTCGATCGAGTGACTCGACATACTGCTCGAATGACTCGAATCCCATCGAGCAAATGAGCTAACGAGCAATTGCTCGTTCGAGTGATTCGACATACGACTCTTAGCCTCATTTCAGAAAAAAAGGGTGCCGAAGGCCATATGTTTTCCAAAAAGGGGTGCCTTCTGGAGAATCCCTTTTTTGTCAAATGAGCTATCGAGTAATTGCTCGTTCGAGTGACTCGACATACGACTCTTAGCCTCATTTCAGAAAAAGGGGTGCCGAAGGCCATGTTTTCCAAAAAGGGGTGCCGAAATTGGGGTGCCTGGGAATATGGCCATTGGATGTAGAGGTGATGAGAATCGGATACGACTTCGTTGTAATAAGGGGAGATTAGTCTGCATACAGATTATGGGAAATCAAGAATCTGATTGGTTAGTTATAATTTATATAAATGATCTAGATAAATGAAACAACAAGAGTACACGGAATAGAGGCAGAACTAACAAGAATAGACCAGAATATCTAAATATAGTAATAATAAGCAAAGCTGTTCCAGTTGAAAGGCTCTTCTACGCTACTGGAGTATACCCCAGGGGAAAGGAACATGGTCAGATAGATGAAAACTATTGCATAGATAGACAGAAGCAGATAACTCGAAATAGTAAAACTTGTCGGGTTGTTTGTGATAATTCAACAAATCGGAAAATTACTCTTCTACAAAGGAATACACCCTCTGAACATACCCCTATCTTGTTATAGGCCTTTGGGTAACATAGCAACCACGTGCTACCATAGAAACCAAGATGGCGGCCTCCAGTATACAAAATGGACGACGGAAACACGTATCACCCTAATAACACGCGCTGCGCATGCGCACTCACACCACGTATCACTATGGAGATGACGTCACAAGATGGCCGCTCACGCAGGTTACTATGATAACCAAACATGGCGCCAGTAGGTCACGTGACATTACGTCACTTCCGGGGCCCTGCCCGGGGTCCAGCCAATGAGAGGTATCCGGGTACATGACATACTATTTATGTCGTTCACCTAATCAACTGGTAACATCGTCTCAGAAATGGATAAAAAAATTAGTTCTAGCCTTTATTGTAGCACACAGGTGTGCCAGATTCACTGTGTGTGAACACACTGTCGTAATTGGCCAAAAACAATCTAATGTACTAAATTACATTTTTAGAAAACAACACCAGACATGTACGCTTACACAATACAAGGTTTTCTCAACAACTCCTTTCATTTGCGGATCGCGCTGCGCCTTATGTCCTGGTTCGTTGTCTATTGTTACCTCGGGATAACCCTTACCCAACGTAACGGTCAAAACCGACCAGCGCTATTCACAAAAATCACCAGTCAATTTTCATTATATTCTTAATTTTTTGCAAGGGTCGTCTGCCTTTTCGTGTTAGGTACAGGGATAATAGTTCAGGCTCACCGTCACTTGAAGTGCCACCTAACGGGTAAATGCTACCCTCACAACACGCTATCAGAGCTAAAATGTTTCTGTTAACAATATCGCCTACTCCCCTTAAAAAGGAACTACTGAATACATAGTTTATGTCGTTCACCTAATCAATTGGTAATGTGTACTCAGAAATGGATAAAAAAAAATTCAGTTGCAGCCTTTAATGTAGCACACAGGTGTGCCAGATTCACTGTGTGTGAACAAACTGTCGTAATTGGCCATTTTTAGAAAACAACACCAGACATGTACGCTTATACAATACAAGATTTTCTCAATACTCCAACAACTCCTTTCGTTTGCGGATCGCGCTGCGCCTTATGTCCTGGTTCGTTGTCTATTGTTACATCGCGATAACCCTTACCCAACGTAACGGCCAAAACCGACCAGCGCTATTCACAAAAATCACCAGTCAATGTTCGTAATATTTTTTTCATTTTTTGTCTCAAAATCATGGCTTATGACCCCTCATTGGAACGAGCTCCTTGGGCTCGTTCCAATGAGGGGGCATAATCTATGTTTTTGAAATAAAAATACACAAAATCGTGTTACGTACAGGAATAATAGTTCAGGCTCACCGTCACTTGAAGTGCCACCTAACGGGTTAATGCTACCCTCACAACACGCTATCAGAGCTAAAATGTTTCTGCTAACAATATCGCCTACACCCCAATGTTTGACTCTCAAGTTTCAACAGATGATTAGTCCTCAAAGCCGTAACATTCACCTTTCGTCATTGTTATCCATCTCATCCAATCTCAATGGCCACCCTTGATCACACCTGTACTTCATCGCTCTAAGTGCGCATGATACTTAATTATTAGCGCCGTGGTGAAAACTTCTTCTCGCTGTTTTACTTCATAATAGACAATTGGGCGTCACGAATTGAGGTTCCAGCCGTATAGGCTCTGTTGATAAATAGGTTATCTCCACCTGATAACTTGAACTCTTCTGCGGTGTTGAGACTGATATAAATTACTTTCGGTTTGTGAATAGAATTATTCGAGAGCGTACGTTGGTTTACATTGTAATGCCCTTAAATCGCGTTATCGAAATTGCTATCATACTAACGGAAATGCCACACTGCTGCATAAATGGGTGCCATAACTTGATTACACAGGCAAAGTTATCAAAGGTCATGCCGTCGCTTTGTGTAATGTGCAATGCACAGGCTGATGTTGACAGTCATGTTGATTGTCATGCTCAATTTTGTCAAGGGGACAACACCCCGGGGTGGGTTGGTGAAGAGGGGTCCAGGATGCTCTCCCCCAAGGAAAAAGTTTAAGTATGCATAAAATGCAGTCGTAATGTGTACAATGCCGTAAATACCAACCTAGTTAGCCCAAGAACGATAACTCACTTTCCGATAGACGCTATACTCATACAAAATTAAACTAGGATATATTTACCGACCGGTACCTTTTCTCTTTTTAAAATTTCACATGCATTCTCTTATAAATGAGATTAAAACAAGAAAATCGGAATTTACTGCGATCAGTAAAATCGAGTCTTTGTGAAAATAGTGAAAGCATCATCAGAATTGAACAGTATAGAAAAAGAATTTATGGAAACTTATTTTCGAGAATAAAATCAGAAATAGGTTTTAGTAAACAGCGTTTAAATATTTTCATACAGGATTCAGATAAATGTCTTCAAGAAACCGGCAAAACTGTCTGTGCATAACATTCAGCGTGTTCAAGGAAGGAATCACAAATCACTATTCTTTTTACTCTCCTTACTATTTTGAGTGAAGAAATACATTTAGGAACTTCAGAAAAGAATTGTGATTATAAAATACAATTTCAAGCAATTCTGAAAACTTCACTTACTGAAATCTGTGTGATCCTAGTGAACTGGACCCAATTATGAACTTCCATAGTGTTTCGACTCATTTGGTGTTGGTCCCAGGTAGGAACTTCGTCAATGCAGTAAGAAACAGAAAATGTGATTTCTAGCAATTCTAAAAATACAATCAATGAACCTTTGTTGACCTCAGTGACCCAGACCCATATTATGAACCTCCATTGAGTTTGAACTCATTTGGTTTTGGTTCCAGGTCCATACATCATACCATGCTTGAGATATCAACATGACCCACTTTCAAAATGTTTGGCCCTGTGCACATGGTTTTAGTGTAAAAATTCATAAATGGACTCTGGAAATGCTTTAGAGGGTCATGAAATGCTATTTCCAGCAATTCTGGAAAATACACCCAATGGCACCAGGGTGACCTTACTGGCCATGACCATATTTTGAACCTCCATTGAGTTTCGACGCATTTGATGATGGTCCATACATCATGCCATGCGTGAGATTCGGGCGTGATCCGCTGCCAATATTTTTGGTCACGGCCACTTTTTTAGCGTAAAAATGCATATGTGAACTTAGGGAATGCATTAGGAGTAAAAAATGTGATTAATCGATTAATCACTGATCAACATCTCGATCAATCCAAAAAGTAATTGATCAATTAGCCGTTACTTTTGAACTACTGCATTATATGGGTTAACGAAGGAACAAACTTGCTCCAAAAGAGACAAACATTGTCACACTGACTCACATCAATTATATGAGACAGAGTAAAGCATGCAAGTTACTTGCTGACATACTTGTTTACTTGCATGATCATCATACTGTATCAGTGGCAGGAAATGGTCTTTCTTAACCCTTTACCCATTGCGGGTAGCAGACGACACTTGCAAAATAAATTCATGAATTACTAAACATTTTCAATTTTTGTCTCAAAAACATAGCTGATGACCCTCATTGGAACGAGCTCAACTAGCTCGTTCCAATGAGGGGTCATCGGCTATGTTTTTGAGACAAAAATTGAAAACATAATAAATTTGAATAGAGATTTTTGTATATAGGCCTAGTCGGTTTTGTTTGTTATGTTGGGAAAAGGGTTCATGCTGTAAATCATCACCGGTATGGCAATAATCCAGATATCTATTTGGACAAGTGATTAATCGGTTAACCAAGGTTAATCCACTTGATTAATCGATCAAGAAAACCCCTTAACCGTTTCAACTCTAGTTTGTTGAGTGTAAAAATGCATGCATGAACTGTGGGAATGGATCAGGAGGTCAAAAAATGCAATTACCAGCAATTCGGAAAAATGCACCCAATGAGCCTTTGGCGACCTCAGTGACCTTGACCCATATTTGGAACCTTCATTGAGTGTCAACTAATCTATGTTGATCCCAGATTCATATGGCATACCAAGCTTGAGATATAAGCGTGACCTACTTTCAAAAAACCCATATGTTCACCCCAATGCCCCACGAATCTATAAAATATAGGTGAACGAGTATCAGCAACTGTCTAGCAGTATGCCAAAAAGCAGCGTGGAATGAAGATTCGAGTTATCGTGCGGACAAGGAAGTGGTTAAAAGACAGAAGACCAGGAGAATAGGAAGAAATGCAAGAATTTTCGATGAAGAGCATTGTATGCGAAGGTCAGAATTTTCAACCTATAAAATCTCCCGAACAGGAAGTCTGACACCTACCATTTTCACACATTATACACCACACATACAGGCGCACAGAATACAGATAGTTCGGACTCGATACCGCAAGCCGTTCTGGAGAACTTTAGATGAAGAGCGTTCAAGGTCAAGGTCGGACGAAATTAGCAGTAGCCACAGCCGAACCTTCGTCACGAAGGCTATCACTCCTCCAAATTTCATGGCTCTGGGCCTCGCCGTTTTCGAGATTCAAGGGATGTACTTGCAAGTAATAATAATAATAATAATAATAATAATAATAATAATAATAATAATAAAGGGAACAATAAGAATTACAATATACTTCCATGTAAAACATGGAAGTATAAAAAAGAAAGAAAAAGAAACCATACAAAAACAATAGTGTGTTTCACACAGACAAACTAGTTTCTGTTTCATGAACGCTAGTTCGAAAGAATCTCGACATTTTAATAACATTGTGCGGGGAAAAATGAGACTTCTTTTATTTTAGCAGTGGGTTGTCTTGCGATTTTCAGTTTTAGATGATAGATTCAACCTGATGCTGTTGTCAAATCTTTGTTTCTCAATATGTGAGGTATTTCGGCTCTATAGAGATTACATGTTTGACGCTGGCCTGGCGTTCACACAACTTGCATCTAAAACGGAGAGTAGAAAATCATTCACCTCAACAGGGACATTCATAAACAGCACTGTTTGTTATTTGTCGCTATTCGTTACAGATAGAAGGGGAACGAGGTGGCTCAGTAGGTAGAGATGCAGGCTGCAAGCCGGGAGGTCATTGGCTCGAATACGACCTGCGGCAACCGCGTTGTGTCCTTGGGTAAGACACTTAATCCTAATTGTCCACGTGGGAGCACGGTTGCGTTGTGTATTAAGACATACTGCACGTCGGCGGTGCACTTGTCTTCAACCAATGCTAAACATGCTTGTGTGGAGTTAGTACGTTGGGGAGTCTGACAGTTGCTCGCCGTTGCTCGGTGATTCTATCCGGGTTCTCCGGCTTCCTCCACCCACAAAACTGTCCGACACGAGGTGACCCTGGCTGTCGGAGGTGTCGTTAAACCCCAATAAATAAATAAATAAATAAATAAATAAATAAATAAATAAATAAATAAATAGAAAAAAGGGTGACATGTAGGTCAAGTATTTACAAATGAAGATTTCATATATCTCCAATCCTTACAGAAATAACTCCTTTTTTCCCAAAGTACATTTTAAGGAGAAAAGCACAGCCAGTTTGAGAGTATTTGTGCCGTTCAATGTTTTTCATAGACACAGTGCAGAATCCATTCAGCTGCTATAGAACATTCAGCAAACAGTGACGTAGCTACGGGGTGGGGGGGGGGGGGGACTTGAACCCCTCTAAAATTTTCGCTGTCCCCATAAAAAAACCCGTTGGCCTAGTGCAACTTTCACAAATTATAGGGTCCCAAAATTGTCTCCAATCTAGGGTCTGCACACGCTACAAATGACTCAGATTCGCCCTTAGAGCAAAAGTTTCTCGGGGTGGGGAGGGGCTACTCCCAACTAAGACCGTCGTGTTGTTTTCCCTCCTACCACTCCCCTTCGGGGAAGCTTCTCAAGCAACGGCACGAGGATCCTAGTTAGGACTAAGGGATGCCTCCGAAATCTCAAACAACATCACATATCATCTTTCCCCCCACAGAAAAACTGGCTAGGGCACGCCCCCGCCCCCCACCCACCCATATTATAGAATCCTGCCTGCGCGCCTGTCAGCTGGACGCGACATCCAACGATTCCGAGCACTTGCATGCTACTGTCGGACGCATATCGGTGAATCTAGCTGGACATATCAAAATTTCTCGTCCAGCAAGCATGCCAAGAATCGGCATCAAAGACATTTCTCGAACGACGAACCGTTAATGAACGGAGCCTTCAAGCATCAGTACCGGTACATGATCGTCAGGTGCACGACATTCAATCAAAAACCACCTTCGTGGTGTCGGAAATGTACACATCGTGGGAATACAAATTTAAACTGCTGTTACCACCAATCATGAACTACCAATACAAACACTTCGAGAATAACAGCAACTTCTGTTTTCCGCCTTCATTTATTGCAGATAGAACCTAATTTCAACCATGTCAAGATAACCTACTGTACTAAACACCACCAAGTGTACGTCAAAACGGCGGTTATTATCTAACCCTGTCACCGACAAAAAATATCTAATTTACCACTCTAGGTGTAAAGGCTGTAAACAACGCAGCAGTATAAATACGTCAAAGTTATGCAGCGAAAATACATTAAAACTTCAAAAAGATGATAATACAACCATAAACCGGATTCCATAAATATACTATAAGTTAGCAGTTCGTCTGACAATCACATTACCTGGTTTGATTCAGTACAAGTTTTGATACACGTAGACTTGCCCTTGGATGTATTATATCACGATCTCAAGCCACCAGTCTAATTCTGTTTCGAATTCGACGCTATTATGGACTGCTTTTTTACTCAGTTCTCGTGGAAATTTGCACCCAGCCTACCGTTGATGTAATGTGATGAGCATTTACTTACAAAGGCATGCAGGTATATTTTCCTGTTCCAGTTATAGATATTCAAGTCAAGAGATATTTAATTCCCCTTGAAAACATGTAAATATTAATATAATTTGTGGAACTACCCGGCGTATTCATAAAACTACGACTGTGGTGAGTCTTCGATTGTCATTGAATTGTCAGCAAAATATCGATCAAATCAAACCTTGATTGGGCAGAATTTCTAGCTTCAATTCATAGAAGTTTAATCTTTACGATTTTTTCTGATTCACTTGTCTGGAATATATCAGTTGGTCGGAATAGCGAACCAACGGTTCGCTATTCCTACCAACTGAAATATTCCAAACGAGTGAAACTAAACATAGGCGATGGCCTATTTGAGGGCTAGACTGATTCCAGGCCATAACAGCATCGGGTTTCTTACACAATTAGACTGGTGGCATCAGGGCTTGCAGTGGTACGGTGCATTGTTTTAAATCAATAGCTGTGGATCACTATGTATGAAGAACCATCTTTTCTCAGTATTGTATACATTTTCATTCGTTTGTCATGGATAAGTGGTATATGTGAGTGTCAAAACAAACAGGAAGGTAATTTATAGCTGAAGCAGCACATTAAGCTGCACAGGTTTGTGATTGGTAGTTGGAACAACCGAGCAAGCTAAACTTAGCTACACGACTAAAGTTGCAAGCACACACACAAAGACAAAAATGTAGAGATATAGGAGATTTCTTATCGTAAAAAAATTGGAAACGAAGAAACGTTATGGTTGGTGTATGAAGTCAAATTGTAGAAACGTTGGACAGTGAGCGTTAGATACAACCGAAAGACCACACAATGGTTCGCAAAGCTGGAATTTTGTCGTATGTTGCAATTTTTGTTTATCAAACACGGAACTCCATCGAAGTTGAACACATCTTTTAACACTGATATATAGTACTTATTCAAAACGACCAAGTGTAAAAGTAAAAAGGTTAAGCGTAGTCAGCAAGACCAGTAAGCATGCGCTTAACAAAAAATAGTACACTAAAGAAAAATAGAAAAAAATATCTCCAATTGTACTATTGTACTAGAAGAGAAATGCAATAATGCTCCACGCACTTTCAAAATTAGCTTCCAATACTTCGTGTGAGCTTCTCATATTTCGTACATATGGTGTGCAATTCCCTGGTCATGGACAGGGTTCGCGCTGCCGTTTGAAAAATTTGCAAAATGCACAAAAAGATCTCATTTTGCAAAAAAAAAAAGAAAAAGAAGAAACACCCTTCTCTATGACCTTGATTTGTGACAGTCTGTACAAATGTTTTGAGGATATCTACGCTATTTTAGTGAATATCGGGCATTATCTCATGAGTGTGGACCTGAAAGTTTTATTTTTCACGAGTACTTGCGTTTTGTAAAATGCTACGTGGCATTTTACTGCGCAATATTCAGCCCAATTCGACTGCAAACAGTTTCAAAACAATAACAAAGATCTACTGATTGTTCTTTCAAGGCGACGTTCAAGGCGACGTCATGCGCCTAAGCAGGACGTCATTTAGGAAGCTGCTGAGGAATATTTCCCGATATCCATCGAGTTGATGGATATCGAGAAATATCTTTTAGATAATTTGTGATAATTCACAGACAAGCATATATTAAAAAGATGTATTACGTCACGCTCTACGAATTTGCGAAAGGTAATTATACATACATTTAATTAATACGGCAAAAAGGGACTCCACAGTCACAGGCGTTTTCCAAAATGGGATTCCATAGAATATACCTGTTGAATACCGAAATGAGGCTAAGAGTTGTAGTAAATTATGCCTCATTGAGGATTTTTTCATGGCCCTCATGACCTCAAAATTCGATGAGGCTATGAGGGAAAATAAATGAGGCCTCATTGAGGGCTTTTACATAGCCCTCATGGCCTCATACGACAAAAAAGGAATTCCATAGCCACGGGTGTTTCCCAAAATGGGATTCCATAGGATACATCTGTCAAATACCGAAATGAGGCTAAGAGTCGTAGTAAATTATACCTCATTGAGGGATTTTTCATGGCCCTCATGACCTCAAAATTCAATGAGGCTATGAGGGATAATAAATGAGGCCTCATTGAGGGCTTTTACATAGCCCTCATGACCTCATACGACAAAAAAGGGATTCCATAGCCACGGGTGTTTCCCAAAAATGGGATTCCATGGGCTATGGCCATTAGATATAGAGGTGATGAGAATCGGATACGACTTCGTCGTAATAAGGGGAGATAACTCTGCATATAGATTATGGGAAATCAAGCAATCTGATAGGTTAGGTACAATTTATATAAATGATCTAGATAAATGAAACAACAAGAGTACACGGAATAGGGTCAGAACTAACAAGAATAGACCAGAAAAGCTAAGTATAGTAATAATAAGTAAAGCTGTTCCGGTTGATAGGATCTTCTACGCTACTGGGGTATACTCCACGACAAAGGAACATGCCTAGGTAGACGAAAATTATTGCATATATAGATAGAAGCAGATAATTCTGAAAGAATTCGAAATAGTAAAAATTATCGGGTTGTTTGTGGTAATTCGTGATACTCCGATTCAATCGAACATACCCTCCGAATATACCCCTGTCCTATAAGAAGGGTTTAGGTAACATAGCAATCGCGTGCTACCATAGAAACCAAGATGGCGGCCTCCTGTATACAAAATGGACGACGGAAACATGTATCCCCCTAACAACACGCGATGCGCATGCGTACTAAGAACACGTATCACTATGAGGATGACGTCACAAGATGGCCGCTCACGTGGGTTACCATGACAACACAACATGGCGGCACTGGGTCGCGTGACATGACGTCACATCCGAGATCCTGCACCTAGGTCCTGCCAATGTTCCCTCAAACATACGAGAGATACTACTAGCCTGCTTTCAGGCCATTACAGGGTTAGACTGGTGGCTTGAGAGCTTGTGTGTCATCTTGTACATTTCTACAACCGGTTCTGGACAGATCACCGAAGTTAAGCAACGTCGAGCCCTGTTAGTTCTCAGATGGATGACCGCCTGAGCGATCGATTGGGACTCCCGCTTTGTATCCTTGGGCAAGGCACTTAACCACGATTGTCCACATGGAGGCACGATGACGCCGTGTACTAAGGCGCACTGCACGTCAATGGTGCGCATGTCTTCAACCAATCTAACCCTGCCTGTGCTGCAGTGGAGAGTTACGATGTTGGGCAGCTGGCAGCTGCTCGTCGTTGCTTGGTGATTCTATCCGGGTACTCCGGCTTCCTTCACCCGTAAAACTGTCACGGTCATGATTAGCCATTGTGCATAAGTATGTGGCCTTAAACACCAATAAATAAATAATAAAATAAATGTACATTTCTACGCACAAAAGCTTTGGTAATTTTTGTCCTCTACCTTTTATTTAAGACTTTCCTAGAATCGGATGGAAAAGTACAAGCGTACATTATATATCTTACTTGTGTATTTTGACGCAAGCAGTCGTACAATCCATCTTGTAAAGTATACGACATTATTAATGTCATCGAGTGGTGTGGGTGGGATGGGAAAATCGCACCTGGGGAGGAGGAGATAATTTACTCAGCCACCAGTAACGAGTGCTTAGGTCATATACCTTTCACCGATGGTGTGATTTACCCACCCCAACTCCCACTTCACTCAATGGCGATTTTTCTTCTACCACACTTCACATGACGTCATCGAAATTAAAATACTGCTCCAGCGATAAAGCTGTATTGCTCTACCGGTTGATTGTGGAGAAGAATAAACTGCACATTCAGAAATATCATAAAAAGTTACGTCTACAACAAAGGTATAATCAAGTCAAACGTGCGGTACAGTACAGCCGCCCTGGAATAGTCAAAATCCACGCGAGAGCATGCCTGGAAATAAGCAGACTGTCGTCTGCATCGTCAGCAAAATGAGGTCCCCAGAGAGTGAGTGTGGTGATGCTACCCTGGACAGCAGGGTTGCATCACAACAGTTGCCCTTTGCGAACCTCAATCTGAATCAAGGCTTCAAAGCTAAACAGAAAGAGGTACCGGAGGATAAATTATCCCACTGTATGGGATAGCATCAGCTAATTCACCCTCTAGTGATCTCATACTGCAAATGACAGATTGCTTATTTCCAAGCTTGCGGGAGGGCAATGGAACCGACTGGCGCTTTTCTCAATAATCAGTAGTTTTCAGAAAATATTCAATGAAAGAAGCACCGGGTGTTGGCGATGGCGATTCAATCGCTTTATGCCAGAGATTCACTGTTAACAAAGCGTGGAAATACTGAACACGCGTGGAGTTTGACCTTTCCACTGCGATTGTGTTGTAGCTCACGCCAGCTCTTGGGTTAACATACTGAAGCGAGTTGGGACATCCCGATGACGTCACGTTTGAAATTTTAGATCTTGATGACCCGAGTGGTAGCAGAAAAATCTTTCTTGACAGGTGTGTTGTGTGATGTGTAGCTGTGTCAACTGAAGCTATGCGGGTACGCCATGTTTGTTTAGAGAATGCAGCCGATGATGAATTAGTTAGGTGATGATTGAACAGTCAAATAACGATGGTCACGTGGGGTGGGTAAGATAGATCTGTTTCAACCAGGTATCTCACCCGGTATCTCTAGAGGCAGTTGGAGGGGGAAATATGTATCTACTGATTAAAACTAACTTTGCCAAGAATCATGCATGTCCTCTCTCCCTAGAATTTATTTATTTATTTATTGGTGTTTAAGGTCACATACTTATGCACAAAGGCTTATCACGGCCGTGACAGTTTTACAGGTGGAGGAAGCCGGAGTACTCGGAGAGAACCACCGAGCAACGACGAGCTGCTGCCAGCTCCCCAACATCGTAACTCCGCACTGCAGCACAGGCAGGGTTAGATTGGTTGAAGACATGCGCACCATCGACGTGTAGTAAGCATTAGTACACGCCATCATCGTGCCCCCATGTGGACAATCGGGTTTAAGTGCCTTGCCCAAGGGCACAACGCTGGAGTCCGAATCGATCGCTCAGACGGTCACACATCCAAGGACTAACCGGACTCGACGTTGCTTAACTTCGGTGATCTGGCTTGAACCGATTACGGCAACGCCACCGCGCCCCCCTCTTTCTCTCCCTGATTCTGCGATACAAGCTTATGAACTACTGAAAAGTATGTTCTGACCTCAGTGTTCAGAATCTAGTGGTCAGGGACGTAGCTAGAGGATCTTCAATGGGGGAGGGGGTCAGTTAAATTTCTAACTGGGGTTGGGGTCCCAGCACGTCATGTCGCAGGCATGTACCTGAGGGCGCAGGCCCGTGTTGGGGAGTGAGTTCTAGTAATGGTATCTCCCTCTCGATGGTCCGGGGGGGGGGGGGGGCATGCATCAGGGAAACGTTTCAAGTTTTGAACCCCTGAGGTGGATTCTGAGGCCTCCCTCAGGCTTGAATCTAGTCACTTTATCCACAAGAACAATGCATTTCCCCAGATAGGTCTATGACGTTTTCCTTACTGTGACCAGGCTATACAAGAACTATAGACTGACAGATATTCAGCCAATACGTACTCCTTCAAACTGATTGAGTTGGAAGGAGTAGAGCTGAATTGCTGTCAGTCTACATTCCTTGTGTAGCCTGGTCATTGTAAGGGAAACCATCAGTCGTCGGGCAATTAAAATGTTGGATTCGGAAACTTCACGGAATCCGGAGTCGAATGACTTTGGCCAGTAACCGCAACCAATCCACGAACGCAGTCTGAAAAAAACGTGATCAGGTATTGAAAATTTAAAATCGACTGGTCGGAAAAGTCTGAAAAGTTGAAAACAAGAAAGAAAGAGAAGATTTCTTTGAATTTCCAACTACTGAAATTTATACCATCGAATTTCCAACTATTGAAATTATGATATTATTAGGGGGTGGGGGAGGGGGGAGACACCCCAACTCGCACTGTCGCCACGTGCCTGCTAATGGTCTTATAACCTGACTTTTGGACCCATTCGCCAAAATGTTAATGGTACCAGACATACCGTGCCTTTACTAATTATATGTTGTAGACATTATGGTCGAGTTGCATTTGAAGAGACAATAATATTGACAACCAAGCGTTATTTGTCGTTTATATTGGCGAATACATCAGAAAATGCCGCCCATGTTAGATCAACGTGACACTTCTGTATTCACTGAAGAGACTTCCTATAAGCTATTGAAATCTTCCATCACTTAATCAATTTTCCTGCCGAGGGAAAGATAAAGCTTTAATTACAAAAATAACAACAAACAGAACAGAACAAAATAAACAAAACATGCGAAGAAATCATGAAAAATAGACATGGCTGATAATTTTCGTCATTGGAAGTGATTTACATGAAAGTGATTTCCCCTTTATCACCTATCGCTGCCAGTACATTTAAGGAACGCGCCGTTTGATACTGTGGAACAATCTAGAAAACGGTTACTTTCACTTGGGTGAGATTGTTGTGGCCTCTGGTATGGCATACTCCAGGTTGCACTCGTGCATTAAATGGATACCCTATAAATGCCGCTATCGTTACGACAGAATCGACGTGGAACATGGAATTTCCGATCGACAAGAAGGCAACACACCACTAGCTCACCCATTTGCAACGGGAACAACCAAGCGGACGTAATCAGGTTTCTTTGACTGCGCCATCCAGCCTTTGCAGCCGACGCCTCGACAATTGACTTGATGGGACCTTGACAATTGGAGGAGGTTACAGAAAGTTATCTCCCCTTATTTCCCCAAAGCTGTCAGTAAATTGAACACTTGGAGTTTGGGAATTTTATATAAAAACTGAAATTTCGAAATGTTATCGAATTTGCATCATCTATATAGGTGCTTCATTTAACAAATTTTGGGTTTTTTCCTGTAGAGTAGTTTAAAATACAAAAACTGGCTTTTTACAATTTTTTCCCAATCACTTTCAAATTTTGACTATTATTTTTTGTTAAAGCCCATTTAAAAATAAGAAAACGACCTTTTCACCATCTTTTGATCTTCTATAACTTTTTTCCCTGTTCATTATATCAACATTGTACGCATTGTAATGTATAATGCAGATACTTTCCTTTCCATTAATATAAAAGTCAAGGAAGTGAGATTTGCAAATATATTTCCCTGAGAGAACAAAAAAACATACAAATTACTGTATATTGCATTCGCTAAACAACGAGCCAAGGTGGACGCTCAGTGCTGGCTGGTGTAATACTGATAGATATTCTTAATAACGGATTATCTGTGAATTAGTTGCTTCTAATTAGCTAGCCATAGAAGCAAAGTTTCCTTTTGTTGCTTTTAATAAACGAAAACAACAGACAGCTCCATGAGTGACTTTATTTTCTATGAATGTGCCAAGGTGGACGCTCAGTATTATTTATTTATTTATTTATTTATGTTTAAGGTCACGTATTTATGCACAATGGCTAATCATGACCGTGACAGTTTTACGGGTGGAGGAAGCCGGAGTACCCGGAGAGAACCACCGAGCAACGACGAGGAGCTGCCAGCTCCCCAACATCGTAACTCCGCACTGCAGCACAGACAGGGTTAGATTGGTTGAAGACATGTGTACCATCGACGTGCAGTACGTCTTAGTACACGGCGCCATCGTGCCCCCACGCGGGCAATGGAGATGAAGTGTCTTGCCCAAGGACACAACGCGGTTGCCGCAGGTGGGATTCGAACCGAGGACCTCTTGGCTTGCAGCCTGCACCTCTACCTACTGAGCCACCGCGCTCCCGTGGACACTCAGTGCTGGTTGGTGTAATACTGATAGATATTCTTAATAACGGATTATCTGTGAATTAGTTGCTTCTAACTAGCTAGCCATAAAAGCAAAGTTTTCTTTTGTTGCTTTTAATAAAAGAAAACAACAGACAGCTCCATGAGCTGTCTGTTGTTTTCGTTTATTAAAAGTAAGAAAAGGAAACTTGACTTTATTTTCTATTAATGTTAAAGCTGTTTTCTCAACAATTACTTGCGTCTTAATTGGAACCTCCTCGCACGTCTAATAATTTCAAAAGAGATAACTATATCCAAAGTCGATTTTCATGACAATATGAGTCGGGCATGGAAGTTAGCTGAGTCCAAGATCGTTAGTCTTTAGATTGCCTTTTATAATTCATTTGTCTACACCAATGGTGCCAAGGTCTTATTGAATATCTAAAAATGTTAATTGTTAGCCTCCAAATCCTAACTTGCATCTCCTCGTTCGACCTAGCTCGAGTTCGTGTTCGTTCAAATAAAGGATCATAAGCTATGTTTTTCTGGAGACAATTGAGAAAATAATACCTTATGGCTATTGGGTTAGGTAAGAGGCTGAAGAAGAAAAAAGACACAGCAAATGATTAAGGTCTGATATCATTCTCAGATCGTGTTCAGGTATGTACAATGTATACAAACAACTTTTTGCGGGTAACTACGACAATAAACAACATCACTATACACGCCAATATGATGAGCACCAAGTAATGCTATTGTTCTTGTTTCGAGTTGAGTGTTCTTTGAGTTGGTTAATCAAAAACGAAAAGAGGATAAGAGGAACCACCTATGAAATAATTACTCGTTTTCTTTATAAATTTCGGTGGGATGACGTGAATATTTTAAGAGTTTAATAGTCTAGACCCCACAAAGCAGCTCCTCTGTTTCTCAGGCCAGCTTTTGAAAATTGCATGTGGGTGGGCGGTTTTTATTTTATTTTTTATTTTTATTTTTGTAATTATTCCTTTGCCTTCCAGAGTTCATATTCCTGGTTTGTTTTATTTTGTGGCCTCATAATATAGAGAATTGCACGAGTGGTCGTGTATTTCGTCCCTTGAGTACAAGAAGGCTAAAGCATTGTAAAGCCTTGTTCCACTCAAGGAACAAATTTATCAATTTTATTAACTTGGGTAGAATATCAGACATAAACCATGTAATTTTTATTTTTTTTGGTTTGCACTGATTCAGGGAATTTGTAAAAGAGACGTTCTCGCCGATTTCCACGTAGTGCAGTATGTAGAATTAAGTGATGTAATTATATGATGAATCTTTATTTTATTTTGCAAGTGGTAGGTGGTGAGAAAAAGATTTAGCATAATTTTTACAGAACACCCTCATTTGAAATTGGAAAACATTGAGAAACAGATAGTAAAAAGTGAGTATTCAGAGTTCAGTCTTTTTGTTGGCCATGAAGCTCTGTGCGTTCCTCTTCTAATGCTGTTCGATTGCGGCTTCGCCTCTCGTCTACTGACTTCTGTGTGTTACATTCGATCCAATTTGTGCTATACACTCAAAAAATCGCTGATCTTATGATATTATTCCATTGTTTCCTTCCAAATAATAGCGACTGACCCCTTTGTGGAGAGTTAGACATGTAAAGTGTGTGTCTCCGGGCACGGTGAAACACGCGAACGATTTCACAATGTTAAGCTAAATTTCGTACAGAAGCAACTTAAAAGAAACACAACTACAAAACAACAAATAAAATAGCACATCCGAACACCAAATAACGACTTTGAAATGTGTGAAATTAGATGACGTTTTGCGGCGGATTTATTCATACTATCGTCTCAGACCTTTACAAAAGTTCGGTTTTGACGCAGTATTGTTCCATGAGTAGTATAGCATGTATGGATCGTCCCCCATGGGCCGGACCTACCCTCGGAACTAGGAAGTGACGTCATGTCACGTGACCCAGTAGCGCCATGTTTGTTGTAATGGTAACTCGTGTGAGCGGCCATCTTGTGACGTCATCTCCATAGTGATGTGTGGTGAGAGTGCGCATGCGCAGCGCGTGCTGTTAGAGTGATACGTGTTTCCGAAGTCCATTATGTATACTGGAGGCCGCCATCTTGGTTTCTATGGTAGCACGTGGTAGCTATGTTACCCAAGACCTTCTAATAGGACAGGGGTATGTTTGGAGGGTATGTTCGATTGAACAGGAGTAATTTCCCGAGTCGTAGAATTACCACAAGTAACACGACAATCCCTCCAAATCACCAAAGTTGACTTTTATTTCCCAATTTTATCGGCTTAGCATGTAGTGCTATAATACCAAGGGGCACTGGGGGTGCGATCGATTGAATAGGAGTATTTGTTTGGCTTGGATTTTGCCCCAGAATTTTCGTTTGATTCGTAGAATTACCACAAACAACCCAACAAGTTGTTTTACTAGTTCGGATTTCCCACTAAATCCTCGGTTTCTATTTGTTGTACTATTTCAGAACCCTTTTGAGGACCACCGTACTTTTGGCTTATAACAGTAGTGCTATAGTGCCGAGAGGCTACCTTCTGGAGAATCCCTTTTTTGTTTCATGTGCTTGTGTGGCAAGGTACAATGTGACACAATGTGCACTAGAACATAGGCACATGCTGGATGTGCCGTTGTTTGCTTATGTGAAAAGGCACAATGTGATACAATGTGCCCCTAGCACATAGGCACATACGGGTATTTGAGGATACCTATAGCCTGGTATTGTATTATTTGAGGATACCTATCGGGAATACCTTATGGAGAATTCCTTTTTTGTCACATGTGCTTATGTGGAAATGCACAATGTGACACAATGTGCACTAGCACACAGACACATGCTGGATGTGCCGATGTGTGCTTATGTGAAAAGGCACAATGTAACACAATGTGCCCTAGCACATAGGTACATACGAGTATTTGAGGATACCTCTTGTATTATACTATTGGACTATTGGAGAATACCTTTTATAGGATACTAATTTGAGGATACCTATGTACTGGTATTGTTGGAGGATACCTGTTGTAGAAACCTTACATCAGGGTACATTATGCTGCATCCGTGTACTTCTGCTGGGTAGTTGATAAAAAACGCAATACATAACATTTCATTCATTTTCATTTCGTTTACAGTATACATTTCTTATATCTTTAAAAAATGACTCCCTTCATTTTAAGGATCAAGATTGTAGTTTGATTGCCAAACTGACCAATCAGACCCATCAGATCGAATCGCCAAACTGACCAATCAGACCCATCAGATCGAAGTTAATCAACCAATCAGATTAATGTATTCCTATTGTGTTTTTTACCATTACTTTCTATACTAATTTTCTAATTTTTCCAACTTTAACCTATAATCATATAGGAAACAAACACAAATCCCAACCAAGAATCAATAAGTCGATCAAAATTTGCTGAACTGTGGCGGTGTTTTCAAACACGTCCGTCAAAGATATATAAGATTAGACGAAGAATGGACCTGGCATCATTCACGTTGTGACCAGTGACCAGAGAAGATGTTCCGACTTGGCAGCCAGTAGACTTACACTTATGTCACCCAGTACCAGGGTGAACTGAAGATACATGTTCGAAGATACTTTGATGGTAAACACCAGAAAACTTATCCAACGAAGACTGGGATTACACTATCTTTAGAAGAATGGAATGCTCTGAAATCCCAAATAGAAGAAATAGATACAGCCATCAACACCCCAAAACAGCTTTAACCCTTTACCTAACACGAAAAGCAGACGACACTTGCAAAACAAATTCTTGAACAACTGATGTTTTTCATTTTTTGTCTCAAAAACATAGGTTATGACCCCTCATTGGAACGAGCTCGACGAGCTCGTTCCAATGAGGGGTCATAACCTATGTTTTTGAGACAAAAAATGAAAAAATAATGAAAATTAACTGGGGATTTTTGAGAATAGCGCTGGCCGGTTTTGGCTGTTACGTTGGGTAAAGGGTTAAATAAAGATACTAAACCTGCATAAAATACTTCAGGACCTTCTGATGACGTCAAAAACCAAGGGAACCACCTTTGAAGAAGAATAAGAAGATCACAGTGAGAAGAACCAAACCACGACCATTGCTCGTTCATGAAATTGACAGTGAACTTAGGTAAGTTCGCTTGCAACATGAACTTTGTTTGGCATATGCTCATTATGTGGAAGAGAATATTGACGCTGTAGTGAAAGAAAAATGCTATGGATATACAGTCGATCACCCAAGCCAGATTCAGCATAAGGTATGCCTCATGATTTCTGAAGAAGAAAAGGTTATAACCTGTTATAATGAAGCACTTGAAAGAGTTACCAAGAATGACATCCATCTACTGTGGCACTATCATACTTCTGAATGAATCCACCACCAGCACAGAAAGAGTATGAAGATATGTTCCAGAAACCTCTCACAAATGAACAGAGATGTCTTATTATGGATTTGGTGAGTGAATTCATGACCTTCAAGAAACCACTCAGTCTGAAGACGTAAATGTTTTGTTTTTATAAAAAAAAAGAAGAAAGAAAAAGTAAAAAAAAAGAATAAAAAAGAAAAAAAGGTGGTTATGACGCTTAAGTTATTCGATGTTTATCTTCTTGACAAATATCAAACAAACTTGACCTGTCCCCAGCCAGTAAGTCAGAGGGCCACCACCTACGTGAGTCATTTTTTAAAGATATGAAAAATGTATACTGTGAACGGAATAAAAATGAATGAAATGTTATATACTACGGATTTTTATCAACTACCAACAGAAGTACACGTATGTAGCATAATGTACCCGGATGTAAGGTTTCTACAACAGGTATCCTCCAACAATACCAGGCCATAGGTATCCTCAAATTAGTATCTTATAAAAGGTACCCTCCAATAGTCCAATAGTATAATACAATAGGTATCCTCAAATACCCGTATGTGCCTATGTGCTAGGGGACATTGTGTCACATTGTGCCTTTTCACATAAGCACATATCGGCACATCCAGCATGTGCCTATGTGCTAGTGCACATTGTGTCACATTGTGCATTTTCATATAAGCACATGCGACAAAAAAGGGATTCTCCATAAGGTATTCCCGATAGGTATCCTCAAATAATACAATACGGGCTATAGGTATCCTCAAATACCCATGTGTGCCTATGTGCTAGGGGCACATTGTATCACATTGTGCATTTTCACATAAGCATATGCGACAAAAAAAGCGATTCTTCAGAAGGTATCCTCGATAGGTATCCTCAAATAATACAAAACCAGGTCATAGGTATCCTCAAATACCCGTATGTGCATATGTGCTGGTGCACAATGTGCCACATTGTGCCTTTTCATATGAGCACATATTGCCACATCCAACATGTGCCTATGTGCTACCTGTAATGTGTACAATAGAACATAGACATGTTTAGGGAAGTTAGAATAAATAGAACAAAGAAGTCATACAAAAGGATTCTGGGAGAAAATCTGAACATTACTCTAGTCCAAAGGAACGTACCCGCGGCGGGGCCCTCTCGATACTGTAGAACTACTATTATAAGCCAAATGTATAGTGGTCCTCAAAAGGGTTCTGAAATAGTATAACAAATAGAAACCGAAGATTTAGTGGGAAATCCGAACTAGTAAAACAATTTGTTGGGTTGTTTGTGGTAATTCTACGAATCAAACGAGGATTCTGAGGCAAAATCCAAGCCAGACAATTACTCCTATTCAATCGAACGCACCCCCTGTGCCCCTTGGTACTATAGCACTATGTGCTAAGCCGATAAAATGAAATGGGAAATCCGTAGAAAATAAAGTCAATTTCGGTGATTTGGAGGGATTGTCGGGTTGTTTGTGGTAATTCTACCAATCGGAAAATTACTCCTGTACAAAGGAACATACCCTCCGAACATGCCCCATCCCTTTATAAGCCATTGGGTTACATAGCAACCACGTGCTACCATAGAAACCAAGACGGCTGCCTTCAGTATACAAAATGGACGACGGAGACACGTATCACCCTAACAACACGCGCTGCGCATGCGCACTTACACCACTCATCACTATGGAGAAGACGTCACAAGATGGTCGCTCACGCGGGTTACCATGACAACCAAACATGGCGCCACTGGGTCACGTGACATGACGTCACTTCCTAGGTCCGTGGGGGTAGGTCCGGCCACTGGGGACGATCCATACATACACTACTAATTCTATGGTTTTTAGCCTTTAATTAAGTAGAGAGTAATCGCTTGACTTGACTGGTTACGTGAACTAATTCATGAGAGGTGATGGACGTTGTACAAACACGAGAGCGCGAATGCGCACGAGACCTGTCCAGTCAAGCGATTACTCTGTTCATTACTTTTCATTATTACAGATAATTATATTATTTAACCCTTTACCTAACGTAACGGCCAAAACCGGCCAGCGCTATTCTCAAAATTCGCCAATTAATTTTCATTATTTATCTCTAAAACATAGGTCGAGCTCGTTCCAATGAGGGGTCATAACCTATGTTTTTGAGATAAAAGATGAAAAAAATAGTTATTCAAGAATGTTTTTTGCAAGTGTCGTCTGCTTTTCATGTTAGGTAAAGGGTTAAAAAAACAAAAAACAATGAAGTCCCCATTACACCTACGGCAAAGCGTCTTCGCTTGCGTGCACGGATACATGACCCAGCTGTTGATTGCATAATTCACTTGAAAAATTATCGTTTATAATCAAACCCGGAAATCCCAGTAAATCACACTTTGGAAAGTAATAAATCATTATTTAAAAACAGGTCCCACTTGTGTGTGGACGGTGGCTGAATAGACGCAGGGACGAATGGATGGACAGCAGTTAGATGATTTGTGTTTCCCCAGCACACTATCGGATGTACAGGACCATACCTCAGAATATACCAGTCATGGAAATCTTGCATAAAACACTTGCACTGGTGGAATGTACAGTACGGCCCGTGTGGACTGGTAACTTTCCATGGGTGGGCAATTTTTCCACGGACGCAATTATATTAGATTCCAAAAGCTGATTATCGGAATAATCATCAAGAATTGAATTAATGACGGATTGGGTACAACCCGGTGCTTCATTAATTAAAATTTTGCTCATGGTTTTTTTTATCCTTATAAAGGGATTACGCTTGTATTAAAACCAGGTGCGAGGAAGTTATGGAAGATTTACATAAGTTGCTTTCCATTTTCAGAATCAACTGACTGAAAATAATTCCCACAATTCTGTAATTAGTGAGCGGTTAGTCGTTAAGTAAATCCCAACCGGAAAAGTCTTGTAATCATTCAGTTAGATCCCAAATGCGTACCCAATAGAGGAAATGAGGATCTTCTATCTTCCAACGTAAAACAACGTTCACATTGAAGAAGTATGGTAAGGTGTATTTCAAGTGTTCTTTTAATTTGTAGCTTAAAGACACCGTCGACTGTCGAGCAATTTTACGGGTGGTGGAAGCCGGTTTACCCGGACAGAACCACCGAGCAGCGGCGAGCAACTGTCAGACTCATCAGCTTACTAACTCTACACATGTAGAGTTAGCAGTTGTTGGAGACAAGTACACCATCGACGTGCAGTATGCTTTAGGGCACAGCGCCAACATACTAATTTCACATAAGCAGGGCTAGCATTGGTTGAAGACAGGTGCAATATCGACATGCAGTACGCCTTTGTACACATCATCCATGCGAGCAATCGAGATTAAGTGCCTTGCCCAAGGACGCAACGTGGTTGTCCCAGGTGGGGATCGGACCCTGGACCTTTCGATTTGAAGTCCAATGCCGTAACCACTGATCTACCGCGCTCCCATTTAAAATGTTCTCTCAAAATAGTTTACATTATTATTATTATTATTATTATTATTATTATTATTATTATTATTATTATTATTTATTGGTGTTTAAGGTCACATATTTCTGCACAATGGCTAATCATGACCATGACAGTTTTGCGGGTGGAGGAAGCCGGAGTACCCGGAGAGAACCACCGAGCAACGGCGAGTAACTGTCAGCTCCCCAACATACTAACTCCACCCAAGCGTGGTTAGCCTTGGTTGAAGACAAGTGCACCCTCGACGGGCTGTATGCCTTAGTACACAGCGCCACTGTGCCCCCACGTTGGCAATGGGGGTGAAGAGTCTTGCCCAAGGACACAACGCGGTTGCCGCAGGTGGGATTCGAACCGAGAACCTCTCGGCTTGCAGCTTGCACCTACTGAATAGTCTACATTAATCTGGCATCTGATGCTTTCTGAATCAATCTCATTTTATCAAGCTTTCCCATATACCTAGCTCAAATTACACCCTTATCTAATCATGTCTTGAATTTCTGACAGCACCGAACATCTATGTGGGCAATCGAGATTTAGTGCCTTGCCCAAGGACGCAACGCGTTGTCCCAGGTGGGGATCGGATTCTGGACCTTTCGATTTGAAATCCAATGCCGTAACCACTGAATCACCGCGCTCCCATTTCAAATGTTCGCTCTACATAGTCGGCATTGATCTGGCATCTGATGTTTTCTGAATCAATCTCATCTTATCAAGCTTTCCCATATCCCTTCCTCAAATTACTCCCTTGTCTAATTACGTCTTGGATTTCTGACAGCATTCACATAATTCGGAATCAAACTTGGTGAACAAAAATAGAGGCAATGTCATAACATCTTGAAAGATGTCTGTGTTATAAAGTTTTATTTGTCTACGTAATACCACCAGACGTGATTGTGCTCGTCTGGATTAGTCGAGTTTATGATCCGATTGATTGGAAAGTCTATTAAAGACTCGATAAATCCGTTGTTTGCCTGTTGATGTCTTGCTTCTGGCATATTGGAAATGGAATTGGGATAAGAACGGATGGGATGGACATATATTGTTAATCAGCATGACAATAACGTTTCAACGGCTATGCATATTTTGCGATAAGAAAAGATAATCGCTTTATGAGCAAATGATAAAATACGTATCACAGCAATGCGGATGATCAATATTAATTTAACTCTTACTCCCCATACAGCCACAAATAGCCCCTCTTATACTGCTCTGAAAAAGTTGTCCCAAGTGTATTCTTCCCTATGAACTCCACTGGTAAGACGCTTTTATCCCGGTAGTGTCTTTACACTATTGTTGGCTGCCTGTACAGGCAGCCAACAATAATGCAAAAACACTGTTATGTCAACTGTAGATGTGTACACGTATATACGGTGGTTATTAAATAACAATTAATCTGCAGACTTCAGGGTTAATCCTGCAACCCCCATGAACTGAGGAATTAAGTTATCACTTAATCTACCAACACCTATTTGGTAACATATTGCGGTATTTTTACGGAAAGCCTCGCCCAGTATGCGTATCTATTGTGATTGCTTTAAGGTTGGGCATCAACGAATGAGTCATTTCAAAAGGCGAAAGGTATTGTTACGCAATAAGGCCATTATACTGGGTTTATTGCGTAACAACACCTTTTATTGTTATGGTTATGGTATCATGAAAACGCCAGGACTTGCTCTTGGTTTTAATTGCTGTTTATTTGAGAGGTGATTTCCCTGCCGATATGCAAAAACATTCAGGTACCTTACACTTCCGAATAGATAATAGCCAACCCAATCGATAGCACCGTGCCGATTGTTTGAAGCAATTGTGATGCCGTCACTTCAAGATTCGATTTTTCAATGCGATTATCTACTGAAATGGTTACTAACTCCATGTCAGTGTCATTACTCAATGCCCTATTCTCCCGCGTTATATAGCAACTCCGACACGCATTTGTTACCCTGTTTCCACAAATTAATGGCGCTCCTGGACCACACCAACCGTGTGTTTCTCACCATTTACTATAACTATTCGCAGGCAGTTGATAATTTAATTCAGTCCGATAATATTCCAGCAGCAAGTGTTTCAGAATCTTCACCAACGCCTTGATGACATGTCAGGCATCCTGTGTCAATCCTGTTGGTATTTTTTCACAGGCTGATGTTGACTATAATTTGAACCCTAGTGAACGTGCATGTATAAACGGTTGATCTTATTGTATCCAACATTCTTATCAATCACGCCGACGATAGAGAGTGTGTGTCTGTGCGTCCATTTGCGCTCGAGATAAAGGCACACAATTCACTTAGACACATTCAAAGGTCTATCTTGTGTCAGTTGGTGACACACAATTTTAAAATGATAGATTTCGCTTCAAATGTGTGACAAATTTGTACATGATTTTCTGGAATAAAATTTAATAACCTCACCCAAATAACAGACCCCCCAACACGCACATACATACATTCAAATTCCATCAAATTCGTTATACATTGAGAGTTTTCATCTGAGCAGGAAATATATACATTCCATTTAAAAGGGTCAAACACACAGAAAAAGACATTCACTAGTTTCACAATTTATTTATTTTTTGGTCTTTAAGGTCACATATTTCTGCCCAATGGCTAGTCATGACCATGACAGCTTTACGGGTGGAGGAAGCCGGAGTACCCGGAGAGAACTACCGAGCAACGGCGAGCAACTTTCAGCTCTCCAACATACGAACTCCACACAAGCACGGTTAGCATTGGTTGAAGACAAGTGCACCATCTACATGCTGTGCACCTTTGTATACAACGCCACGGGGCCCCTACGTGGGCAATAGGTGTGAAGTGTCTTGCCCAAGGACACAACGCGGTTGCCGCAGGTGAGATTCGAACAGAAGGCCCTTGGCTTGCAGCCTGCATATCTGCCTACTGAGCAACCGCGCCCCCAACTAGTTTTAAATAAGTCAGTTGTATTTTGCTGCCACGTAAAATTCTATACCACCGTACTCGATGAATGATCAATCCCATACTTCAACTTAGAACTTAGTTTTCCGTAATCTCGTTGATTATTTTAGAATACATTTCATAAACTAACATCTTCTTTCTCGAGGCGTTGCCTTGAAATTATCTTTGAGGCAGATAGTTTCTGATAGTTCCCGTCTAAATATAACACACAATAATACAGAAATGGCAAACCGCTGAGCGACAACACACCGTCCGTCTGATATGAGGAGTATCGTTTTCGTTTTAATAAATTGTTCTTCATACAATCACAAGGTTAACGCGCATTTACAAATAACACGTGCTGGGTCGATTCATATTTCTCATATATTTTCCCAACACGAACTGCGCATTTAGAAAAGTTTATATTATATTCCAAATTATCCATTTAGATTAAGCAGACGAATAAAGGTTTTAACTTAACCTTTTACCCAACGTAACGGCCAAAACCGGACAGCGCTATTCTCAAAAAATCGCCAATTAATTGTCATTATTTTTTCACATTTTGCTCAAAAACATAGGTTATGACCCCTCATTAGAACGAGCTCGTCGAGCTCTTTCCAGTGAGGGGTTATAACCTATGTTTTTGAGACAAAAAATGAAAAAATTAGTTATTCAAGAATTTTGCGAGTGTCGTCTGCTTTTCATATTAGGTAAAGTTTAAAGAAAGTTAATTTGTACAGCGAGTTGGGTGTTTATGTGAACGCTTATGACCCATCCAACTTATCTGCCGCAGTGGTTATTAAACACAACTAGATGTAATGTGATTGGGATCATCACTGTGGGTCCCGCATTTGAAGCGGTTTGCAGTACAGAACAACCTTCCTTGAGAGACCACCTGTTTTGAAAGGCCAGTGAAGTTCCATAATTCTGGAACGACAAATCTGCAAATTTAAAAAAAATGAAATGGAACTTCGTTTCATCAATCTCAATAGAGCATATATATGTATATATATTATTATGACAATCGGCCAAACGTGAGTAAAGATATGACATGTGACACAATAGCCATTTTGTACAATTAAAGTCCCATAACTCCATAACTCCAGAATGACAAACCTGAAAATCGTGAAAAATGTAAGGTGGATGCATTATTGGGTTATCATTCGACTTGTAAAAAATTGCCATTTTTTTAAATATTCAAGTCTCATAACTCTGGAAAAAAACGAAACAAAAATAAAAACGTCAAAAACGAAAGAGAGATTCGTTTGGTCAATTTCAATATTTTGTATAAATATTATGAGAATTGGTTGAAGATAACTTGAGTTATTGTACGACATAAGAATATTCTGATCGACAGACGCATTGTTTTACGATTAAAGTCCCATAACTTCCAAATGACAAGCCTGAAAATCCTAAAAACTGAAAGGGGTGTTGCTATTACTGATATCATCATCACTACGAAATTTCAAGAGATTCGATGGATGCATTATTGAGTTATCATACGACACGTACAAAAATGGCAATTTGTTATAGATTCAAGTCCCATAAATCTGGAAAGAAAAATAAAAACCCGTCAACCCGTTTGATCAATTTCAATATTGTGTATAAATATTATGAGAATTGGTTAAAGGAAACTTGAGTTATCGTACGACATAAGAATATGCTGACGGACAGAAGGACGGACGGACAGACGGACAGATGAACATAGTGATTACTAAATGGCTCCGCCGAAAGTTGGCGGGTCCCTAACCAGGTCCCATTTTCAGTTTCCTGTAGAATAGTGACAACTTCGCAGTGGATAGGCCAACCCTACGAACGTTTTACTGAAGTATTACTTTCTTGCCTTCAACTCTTGACACCACAGTTGTCTCCACCATAATGGGTGTATTTCCGTGTACATCAGTCTACCACGAAAACGATGGGATGATGAAAGCATAGCTTGTGGTATCCCATGACCCTCGGACAAAACGTTCCTGGACAAATATTTCCCAAAGTTGGACAAGAAAACACCATCCACTCTGAAAAGTACTGGAGGACCATATTTTTGTCTCTTACATTTTCACTACTGCTGTCGTAACGTTGACCGAGAATTTCGACTGGATCACGAATGGGTCGCGATCCGAAAGTCAGCTTTCTTTCTCACAGCAGTTCAGAATCTAACCTGTCGGGTTATTAACCCGTTGAACTCAAAATACTGTCCTTTTCCGTCCAGGAACATGATACGCCATAACTTCACCAAATGGGAAGACAGCTCAGTGTTGGGGGAACCAATCAATATTTTCAACGTGCAGCCCAGAGAATGCGCGTTGAATGTATGAAATGGTCTACCCCCAGGTAATGAATAAGGACTCTTCCGATTGTTGTCATTGAACTGATTTGGTAGACACCATCAGGGTTCAAAGGGTTAATTAGTTGAGTGTATAAGCCACTATCATGGCTCTATTGAAAAGTGTTGGAAGCCACTTTCGTGGCTATACACTATAAGCATCAGCTCGATGTTTGCTCAGCAGTAGAAGAAACTGCTCTATACAAAATTGTTTGGTTGCACTTTATAGGAGAGGGCCTAGTGGCACTCTCCAATAAATTGTTACAAAACAAGCATTGAAAAGAGTCTCGCTAGAATAGGGCTACTCTTGCAGGTTGTATGGTATCTTGGAAAAAAAACCCCATGTTTTAAGTCATCTTTGAAAAATAATTTAGAACTCACCCAGTTAATTGGAGAATACCGAACCTGTTTTTGTTTCTTTTTCTTCATAGAATTTTGATTTCACAAAATTTCTTTTGGAAACTTCGATTTCCTTTGCTTGAGTATGTTGTTGTCCAGATTGCGATCCGATCGCAATGGAGACAGCTTTTCCGCTCACAGAACTATAGCTTAGCTAACTTGGCGAACTGTAAAGTTCTCTTCATAATACCAGGGACCGATCAGGACTATTTAAAATACGCTCTAGCCTCGGAGCCTATTTTTTCAATTCATGCGCCAGATTTCAACTTACGGAGTTCACACTGCTGTTTGTAACACACACTGCAAGTGTGGAATAGCTCTCATCATTTTCATTTAGTACACTATAGCAAACATTAATCTTCACTGTGGTTTCTGATCAAGTCTTGGCTGCCTATTTAGGCAGCCAAGACTTGATCAGGAACCACAGTGAAGATTAATGCTTGGTAATTAAGACTTGAAGTATTAACTTAAGCACTCTACAACAATGATAAATGATAATCATATAATACATGTAAGAGTGTCTCTCTCGATTATCCATCGAAAGAATATCAAAATATGATCTGAGAAGTTACGCGCCAACTGAGAAGCCTATTTCTGAGATTTAAGAGCCAGGTCCTGATGTTTCAGAACCAAATACGCACTGGCGCATGCCCAGGTCGGTCCCTGAATACAGTACGACCGCCGTGGACTTGTCACTTTCCACGAGTGGGCAATATTTACACGGACTCAATAATATTAGATTCTAAACATTAATTAAAAGAATAATCATAAAAAAATAATTAACCCTTTACCCAACGCAGACGATATCAAAATTTATTATTTTGAATATCATTTTTTAAATTGTTTCAAATTTTTTTAACAAAACCATATCATGTGATCCCTTTTTGGAACAAGCTCGTTCCAAAGAGGACTCACATGATATGGTTTTCTTGAAATATTTCGAAAAATAATATTTTTTCAGCTGCTGAATTTGCATATTACGCGGGCGGCTGCGGGCGATTCGTTGGGTAAAGGGTTAATGAAGCACCGGGTACAAATCAGTTTTTTTTTCAGAAATGTACAACACAATTGTTCGATTTAGCTGCACGTGTCCCTGAATTACTTTTGTTGTCCTCAGGGTGCTTTGGTGTGGGTGGGGGTGCGGAATTATTACTGATGGGGTGGATGTGAGGTGGGGAAATCTCACCCTCGAGACAAGATATTTGGGTCAGACACTCGGCAAGCCCCGTGTCTGGCCCAAATATCTTGCCCACGGGTGAGATTTCCCCATCTCACACTCCCAATCATCAGGGATAATAATATTCTCCCACCGCTAAGATACTGAGACATATGTAAAGTCGAGTGAGACAGCTGGGAGAGATATGCTTGTCTCACCCCACCCACGTGACAGCTATCTCACCCAACCCACGTGACCAGTCTATTTGTATATTTAATTAGCGCCGAAACTATTTAACCATCGCAAATCACGCCTGCACATGTATAAACAAACAAAATGGAAGGCAGTAAATACGACTGACTTTAAAAACGAAAATCGAAACCAGAATTGATAGAAACTATGTGTATTCTTTGAAATGTTTATGACTAATAATATAAATGATCTCATCATATTATGTTCTAACAGGAATATAAATGTTTTTGTTGAAATGTGTGTTTTCATTACAATGTGTCAGCTATAATGTACTGACAGACATGTTGATTTCATTTGAGGTTGCTTCAGTACATTAACCCTCAACGTGTGGTGCTAGTCTGCGTGTTTTGACACATATATCTTTGGTATGTACCACACTTCTCGACTAGCTTTCCGAATATCTTATTGTTTTTTTTCCCAGAATGAACGCACTAAGAATTATTTTTTTCATGGAAAATATGGCATTTTTCTTATTAATGGCCTCGCATCCCTAAAATGGTGGGAGAAAACTCATCCTCGATGAGTATCTGGTTGGGACGGGAAAATCTCACCCTTGGGGCAAGATATTTGAGCCAGACACTCGGCAAGCCTCGTATCTGGCTCCAATATCTTGCCTCTCTGGTAAGATTTCCGCATCCCACTCATTTACCCATTGAGGATAATAATTGACTGAAGACGTAAGTTTTAAGGCCGGGAGCTTTTATCGAAATAAGACACTTCATTACACGTCTTCGGAGCAACTTGATGGTCTCATTTGGTCCCCCCCCCCCCCGGAATTGTAGGTTATATTTCAAGGGATGGCCAATTTACAATGTTATAGCGATTATACACACAGTGCGAGAAGAGCACAGGCTGTAACGCTGTTTTGGGAACAACCCGAAAGAAGAAAGAAATGTCCATTACGTATTTATCGTGCTATTTGTATCAACTGGATGTCTTGACCAATTAGACTAATAAGCTGATATATCAAACACTTTGGGTATGAAGATTTGCTCTTGATATCTGGGCACATATTGACGGCTTAGTTAGAAAACTATTCATTCATCCTTGAAAGAATAGTTTTCTAAATATTGGTCGTCAATATGCACATATTGACGACTAAGGTATAAAAAGCTATTCATTAAAGGATGAGTAGTTTTCTCGATATTAGCCGTCAATATGTACATCCTTGAATGGATAGTTTTCTAAATATTAGTCGTCAATATATACATCCTTGAATGAATTGTTTTCTAAATATTAGGCGTCAATATATACATCCTTGAATGAATAGTTTTCTAAATATTAGTCGTCATTATGTACATCATTGAATGAATAGTTTTCTAAACATTAGTCATCAATATGTACATCCTTGAATGAATAGTTTTCTAAATATTAGTCACCAATATGTACATCCTTGAATGAATAGTTTTCTAAATATTAGTCGTCAATATGTACATCCTCGAATGAGTAGTGTTCTAAACATTAGTCATAAATATGTACATCCTTGAATGAATAGTTTTCTAAATATTAGTCGTCAATATGTACATCCTTGAGTGAATAGTTTTTAAATATTAGTAATCAATATGTACATCCTTGAAACGAATATTTTTCTAAACATTAGTCATCAATATGTGCATCCTTTGAATGAATTGTTTGTTTTCTAAATATTAGTCGTCAATATGTACATCCTTGAATGAATAGTTCTAAATATTAGTCATCAATATGTACATCCTTGAATGAATAGTTTTCTAAACATTAGTCATCAATATGTACATCCTTGCATGAATAGTTTTCTAAATATTAGTCGTCAATATGTACATCCTTGCATGAATAGTTTTCTAAATATTAGTCATCAATATGTAGAACCTTGAATGAATAGTTTTCTAAATATTTGTCGTCTATATGTACATCCTTGAATGAATAGTTTTCTAAATAATACTCATCAATATGTACATCCTTGAATAAATAGTTTTCTAAATGTTACACATCGATATGTAAATCCTTGAATGAATAGTTTTCTAAATGTTAGTCAGCAATATGTACATCTTTGAATGAATAGTTTTCTAATTGTTAGTCAGCAATATGTACATCTTTGAATGAATAGTTTTCTAAATGTTAGTCAGCAATATGTACATCTTTGAATGAATAGTTTTCTAATTGTTAGTCAGCAATATGTACATCTTTGAATGAATAGTTTTCTAATTGTTAGTCATCAATATGCCATCCCCTGCGGTCCAGTGTGTTCTATGTGCCTACTGGCACATAGAACACATTGGAACTCAGGAAACGTTGTACATCCTTGAATGAATCTTTTTCTAAATGTTAGTCATCAATATGTACATGTTTGAATGAATAATTTTCTAAAATGTTAGTCGTCAATAAGTGCCCAGATTCATTGCTGGAAACGCCAATTTATACTCATACATAGTTATGTGAACCGTCACCCCAGAGATAAAATCATGGTGGTTAAATCGTATTGCGAGTATACCTCACTGGTCAAAAGAAAGGATAGAGAAATATATTTAGAGGCAAGCAACGCCTGTCAATTATGATTGTTAGAAACAGGAGATTACTGACTGGCGAATCCTATGAGAATCAATTAACATTGTTTTTCAAGAACTATTGAAGGCCACGAGTTCACCCCATTGGTCACAAAGACGCAGAAACTCATAAACTCATAAAAGAAAACGAACAACGGCTGTCAGTTAGGATTGCAAGGAATGGGAGATTGTTCACTAGTGGATCCTCTGAGAGTCAATTAACATTGGTTTTCAGGAACTATGCGAAGTCAGTATATTATCCTTCGACAGAAAAAATGAACTTTTGTGAACTTACCCCGTTTTTGTAGAATGTTACTGCCCGTCATAGAGTATCGTGATTGCAGACAGTTGATGCAGATGTATAGAATATCGTAAATTGCAATGTGGTTTCGAATTTTAATATGATATTGTGGGGAGATCTCAATCTTCCTTGCCCTGTAATTTCGTGATTTACATTCACAAAATGAAGTCATAATTGTTGTGAAGCACCCGGGAATGGATTTAATGAAACACTGAAACAGATAAACCCAAGAAATTATTCCTGAATCGATTGATCCAATTTAAACTACCGCACAATGATGTCAAACTACGTCATACAGCAAATGTTTCCGTACATCAACGAGGAATTTAACTGAGACATCAGCATCACCAAAAAAGCTCTGGATTTTAGAGCTTCTTTGGTGATGCTGATGTCTCCTTTACTTCCCAAAATTCCAACTCGGTTTCCAATTCCAACTGTTACTATTTACAACTACAGTGTTCGCAATATCGAGTTCATAAGTACGCATGATGTCAATTGGTACGAGATTTCTATAGTATGTTTACTTATCATAATGAAAAAAATCCTCGAAATGCTCTTCAAGAAAATCGCATCATGTAAAATCGTTATCCTGAGTTAATTCCATCAGTCACAGTTACAAAATGACGAAACATCGAAAACTGATCTTTCCTGCATGATATCTCATTTAATGTTAGGAGAGTGTGAAGTGCTTTAAGTTCTCAGCTTGCGCATTTGTTTAAATTCACACATATTAAATTCCAAGAATAATACCACATAATAATAACAACCTGATAATTCTACCATAAATATGTTGGTATTTCTGTTACTCGAATCCATTTTATGCCTCCATTCATGGCTTCATTTTTAAAATTGTTCTCAGTATTGACGTTTCCAACTAGGTG
The DNA here is from genome assembly GCA_031216915.1 of Pictodentalium vernedei. Classification (NCBI taxonomy): domain Eukaryota; kingdom Metazoa; phylum Mollusca; class Scaphopoda; order Dentaliida; family Dentaliidae; genus Pictodentalium; species Pictodentalium vernedei. The sequence continues at coordinate 130,577,551 of CM062297.1, forward strand.
GAGGGACCGGAAGGGGGTTCCACTCCCGAACCCCACTAGTTGGAAATTCACTATCCTTCAACCCTCCCAATCGGAAACCTCTAGCCACATCCCTGGTTGGAAGGGTATATATTTTTCATTTTCCTTCCGATGTTTCGTTAAATATGCAGCACTGGATTGCTGGAAAGGTCATAATAATAATAATATACACATTTATATAGCGCCAAAATTATAGTTTTTCACCACCGGACCTCAGGTTGTATTGACACACATTCTTCGTATTAAGAAGTTCTTCTAAGCAGGCTGGTCACATGTTGTTTTGTGTCTTAAAAACTAATAATAAAGTTTTGAAAATTATTCTGTACTTGACTGGCAGCCAGTGCATATCCCTCAGAACAGGAGTGATGTATTGAGATCGTGATACCCTACAGACCACTCGGGCTGATGCATCTAGTACCATCTGCAGGTGAGAGTACTGATATTGTGGAAGGTTGAACAGTAAGGCATTACAATAATCCAAAAGTGAAATTACAATGGCATGAACAAGGATTTTTGACTGTGAGGAATAAGGTTCCTGATTTTGTAGAACACATCGTCAATAACAAAATGGATTTCTGTTTGGTTACTGAGACTTGGCTAACTGATCAGGACAGTGTAATTGTTTCAGGACTTTCCTGTGAAGGATATATTTTCAAGAGTGCCCCTGGGATTAATGCTAGGACTGGAGGTGGAATTCGTCTCAAGTGCCGGAAAAATGTCTCACCGGCTGCTATCTTAGTGGGGTGGGGGGGGGGGGGGGGGGCTCAGTTGTTACGCAAACTAAACAATCATTTCCTGTAAGATTTTCAGTGTCCCGACGCCTCGCAGTCGATCGCTTTCCAAAGAAAATATGTCTATGTCTGTGAAATATGAATATATTGATGATGTGCTCATTTCGTCCGCTGGCACATAGAACACATTGGAACTCAAGAGACGATTTGTCACCCCGGTACAAATTGAATATTTACAACATATTTTATTAACAATTATTATGTTTTATTAACAAAAAAACACCCAAAAGTGCTGAGATTGATAAAGTTGATACCGTGTTAGTAGTTTTCATGCTGGGCTAACACCATGACTGCAGTCACAGCATAACAGCTTTCACTTCATCAAACGTCATAGATGAGAGGAGTTATCGCGTTGATTGACTTGACGCAACCATGGGGTGGAGGGGAGATTGAGTAGCGACGTTTTCCGCTGGTGTTCCAGTAATTCAGTTATACTGAGGTCAGTGATATAGAGTAAGTTTAAATGTCACAGCTTACTGATGACAATGATTTTCAAAGTTGTAGCGCTCGCACGTTTCAGTATCGCACGTCCAAATACCGAGATTGAATCTAGTGAATCTAGATGATATGTGGCTTCTCAGCAAAATTAATAAGACTGTGAGGTTTAACAGCAAGTTGCAGGTGATCTATAATGTTTTGCCATATAAAACCAAACTGTTAACCATGCGATAGACTTAAATATTTTTCTTCCGCGAGTAAAAAGTGGTAAAGAGGTTTACCATAATTTATGTTTTTACTTATGTTCCACTAGTTACAGACGAGAGGATGGGGGAAAAGGTTGTCAGGGTCTGTAGACCTACCCCCGAAATAGATAGAACAATGTTCAAGAGAAAATTTAAATTCTACGGCTATGGCCGATTTCACAGACAGGTTTGTAAAAGCGGATTATTTTATGAAGTAAGTGAGAAAATTTTAACAGTTATAAAGTACTGTGAAATGCATGGCAGATTTACTCTCCTTTCATTGTCCCTGAGATCATCTTTTACACCCTTATCCTTGGCACGTGCGTTTGGACAACAACATAGTGTTTTCTTTACTTTCTATTGGAAACCAAGGTGATGTCGAATTTGCTTTATTTGATGTTTATAATATAAAGGATATCTATGGTGTTTTAGTGAATATCGGGAATTATCTCATGAGTGTGAACCTAAAAGTTTTATTTTTCACGAGCGCTTGCACAATGAGATAATTCCCGATATTCACTAAAACAGCGTACATTTTCTTTTTATTATATGCAACGTGACATTTTACTGCGCAATATTCAGACCCAATTCGACTGCAAACAGTTTCAAGACAATAACAAAATGCTGCTGATCGTTCCCTCAAGGTGACGTTCAAGGCGACGTCATGCGCCGAAGCGAACGTCATTTACGAAGCTATTGACAAAATACATCGTGTGGACCTGAAAATATTTTTTTTTTCACTCGCACAAGCGCTCGTAACAAAGAATACTTTCAGATCCACGCTCATGAGATAATTCCAGATACTGACTAAAATTGAGTAATTTGTTACTTTTGTTTATATGCTACGAGACATTTTATTGCACAATATTCAGCCCAGTTCGACAAGAAATGCGTACGTTTAAAAAAATACCAAAGCTCAGCTGATCGTTCCTTCAAGGCGACGTAATGCGGCGTAGCGTGGCGTCATTTAGGAGGCTACACTGCAACAAATATAGGTTCTATTTAGAACCAAAACTGGTTCTAATCTTGTCCCTGAGATGGAACCAGTTCTGTTTAAACAGTATTTATTTCAAATCAAATAAATCTATAACGATTAACATTAAATATTAACGGAATTAAACATAAATTGAGGGGGTTTCAGCCGTAAGTTTAGAGCTAATACGAGGTTGTCTCAAATCATTATTAAGCAAAGGAGATATGAACAGCTGGCATATCGAACCAGTTTTGGTTCTGTATAGAACCAATATACCAGGTATTTATATTCGCTTTGTTTCAAAATGTTTGGCGACTGCGTTGAATAAGCTCCAAGTTTACTGCTGAATCTACTTCAGTTCATGTATTATTCTGTTAAAATTGAATGCTAATCTTGGTAAATTTATTTGATTTGAAATAAAGACTGTTTAAACTAAACTGGTTCCATCTCAGGGACAAGATTAGAATCAGTTTTGGTTCTAATGAGAACCTATATTTTTTGCAGTGTACCTGAGGAAAATAGATATCGAGAAATATCTTTTAGATAAATTGCAATAATTCACAAGCTAGCAAACAATAAAGCCTTTTACTTTTTAATTATCCATATTTCGATCATTTGTGTTTTTTTTGCAACTAAAATATTTAAAAGAGTCAGGTAATACTAAATGAAACAAATATCGTACTTTGGGTGAAACAAGGTGCTATCTGTAATGCTTTAGCATTGCAGGTGTCGCCTTGTTGCACTCAAGGGACGATACATGGTTAATTTGTTCTTTTGTACGATCAGTTTTCATTTGGAATCAAATAAATTTATTTGGTACCGAACAAAATATTCACTTGGCAACAAAAATGTCAGACCCGTGTGAACACTGTTGTCAAGTTAAATACAATACCCCGGGCGATATCAGGGATATGTCGGGCCGATCGGATTTCCATTGACACCTGAACTGTTCGGCAAGGAAAAAAGCCCGCCTACCTATATGCATTGTGCCAATAAACATGGCGCAAAGTACAAGAAATAGTAGTGTTCTGTAATATTATTGAGGTCAAAAGTTAATTGTTATAACAAGTCATTGAACTCAAAATGAAGGTTTTAGACATATGCAATTACCAATAACTAAATCGCAGAAGGACAAAAGAAACCTGCAAATCATAGTCAATTATTTCTAAATTGCCTGCCACTTTCTGTATATCGAACCTGATTGATTCTAATTAGAATTTCCTACATTAGTTGATGTTCTGGCATTTTAATCTAGAACACTGGTAAATTCATTGCCAAGTGTACAATGATTAAATGAACATTTGAAACATAATAAAAATTCAATAATTAACAAATGTGAGTGGGTAATTAAAATGCTCATTACCAATCTCTTCTGTGTGGTGCTATTTTTATCTTTGATTTTACCTTCCACGTTGGTTAAATAACATGCACTGGAACAGTCTATAATGTTCTATATTTATGCTGACTTGGGTTCCCAAAATATCAAAGCAACACAGAAGCCATCAATAAAAGCCCATAACTACCACAAACATGAATTTGTACTATGGCTCCTGTATACATAGACTTTTGTTTGCGATATGTTTCGAGAGAAGTCTACAATTACCACTGTGGTATTCACACAAACGCACGTGTATCGTTTTTGTCGTTAAACCTGCACCTGAATATGCTGCAATAATACATGGTGTTTGTTTGTATTAGGAGTCCGCTCTAAGACACTTAGCATGGGACTCGTGATTTGTATTGTATTGGTGAGCAGGTTTCGGCCTCATAGTCTAGTCAGTTAGTCTGTAATTATGAAAGAATAAAACCAGAACTTGGATTCTGTCGTCTTTTACTTTTTCAAAATTATGAATTACTTTGGCCTGCGAATGCCTCAACATTATAACCACACCAAATGACAATGTCGTTACAAAAGCCACAGAAGACTGCTACGACGTTTACCAAGACACTGCTGATTGCGGTGTCTAATTGCTGTGGTAAGTCCAACTGACAAACCGCTAGTCTAGCATTCACCTTTGACGGTGTATACTTATGCGGAAGTCTTTGAACAAACCAGACTGCCGCGCTGGCACCCACTGACTGTCAGTTCACAAACGATGAACAAATTAGAATATAACAATAACATGACTTTGGAGGGCATTGTGGTTTATTAACGCCCCAACAGATGTGAATAACAGTCCGACAGCTTATAAAAGGGCCGAGACGAAGTCGAGGGCCGTTAATAACCTGAAGGGCTGTTATTCACACCCGTTGGGCCGTTAATAAACCACAATGCCCTCCAAAATCAATCATGTTATTGTTATATACGGTGCGTGGAGAGTGGATTGTAACTAAAACACCCGCGGAGTGGAGTAATCACCTAAGCTATAACTTTCAAATTTTGTATAAATCGACAAAAAACATAAACAATGTTTCATCCAATGGACCTCCGGGTTTAAACCGGAGGTCCATTGGTTGAAACTTTGCTGGTGCCAGTTATGCTTAGCAACAAATTTACAATTATTGCTCGGGTGGAATCTCCACTCTGTGGGTGATTTAGTGATAATACACTCTCCACGTACTGTAAGTCATGATATTACTATTATTACCACTGGAATTCTGAGAAAGGTTTTACCCTGTACCTTACATGACATTTTTAAAGTTTACAATTTCGACAGATGATGATATCGTCTGTTGTCAAACAAACTGGTGTCACATGATTATCACGTGATCGCCACCGGTACGCTTCCAAATACAACGAAGTTAGAAAACTTAAAAAGAGACCCAATATTTACCGGTTTTAAGTCAGGAATAAAGGCTAAGTCAGGAATAGAGGCTTAAGATGTATACAGACTTACTTACTATAGACAACTGCTTGTTCTTATGGGGCAAGCTTTGCTGGACATTTTACATATTTAATAATTTAACGAAAAAACACATTGTTTACAAGTTGAAGCCATTTCCATTTCCGAGTGCACGACAGCAGGGAACAAAAATCACGTGGCGTGTCGAGCTGTTAATGAGAGTGTTCAACCATTAACGGCCCGACACGTCAAGTGACTTTTTGAAGTTGAGCTTTACGTTCGTGCAATGCCCTATTAAACTTTGTTAATGTACTAGAGAACGCCCGCTAAAGTGGTAATAATTCCATATAATAATCAACCAAGTTTTCGATTGCGGCGAATAATCTCTGCACATGGTGGAATATTATGTCCAACAGTTCCAAGTCAGAAAAGCTTGTCAAAGTGGGCAGACAACAGAGTTGATAACTCTCTTAGACTCCTACGCTCCACGACCACTGCTCAACTAGACAATGAATGTTTAGTGCGGGTGTAGTGATGGAGGTTGGGGGAGGGGGTGGTGAGTGTAGAGTGTCCGTCGGTTATAATAGTTGGACACCCAGTTGACTGTCCCTTTGATAGTCTTGTCTCTTCCCTACAAATCGTCCAATGCCCCTGGAAAAAAACTCTCAGAAGCTAAACTCTAACGCGACATATTCGAGTTTGAAATGTTTGACTAACATTTCATCGAAACAGTCAACACGGGAACGTATTCCCAATCTACTTTTCATTGGAGCTTACTTCATATTTGAAGTAAGGCAATAGAGTGTGGTGATGCCTTTTTCCATAACATGGACTCTTGCGCGAGGGCAAGTTTCTTTCTTGAAAATATCTGCGAACAGTGGCCCAATAAATATATGTGAATACCACCATGTGGAATTCCGAGATGGTGCATTGAATCCGAGACCTCGTCTCTGGGCATATATGGACGAGTCCGGACTCGTCGATATAGGGCCCAGAGGCGAGGTTGAAGCATTACTCCACCATGTCGGAAACCTACATGGTGGTAATAACCGATTTAACTTACAATATTCCCTTCCCTTTCTTAATGAAGGGACTGGGCACTATTTGTGAGGGTGTCTGCTTTGGCAATCCTTCAGCGTATGTGAATTGATTTTTTTATGAATGGAGATCATGACGTCGTGGCATTGCGCTCTTGTACTATTACCGCTGAAAAGTTCAGCTGTGTGTTTCTTCGTTTTCCTTTTCATATTTAAAACATGGTAGGCTTATAAAATAATATCAACATGAACTAGTCTAATTCTTTTCGTTGAGATGGTCAGTTAGTTATCAGTTAATCACTGATATCAAAACGGTGGCTTCGACGCGTGTAATAACTCGATGCCAATTGTGTGCAGGTAAAAATCGTTCTCTTTCTGATCGAATGTGCGTTTGTTACCCCTAACCCTTTGAGCCCTAGCGGCCGTTTTTTTTCCGGCCAGAAACATGATATGTCATAACGTCATTAAATATGGTGGCTGTTCAGTAAATGTGTGGGGTAGACCAATCAATATTTTCAACGTGCAGCCTCTGGGCTGCACGTTGAAAATATTGATTAGTCTATCCCCAAAAATGAACATGGACTCTTCTAATTGCTGCCATTGAAATGACATGGAAGATACCACGAGAGTTCAAAGGGTTAATATTGAGATTTGGATTTTGTCTGGACGTTTTTACTTGTATAAGGTGAAATACGTTCTTGTTGTGAGATAAATTGTTATATTTTTCAGGAAAAATGTTGAAATATTTTTAGACAAGGAAACTTTCTGGGTAATATTAGGAATTTTAGGACTAGCAGTTAGGCCGCGTAGTGATACTTATCGTAGAGTGAAATACCCATGGTAAATGAACAACCAAATCTCCTACGCCTGGGTTACTTTCAATGTGCGGCAGTATCTAGTAAGATTTAAAACTCTCAGATGTTTGCGTCTCAATCATTGTAGTAACAGCGAGCAACTGTCAGACTCCCCAACGTACTAAATCCATACAAGCCGGGTTAGCATTGGTTGAAAATAAGTGCACCATTCGAGAGTACGCCGTAGTACACAGCGCCGTCGTGCCCACACATGGACAGTCGGGATGAAGTGCCTTGCACAAGGACACAAAGTAGTTAACCCTGGCGGAGATTGAGCCGTGAACCCTTCGGTTTGAAGTTCAATGCCGTAACCACTGACCCACCAGGCCCCAGTTACAGATTAATTAGTTCTACTGTCCTATATGGAACTTACATGTGTCACGCCCGCGTTTTCTAGTCAAACGAATTTTACGTCTGGATCTTGTTTTCTTTAACAGACCTTATTTCACCATGTTTGTCAAAAGCGCCAGTGCCGCTTGTGGCATCACTACCCGAGTGCAGAGGTCACGTTACATTGCCACAACAGAACTTATAAAATTGAGCAGAATTCCGGCGCTGCAATTTATTAGTACTGGTATAACTGTAACGTGTGAGGCAGAGAAGTATGCCAGGAGAATGCAACACCCAGCAGTACCTGCTAAACGTTGATTAATAAAGTCAACGTCCAAAGTTAACAAAAACGAGAATATATTTATTATATGAGAAATTATTATTTTTACATTTTTGTGGAGTGTTTTACATCATCATTATCGTAGCAGAAAGGTTATTGGCAATAAAATTAAGCAGATAGTTATTCAAAGAACCATGTGCTAATACCGGAAGTATTTAATTAAAAGGAAGGTAATGCGCCCGGTGGTCGACAGAAATCATACACAGTTTACACTAAAATCAATTACATCCTACCAACCAGGATTAACCCTTTACCTAACTAATCAACGACATCCTCAAGCGTAATTTACAAATTGTGCAGTTGGAAAAAAAGACTATTTTTAAAAAAAATAAAAAAACCCATGTGATCCCTCATTGAAACGAGCTCAAAGAACTCGTTTCAATGAGGGGCACATGATATGCTTTTGTTTAAATTTTTTGAAAAAAAAAAATTATTTATAACATTAAATTTTGTTATCCTGTTGATGATCAAAGGAAAATGATAACGGGAAAGCTTTAATTGAATGGTGATCGATTTGAGAAGGTGTATCTGGTTTTACGAATTCTATGGAACAACTCGGCGAATGAATTCCGCATGATGTGTGCAATGTCTCCACTATTGTTTCATAATAAGACCTCATATATTATTCGCCGTTATGTCAGTCATAAACACCTTTTACAGTTCACCTTTGCAACCCGTCAAAGTAAATTATCGAAATATTTCGAGAAACTCCATTTGTTGTCTTTTTGTTTCGCTTTCACTTACTCGCTATTACTTTGCCGCCCATTCTGACCCATGGGGATGATTTTCCCACCCCAACCGACTGAGCAGACCTCTATCAAAAAATAAAAGGAGAAAAACGATAAAACAGAAAACATTATTGAGTCTATCCTTTAATCCCAAATGACACATACAGTACGTGGAGAGTGTATCATCCCTAAATCACCCGCAGAGTGGAGATTCCACCCAAGCAATAATTGCAAATTTGTTGCAAAGCATAACTGGCACCAGCACAGTTTCAGCCAATGGACCTCCGGGTTAAACCCGGAGGTCCATTGGCTGAAACATTGTGTTTTTTGTCGATATATACAAAATTTGAAAGTTATAGCTTGAGTGATAACTCCACTCCGCGGGTGTTTTAGTTACAATCCACTCTCCACGCACCGTATTACAAAAAGTTTGATTGCATGGGGCGATTTATACAAGATCTGAGGAATTCATTTTTGTAGCGCGCAAAATTTCGGTTTTATCAAATTTCAAGGATACATTTGCATCTGAACATCTGCGCCAATTATTTGGACGGTTTGGCACCTAGATTGGAACGTTTCGACACAAAATACCAAAAATACATCTCATAGCCCTCATGGTCCCGTATGATAGATAGGGTATACCTGTAGCAGGAAATCGCTCTAGCAGTTGACAACAACACAGTCTTCCACGGAAGGTCACTGGCACCATGAAATCACGATATCAGTGGCTTCACGACATGGCTACTCAGGCAGTCTATCATGACAACAACGTGTCTCCAGCACGTACCACAGTTTGACGTCAGTTCGAAGTCCAGAATAAGGTCCAGAGATACGGCGAGAAGGGACGAATTAACTAATATTATATCTCACGTGACTTCCTTGCATTCTGATTGGCTGAAAGATGATACCCTATTTCGTGTAGTTTGCATCCACAGAACTGACCAGGCACTACACCCAGGCACTACACGTTTTCTATTTTTAGCACACTACTATATCAGTTTTCTTTTCATACTGGGCGAATAAAACTAATCAGGCTAAATTTAAATATCGATTCACAGAGGCACAACATCCACAAAACGACCCAGAAAGAAATCATTGTGGAAAAATGAATCGCTTTTCCATTGTTGAAGTCACATTTTCCGAGGCGTTCATTTTATTCCTTGAGAAGATGATCCATATCTCGTTTCGAAGAGAATGATCCATACCTGGGTACAACTTACATAAGAACGCGTCCGGATATGAAAAACCGCTTGTTTCGCTGCTCATATTATTTCGCTATTCAATTATATGTTTTGGGCAATAAACGAATAAATAATGGATTTCATTTGAATCTTCGGCGTTTGGTATCCCATACTGACTCATTGGGTAATGTATATGTGTGACAAATGTGTAAAAATTATCAAACTGCGTTGTCAAATTTCGAAAATTTTAGCTTTCATTCGCGAGTTGCGCGATTCTAGAATACACAGTTCCGTTTGGGGGAAATGTTTTGTTTACCCTTGCCGACCCATTCAAAATTTGTCTTCTGCTCATATCAATAATCCAAGTTAGCCGCGTTTTGGAAGAAGAAAATGTTCTTTAAAAACTACATGGTATTTTTGTCTATATAACGCTGGTTGGTAGGGCTGCTACCTTGGTAATAGATTAACAAATCGGACAGATGTTTTTCTTGATGGGTGTTCGATATAATATAAGGATTAGTGCATGTCTTGTCGTTGACTACGCCCATATAGTGCCCAGTGAGGTGGTGTAGTTCCCTCCGCTTCGCGGCGGGAACTACACCATCTCACTGGGCACTATATGGGCGTAGTCAACTCCAAGCCATGCACTATTCCTTAACTAGAAAATGTGCAAAACGGTCGCCGTGGACTGGTTACTTTCTACGGGTGGGCAATATTCCACGGACGCAATAACATTAGATTCCAAATACTAATTATAGGAATAATTATCAAACATTTTATTAATGAAGCACAGGGTATAACCCGGAGCTTCATTAATTAACATTTTGCTGATGATGATTTTTATTACATGGTAAACCCTTGCTTCCACATCACTGCCCACGCGTGGATTATGTCCAGTCCACGGCCGCCGAACTGTAACCATTGGTTTATTTAAAACACATAACCCCACTACTCTCTGAAAGGCGTTCATATATTCCGTTCACTGCATGGCTAGCTCAAGTATTTCACAGCCCGGGGAACCATTGCTATATCTATATACAGTACGTGGAGAGTGTATTATCACTAAATCGCCCGCAGAGTGGAGATTCCACCCGAGCAATAATTGCAAATTTGTTGCAAAGCATAACCAGCACCAGCAAAGTTTCAGCCAATGGACCTACGGGTTAAACCCGGAGATCCATTGGCTGAAACATTGTTTGTGTTTTTTGTCGATATATACAAAATTTGAAAGTTATAGCTTGGGTGATAACTCCACTCCGCTGGTGAGTTAGTTACAATCTTCCCTTCATGTACTGTCCGCTATGTGATCTAAGTGGTGATGCCAGCTTTTTACGGCGCTTCTTGGAAAACTCCGATCTCTGTACAACTGGATTGCTGGAATGCAAATATATCAAATATATTATCAAGATTTCAAGCCATAAGTCAAATTATGTATCGAATAAGATGCTGTTATGGACTGAATCCCGTCTAGACATTAACAGAGTCCATCGTCCTGGAATTCGTCCACGTTTAGATGTAATCGCCTAGAATATTTCAGTTGATCGGAAAAGCGAACCTTCTGTTTTTAGAACTAAATATTCCAGGAGACGGCAATAAAATGCTTTCTATTCCGACTGACAATCGGGATTCTGTGATTAAATATTTTCAACACGATATGGGTAAAGTTTTGCGTAAAGAAAAAGTTGGCAGGCCATAAGCAGACAGCACAAAAACTCCTTGCATGCTGCTGGTAGATTTTCCCACCAGGACCAAAACTCTTGCCAACAGAAACGGTATAATTTGCCTTCTCTTCAACAGAATGCATCACTGTAAATTGGACCAGTCATATCACGAATTATAGCCGGGGTTCATTTGTTTAAATTGTTCATCAAATTCAGACATGGCTGCTTTATAGCAACCATGTTTTACAGCAGCCATGACAGGATTTGATGAAAAACATCAAGAAAATCCTCAGCCGGTGAAGAGTTAACCACCTCACTGTATAGGAGGTTCAGTGATGATGTAATCCTCAGCACCATGGAACTGTAAGATTAACCCTTAACAAAACTAACCGGAAACATCCACCCTCGTAAGATACAAATAGAGCAAATGATTTTCTTCTAAAATTTCAACAAAACGATATGATGTAACTCCTCAATGGAACGAACTCGTCGAGCTCGTTCTAATGAGGCGATCGCATGATATGGTTTCGTTGAAATAATTTGAAACAAAATAGTTAAAAAAATATATTTTGATATCGTGTGCATTGGGTAGAGGGTTAAATGATTAATGATCACACCCTTCACAAATACAAGGTAAACTCGCCCATTTGGCTCCATCGGTAGTGATTAAGACGATACCATTTAGGGTGTTAGCATTGAAAGGGTAAATAATTTGCTCTTTGATAAAATCAGTTACGCCATTTGCTAGGCCTATTTGTTATGGTTTGTCCCAGCTTGATTCTTCATTGTCACACCTGATCCATCATTCAGTTATCTTGTAACTTGCCTGCGATGTCCACATGCGATGTACAATGAGTCATGACAGACGTTGAAGAGCAGCACCAATATTTTTTACACCGACAAATCTTCACTCAGTGTCGGTTTATGCAAATAAAAGTAAACGTTGTGTACTGTACGTGGGTGAGAGGATTACCAGTAGAACACCTTTGGAGTTCTCTTTCCACTCAACCAATAATTCGTGTCTGGATTCGTTGTGTCAAAATTATAATAAATAATTGTTTGTATTGTCATTAATTGTTCCTAGCGTACTGATGTGGTTTGTGTTTTCGCTTTGCAACCAATTTCGCACACCATTGCACATCTCACTTTCAGCTAACATGTGGGTTGTTAAGAGGAGTTGGGGGAGAGGGGGGGGGGGGGTGTAACACCCTCCTAACTTTCCAATGGGATATATTCGTCTGGATTGGGTCTTAGATATCTATTCGCTATTGCTACAGTGAGGCCGCCATGGACTGGTCACTTTTCACGGACGTTCTTAAAAACGGAAGTTGTGGGCTTAATTTTTTGCGGAAAAATTTATCATTTTAAAACGTTCGGACAACCGCTAAAAAGTCGTTTGTTCGGAAATTTGTTGAGGGGAATAGACATGGTTAGATCTCCCAAGATAAACCTGAAGAGGGCCAACGCTAACCCCAGCCGTTAATTGAGCATAAACCTTAACATAAACCCCGAAAAATTGCTACAAATCGATACTTGCCTCATAAGTCTCATATTTTAGATATTAACCTCATAATATTAGTACGTAAGCTCATAATCTGAAAGTAAGCTCATAATGCCTGTCCGGGCAAAAACAAAAAAATCCTCATAAATCCCGTATAATTGCCCGGGTAATATTTCCACGGACGCAGTAATCTTAGATTCCAAACACCAATTACAGGAATAATCATCAAAATTGTAATGAATGGTACAACCCGGTGCTACATTAATTAAAATTCTGCTGCTGATGGTTTTTGTTACCTGGTAAACTGACGCATGCGTGGATATCATTGCCCATGCGTGGATTACGACCAGTCCACGCCGACTGTACTGTAGTAATTATTTACTTTCTCAGAAGACTAGATTTGATATTTGGATTTATCACACACATACGATTAGTCATACAGACGAAGGTGTGTAGTACCCTAGGTATATTGAGGGCCCAACATGACCAATTGTGAGTATCGGTACATGGTAATTAAGTAAGAAGTTGTGTTTTTACATATTTTATTTCTAAGAAGTCTTGAGATTTTATTCCGACTGACCAATATTTCAACTACACCATCAAGGCATGCCTTCGGAGAAGGCATGCCTAGGTGATGTGGTTGGAATATTTTATCAGTCGCGACTTGAGCCATCACAGTTCGGACAGACGGGGTTTAAACCCCCCATCGCATCACCCAAGCTATAACTTTCAAATTGTGTATATATCGACAAAAACACAAGCAATGTTTCAGCCAATGGACCTCCGGGTTTAACCCGGAGGTCCATTGGCCGAAAGTTTGCTGATGCTGGTTATGCTTTGCAACAAATTTGCAATTATCGCTCGGGTGGAATCTCCACTCTGCGGGTGATTCAGTGATAATACACTCTCCACGTACTGTATATTGCTGCATCTTACTGCCTACTTACTTTGTACAGTACAGTCGCCGTGGACTGGTCGTAATCCACGCGTGGGCAGTAATGTTCACACATTCGTTTACCAGGTAATCAAAACCATCATCAGAAAAATTGTAATTAATGAAGCACTGGAGTGTACTTCATTAATTAAATTGTTCATGATTATCTCTGTAATTAGTGTTTGGAATCTAATATGACTGCATGCGTGGAAATATTGTTCACCCGTGGAAAATGACCAGTCCACGTATTCTACTCACGTGTTATTGCACCATCGGCTCATGTACACTGCAAAAAATATAGGTTCTCTTTAGAACCAAAACTCGTTCTAATCTTGTCCCTGAGATGGAACCATTTCTATTTAAACAGTATTTATTTCAAATCAAATAAATTTATAAAGATTAACATTAAATATTAACAGAATTAAACATAAATTGAGGGATTTCAGTCGTAAGTTTAGAGCTTATACGAGGTTGTCTCAAATCATGATTAAGCAAAGGAGATATGAACAGTTGGCATATCGAACCAGTTTTGGTTCTATACAGAACCAAAACTGGTTCGATATGCCAACTGTTCATATCTCCTTTGTTTCAAAATGTTTGGCGACTGCGTTGAATAAGCTCTAAGTTTACTGCTGAATCTACTTCAGTTCATGTACTATTCTGTTAAAATTGAATGCTAATCTTGGTAAATTTATTTGATTTGAAATAAATACTGTTTAAACAGAACTGGTTCCATCTCAGGGACAAGATTAGAACCAGTTTGAGTTCTAAAGAGAACCTATATTTTTTGCAGTATATTATCTTCATCATAGTTGAGAAATAAATCAAATTAACTGAATCAGGAGATGAGAAATACCGTTCAAACGGGAGTTTTCTGGAAGTGGAGGGTATCTTCAAAAATCAACCAAACATAGCAAATACAGGGTATAGATACACTTGTGTTTCCAGTGTAACGGTCGAGGTATAAAGGCCATTTACCAACCAGCCTGGTTGGTCCGGATCTCTTAGTCTCGTGGTAAATCGGTCGCTTTGTCGATGGTTCGAACCCCGGCTCCCGCACTTATCTCTCCTCCTCCTGTTACATTTGGGGGCTCGTCCGATCCTCAGCAGTAGGTGGCACTGCGGGTGTTTCGACCGCTCTGAGGGAGGAACCTGGGTGAGATTCACGTGTGGTGAATCTCAGAAGAAGGGGAGAGTAGTGTAGCGGCCGAGGTATAAAGGCCATTTACCAACCAGTCTGGTTGGTACGGATCTCTTAGTATCGTGGTAAATCGGTCGCTTTGTGTGCTAGAGATCGACGGTTCGAACCCCGGCTCCCTCACTTATCTCTCCTCCTGTTGCACCACAAACTATGTAGCTTTTTGTGTTCAATTATTAATCAATAAACCTGTACCGGAATAGTTACAAACTCATTCCGGTTACGATTTTCGCTTCTGGTTATCCACTCACATATCACAAAGTGTGGAAGTCTTTTGAATTAGTGGACAATGAATGTAACAGATGCAAACTTTGCATAAAATACTCGGGTCTGACCACAAGGCATGAGTAATTCATGCGATATTTGCACGAGTTACATTCTTTCAGTCCGGGCATTTTGAGTTGCATTCTGAATTTGGAATTTCTCATTGTCTGAATCTACTGCTACAAATATTTCCATCTCCGTACATCATAGTCTACGCAGGTGCTCTGCCCAAAGAAGATCGGAAACGGAACGTTAATAACTGAACAGTCAGCCAGTTACAGAATTCTCGAACCATCTCATCACCTGCACATTCCATCAGTCTGAATTGTCGTACAAAGTAACACCTGTTAAACAAAAGTTGCGGTCGCTTAATACAAAACTTTACTCACCTATTCATAAATAATGCGATCAACAAAAGCATTTTTCTCCACTCTTTGGAGATGACCCCTCCCTTTAACATTGGGGGCGTGGTGGCTCAGTGGTTACGGCATTGGACTTCAAACTGAAAGGTCCACGGTTCGACCCCCGCCATGGGTAACTGCGTCGTGTCTTTGGTCAAGGTACTTAATCCCGATTGACTATCTGGGTGCGCGGTGGCGCTGTGTAAAAAAGCGCACTACATGTCGATGGTGCACTTGTCTTCAGCCAATGCTAACACTGCTTGTGTGGAGTCAGTACGCTGGGGAGTCTGACAGCTGCTCGCCGCTGTTTGGTGCTTTTCTCCGGGTGCTCCAGCTATTCCACCGCCAAACTGTCAAGCGTCCCAGGCTGTCGAAAGTGCCGTTAAACTCCTATAAATAAATAAATGTCTTTAACATATTGGCCGTACACGAAAAAAAACAGAGGTTAAACATTTTGTTAAAAAACAACACTTTGAATGACTTGACAAAAAAAAAGATTCCGCTCTACTATCAACATTTCGCTGGGGATACTTCAGCCTTATCTGCCTAATATTTGATCTTCTACAAATATTTGAGAATTGCATTGGTTTGAAAACATCGATGGCACGCTGCATTATAAACTGCATCCTACCAGTCGAACACTCAGAAGTGATCACCCATCTGTTCTATGATCTTTCGAAATGCCGGCATACGATAGCCGCTTCGCGTTTTAAACAAGTATGAATTTTATCATTCCATATTGGCCACAGTTGTTGGTTCGGTGTATAGAAATGTTAGTTGGTAAGATGTCGATAGAAATAATGACCATTATGTTTATGTATCAGAGTCGAGCTATTGTTTCTATGGCTGTATCTCGACCAGTCTTGTTTCTAAGGCCATACCTCGACGTGTCGAGTTATGGTCTTAGAAACAAGAACGAGACTCTGATACGCCATTTTGTACATAACCATAATGGTGCTGTCAGATTTATCTTACACTTCTTAACTGTAATAGCTTGATTAACACTTTACCAACCAAATCGTGATAATCCTCTCGCATAATTTACGAATTTGAGCAGTTGAAAACAGTATTTTTTTTTTAAAAACTCAACAATACCATATCAAGTGATCCCCTCATGGAAACGATCGCAACCAGCTCGTTCCAATGAGGGGGTCACATGATATAGTTTTGTTGAAATTTCAGGAAAATATTTTTATAAAAAGAAATAATTAAAATGCTATATTGTGATATCGTGTGTAAAGGGTTAACAAGCATTTTAATTTCAGATCTCCAAAATGCTTGACATTCAGGTTGAAAGTGTATGCGGCTTGTTACAACCGATAATGTTACAACGCCGCATAATGTTACACCAACGCATAATGTTACAAAAAATGTAGTAAACAACCGATAATGTTATAAACTCCGCATAATGTTATAACTTTTTTCAACCCGTTATGTTATAAAAATCGACGCATAATGTTATAACTTTTTTCAACCCGTTATGTTACAACAAATTAACCGATAATGTTATAACTAATGTATACTAATTCCAGTTACAGCTTTTGTAGATGGACTTTACCACTTACCATTTATTGCCGCATAAAGGTATGTAATATTTATACTGAAGGTTTCTGCTCTGGTTAAGGCACGTGTCCCCATAACAACACGCGCTGCGCATACGCACTCCTACCACCTATTATCACGATAATAACATCACAACATGGCCACCCCCGTGCACTATCATGACAACCCAACATGACCGCCCAATCACGTGATATGACGTCACTTCCGGGGTCCTGCTCCGAGGTCCTACAAAATGGCTCATTTTCAACATACATAACTACTCAACACCATCACCAACACCGCCACAACACCAATATCAACACAACTCCTCCTCCAGAATCTCCTCCTTCTCCCTATACTGCCTGTTCTAGTGATTCCGCCTTTTCCAGAACCTGTAATCCCAAATTTATCACTTCCACTCCTTCCAACATCTCCACCATCTATATTATCATACCGTCTAGCACTACTCTCTTATAGTATTCTCAGGTAGCCTTGTCTACACAATCACCCTGATGTACTAATACATGACCTCCTCTCTTCCTCAGCCTAATCCCTGCCCACCTCTTTCAATCCTCCTAAACCCCATTCCTCTTCCTACCCAGTCTCGCATCTTATTCTTCGGCTTCCGTGCGACACTACCAACCTGCCACATCCACCATATGTACCTCGCTCCATCCAACTTTTTGGCCTCTTAACTCCACCTCATTTTTGTTCACTGTTGGTTGTTAAAATGTCAAAATAATGAACAATAAGATATTCTTATGATTAAGAAATATGAGACAAATGAGTTTTAGATGCCCAAAACAAGCAGAAACAGAGGCATTTGTCCATCCCCAAAGGCGTCAGGGGACTATGGTACATTACATTTCTGGAAGCGGAGACTACGCATGTTGCACGTACCAACCGGATAAAATTGCACCCCTCCTCCACCACCCCCGCCTTCATCATGCTGGGCACTGGATGATTATATTATTAACACAGCTGCAACAAAAAGAATAACTCTCAGGAAATCGAAAATGAGACCTAAGAAGAGATGGTTTGATAGCGAATGCAAACAACTAAAAAGTGCCCAGGATGACGCTATAAAACGCTTGCAACGCACACCCCACGACAGGTCATTGATTCAGAAATTTTATTCTGCCAAAAAGCATATAAGAAAACACTAAAAAGAAAATCAAAGTTATACTTCAAAAGCATATGCGATAAACTAGAACACCTGTCAACATCTGACCCCAGAGAATACTGGAAAACAATTAATTCATTGCGAAAAAACAAAGCCGCAGATCAACATCTGGATGCCGACAGAACTGTAGATTTCTTTGGTGATCTTCTCTGTAGACCTAGACCACCGAACAAATCTAACAGTCCTGACACGTTTAGCAGAAATCAAGATTATCAGTTTGCACTTAATAATGGTTCATTTACTGCCGATGAAATTATGTACTCAGTTAAACGACTCAAAAACAAAAAAGCATCTGGTTGCGACAATATATCAAACGAACTGCTTAAAACGGTTACCCCACATCTAATCGATCACTTAATTAAACTTTTCAACCAGGTGTTTGAATCATACCATTATCCACTGACTTGGAGCAATACTGTACTAACAACTATCTACAAGAAAGGTGATAGATATGATCCAAATAATTACAGAGCAATAGCCGTAAGCAACGCGCGTGGCAAGCTATTTAATAAAGTTCTGAACGAAAGGATTAACACATTTCTTGAAGACAATTCCTTAATCACCGATAATCAATTTGGCTTCAGACAAGGTCGAGGTACAACCGACAGCGCTTCTATTCTTAAAACATCGATAAATAAATATAAAAAGATGAAAAAACCACTATACGCGGTTTTTGTTGATTTTAAGAAAGCCTTCGACACTGTTGACAGAAATATTCTCTTTCAAAAACTTAACAAAGTGGGTATATGTGGTAATATTCTCGCAGTGTTAAGTTCTTTATATCAGTCAAGCTTTTATCAAATAAAAACCAAACTTGGCGTGAGCCCCGCACAATTATCGACAATCGGTGTTAGGCAGGGCTGTGTTATTTCGCCGACATTATTTAAATTTTTTATTTATGACATTGGACACATTTTTGATGAAAATTATGCACCTGTAAAATTAAATAACACTACATTAAATCATCTGCTTTTCGCAGATGATCTGGTGCTGATATCAGACAACCCCTACGGATTGCAGCGATGCTTAGACCAATTGGACGATTACTCTGTTAGAAACGGGCTTCGTGAAGACTTGAAGACTCGCCACCTTAATACTTTTCTAAAGGATATATACAATGATGATAAGAAGGCCGGAAAAAACAAACTTAGAACCTATAGAGAGTTTAAAGACATTTATAACATAGAAATTTATTTACTGAACACAACTTCGGAACATGCAAAAAATATGTTCACCCGATTACGTATTAGTAATCACAACTTAATGATTGTAAAGGGTAGACATATGCAGCCCCCATTACCTGTACATAAAAGGTTATGTAAGGTCTGTAACAATGGTAATATAGAAAATGAATTCCACTTTGTTATGGATTGTAAGAGATATGACTCTATACGTGCTGACTCCTATCGCAAAATCGAGAGAGAATATCCAGATTTTGTTGGTATGAGTAGCTCTGAGAGATTCGTATTTCTTATGAAAAATGAAATCCCCGCACTGTGTGGTATCATCTGTAATATGATCCGACAAATGTTTGAATAGAGAGAATGCTTGCTTGCGGCATAATACCAATTAGAATGAAACCATTAGCTATAACATGCACCAACTGAACATTAGTGTTTATGGTTTCAAACATATTTTGCTATTTCTTGGTATTATTGTTACTAATTTCAATGACATGCAATCTGCCTTGTTTTTGGTGTTCTTGCAATAAATATTATCTTATCTTATCTTATCTGGTAATGGCGTCACACGATTGAGTTACCAGGATAATCCGCGTCTATGTAACGTGACCAGGTCATTCTATGATAAACAAATCCCCGGGAGTTGGGCGGGGGGGGGGGGGGGGGTCTCTTCGCCTTAACCAGAGCAGAAACCTTTAGTATAAATATTACATACCTTTATGCGGCAATAAATGGTAAGTGGTAAAGTCCATCTACAATAGCTGTAACTGGAATTAGTATACAGAAGTTATAACATTATCGGTTAATTTGTTGTAACATAACGAGTTGAAAAAAGTTATAACATTATGCGTCGATTTTTATAACATAACGGGTTGAAAAAAGTTATAACATTATGCGGAGTTTATAACATTATCGGTTGTTTACTACATTTTTTGTAACATTATGCGTTGGTGTAACATTATGCGGCGTTGTAACATTATCGGTTGTAACACGGCTGTCTGGGGCTTTTATGATCCTGTGGTAAACTTATTGAGCGCGTTTTATGAAAGTTCAACATTCCGAAATATTGTGTGTGCTTTAACAGTATAAATGCGTGCTGTTCCAGCTCGAATGGTTCCAGTGTTTCAGAAATAAAAACACAAAAGCAATGTGGTTCTATAATTTAATAATCGTACTTTTGAGAAGTATTTATTTCTCTTTTCACATAAAGAAACATACAGGGTGCCTCGCAACCGCCTTTCGAAAGCGTATAATATTCTATGATGAGTACCTAAACAAATGGTATCCAAGCACGCAGTTGTATTATGCAGTTGCAAGATACAGATATTGTACCAGGGGTCCCTTGGAATGCTGTATTCGGGTAATTACGAACCCAGTAATACTTATTGTAAAATAAATATTAATAACACATTTTCTTAGTGACCTAATATGGTAAAAATGTGTCAGCTAATTACATACTGATCGAGTACTTCGCTCTCGCCTAATATGGAAATAACTATGAGCAACAATTTCTATCTCACTTGGTACAGAGCTGTGTAAAATTCAAAAGACCCTACAGTGCAATATAGAGGACATAATTGCGGCGAAAATTAAAAAAAACTAACGATTAATTTTGGAATAATCGGACATCATTCGATAAAATCCCTGATAAATGCTTTCCAACGATTTATATTATTCAAATCGCAGGTGTGACATTTTGTACTTCATTTGAAGTTTAACACTTTTCTTCCTGTACAACTCTGTGTAAAATGTTGAAAAAACGGCTTACGGGGGCTAGTTCAAAGTTCTTTATTATATTTGCCACCGGTGTAAAATCCTAGCCGGACATCGTTTCAGAAGAGGCTACGGTTGTACATTGTAAATCAAAAGGAAAATACAAAATAAATGTTTATCTTTCGACTTCCATTTCACTTTGCAAAGGAGTATTAGGCCAAACAAAATTAATCTTTTTATTCACAGCAGCGGCACATCCGTCTTATCGGCCCACGTTCATCATATGTATGCCTTCTCTCGCCTATCCAACCTCAACGAGTTATTTATCCTACATAAAAGCTTTCTGTTGTTGGATAGTTCAATAGATGTAAAATATCCAACAGTTAGCTGTTAGATATACACCTATCCAACTAGTAACCCTTTACCCAACGTAACGGCCAAAGCCGGCCAGCGATATTCTCAAAAATCGCCAATTAAATTTCATTATTTTTTCATTTCTTGTCTCAAAAACATAGATTATGACCCCTCGTTGGAACGAGCTCGTCGAGCTCGTTCCAACGAGGGGTCACAACCTATGTTTTTGAGGCAAAAATGAAAAAAATTAGTTATTCAAAAATTTGTTTGCAAGTGTCGTCTGCTTTTCATTTAGGTAAAGGGTTAAGCATGGGATAGTCAAACTGTATGTCAATACATAACAAAGGATGACGTCGGAAAAGGTTTTAAATCTAGCTATTAGTCCTACCCATGTCATCCTACTCCAAGGCGTTAAGACATAGAGAATATCTACACTATTTTTGTGAATATCGGAAATTCTCTCATGAGTGTGGACCTGAAAGTTTTATTTTTCACGAGCGCTTGCTCGTGAAAAATAAAACTTTCAGGTCCACACGAATGAGATAATTCCCGATATTCACTAAAATAGTGTAGAGTTTCTTTTTTATTATATGCTACTTGATATTTTACTGTGCAATATTCAGCACAATTTCACTGCAAACAGTTATGTTTGAAAAAAATAACAAAGATCAGCTGATCGTTCATTCGGGGCGACGTTCAAGGCGACGTCATGCGCCGAAGCGTAACGTCATTTAGGAAGGTACTGAAAAAAATTCACCGTGAGGACTTGAATGTATTATTTTTCACTCGCGCAAGCGCGCGTGAAAAATAAAACTTTCAGGTCCACACTCATGAGATAATTGCAGATACTGACTAAAATAGAGTAGATTTTCTTTTTATTATATGCTATGAGATATTTTATTGCACAATATTCAGCTCAATTCGATCCCAAATGCGTACCTTTCAAAACAATAACAAAGATCACCTGATCGTTCCTTCAAGGCGACGTGATGCGGCGTAGCGTGAAGTCATTTAGGAAGCTACTGAGAAATATTTCTCGATATCTATCGAGCCGATAGATATCGAGAAATATCTTTTAGATAATTTGCGATAATTCACAAGCTGGCATATAATAAAACAAGTTCTTGTTACACTCCAAGACAAAGGAACAATAACTCTTTGGAGAGTATCGTTTATATTGTTGATTAAGTACAAGTCCTATTCTCTCCAACTTAAAAGATTTCGAAATTGTATCATTACGAATATAAAGTGGAGCAAACATACATGTAAAAATGAAGAAAGAGATGAGTGGATTCACTAATTGCATGAAACGTTTAGTTGCAGTTGATTTATGAGTGGAGGGTCTATTGGAGACACTGTAATTGCTACATGTTTTATTTGCACTTTGAGGAATTAGTAAAAAGCTATTACTTTGTTTTACATGAAACAGAATGTCAAGATAATTATAACTTATTGCACAGTAATATCTTTGTTTACGTTAACTATTTGAAAATGAACAGAGTATCATTTTCGACTTTTAAATGCCAAAATCGTTGAATATAAGTAAAAAAAGGTGATGCTGCAGGAAGATAATAGCAGGGGCGAGCTTTTACGTTTACAAAGTACATAACATAGCTATAAAATGTACATGAACCATTCGAAAATGTTCACCAGCGCCAACTTGTGTATTTGTGAATTATAAAAGTTACGTTCACAACACTTTAACTTGTGTGGAAAGGCTATAACCTGAATGAGTTTACAATATTTCCAAATATTATCCCTTTGAACACTTGCGGTATCTTCCATATCAGTTCAATGGCAGCAATTGGAAGAGTCCATATTCATTATCTAGGGGGGGGGGGGGGGGGGGGGAACTAAGTCATATTTGCAACGTGTAGATTGGAGGCTGCAACTTGAAAATATTGATTGGTCTACCCACGCATTCACTAAGCAGCTATCCGACTTAATAAAATTATGACGTATCATGTTCCTGGGCCGAGTTCATCGGGTTACACTCAACTGTTTGCACAGAGTCGTGAAGAAATAAATTCTGTTTTAAAACGAACGTTTATGATGGGACTATTACCATTCTCACTTTTTAGTCAGCAATACACACAGATAAAGCAAACAAAACTCTTAACTCCTTGTACTCTGGTAGTATTTCATATTTTTCGTCATTGACTTCATGTTGTCCATGCAGGAGGAAGAATTTTACAACTTATATCTTGTTTGACAGAGCTCATTGAGCTCTGTCAAACAAGATATAATTTGTAAAATTCTTAGTTGCATTGTGGGAAAAAAATTGCTGCTGAAAACTATGGTAGTTTGACATCAGAGTGCAGAGGGTTAAGAAAAAAAAAACATTTTAGCATAATGCCTAGGTCTCTTATATACTAGAAGTTACAGCAGGGGACATTAGGTGTAGGAGCGTCATCAAAAAAAATGACTGTTATGCCTGATAAGATTCCGTTTGGAAGCATTGAAAGGCGAATTATATCTAATATGCATCCTTGGCTTTTCTCGTCATGAAAATCGACTTTCGGTAAAGTTGTCTCCCTTGAAATGATGACAGGAATGAGGGGGGCCCAATTGAGAAACAAGTAATTGTTGAGAGAAAAAATCTATGACATCAGTAGAAATAAGGGCAAGTTTCTACATTTACTTTTAATAAATGAAAACAACAGACAGCTCTGGGAGCTTTATTAAAAGTTACAAAAAGGAAACTTGTTTTTTTATGGCAAGCTAATTAGAGGCAGCCGCTTCACAAATGATCCTTCATTGAGAATGTCTATCAGCATCACACCTACCACTCTAAGTGTCTACTTTGTTTAGTGAATATAGTTTTATAGTAATATGCACATTTTTGTGTTTCTCAACAAAAAAAAATCTCATCTCCAAGCGTTTTATATTTATAGAAAGGACAGTGCCTGTATTATATGTCACGATGCGCACACTGTTGATATAATGAACAGAACACAAGTTAGGAAACATCAGAAGATGGTGAAAACTCCGCTTTCTTCACATTATTTACTTATTGGTGTTTACGACCACATACTTATGCACAGTGGCTAATCGTGACCGTGACAGTTTTTCGGGTGGATGGAGCCGGAGTACCCGGAGAGAACCATCGAGCATCGACGAGCAACTGTCAGCTCCTCAATATTCTAACTCTGTTCAAGCTCCGCTCAAGCAGGGTTACTGCGGTTGAAGATATGTGCACTATCGAAGTGCAGTACGCCTTAGTACATGGCGTCATCGTGCCCCCCCCCCCCCCCACGCCCCTATGTAGGCAACCGGGATAAAGTGCCTTGCCCAAGGACACAACGTGGGTCATCCCGGACGGAGATCGAACTCGAGACCTTTAGCATAGAAGTCCAGCAGTCTACCACTGAGCCACCGCGCCCCCGTTTTCTTTTTATTATTGTAAAAACACATTCGTTAAATAAAGTGGACACTTAGTGTTGGGAGGTGTGATACAGAAAGATGTTCTTAATGAAGAATGATCTCCGAACTAGTTGATTTTATTGGCTTGCCATAAAAAAACACGCTTCCTTCTGTTACCCTCAATAAACGAAAATAACAGACAGCTCGGAGAGCTGTCTGTTGTTTTCGTTTATTAAAAGTAACAAAATGAAACGTAGCTTTGTTTTCTACTGAAGTCATAGACGTTTTCTCAACAATTACTTGCTTCTTAATTGGACCTTCCTCGCGAGTCTAATAATTTCAGTTTCGTTAACTTTTTCGAACTCGATTTTCATGACGAGATAAGTCAGGCATAAGCTGAAAGTTTCGTGGAGATTATTGTGTTTTGTTCCAATTAAAAAAAAACTCTTAGAAATATTCATTAGGTGCCCAGTGTAATTCGGTGGTAATATGTTTTCTTAGTATTGCACTTGTAGCTGAAAAGATATACATTGTTTAAAACACTGAAACATCACAATTCTTCCTCTACAGACTGTTCGGATTTTAAAGCTTAAAAAATCTTAGATTCTCTGATTATTACAAAAGGGAGAGGCTGAATATAAGATCAAGTTGGGTTGATTCTCCTCAAATCTATTTATGATTCTCGGAAAACAAAAAACACTGACAAATTTTCAGCTTATTAACCAATGTGTAAAAACAGCTTCTTGTGCTTTGTTCCCGGAAAATGTGAATACTCGCCTGATGGAAAACTCCAAGATCAACAGTACTCCACATTTTTTGTGAATTGTAATAGCAATGTAAGAAATAAATGTTGGTAAAACAATAAAACTGTTCTCATTTGGTGAAGGTTACTACAGGAAAACCAATGATTTTTCAATTTTGAATTGATAATGGAACTTTTGCATTTTACCCATTTTACAGGCTTTATTTACAATTTCCCCAGCTAAATTCAAATGAAAACACATACACACCGGAATGTAAACCATCGTAACAACAAAAATCAAATAAATATTGTATGTTACTGATTTTCAAGCTTTTGTGGAATAGGAGGCTGGATGCCTTACATTTCTCGGATAGTACAGAACAACATTACTATAAAATCACGGTGTGTTGATTTTCCACTCAAAAATTATTTTATTTTTTTTCGAAACGGAAAAAAACAGCGAAGACAGATTTGCAGCTCTTGGACAACTATATGTCATATTATGGTCTATCAACTGAAATATAGTTGGAGCTTTTGTGTTACTTCTGCAAGTATCTGGAAATGCTACTGATTTTAAATCGGTAGGTGCAAAGAAACAAAATGCGACCAGTCAATATTTTCAAATGGTTGCGAGCCTAGAGTGATCTCCCCTTTGTCCAAAGATCTTAAAAAAATGTTGTCGGAAAGATATATGTTTTATATAGATTGACTTAATATGGTTTATAGAGTGCCAGATAATTCGATATCAGGCGAGTACTTTTTTTTGCGCTCGCCTAATGTGGAATTAACTGGCAACATATATGCCATATTAAGTCCCTAACGTACTGTGTATGTAGATACGTCGTTTAATGTGGTACAGTTGTTAACCCTTTACCCAACGTAACGGCCAAAACCGGCCAGCGCTATTCTCAAAAATCGCCAATTAATTTTCATTATTTTTTTCATTTTTTGTCTCAAAAACATAGGTTATGACCCCTCGTTGGAACGAGCTCGTCGAGCTCGTTCCAACGAGGGGTCATAACCTATGTTTTTGAGACAAAAAATGAAAAAAATTAGTTATTCAAGAATTATTTTTGCAAGTGTCGTCTGCTTTCTACGTTAGGTAAAGGGTTTATCAAACGCCAGATAAAACAACAAAGAAGAGTCAAAGATCACAATACTTCAGACGAAAGACATGCTTGATTTACTTTCCACAGAAATATAAAAAAAACGAGAACAGAAGAGACTCTAAAGACAGAACCCACCCAGAACGAACTGAACAATACTGCCCTTACCACTGAAACCACGAAGCAACCTGCAAACAGGAGAACGAAAGCTGAAACAGTGAATCAGATCACCAGACACGAGAGAAGAGCCTGGCCAACTCTGCAGACCATGAAAGAAGACTCCGACCAACTCTGCAGACCATGAGAGAAGAACCCGACCGACTCTGCGGACCAAAATAAATATGAAGTTAGAACTCAGAAAAATACATGTAAGGTTCAAAAGATTGATATTCTAGCTCAGAAAAATGAATATTAATATATATTATCACCGTTATGTGTATGTACAAAATGTTGTATCAGAGTCGGGCTTGTGTTTATTGCGTCAAGATATGGCTCGAGAAAGAAGAGCGCGACTTTTATACAACATTTTGTATATAAACATAATGGCAAAAATAGATTTATTTTCCAATTCGCAAATGTAATAACTTGATTAAGGCTTCACCAAACGAATTTCATACATCATCCCACCCGTAGCAGTTGAAAGAAAAATTCTTTTCAAAACATTTGACCAAAACCATATCATGTGACCCTTTATTGGAACGAGCTCGACGAACTTATTCCAATAGGTGGGGCGGAGGGGGAATCACATGACATGGTTATATTGCAATTTCAATCTCATAAAATGCTTGTCGTTTCGGTTCTAACTGTATTCGGTTGCTTTTGAACTTCTGAGATAACTAATTGAGCGTTCAACATTCCGAAAAGACTGTGTATTTTAATGCTTCCATTGATGCAGATATAAAAGTCTGCAAGCAATGTTGTTCTATAATTCAACTTTTGAGAAGTGGTTTTGTTCACTTTTCAAAGAGAAAAGTGCAAAGTCCCTCATAAACGCGTTTCGAAAACTTATGAATGGGTGCACTCGAACGGCGGTCTGGATTTTTATCGCATGCATGATATTTTTTATTGTATTCATGCGCATCGGACGTCGTGAGCACTCGTTGCAAAAATACGAGTGCACAATAAATAGTTCTTGTTTACTTCAATTCAATTTACCCAAAAAAGGTTGGGGGAATGGTTAATATAATATACCTTTTATCGCAACAGTGAAGTGGCCGGGTTGTCGCATCACGTCTCGTTGAGGAGGACAGATTTCCAGATCCGGCGATCTGACCTCCTCAACTCGACGTGAAACTACGACCAAGATCACTTCACTGTAGCGATAATATTTATTTATTATATGACTATCAGTTTCTTCCTCAAAATATACACTATTGTTTGCCGATTAAATCTTCGTTGTTGGAACACTGTGTGTCTGATCCACAACCGTATCAGTATTGTTCGAAATGCAAATCGGTATGATCAGTATGATTTGAAACTAAGTCATTCGAATGGATGGAACTAATAACGGCGTGTTCGTTTGACTCGTACTAAATACTAAAGTTATTTCAATAGCATTTAGTATAATTTCAGCTAGGAGGGTGGGTATTTAGACCTTTCGCACAGTGAACGACGACTGGTGAGAATTACGAAGGGGGTACTACGTCACTGAAATTTGTGTTCTTCATATCAGCTGCCTTTTTACCTGCGTCGCCAGCGGCAGAGCAGGTCTAGTAACCGCTCGACTCCGTCCGTCAGTCCGTCCGTCAGTCCGTCCGAAACACTTCTTCCGTCAAAGTTTTCTTGGCTTCTATGAAAGGGAATGATCTTATATTTGGTCTGCTGCTTCATAATGATGAGTTGTATCGTGTATCTAATTTTCAGATCTGCCGTGCAGCCACTTCCTGTTTGCCGACACTTTGAAGTCTGTTCATCTCTGTAATCAATTGCATGCAGCGACGCAGGTCCAGACCCGGTATTGGTCTTTTCTTTTTCAGTTATCCGTAGACACGATTTCTCATTAAAACACGTGGGTATATCAATCATATCGCAAAAGGTTTAAGAGCGTTTTTCCTCCACTTAATATGGGAGCTCACTCTAAGATTATATCCATAAACTGTAATCGCCATGTGGCCTAAATTTCCATCTCTTACTGACAATTAAATTATTCCTCGCCGAGCAAAACGAGAACATTGCGAAACACAAATGGACTCCTGATCGTCAATTCTGCGGAAAGGTTTTTGACCGCCCGATGAATTTACGTCTACTATTATGTTCATTATGCTAAAAGTGTTTATTGGTGCGTAACGCCACATCAGTAGCTAAGGCTATATATAGTGGTAGGAAAATTGTAGAATGTAAAACATGTCATTGCGGATTGCGACGGAAAAGATTGACTAAAAGTAGGAAAGGACTGTGGATGACCGCTTTTCGCTTCAATGAAGTGATTCGTGAGTGGGTTGATAGTAAGTGCTGCACAATACGGGTCATATAATAAACCTATTATCGGTTCACTGAAGTAATATGGGTCGTAGTATCACGTGTTGTTGCCTGCGGGAGCTCGTTTGATATGGCGACTCCATCCTCGTCGACTCGATATCACTTCAGTGAAGCGATAATATGTATGAACCAAACCACAGATCAAACCAAGAATGAAGTTTCAAGGATGGATCGAGAATGATGACGAACTGTGGAACAAATAATATGCAAAATTGCTTTTAAAGTATTGTAAATATCATTAAACCCTTTACCTAACATGAAAAGCAGACCACACTTGCAAACAAAATTCTTGAATAACTATTTTTTTTCATTTTTTGTCTCAAAAATATAGGTTATGACCCCCTCATTGGAACGAGCTCGACGAGCTCGTTCCAACGAGGGGTCAGAACCTATGTTTTTGAGACAAAAAAATGAAAAAAATAATGAAAATTAATTGGCGATTTTTGTGAATAGCGTTGGTCGGTTTTGGCCGTTACGTTGGGTAAAGGGTTAAAAGTTAACTGACAAACCACAAAAGTGTTTTTCTCATACAAACAATCGCGATGCCCTCACAGATACCTGACCACATCACATTGTTAATCCTACCCAAAACATTTTACTTCCAAACGTTGCGACAAAAGTTTCTGGATATCCGCCGAAAAGCAAGAAACAATTATCACACGAAGACTACCTTTTCTACTGCAGATTGAGTACCAATCATGTTCACTCTAACTTAAAAGAATTAGAAATTGTATAAAGTGGAGTAAACTTAAAAATGAACAGAGAGATAAGTGGATTTACTAATTGCATGAAACATTTCGTTGCAGTTGATTTATGAATTTCGAGTCTCGAGGAGACAATATAATCACTTGATGTTTTATTTACACTTTGAGGAATCAGTGTTGCCTATTACTTTGTTTTACAGGAAACAGTATTTTAAGATGATTGTAATTTGTACTTGTTGCACAGTAATCTCTTTGTTTGCCATAACTGTTTGAAAATGAACAGAACATCATTTTCGATTTTCAACTGTCAAAATTGTTAATTATCAAACCTTTTCCTGCTTGATGAGTTTCTAAGAATACACCGAATAATAATTGAGTTACGTACAGTACGTGGAAGGTGTATTACCACTAAATCACCGCAGAGTGGAGATTCCTCCCAAGTAATAATTGTGAATTTGTTGCAAAGTATAATAATCACAAGCAAAGTTCCAGCCAATGGACCTCCGGGTTAAACCCGGAGGTCCATTGGCTTAAACATTGCTTATGTTTTTGCCCATATGTTCAGAATTTGAAAGTGATACTTTGGGTGATAACTCCACTCCACGGGCGATTTTGTTACAATCCACTCTCCACGTACTGTACAGGATACATCCGAGTAAAATGACTTATGCACTTGTCTTGCAGGCTGTGGTAATTTTGGCACGTGCGTTTTGATAACTATCAAGTTGACCGCCTTTGAAAGAAATACTTTGCTGGCAATTTTTCCCCGAGACGTTTATATTAATGGAAAGGATAGTGTTCATTTGGCATAATGAACAGAAGAAAAGTTACTGAACATTAAAAGATGGTGACAGCGCAGTTGTCTAATTTTTGAATTTGTTTAAACAGAGAATAGTAGTCAAATTACAGATTGATTGAGGAAAAAATTGTAAAACGCCAGCGTCTGTATTTTTATCCAACTTTACAGGACAATGCCTGAAGTTTGTGAAAAGTTGAAAACATCTGACCCAACTTCGCTATCATTTAGAAATTTCAAATTTTATATAAAATTCCTACACTCTTTTTAAAGCGTTATACTTTATTGTCAGCGTGAAACGAATGCTTCGCAACCTGTCACATTACGTGGCACGAGGTTGCGAGGGCCACAATTAAATATGGAGGTCGCCAATCGACATCAGGCTTATCATGGCCACATTAAAATTATGCTACAATCATGCGGGTATGAACCATTTCGAACTGGCGGAGGGGGGGGGGGGGGTGCATAGTCATAGAAAGGCACCCACGTACTGATACATATATATATATATATATTAGTGGAATGGCTGAAATACAACACATACACAGAACTTTACGATGTGTGAATGCATTCTTCAATCCGCCACAAGTGCCAGCGCGGACAGATAGCGCGAGAGGCACAGTTTCCTTGACATGGAATCCACTAATTTAAGAATTCGGTCTTATTTGTAGAATTTGACAGTTCTGACATCTACTTCAAATAAACACAAAAACAAAATTTATGTGTGATTGGCAAACACGTGTGACAGATCGACACGTAAACAGAAGAATATAAATAAAAATTGTGCTCAAATAGGTTATTGGTTCGTATTTTAACCCTTTACATAACGTAACGACCAAAACCGGCCAGCGCTATTCTAAAAAAATCGCCAATTAATTTTCATTATTTTTTCATTTTTTGTCTCAAAAACAAAGGTTATGACCTCTCGTTGGAACGACCTCGTTCCAATGAGGGGTCATAACCTATTTTTTTGAGACAAAAAAATTAAAATAATAGTTATTCAAGAATTTTTATTTGCAAGTGTCGTCTGCGTTTCATGTTAGGTAAAGGGTTAAGTAATGTGCAGCCGTTATCTGACATTCGCTTCAAAGTCACAACTTGAGTGCTATAAAATCACTCCCCATTTATAGAATACGTTTAAATTCCGTTAATTTGGTGAATTTGAACAAAAATTGACATTCGATTTGTCGGCTGTCAGCGCAGCTTCCGAATTGATCGAGGTCAGAATGCGACGTTTCGATTGGCTGATTACGAAACTAGGCAGAGTTTAGTTCTTTTTATGGATCCCTGAAGTCAGTGACAAAATAGTCCGTCAACAAAAATCCGTATGGGGCACGTGCTCCGTACGGATCTGTAAATATGGAACTGGCGGAAAGGTAACAGGCGTGTTACAAAAGTTGTTTGGGACTAACATAATTTGCATTTTTAACGCACAAAAAGTCGGAAATGCCTTCTAATAAACCGCATAAAACATTACAAAAACATAGTCTCCTGAATGAACCATCTAAAAGGTACTATAATCGAAAATTTGTCCACTTATGGATCAGGTTGTTACATTTAAAATCCCTGTAGTTCCAAAGGTCGTAACAAGTCACATGAAGGCAGCAGTCTGTAAACCACCTTTCCTAGAGGACTTTAATAATGGGTCAACCGTCGAATTACATAACCACAACCTCACAGCCCACCCAACAACTACACGGCTACGCTTATTGGAGAGACAGGGCAGTGGAATGACATTTCGTGTCTTTGCTGATGATGTCTCCAGGCTTCCATTCTGTGCCATTTTATAGAAATATAGAGTTTTTGTTTCGCAATGGCAGTGACTTGATAATACACTAGACTGTGTTTGGTGGGCTGTGAGGTTGTGGTTATGTAATTCGACGTTTGACACATTATTCAAGTTCTCCAGGAATTACGAACAAACTGTTTGTTTGAGTATTTGGATTTAATGACAATTTCACCAGCCAGGGTAATATCGTGTTGGGTATTGAGGAAACTGCAACCAAGTTTATTTCTCAGACAATAGAAGGAATAGACATATTCTGAAATCTCCCAGTCCACTGGATTAACACGTTGAATGCACGAGGCCGTTTTTCTCGGAACCGGAACAATATACGTCATAATTTCTTTAACCCTTTACCCAACGAATCGCCCGCATCCGCCCGCGTAATATGCAAATACAGCTGCTGAAAAAATATTATTTTTCGAAACATTTCAACAAAACCATATCATGTGACCCCTCTTTGGAACGAGCTCGTTGAGCTCGTTCCAAAGAGGCGTCACATGATATGGTTTTGTTGAAATTTATTTTAAAAATTTAAAAAAAAATGATATTTAAAATACTGAATTTTGAAATCGTCTGCTTTGGGTAAAGGGTTGAGTAGAATTGCCGATAAGTGAATGTGTGGGAGCAGACCAATCAATATTTTCAACGTGCAGCCTTAAGGCTGCTCGTTGCAAATATTAACTTGTCTTCCCCCAAATAACGAATACGGATTCTTTCGATTGCGGCCATTGAACTGACATGGAAGACGTCACCAGTGTTCAAAGGATTAACACATAAGAGATGTCGTGACTATGTTGGTGCTTATGGCAATATCCTGGTACAAGTCTGAACATGTCCAGGGTGTCATGAAAAATAAGAACTTGACGTTTTTGTGGAACAAGCCCATTTTCATCCTAAAGCCACTTACAGCCAACGATGATCTTGTCTTGTACGATAAAACAAAGAAGATTATTTATATTATCGAACGCTGTGCCACTTTTGAAACAAACAAACGTGAGACGAGTGCTGTGAGAGGACCTCGGTTTTCAAATGTCTTACTTGTACCTCAAGTATCGGGTAGTGAAACTCCTCTGTCTTCGGCGCTTTAGTCTTGGAGCGTTCTGATTTGTTAAAACGTATGGGAAATGTTCCCTACTTCGGCGTAGCGAGGACAGCGCTTCGAATACAATGGGCAATGCAGAAAGCATCTGCATTGGGGAGTCTATATATTGTATCCACGGTCCTTGGCTGGTACAAGTATGCAGCGCATCCTGGGAGCGGTCCCATTCGATGTCTGGGCTGTGTGTAGATAAATGTCGTCTGTTATTTTATTCGGTAGAAAGTTAATGAACAATAAGAGGAGATTAATTCAATTCTACTGCCGAAACGAACTAGCTCACAACGTTACCACGCCGACCGACGTTGAATTCTGACGTCATTCTCGTATTATACGTGTTGTGAACGATACTTTGCGTAACGAGCAATTTGATGGTGATTATGTGATATATTAATAATAATAATAATAATAATAATAATAATAATAATAATAATAATAAAAGATTATCGGATCGTAAACCGAAAATCCGTTTTGTCGAGCCTTGCTATCGTAAGATTGTGGGGATTAACGTCTTGTTTGAACATTTTATGAAAACAAAGTTGACAAAAACATCGGAAATTGTAGAGCAGAAAGAGCGTAGAAGGTGAAGAGGATGTTGAGTGTTTTGGCCCTAATACCAAAGAATACATAATGAGTGGGAACGAGGTTTATGCCGCGAGTGGAAATACTTAACTTCTAGTGCCCACCGACCGATGAGAGTATCGTTGGTGTATCCACGCAAAGAGCGCTAACACCATTTTTTATTATGTACGCTTCAGATAAATGACATGCCTGTAGGACAGAGACATCATCATTGACTTATCTCGTCATGAAAGTCTATTTTTTATAAAGGTATCTCCCTTGAAATTACTATAGGTGCGAGCAAGGTCCAATTAAGAAGCTTGTAATTATGAGAAAACACCTCTGACATCAGTAGAAAATTAAGCGAAATTTCCTCTTGTTACTTTTAATAAACGAAAACAACAGACAACTCCCGGAGCTGTCTGTTGTTTTCGTTTATTAAAAGTTATAAAAGGAAACTTGGCATTTTATGGCGAGCTTATTAGAAGCAAATAAGTAGCTGCCCCCTTTAGCTCTTTGTTTACCATATGTGTTCAATAGAAATTTGCAAGTGTTCATTCTTCCCAGGAAAAAATATTAGTTAATCTCGACTCGACATTTTTATATTAACGGAAAGGTTCGTGTCTGTATTATATGTAATGATGCGCACTGTTGAAATAATGAACATTATGTCAAAAGTTGTTCTCGTCAGATCACCGAAGTTAAGCAATGTCGAGCCCGGTTAGTCCTTGGATGGGTGACCGTCTGGGCGATCGATTCGGACTCCCGCGTTGTGTCCATGGGCAAGGCACTTCACCCCGATTGCCCACATGGGGGCGGGATGACGCCGTGTACTAAGGCGTACTGCACGTCGATGGTGCGCATGTCTTCAACCAATCTAACCCTGCCTGTGCTGCAGTGCGGAGTTACGATGTTGGGGAGCTGGCAGCTGCTCGTCGTTGCTCGGTGGTTCTCTCCGGGTACCCCGGCTTCCTTCACCCGTGAAACTGTCACCGAACACGATATGACCTTGGCTGTTAATGTGTCGTTAAACTCTAATAAATAAATAAATAATATGTCAAAAGATACCGTTTTCTTATTTTTAAATGGGTTTAAACAGAGAATAACAGTCAGACGATCAAACAGATTGGGGAGAAAATTGTCAAAAGCCAGATTCTGTATTTTTATATTACTCTACGGGGAAATGCCTGAGGTTTGTAAAATGATGCACACGTCGATGATACAGCATGGATGACATTTCGACAGTTCAAATTTAATATGAGATTTCTTAGTGTTAAATGTACTGAGAACTTTAGTAAATTAATGGGAGCTAACTCCCTGTAAATCCCTTCCAATGACGACAATTGTCAGCCATGTCGTCGAATCATCCTGAAACAAATCATCCGACGTTATCTAAACATTCACCTAATACAGTACTACCATCGTGGACAGGTCCCTTTCTACGGGTGATCAATATTTCTACGGACACAATAATATTAGATTCCAAAAACTAATTATAAGAATAATCATCAAAAGATTAATTAATGAAGCACCGGGTAGAACCCGGTGCTTCATTAATTAAAATTTTGCTGATGATGGTTTTTATTCCCTGGTAAACGTATGGGTGGACATCACTTCAATTCAATTCAATTCAATGTTTATTTCCGTTTATCATCAAAATGACATTTGGAAAATATTCCGTATCATATAGTTGCAGAGAATAAAATTAAACATTACGTAGAGGCTTATAGACACAACTCAAGGATCAGTACGCCATGGAAGTGATCCACATTTGACCATGGACAGCTCGGACCATCGGCGGTCTCATTTATGTTGAATGTGTTTAGCCAGCTTCCCAAACAGAGAGTAGGGTTAAAATACATATGCGCTAAAACCATTTGTATTAAAGCGTTGTCCATACTATGCGCTTTTTGTTTATTTAATTTACTAGATGAGTTATAAGTGCGCTAGCCCCAGTATGGTAGTCCTCTTCAAGAAATGGAAAGTTAACGCTTTACTACCGGTGCTTTTCAGTACAGAAGGGTCAAATTTTATTTAGAGCCCACGCGTGAATTACGACCAGTCCACGGCGACTGTACTAATATGTTGGCTATTTAACCGTCGCAACCTAAATTTATTCTTAGTTTATAACATTCATAAATGGGTTGAAATTCTTTTAGAATGAGAATTAATAAGAAAAAAGGGAAACGCAATAAAACAATATTTTCGGTTAAAGTTCAACAGTTTTATTATATTGTCGAGCGCGGTGGCTCAGTGGTAGACTGTTGGACTTCTGTGTTAGAGGTTCCGAGTTCGATCTCCGTCCGGGACGACCCGCGTTGTGTCCTTGGGCAAGGCACTTTATCCCGGTTGCCTCAATGGGGGCACGATGACGCCGTGTACTAAGGCGTACTGCTCGTCGATGGTGCACATGTCTTCAACCGCTGTAACCCTGCTTGAGCGGAGCTTGAACAGAGTTAGAATTTTGAGGAGCTGACAGTTGCTCGTCGATGCTCAGTGGTTCTCTCCGGGTACTCCGGCTTCCTCCACCCGTAAAAATGTCACGGTCACGATTAGCCATTGTGCATAAGTATGTGACCTTAACTCTTTTGGCGCGGAATAAACTGAGAAACAGAATTCTTAGCGCCTAATATTCATCAGGAATTTGACAAAAACTATAGCTTGTTAGATTTAAAGCGTTATTGTTTTAGAAGACGTTCTAATGATCTCATTGACAGTTTTTCAAATGATTTTCTGTATATGTTTAAATGGCACCTTTATACTTTCAAGGGACCATATCGTTGTTCATGGATAGGACATAAATGGTGCATGAAACATAGGAATACGTATGTTTGTTCAACCTTTTACCCAACGAATCGGGCCACATCCTTCCACGTAATATGCAACTTCAGCAGTTGAAAAAATATTATTTTTCCCAAAATTTTCAACAAAACCATATCATGTGACCCCTCGTTGGAACGAGCTCGTTGAGCTCGTTCCAACGAGGGATCCCTTGATATGGTTTTGTTGAAATTTTTGTAAAAATTTGAAAAAATTATATTTAAAATAATAAATTTTGATATCGTCTGCATTTGGTAAGGGTTAAAAGCACTTGGAAATGGACACACGCATTTGGCTAAAATGACTACTGCAGTACCTTTCCGCGGTCTGCCGTCTGTCGACTTTAGTCGCCTGTCGCGCCAAAAGAGTTCAACACCAATAAAATAAATAAATAAATTTATTATATTGTCATAGTCGAGTGATTCGCGACGTTATGAAGTATTTATCTAATTAAATCTGCCTTTTTGTGAAGTTGATAACCTATAATGTTTTACTGAAGAAAAAGCAATGCCACATTACCACTCACTAACTAATTTATCTTTGAAAGTTTGTCCTAGAACTATTTCTGACACCTTATTGACAAAAGTGGTTTGCATGTGTTTGCTTCGTCATCGATCGCGCTTTCACTACCACAATTCACAAGTGAAAGTAAATATTTTGGTGCCACAATTTTAGCCAACGAAGATTTTTTGGTGCCAAATCAACTTTATTAGCGCATTGGGTAAATTGACACTCGACAGAATTAACACTGCTCGATGGCCATATTTTTCTTTACACAAAAATGTTTCATACCCAGTTAAAAAGGTTCAATATCTCAGGGATACACAAATATCAAAACTCTGCTTTGCACTTCAAAGGGTACTGACGTAGCGGGTGAGAAAGTCAACAGAATTAGAATTACATATTCCATTGCACCTGTGTGTACCTGACAGTGGGCATACTCCAACTGAACAACACTTACCCAGTACTTCTCAAGTACTTTCATCGTGAGTCATCCCCCATGAACAAAATGACAAATTGCTTGCATTATAACTGCACTATTTACATAAATATGCAGTTAGTCTGATACACATGCCACTAATTATAGGATATGCAACAGATATGCACCAACGCAATTGAAGTGTGATAGCATGTTAATATATTAGGTTGCCGCAACTTATTAATTATCAGGTATTTTTGAGAAGTGCAACAGCAAAAAAAAATGTCGAAAAACAGATACGAATTCCATATGTTAGCCATCTCCTTCATTTCTGAGACATATTTTCGAATACTCTCTTTCATAATTCTTCTGCATCGTGTCAGTGTGATTACTACCGTCAGACAGTTTGTTATTTTCAGGTTTTATGATAGTTTTAACTGTCCGGGTCATTCCGCTCCAAACGTTCCCGGTGAATGAAGCCATGGAGTCCAACCATGCTAGCCTTCGGGTTGAAAGATGGTTGAAGTACAAGAAACAGAATGAATCAGTTGAAGGTCGAATTAATTCGTCAAATGAAACTATATTCGTATACATTGTCGATAATATATTACCCTGAATGCCTGCACATGCATTGTGTATTTTGATTGACACATTCACTCGTTGCACAATCATGTCTGTGTAAAAACGTGTGTGCGTGGGAGGTGGGGGGAAGATGTGCCCTCTGTTCCACCGTCTCTCATAAGTGATCTGTTTTAAAGTAACCATACGACCCTGTATGACTGTTGGATTGATGTATTAGGCATCCGACTAATAAACCTCTTATTTATTATCGCATATAGCAAAGTTCTCACTATAGAACATTTTGTGTGCAGATAGATAAATCTGTCAACTTTGCGACTCTTGAAAACGCTGTTTGCCAAATCTCACGAGAATCAGTCGAGATGCTGGTTTATGTGTGATGTAACGGACTTTGTTTCTTCTTAGAAAACGTCTGTGCTGGATTTGATTTATGAGTTTTAAACAAGAAATGAAATATGAAAGATGCGTTGTTTGTGAGGCCTCTTGAGAACACAAACCTCTGAGAAGAGACGCGTCTTGAAATCACTAAAATGTAAGTAACTTGAAAAGACACCTGCGCTGAAATGCTAACAGTAATCAGAAACCAGTAAACAATACGAGGTCGTTATTGAATTAATAAAGAACACCAAAGGCCTTGTGGAATTTGTTTCGATGGGAGAGGAGTAATCCCGTGAAACTATACCAAAACGGTAACTGCATGTCTAAGATTGTCGGAGAAAAGAAAAACACATGTTTCGTTTATCTAGAGTTCGTCTCCTGAGTTCCAATGTGTTCTATGTGCCTACTGGCACATAGAACACATTGGAACTCAGGGGGGCGTTCTGTCTGGTGTCAAGTGGAATGAGAAACGTATGTACGGACAGTCTACTCCCCTATTAGATGTGTCATGTTTACGCTTCGTATTGTACACTCTAAAATCAGTTGGGTTATTTATTTATTTATTTATTTATTTATTTATTTATTTATTTATTTATTTATTTATTTTTTTTATTTATTTATTTATTGGGATTTAACGATACTTTCGACAGCCAGGGTCACCTTGTGTCGGACAGTTTTACGAGCGGAGAAGGCCGGAGTTTCCTGTGAGAACCACCAGACAACGGCGAGCAACTGTCAGACTCCCCAACGTACTAACTCCACACAAGCAGGGGTAGCGCATTGGTTGAAGATAAGTGCACCGTCGAGGAGCAGTAGGTCTTAGTACACAGCACCACCATGCTCCCACGCGGTCATTCGGGATGAAGTGCCTTGCCCGGGGACACAACGCAGTTCCTCCTGGCGGTGATCGAAACGTGGACAGCTCGGTTTGAAGTTCAATGTCGTAACCACTGAGCCACCTCGCTCCCATCACTTGGGTTAAAAACACAACCTGAATCAACTCGATTGAGTAAAATATGAACCTAAATGGGTCCATATTCACTCAACATAGTTGATCTGGGTTAATATTTAAATCAACTGATTTTTGTATTTGTATGTAATGCAAATACAAAAAAGCATTGGACAGAATTGTGTGTCACTTTATCTAAGTATGAAAGTGCGGTTGGCTTGTTTAGTTGCATGAAACCTAACAAAATCCACCACCCCCCCCCCCCCCCCCCACCCACGTGTTCATACTTCAACAAAGTAACAAACATCTCAAGTCAGTTCTTGTAATTCACTTCTGAGTAGCTGTTACTTTGCCTATTTATATAACCAAACTTCACTTTCAAAGTGTAAAACTTCAACACATTTACCGATTTTCCAATGAGCACCTTCACAAGCATACCTCTTCCTAACACACCGTGTTGAACCAGGTAACTCTATCTGCCTGAATGCGAGAAACAACCACAGCAGGGATGAAAACATATGTTATTGTCTCGTATTTATTTTGTATACACGGCCAAATTGTCGGAGTTTTCGACCATCCCAAGGTGAATTTTTTTTTATATTGTTATACATGCTTACTTCTTGTCCTTTTCATAGCGCTGTACCAACCACTTTTGTAATACAACCACTTTTGCAATAAAATTTATTACAAAAGTGGTTAACACGTACCAACCACTTTTGTAATAAAACCACTTTTGTAATAAACTAACCATTATCGTAATAAACTCATTTCGGTGATAAATCACGGACGTCCATTTTATAGTCGGACATTGGGGTGGGGTGAGGGACTAGTTTACCTAAACATGTTTGTGTGTCGTTCAATTGAATAACGTGTCCATTAACCTGTTGAAACTTGGAAGTGACTGCAGAAAGTAAGAAATCACTTTTGCAATAAACTTTATTGTATAATAGGTTAGGTTTGTCATTCAACGTAACCGTTGATGTAATAAATTTATTTCATAATAGGTTAGGTTTGCCATCCAACGCATCCGATAATGTAATGAATTTACTGCATAATAGGTTGGGTTTGCCATCCCACTCAACCGATAATGTAATAAATTCATTGCATAATAGGTTAGGTTTGCCATCTTACGCAACCGATAATGTAATAAATTTATTGCATAATAGGTTAGGTTTGCCATCCAACCAACTGATAATGTAATAAATTTACTGCATAATAGGTTGGTTTGCCATCCAACGCAACTGATAATGTAATAAATTCATTGCATAATAGGTTAGGTTTGCCATCTTACGCAACCGATAAGGTAACAAATTTATTGCATAATAGGTTGGGTTTGCCATCCAACGCAACTGATAAATGTAATAAATTCATTGCATAATAGGTTAGGTTTGCCATCTTACGCAACCGATAATGTAATAAATTTATTGCATTTGAAGTTAAGTTTTCCGTGCAAGACAACCGCTGATGTATTAAGTTTATTGCATAATAGGTTAAGTTTGCCATCCAACGCAACCGATAATGCAATAAATTTATTGCATAATAGGTTGTATTACATTACCGGTTGTAACACTGCTTATCGAGTGGATTATGTGGGTAATTGAGAATCGCGCAGCTCACGATGCATGGTAAAATAGACTGCTGTATTGTTGGGTCAGAAGGGTATGTCTACCACAGCATACGTCTAGCGGTGTAATTCCTATTACGAACAAAAATAATAAAAAGGAAGAACAAGTTACACAAGTTATCAAAATCTGTTTAATAGGTCACTCGAAAAAGACATCAGTTGGAGAAAACTTCAGTGTACAGCTGACTGGCTTGCTCGACTAAACATTCCATGTCAGCAGGATTGGCACATAAGGAGCTTTGTGTTGCCAAATGCGACAATGAAAGCGTTGATAATATTAATCTAAAATGGAATAAACAACTTTTTTATATCTGGTCACGGGTTTTGATGCGCTGATACACTTTGCATTCGGGGGTCAATGTCCCATATAAAGCAAGATTTTCAATTGGTTGATAGCACATGGAGGGGTCGCGTCAGATTGACCATGAGTGGTCACTGTTACTATTCTGCATTAAGCATAGGTTATTTCTTTTCAAGAACGATGAAAGTTCAGACACGATTATTGCTACGGATAAGTTAACCGTTGCGCAGTCCGTCCATGCGGCACAAGATCAGGGGCATGCGTAACTTGTTTCGTGTTATGTGAAAGGACTAGATCAGAGTAAATTAATTTCTTTTGACTACTATACATTTGCCAACTGTTATATTGCCAACTGAAACACTCATCCTTCCGGTATGGCAATATAACAATCGGCCCGTAGTCAATTGTTATATTGCCAAATTAGGTTCATGAAAGTTCAGACTAAGATGTTTGATAAGATTACGTGTGCGACTGCACGTAATTTATTACTCCGTTTCAGAGCGAACAATCGGGCCAGTGATGAATCCTTTTCATGGATGCAAAGGGATCAAAGTTGAAAACCAGTTAATCACCAGCGTCCAAGTTGCGCTATTCCTTCGTGTACCAAAAAGCAAAGGGGAATGTTTTACTTGTTGTGTTGTGGCACACGGAGAGACAAGACTAGAGGGATAACGTGCAGTTGAGTTTACTCCTGAATACTCGATATTTGTTATATTTGTTATGTTCATTCCAAAAAAAACAAAAACAAAAACAAAACGGCGAAAGTTTAGATTCAGGTGTCAGAAGTGATATGATGTGAGCCCCTTTTCACTGTCGAGTCAGACCTGCTATCACATTCCTAAGAGCAGCCGTTTAGTACAACAGTAGACCAGCCAAAGGCGCCCTCTTGCAATTCAGATGGATCTTGGAAGTTACGTCATGTCACGTGAATGCGGGCGCCCATGTTGTGTTGACATGTAACCAATGCGCGTG
Organism: Pictodentalium vernedei; assembly: GCA_031216915.1. Lineage (NCBI taxonomy): Eukaryota > Metazoa > Mollusca > Scaphopoda > Dentaliida > Dentaliidae > Pictodentalium > Pictodentalium vernedei. The sequence goes on from CM062297.1 coordinate 130,620,375, forward strand.
GTTATGTTGTGACGTCATTGCCATAGCGACACGAGGTTCGAATGCGCGTGCGCAGCTTGAGTGTATATGGGGACACGTGTTGTGGTCGTCCATTTTGTGTATAGGGGCGCCATCTTGGTTTCTCAAGTGTCACGTGGTTGCCTGGTGACGAAACCTTACTTCTTGGTATAAGATCGGGGGGTATGCTTTGAGGGTATGTTTGATTCGATGGGAGTATGTTCCAGTAGTATATAATTACACAAATGAACCCGACTTTCGTGTATTTTAGTGGATTTTACTCTGGTAACCATGTTAATGTTGTAGCTGGGACGTGGAAATGTTCCGGATACAATGTTTGTACGGAGTGTGTTTTGGGAAAACATGGAATTACCCCCAAACAACCGATATTAAATATAGAATTACTCAAAACAGCTTGACAATGTCTAAAAAACTATCCATGGATGGAAATTTTTTTGAACATATCGCGTCTTCCAGACACGATGGACGGCAACGGCAGGGGCAAAGGGGACCAGGAGCTCTGGGGGTGAGGCGGTAGAGGCGGCAGGGATGGGCGGCAAGGGGCAGGGGCGGTCAGGTAGCAGAAACCGGGGGCCTAGGGGTGCTAGAAGCGGCGGAGGCTCCTCTCCTTCCATTTTCCCTCTCTGTTTATTGTTTAAAAAAATAACAAGAGTTATCTCCATTGAAAGCAGAAAGTGCCTGTATGTAAAATGATTTTTCCTTAGAATCCACTTAATGAGTCCTAGTTAGTGACTCGGTGGATCCAAAAATATCGAAATGAGGCTATGACACATATGGTGTTGCACGCATTGAACTCATTTTCATAATCTTCATTTTGAGACATAGATGTTGCGCCCAATGTGCTCATATTCACAGCATTCATTGTTCCATACGACGAAAAACGGTATTCCATGGGTCTATTTATTTATTTATTTATTTATTTATTTATTTATTTATTTATTTATTTATTTATTGGTGTTTTACGACACTTATATAGTCTGAGTCATTTTGCGTCGGTGACAGTTTTGTGAGTGGAGGAAGTCGATGTACCCGAAGAGAACCACCAAGCAGCGACGAGACCCTATAACCTCTTCAACGTCACATAATCCAAGACTGCACTACGCACTGTACATCATTACTACGCACTGCACAACACAGTCAGGATAATTAAGGTTAAGACGCGTGCACACCAGTCCATCTCAGAACACCGTCAGCTTCCCCCAACCGCTCCACATGTGGGCAGTCGAGGTAAAGTACCTTGCCTAAGGGCACTAAGTGTTAATCCAAATCAATCACCGAATGGTCACTCCATCAATAGACTAACCGTGTTCAACGGAACTTAACTTCAGCGATGTTGGTGGCTGATGCACGTCCACCTGTATTGCGATAATTTACTAACGCCAGTCAATAGTGTGTAATGAAATTTCTAATTTTCTCGCCTCACTTGGCGTTAACAGTGTGCGGAAGAATTCAACCCGACCTATAAAAAGGGACAACAAGATCGATAGGAACTACGGGGTTTAATAGAAACTGCGCCCGTGGGAGGAATTCGGGCAGACATATCAAAAACGATATACGTCAAACCCAGCTTTCCCCATCCATCCGAGTGCAGTAAGATTTTAGCGCCCACCAAATTTGGGAATAGATTTGACGCTACTTTGTGCTACACCCTCTCCAAACAAACACACCGTCCGGCTACAAAATGGACGTCCATGATTCATCACAAAAATAGGTGTATTACAATAATGGTTAGTTTATTACAAATGTGGTTTTATTACAAAAGTGGTTGGTACGCGATAACCACTTTTGTAATAAAGTTTATTGCAAAAGTGGTTGCGTACTTTCTCCAGACACTGCCACGTTTCAACTGGTGAATGAACACTTTATTCTATTGAACGACACACAAACATGTTTAGGTAAACTAGCTCTCAACCCACCCCAATGTCCAACTATAACATGAACGCCCGTGATTCATCACAAAAATAGGTGTGTTACAATAATGGTTAGTTTAGTACAAAAGTGGTTGGTACGCGATAACAACTTTTTTAATAAAGTTTATTGCAAAAGTGGTTACTTCAGTCACTTCCAATTTCAACAGGTGAATGGAATGGACACATTACCATTGAACGATATACAAACATGTTTAGGTAAACTTGTCCCTAACCCCACCCCAATGTCCAACTATAAAATGGTCGTCCGTGATTTATCACCAAAATGAGTTTATTACAATAATGGTTAGTTTATTACAAAAGTGGATTTATTACAAAAGTGGTTGGTACGCGATAACCACATTTGTAATAAAGTTTATTGTAAAAGTGCTTTCGTACTTTCTTCAGTCACTACCAAGTTTCAATAGGTGAATGGACACGTTATTCCATTGAACGACACACAAACATGTTTAGGTAAACTAGTCCCTCACCCCACTCGAATGTCCGACTATAAAATGGACGTCCGTGATTTATCACCGAAAAGAGTTTATTACAATAATGGTTGGTTTATTACAAAAGTGGTTTTATTGCAAAAGTGGTTGGTACGCGTTAACCGCTTTTGTAATAAGCGCTTCGAACGTTTCCCGTGAAAGTTAAAACTCGAACAAGTAAAACAGGCCTCAACTCTTCGTTTGTTTCAATCGAACACTTCTACAAGTATTCGACCGCAGGCCGAATGTTTCGAAGTATTTTCCGACTTTAGTCGAAGTATAACTGTTTTGATTGACTATCGCGAGCTATGGGGCTTCATATAAGTCGCGTATTGCCAGTAATTGTAGAAGGTCACTGAGCTATAAAATAATGATACATGCCCGGAAATAACTCACGAACGATCGACTAGGTTACCCGGGAGTACTTAAATCGTAAAATACATGAACGAACTTCCACGAAATAATATACAGCATAAATTAAATTTCCAATTCCACATGTTTTGCCTGTCAGATTTGGCAGTCCTTCCGAACTAACACGACTCAATTGCGTCCACATCGGAGTAGAATGTCATGCCGTTTATTACATCTTAACTGATTTTCCGCCAAAATAATAGTAACACCTAAGGCGTGATCTCGCCAAAGATTACGCGTTCGTTAGTTGTTACTACTTATTTTGGGGGGAAATTCTCAGAAAACGTAAACATCATCTTTTACGTTGTAAGAGGAGAAGAACAAGATTTGTTTCATATAGGTTACCACCATGTTATATAGAAAAACCATGTTAACGGGTTATGATATAGGCCTATTATTTCCAGGTCTCATCATATTGTCGCCTGAGTTCCAATGTGTTCTATGTGCCAGTAGGCTGTCAGTAGGCTGTCAGTAGGCACATAAAACACATTGGAACTCAGATGAGACGATATATATGGAATTGTACTTTATACCATGATTGCCTATTCTACTATATATGAAAAGCCTATGACATAAATTTTAGCCTTAAACCCAAAATGTGAACACGCCAGCAATGTGATTTCAATAGTTAAAATGTACACCAACAGTGGAACTACATCCTTGACCTTTGGTGACGTCGACCTGAATGCGAACGTGTCTAAATTTATCGTACGTCGCCTCGCGAAGCACGAAACGAAAGTGGCAATTATTTATTACGTTCTTAAATGAGTTTACCCCATAAAACACCAAAAATTAACAAACATGCATTGTCCCATGTTAATAAAGCATCCATAAATCTAAACAGTATGTTATTATGTTAGTAAAATGAAAAAGGCCCTGTTTCTTTTTCCATTTCGTTTCGGTGATGAAATTGACAGCGGAAGTACCGCCCACCGATGCTCATGTAAACAGAAACAAATTCGCACGTATATACGGCTCCTGCTTAGTAAAATAGAGAAAAAATAAAAGCGAATCTTAATAATCTGACGATCATGCTATAAATAAAATATACCCAAAGTAGCCTGGTGTACCAAATGTTCACCACTCGTGGTGAAGTGGTGTTAACCGCGCGCCAAAGGCTCGCGGTTAATACCACTTCACCACTTGTGATGAACATTTGCTACACCAAGCTACTATCTTCTGTATATATTGAACAAAAATTATCACAAAGTGGTCGAAGTCCATGTATACCATGGAAATTTCAAACGGCATCGTGTATTATGGGCTCTGAATATATGGGATCGGCTTTGTGCAAAGGACAGTATTATAGTTTTCAACATTGGACAATACACACTGTCTTGGATACACAAAGTAAAAACTAGGGTGAACAAACTACGTAGATAATACTTAGTCAATTAATTGGTCAGTATTATAGCGAAGTAGTCTTGATCCATTTGAACGCCGACCCACTCTCCAGCGAGCAATTACAAATGCCTGTTTTGGATATCTGATGCATGAAACATAATGACTTGCCAGCATACCGGGCGAATTTACAGTTTAATTGCAGCATTAAATATCCCACAACTGTTTAGATAGATGGGCAAAAATATCCAAACAACACGAAAAACATTATCCACAGAGTTATGAAAAATTTAGCTATAGTCAAACAAATCAGTTAACTTGGAAGAAAATTTAATTTTGCTGAGATAATTACAAAAATGCCTCAGTCGATCAGCGAATGATTTTTTTCTTCACTTTTTGCGCTCTTGATATACAGAAAACAAATGTATTGCAGGGGATGAAATTAAAAAACCCATAACCCTCTAATTTCATAAATGGTACAGTTAGTTTACAAGGACAACTTTTGAACGAATTAGTAAACGGACAAATCTTCAGGCGGCCACTCTCCGAAATCATTGACTTTTCATGTGTTTCTGATCACGAGCAGAGGGAGGCTCATCTCGGTGATAATGGTTCGGGCCGATGGGAAAACATGATCAACGGATCCACAAAAATGGTGTTTTTCTTGACGAGTGCGCAGAAATTGGTAAAACGTGTGTATCAGAAGAGGGATCGGGAAGGGGGAGGAGAGGGATGGTTCTGTGATAACATTGTTTTACCACGATTGCTACGGTGTATGTGGATTTGACGGATGAGATCCATCGCAAGTCGACAGTGAATGAATCTGTTATCAAGTTTACTGATCTCTCACATAAACTCATTGATCAATTCGCGCCTGAAAAAGTCCGGAATTGTGTCCAGGCACCACCATTCCCCCTGGTAGAATAATGAAACCAGACATGCAAAATGCCTGCTGCGGAAAGTCGAGCTACAATGGAGAATATTAAAATTACCATACATAGGGAAATGTTTGTGAACCAAAAGATCGTTGTGAATCGGTAAATCCACCGAGCAAAAAAAAGAGACTATTTCGTCTCCATTATATTAGATAATAAAAAGAGACCTAATGTGTTGTCTGAAGTGATCGACACGATTCTCCATCTCAAGCCGAAGGCAACCCTACCGGAACACTCATCAGCGAAAGATTTAGCTAATAAATTTTCAGACTTTTTTATAAACAAAATTGACACCATTCGGTCCGGTTTCAGTCCAGTTGCACGTTGTAGCATTTCATCACAGCTCCACCCACCTCATGTGGCGTCAACGACTCTTGAACCGTTCAAGCCGCTTACGCCCGATGAGTTGACTGTGATTCTGATGAAAGCGCCGTCCAAACAATGCAAACTTAATGTTATTCCAACAAAACTACTGAAAATCTTGTCTTCCCGATATCAAGCCATGGCTTCTGAATACTGTGAATAAGTCATTATCATCAGGAGTTTTCCATCATGCATGAAAGAGGCTCTAGTTACCGCTCATTAAGCAGCCTGGTTTGGATCCTGAAATCTTAAAAAACTATCGTCCCGTTTCGAGCCTCTCAGTTCTGTCCAAAGTAATCGAGTGTGCAGTGGCTGAGCAGATCCGCGAACACATATCTCACTGCACTCTGGCGGAGGAGTTTCAGTCAGCACAGAGTTCGTTCTGCAGTACTGAAACCGCTCTTCTACGTGTGTAGAATGACATTCTACTCTCCATGGACAAGCGGCAAGTTTCCCTTTCGAGACTATCGACCACGGCGTACTTCTTATTAAACTTGCTACCCGGCTCGGTATCAGTGGTACGGATCGACCACAGCGGGTTACTGTCACACTTCACTCCAGAGTCTGATACAATGGCCAAAGAAAAACTCGAAAATGTGTAACCGATTTTTCATCTTCGATGGCCGAAAATTACTTAAAATTGAATGCTGACAAAACTGAAGTCATTTATATCGGGTTGAGACATCAATTATCCAAATATTCAAGACCTAATCTTAACATTGAAGGCAGTATTGTCCCTCCATCGACCACGATACACAACCTCTGATATTTCATGGATGAGAACTTGTCCGCATCTTTTGTATAACTTTCAAGTATCATCTTTATTTGCCGAATAAACAACTTGTCGACGCCTTCATTACAAGTCGCATAGACTATTGCAACTCTCTCCTATTCGGTTGTAAACAGAGCATCCATGACAATATGAAACAAAACAAAAATGTTTAGCACGTGTAATCACTATGAGCAAACGATCTTGTCACATTACACCTATTCTCAAACATCTCCAGTGGCTGCCTCCCAGGGAACGAATTGAATTCAAAATTCTTACATTCACTTGGAAATTCTTAAACGCCGAGGCCCGTCGTATCTGGCCACTATGGATGGTTTCACGTTACGAACCCGGGAGAGCACTGCGTTCGGGGCGTCAAAACAATCTTGTTCATGTAGCAGGTAACCTCGCAACAGCTGACGATCGAGCCTTTTCGGTGGCTGTTCCAGTTCGTTGGAACCAGCTTCCGAGTGGGCTTAAATCATCCCAGAGTTTTCTATCTTTCAGATTGGCTCTCAAAACACATTCGTTCCAGCGGATATTCAATCTTCCAATGAAGGCCACTGACCAGTGATTCGTCTACTTGAGACACAGTACATGAAATTGAAATGCAGAACTTTCTTTTTTTTTGCAAAGCCCAAGAGCTCTATTCGGCTTTAAACTACATTTATTATTATTTATTATTATTTATAGGTAACCCATACAACCATAGACATCGAGAAATGTGCTACGCACACCATGCGTGAAATCCGACCTAAGTGTGAGAAAGCCATGTAAGAACGTATCTGACTCCCACATATAAAACCAATCGCAAGCGAAAAGCTGCGACGTCTCCACCAAGCTTACTACTAGTTAAACAGTTTAAGTTAACTCTATTCAAAAAGAAAATGGGGGAAGGGGACTCAGATCACGGGACGATATACGAGATTGTTTAAACATAAGATATAAAGGTAAGAAGAAAACAATGAAATAAAGAAGAATGAAGAAGGCCATATTGAATACACGATGCATTGCCGGTGTATACTAGAAAGTCACAATAAAGCAGCCGATATGATTTCAATAAGGAATATGGAGCACACAGCCGTGTTGGGTTGAGCCCGAAAAAGAGGGAAATGTTTGTAGAAGGTGGGACTAAATTGGACCAGTTCAAATCGCTTAGTGATGTTTCTCGTATTATTGCTTTTTTTTTGTTTCTCAATCTGAAATATGTCGGAACATTTTATTTGTCAGTTGAAGGATTTTGGGCTTGACTCCTCCTTCCCGACTCGAGATAAGCTACCTACGCCCCTGTGCTCAATGTGTCGTAGATTCCCAAGTCAGCAACCTCTGGTGACAAAAATATCCTAAAACAGCATACAAAAAATGTTCCGAAGCATAGTTTTGAAAATTAAATACGTAGTTCACGAAATCACACCTTTTCACACCTTATCTCATCACTCATGACAAAATGTCATTCAAAAAAGTAGTTTCGGAAACTTCCGTTCATGTCGTGACTGGATTTATTTACTCGCCTCGAGAGAAACGTGCCTTCAATAACGTCCCCTATTAGAGGGTTTTGTTATTGTTCCGTATGTTCCGAATAGCTGTGTTGGATGTAAAAATAACCACTAAATATTTCCATGCTTATTTCAGCTTTTGTCTTCTCGATGTTCCCGTGGTGAAAATGGTCAATTTTTTCACCCGAACATACAAAATGGCGTGGTTTCGTCAATTCTCGGGTACATTGCGGCATAGTTCACGAGCTTCGTGAATAGAGATGTCCTACCTGAAAGGAGGGGCGGCCCAAGGTAAAAGACTGGTCAAGAGAGAATCATGGAGAATTATAACCGGAAGTGGCAAGAAGGGGTCAGAGGAAAGAGGTCGTTGTGCGGCCTTCGAGATAAGAAATCAGATTTGAGGAGTACCTGAATGGCACTTTTGGGATGGCTACTATTCAATCTGAGGCCGAGATCGCTGGGGCTTAGAGGAAACTTTAGAATGCGGTGACAGGTAGTGACAAATGTGTAATTTGGGACTTTGGGAGATCATAGAGAACTCTCTCTTAGAAAGGCCACAATATCAGTCTGACAGGATAGGTTTCAATTGGAGGATAATGAGTCAACGGGGTGGGGAATGAAAGAGAGGTGGCTGGTAGTATGTGATGTGGTTTTCACCTCCAGGTTGGCGGACTCCGGTGGGGGATCCCGGAAGTGACGTCATGTCACGTGTCCCAGTGGCATGATGTTGTGTTGTCACGGTAACCCGCGTGAGCTGTCATCTTCTGATGTCATTACTATAGTGATATGTGATGATAGTGCGCATGCGCAGCGTGTGTTGTTAGGGTGATACGTGTTTCCGTGGTCAATTTTGTATACTGGAGGCTGCAATCTTGGTTTCTATGGTAGCACGTGGTTGCTATGTGACCCAAATGCTTGTTATGGGATAGGGGTATGTTCGGAGAGTGTGTTCCATTGTACAAGAGTAATTTCTCAATTCGCTGAATTGCCCAAATAAACCCAACAATCCCTCTAAATCATTAAAATGCACCCCAAACAACCAAAATTGACTTTATTTAGAACGGATTTTCCACAGAAACCTTTTTAGGACCCCATACCGTAGGTTGTACTAGTAGCATGTAGTGCTGTCGGGCGCGTTCGATTGAATCGAGGTATACTCCAGAAAAGTAGAAGAGCCTATCGATTGGAACAATTTTGTTACTATACTTAGATTTTCTGGTCTGTTCAGGCTAGTTCTAAACCCATTCCAAGTACTCTTGTTCTTGTTTTCCAGATAATCCAATCATTTCACTTTACTGCAGGTAGCTAATCAATCAGATTGCTTGATTTCCCATAATATCTATGCAGAGTTATCTCCCCTCTGTACAACAAAAGCCTATATCATTCCCAAAGCCAATAAGCTATCGAGTAGTAAGCCCATCGAGTAAATGAGCTTTAGAGCAATTGCTCGATCGAGTGACTCCACATATTGCTCTAATGACACGAATCTCATCGATCAAATGTGTTTTAGAGCAATTGCTCGTTCGAGTGACTCGCACATGCGACTTTTAGATTCATTTCAGAAAAAAGGGGCGCCGAAGGCCATATTTTTTTCGAAAAATGGATTCCACAAATGGGATTCCACAAAAGGGATTCTATAAGTGGGATTCCATCTCACCTCGATTGACTCGCACATATTGCTCGAATCACTCGAATCCCATCGAGCAAATCAGCTATAGAGCAATAGCTCGATCGAGTGACTCGCACATATGACTCTTAGCTTCACTTCGGAAAAAAGGGGTGCGAAAGACCATATGTTTTCGAAAAAGGGATTCTACAAATGGGATTCCACAAAGGGATTCCATAAGTGGGATTCCGTCTTACCTCGAGTGACTCAAACCTACTGCTCGAGCGACTCGAATCACATCGAGTAAATGTGTTTTATAGCAATTGCTCGATCGAATGACTCGCACATACGACTCTTAGCCTCATTTCAGGAAAAAGAGATTCCATAGTCACAGGCGTTTTCCAAAAAGTGTCCTTAAGAAGGGATTCCGTGGCCTTCTGCACCTTTTTTCTGAAATGAGGCTAAGAGTCCCATGTGCGAGTCACTCGCTCATTTGCTCGATAAGATTCGAGTCATTCGAGCAGTATGTGCGAGTCACTCGAGGTAAGACGGAATCCCACTTATGGAATCTCTTTTCTGGAATCCCGTTTGTAGAATCCCTTTTTCGAAAAAATATGGTCTTCGGCACCCCTAAAATTTGGATTCCGTGTTTTAACATCAACACTCGGAAGTATGGAAAGGGATAAATAACACCCAATTAGTATTGCAAGAACCCGAACAGAGACAACCAACCACTACAAAACAACAAAGGTACAGATCCAGCATAACCAATTGTGAACATAACAAAGTGAAAGAATGTCAAACTAGTCGGATTGATCGAACTAGTTGGACAGACTGAACAGCTCTGGTCAAATACAACTACGATTGAACTGCTGAATTCGCAGTGAACAAAGATCCAACACAACTAAGATCGAAGTGATCAAAACGAAGTGACGAAAATCGAAATGATCTGATCGAATATAACCAAACTCGAAGTTAATTGACCGTAACAAATTGAACAAAGTTCTGAACTATAACCCTAATGAAGGTATATATAATTAACCCCTTTGAACTGTTTGAAGGAACGATAACCCCAATGAATGTATACATAATTAACCCCCTTGAACTGAATGAATTTTTGAACCATAACCTAAATGAAGGTATTAACACTCCCTTTTGAACTGAACAAATTTTTTAACTTAATGAAAATATAGCGAAAGATGATCTGAATTAACTTAATGAAAATATAGCGAAAGATGATCTGAAGTTTTAAACTACAACCCATTGAACTAAATTCCTCCAATAGGGAAGGGGAATACCCTCGAGTGTTGATGTTAAAACACGGAATCCAAATTTTACAAACTCGGCTAAGAATCTCAATTACGGAATGCTTTATATGTATACAGGGGAAATCTGATTCAACCTTGATCAATGTTATAGTCGAGACTGAGATAGGTATAGCTAGGAAGTAATGGATGCGATATGGGGAAGAATAACAGAAGCCAATAGTACTGGTACAAGGCCGCAATGGAACAAGACTACAACAAGTTGTAGAAGCTAATGATAGGACAGATAGACCATAGACCTGTAGTGGACTTGGATCTTTGTCGACAAGATGGAAACGGAATCCCATCTGTGGAATCCCTTTTTTGGAATCCCGTTTGTAGAATCCCTTTTTCGAAAACGCCTGTGGCTATGTAATCCCTTTTTTCTGAAATGAGTCGGCGAGTCGTTCGAGGAGTCACTCGAACGAGCAAATGCTCGTTGGCTCATTTTCTCGATGGGATTCGAGTCGTTCGAGCAATATGACGAGTCACTCGATCGAGCAATTACCCTAAAGCTCATTTGCTCGATCGGATTCGAGTCATTCGAGCAGTGCTTTGTCAGTAACTGCTCGATTGCTTATTGGGTTTGGGAATGCTTTTGATATACACAAGGGAGACAACTGCATTATGGGAAATCGAGCACTGGTAATTATAAGACTTGGACGAGAGAACCAGAGATAGTTTGGACTGAACAGACTGTCAGTGATAGAGAAATATATGCAATAGACATTAAAAATGGGATTCTGGGAAAATCAGGCCCTGTACTCCTATTCAATAGAGCATACCCCCTGTATCCCCTTGGTACTATAGCATAACGTGTTATTTTATATGCCCAACATGGACTTCACATGTCCGTTTGGGTGGTTTGGTGGAGATTTTGGTGGTTTGTAAAGGTGGTCGGGTCTATTTGGGTAATTAGGTATACCCTAGTTCAATCCAACACACCTCCAGGTGACCCCTTGGTACTATAGCATTACGTGCTAAACCGATAAAATGGGAAATCCGTATCAAATTAAGTCAATTTCGGTGATTTGGGGTGGATTTTGGTGACTTGGAAGGATTGTCGGGCTGTTTGTGGTAATTAGATTTACTCTTCTACAATCGAACATACCCTCAAAATATACCCCGTCCTATTGCAGAAAAATTGGGTAACAAAGCAACCACGTGCTACCATAGAAACCAAGATTGCGGCCTCCAGTATTCAAAATGGACGACGGAAACACGTATCACCCTAACAACACGCGCTGCGCATGCGCACTAACACCACGTATCTCTATAGAGATGACGTCACAAGATGGCCGCTCGCGCGGGTTACAATGACAACACAACATGGCGCCACTACGTCACGTGACATGACGTCACTTCCGGGTCCCCCACCGGGGTCCCCCAAATAGCCCCTCAAAACCACATTGCATACTACTATGAGTCTAAGAGCTAAGAGTCGTATGTGCGAGTCACTCGATCGAACAATTGATCTATGGCTCATTTGCTCGATAGGATTCGAGTCATTCCAGCAGTATGTGCGAGTTACTCTAGGTAAGATGGAATCCCACTTATGGAATCCCTTTTGTGGAATCTCATTTGTGGAATCACTTTTTCGAAAATTATGGTCTTCGGCACCCCTTTTTCTGAAATGAGGCTAAGAGTCGTATGTGCGAGTCACTCGAACGAGTAATTGCTCTAAAGCACATTTGCTCCTTGGGATTCGAGTCGTTCGAGCAATATGTGGAGTCACTCGGTAGAGCAATTGCTGTAAAGCTCATTTGCTTGATGGGCTTCGAGTCGTTTGAGCAATGACTTTTCAGTAACTACTCGATAGTTTATTGGCTTTGGAAATGATATAGGCTTTGAGAATGATATAGGCTTTTGCTATACAGCGGGGAGATAACTCTGCATACAGATTATGGGAAATCAAGCAATCTGATTGGTTAGGTACCTGCAGTAAAGTGACCTGAATGGATTATCTGGAAAACAAGAACAAGAGTACTTGGAATGGGTTTAGAACTAGCCTGAACAGACCAGAAAATCTAAATATAGTAACAAAACTGTTCCAATCGATAGGCTCTTCTACTTTTCTGATGTATACTTCGATTCAACACAACGCGCCCTGTAGCACTACGTGCTGCTAGTAAAATCTGCGGTATGGGGGGGGGGGGGGGGGTGGTCCTAAAAAGGATTCTGTGGAAAATCCGTACTGAATAAAGTCAATTTCGGTTGTTTGGGGTGGATTTTGTGATTTGGAGGGATTGCCAGGTTTATTTTAGTAATTCTACGAATCGGGAAATTACTCTTGTACAAAGAAACACACCCTCCGAACATACCCCTATCCTATAAGAAGCCTTTGGTTCACATAGCAACCACATGCTACCATAGAAACCAATTGGCGGCCTCCAGTCTACAAAATGGACGACGGAAACACGTATCACCCTAACAACACACGCTGTGCATGCGCACTAACACCACATATCACTATAGTAATGACGGCACAAGATGGCCGCTCACGCAAGTTACCATGTCAACAAAACATGGCGCCACTGGGTCACGTGACATGACGTCACTTCCAGGGTCCCACCGGGGTCCCACAACCTAGAGGTGAAAACCACATCACATACTACTGTGGTTATTCGGTGGTACAGAGAAGAGGGTTAGTATGCTGATTAATGGAATTGGGAGGAAATAGACACGGGATAACGGTTTGTTTCTGAATGTTGGGAGCAAAGAGAGGGAAGTGAGGGAGAAACATTTGTGAGCAGACGGATCGTCGAAGCCTGTTTATTATGTGTTCCTCGAGGGTATCTTTTCACATGGTCAAAGAGTTTTCCAGAAATAATATTTCGCAATTTTGTGTATTCATTCCAATTTTGAAAAAGAGATTATGACGGCTCACGGGAGACTTGCACCCGGTGCTATAGCTGTATGAAGGAGGTACCGGTTTGATGGCCAATGCGAACATTTTGGGTTTCTATATTTTACAGTCAGACACTCCGAATACACGATGGAACATAGAGGTACATGAGATTTAAAACCAATTGCCAAAAAGATTTGGGTCTTTCCAACCTAAGACGTTTCGTACAGTTATCCAGGCTAGCATGACACGCCTTACCACCTACCGTGACCTACGACTATATTGGCCGGTCTTGACATCCATAACGTTTGAATCACATTGTTATTGGACGGACCAGGGTAAGTTCAATTCCATAACAACCTCACTTGTGAATGATCGAGACCTGTGCCGCGATTTATCATTTTTTTCAGTGGTGGACGCGTGTATTTTGTCGCAAAAGGCTGAATAGCAATTTCGATAAATTAACATTGTCCCCTCGTTAGCACCCACGCTAGTAGTGATAGCACTCACTGTAGAAGGGGAAATCGACCAGAAAAACCCACAATACGTTTCAATGCAGTCGGCCAGTTCCGCTTGACAATTCCATTTACGCACGGCCACTACGATGTGATGTGTCTTTAAATCATCAAACTTTAGTTGTAGTTATTTATTTATTAAGGTTTAATGACACTTTAACAGCCAATGTCATATTGTGTCGATGACAGTTTTACGGGTGGAGGAAGCCGGAGTATCCGGAGAGAACCACCGAGCAACGACGAGCAGCTGCCAACTCCCCAACATTGTAACTCCGCACTGCAGCACAGGCCGGATTAGATTGGTTGAAGACATGCGCACCATCGACGTGCAGTGCGCCTTAGTACACGTCGTCATCGTGCCCCCCATGTGGAGAATCGATGTTAAGTGCGCCTTGCCCAAGGACCCAACCCGGGAGTCTGAATCTATCGCTCAGACGGCCACCCACCGAAGGACTAACCGGGCTCGACGTTGCTTAACTTCAGTGATCTGACGAGAACCGGTTACCGCAACGCCACCGCGCTCCCGAGCTAGTCGGAATGATTGAGAATAACGTGAGATTTTATTGTAGACACCTATCTAAATACAATCACGACGTGACCCGGCATTCTCGAGACGACTTTCTAGGCTCCTGCGCAAATTCGAAATTCATTTCGAAAGTCAATATTCGATTGGAATTGAAAATTCGAATATTTTGGAATATACTTCGGCTATAACCGCGAATGTCTACAGATGTACAACAGTTGTAGATACATTGCTACAAACACTTACCGCAACAACTGTTCATTTCAACTTATTGTGCATTATAACCAGGGACCATTTTGTACAAGAAAACGTGTTAAAAATGAGGTATCAGCTCTACCAGCCAGGTTCATTTAAAAAAAAGTGTGGTACGTGGTGAGGCGAAACATGCACTCTACATAACTGAGTGTCCTTTAACCCTTTGATCGCGAGCGGTCGCTTATCCGACCAGGAACATGAACGTCATAACGTCATTATATAGGATGGCTGTTCAGTAAATGTCTGGGGTAGACTAATCAATATTTTCAACGCGCAGCCTTGGGGCTGCACGTTGAAAATATTAATTGGTCTACCCCAAATAATGAATATGGACTCTTCTACTTGCTGCCATTGTACTAGCATGGAAGATACTACTAAAGTTCAAAGGGTTAATAATCGGGATTATTATTTAAAAAAAAAAACACTTTTCTTTTGATGTCGTATCCATTAACTGCGATTCGATCCTAAGTTCGATTCGAAGTTCGATTCGAAATTCGATCCGAAATTCGATTCGTTTTCACAAATTCAATTCGATATTCGTTTCGATCACAATCAGCAATTCGCAGATCCCTACGACTTTCTTTGCACTCATTTTGTCAGTGATTTAATTACCATGCGTGCTTTTGCACATTGTAATACTAAAACAAACAATCCCAAGCTGGCAAGGCAATAACAAACTAATATACAAAATTGACATATTTGTTTAAGGCCCATCGAAGACACACTGGGCGATTTTTTTTTCAAATGCCTTTTTGATTGAAACTGAAGCACTATTGTCTTTCCTCGCTCTGTGTAATATGACAGAATCCATTCCATGTCAATCCGAACAACTATGGAAATTTTACACTTGACAAGTTTATTTATTCCTTGATATAGAACAAGAAGATTATTTAGCATGGTTTTAATTTGTATTATTTTACAAAATATATCCTACATGTTGATATAATTATATACATGGAAACCGAGTACGTCCATTCATGTCAATTTATCATTTCGGTACCCATTGTTTTCCCACCAGACAAAGAGAGACGCACCCGATTTGTTGTCAGATTTTCAATAATTTACAACCGGACATTCTTAGTTTTATTAGCGAATTCTTACAAAGTATCACAGCAAATTTGGAAAACACACACTGGAAACAAAATGGGAAGATTCAAAACTTGTATTAAGTAAAAGAGATACTTCTAGCAATTGGAATTGGATGTGAGACAAAATTTCGTCCCTTGGCTGCAACAATACTTCATCTGCAATGCTAAGGCATTGCAGGTGGCGCCTTGTTGCACTAAATGGACGATTTATTTGATGACACAAAGTACAACTGCCGATGAAATTACCACGGCAGAGCTCCTGTGTGGACTGTTGAAGTTATAGAAAGTTATCTTGCTTTCCTACAACCATTTTGCAAAACATATTCTTATGATCTTCTTCCAGTTGGTAAGCTTTACTGGAAAACAAACATCTTGTGTAATTTCAGATGGTCTTAACCCGGTTCATGAAACCAACAGTTCATGAAACCTTCAGGCGATGATCATTGTGTAACCGAATAACGCGCGTGTAGGTCAGAAAAGGGAATGGTAGTTTTGAATTTGCAGAAAACAGACTGACTTCAGAACATGGCCTAATCCTTTACCATGTCCGGAAGACCAAAGTCTGGAATGAAAGAAACATATTCGGCTAAATCCAATCAGCACTGCACCCAAATGACATATTTGTGTTCCTTCTACTGCCAAAACATAGCCCGAAGATTTGTGGTTATCATGAGCCCTTGTGTTATTCCCACCAGCTTAACTGGGAATAAACTTTCAAATTGGAAACAGTCCTGGAACATGTTTTTCTATTCGTTTCCTTTCTGTCCTCTTCTCCCTCCATTGTGTTTTTCCTTTCTGTAGCGGACTGGCAACCGTACACCGATCCGCGAAATTTACTGGCCGACCGGCCAACTTCCACCTGCTCTCTGGCCAACTCACAACCATGAGTCGGCCAACCCTAAAAACAATTGGACCGACCTTCTTCAACCTTGGACTGGCCCACCCTCAAACTGGGCCTATCCGACTGATTTTGAATTGCAATGGGCCCAGTCTTAGGCTCCCATTCCATAGATCACCGTCCCAAAAGATGGAACAGAAGGTCCTGTCAATGACATTATGATAGTTTGCTTCCCCTGCATGGCCCAGTAGTTGCAATCGATTCGTCAGGTTGTCCCTAGCATCACAGTTATCACATTAGCAAACGAAACATTAGTCTCGAGGCTATCCCCACCCCCCCCCCCACCCTCAAAAAAAAAAAAAAAATTGGATGGGGCCCGACCCATCGGGAAATCTTCCGATTTCCGATCAACCAGTCCGCCATTGTTTCTATTTGTCAAAAGCAAAACATGGCATTCAAATTGAAAATGCACTTCCTCACATGTAAAACTTAACACATGCCAACGCTTTCTAACTACAATATGTCGAGTGAGTTCCCAATAAACATCCGCTGAGTGTGACAGTCTAATCAGATAATAACAGTAGTAGGGTATGTGGAGATCGACCCTTTTTGGGTAGAGAGAAAGCTGAAGGGGGACGTGGTGTTATAGTGATCCAGTTGCTTCACGTTTGATTGTCATGGTAGCCTGAGTGAGCGGTCATGTCGTGACGTCACCCCATAGTGATCTATGGTGTCAGTGCAATGCGCAGTGTGTGTTCTTAGGTTAACATGTGTTTCGGTCGTCCATTTTGTTTACTGGAGGCCATCATATTGGTTTCTATGGCTCCAAGTGGTTGCTATGGTTTCCATTTCGTCGCTTGAGTACTAGAATGTCCTATGTCCCATAGGGAACATAGGACATTCTAGCACTGAGGCGACAATTTGCCTAGAACATGACGGAGGTGTATTCTGATGCTAAAATCGATTGAATAGGAGTGGATCTAATGACCCTAAAAGACTCGAGAGTACTCCCCAAATTACCAAAAACGCGTTTATTTAGTTCGGATTCCCCAGTGTTATACAAATCACTCATAATCTGGAAAAACAGCGATCTGCCGCCAATAGACCTTTAGGATTAAACATGGGGTGTTCCGACTTATCGTTGAGAGCGCTTTTTCCAAAATTTTCAGGCTTATTGTTAGGATGGAAACCCCACTCT
The DNA here is from genome assembly GCA_031216915.1 of Pictodentalium vernedei. Lineage (NCBI taxonomy): Eukaryota > Metazoa > Mollusca > Scaphopoda > Dentaliida > Dentaliidae > Pictodentalium > Pictodentalium vernedei. The sequence goes on from CM062297.1 coordinate 130,638,278, forward strand.
GAGAGTCTTATAATAATACTTCAAACCAGGTATATTCTGTTCTAATCAATACAATGCATTAACCCTAAAACCTAATACGAATAAACATATAATTCTTCAGTAACTGAAGGCTTTCATTTTCCCCACACCATAACTTATGACCTCTTTATGGGAAGAGCTCAACAAAAAAAAAATGAATGCCAATTCCTATAAATAACACTGGCATGTTATGGTCGTTACGCATGGTAAAGGGTTAACTTTTTCGCAGGAAGAATAAGTGTTAATATCTTTGTGGGTAAACAAAAGTAATCCAGTACATAAAAGTATCTGTTTACTATATTTAACACCGGTTTATAATTTTTTTATTACACCTCCCACAAAGCTTAAGTATTAGAAATATATTTTTATACATTCAGATTTAAATTTTCAAGGAAATCTTGAATTTGGTAAACTCCATATCGCCAGAGCGGTGATAGAGATATTTAAAAATAAAAACGTTTGAACTGCAATCGAAAATGGTGTTCTAAGGTGTTTTCCCTTCACTAAATTCTTATTTTAAAGCAATTCCAACCGCTGTGTGAAGCCTGTGAGAAAAAACACTAGAATACAATATTTTGTTTCCTCGATTCAGTTTATTTATATATTTCTTGGTGCTTAAAACCACATGAGCATCTAACGTTATATCATGGCGATAGGCTCCTGCGAAAATTCGAAATTCGATTCGAAAGTCAATATTCGATTCGATTAGATTCGAAATCGAAAATTCGAATATTTTCGAATATACTTCGGCTATAACTGTGTTTGTCTACAGATGTACAACAGTTGTAGATACAGTGCTACAAACACTATTACCGCTACAACTGTTCATTTCAACTTATTGTGAGACCATTTTTTCCAAGAAAACATGTGACAAAAATGTGGTATCGGCTCTACCAGCCAGGTTCATTTAAAAAAGTGTGGTAAGTGGCGAGGCGAAAAATGCACTCTACATAACAGTGTGTCCTTTAACCCTTTCAACACGAGCGGCCGCTTATCCGGCCAGTAAGATGGACGTCATAACGTCATTATATAGGATGGCTGTTCAGTAAATGTGTGGGGTAGACTAATCAATATTTTCAACGTGCAGCCTCCGGGCTGCACGTTGAAAATATTAATTGGTCTACCTCAAATAATGAATATGGACTCTTCTAATTGCTGCCATTGTAATAGCATGGAAGATACCACTAAAGTTCAAAGGGTTAATAATCGAGATTATTATTTTAGAAAAAAAACACTTTTCTTTTGATGTCGTATCCATTAACTGTGATTCGATTCGAAGTTCGATTCGAAATTCGATCCGAAATTCGATTCGTTTTCACAAATTCGATTCGATATTCGATTCGATCAAAATCGGCAATTCTCATTTCCCTAAATGGCGATCATTCGATTCAATAAAAGCGATTCAATAAAAGCAGCTGAAAAATAGTCAGACAACTAGCAGCTGGTTTGTATTATTTTAAATTTGGTGGCGGCTCTATCGAAAATATTGGAATCCTCCCCAAGGGGGCATAAGTAAAAAAGCAATCTAGTGTTTTGCTTGGATGCCGACGTTTATATCATATGTATGCGCGAAAAATTGTGTGTTTCTACCCATGGTAAAGCCTCTCGTTGAAATACACGTCTCTCGTACTCACTCATAATCGTGATCTTCCACGCAAAAAACACTGGATACCCCTCTGTAGCTTCTCAACCTCACTTATTCGACGCTTTTCCCATCCTAATGACAAAGCATCTTCGACGCGGGCTATTTTCGAGAAGGATGGTTGATATACTGTGAACTGACCCTTTACCTTACACAACTAGGTTGGCAAGTATTTAGTTACATCATGGCATCTTAAACATAGAATATTTCAAGCTAATTTGTTTTACAAGTATTGGCGAACAAGTTATGCAACTTACATTAGCGCCTCTCCTTTGAGCAATATCGCAGGTATATGGGATGACCTTCGTGGCCTCGCTCTTCCCGAATACTACGAATGGATCTTTGGCCTGCACGGAGTATGTCTCTCTCCGCACAGAGGACAGCCATTTTTCATTCCCACCCGACAGGACGGTCAGCAGCAATTGGTGCTGACAATTGCTGCTGACAGAGAGTGTTCGGACACCTCTAGAACTTTCATCGACCGAGGATCGATTCCGGGACCTCAGGCATCAGAGACCAGCTCACTCTTTCATTCGGCCACCACTCGAGCTCGTTCCAATGTGGGGTCATAATTATGTTTTGAAAGCAAAATTTTGAAAACTATTATCTAATAGTGACATCTTTTTGACGGTGAATAGTGATGGATGAATGTAGCCGTGGTTAGGTGGGGGGGGGGGGGGGGGGGGGGTAACATTTACCCAACGCAAACAATACTAATATTTGTTATTTTAATTATTTTTTTTTTTTAAAAATAAATCAACAAAATCACATCATGTGAACCCTCATTGAAACGAGCTCGTTGCACTCGTTTCAGTGAAGGCGTCACATGATATGGCTTTGTTGAAATTTTCTGATTTGTTTCTCTATCTGGTGAATTTGTAAATTAAGAATGCGCCCGATTCGTTTGGCAAGTGGTTAAATCAATTTGAACGAGGTCATTACAATTCGAACTGAAGTGTACGCAGTTCTAAAATTGAGCCAACTGTTAGCGAAATGTTTTTTCAGCTCCATCTCCGTGTGGAAGAAGTGGATCCGTGTGATGTATTATCATTTCCACCACGTTATCGAGAAGAACAATCTGGGTACATCATAATAGGACGCAAGATCAAAGGAATCGGAAGAAATTTTAGTAATATTGTTTTTGTATTTTTTTCTCTTGCATTACGTTTTTGTATATCAATATTATATATCAAAGGTACTTGTCTGTTCTTTTCCCCTTTGAATTTTCAACCAATATTGCCACACAGACTGGCTTTACTTTCTGATAAACATCTGGTCGTAGAAGTTATAACATTTATATCATTAAATCATGTCGCTCATAAAAATGCTATTTCTACTCCCACATCTGACAAAACAAAGCAAGCGAAATATAACGACTCTCTTTTCGAGACAAAATGTCTCTTTTTTACTTATAAAACTGACTTGCCGTGTAACAAATGCCATTTTAAAATTCTGCTTTCTTTGCTGCATGGTTACCAACAGTCACGGTAAATTACCAAGTTGTTCAAAAGGGTTACGTAACTGATACCAGTGACGTAGTTAGACACTCCTACTTGTGTCATCACGAAAATCGACTTTCGATAAAGTTATCTCCCTTGAAATTATCAGATTGCGAGGAAGCTGTTGAGAAAACACTAATAACATCAGTGGGAAATAATGCCAAGGTTACTTTTGTTACTTTTAATGAACGAAAACAACAGACAGCTCCGAGAGCTGTCTGTTGTTTTCGTTTATTAAATGTTTAAACATGAAACTTGTCTTTTTATGACAAACTAATTAGAAACAACTACTTCACAGATAATTCGTCATTTAGAATATCTGTTAGTACCACACCCATTTGCAGTTATTAAGCGTCCATTTTGGCTCTTTATTTAGCGAGTGTGTTTTTACGGTAATTTGCAAGTGGAAAAGGAAATTAGCAAATCATATCTCATAGACTTATATATATATTAATGGAAAAGACCGTGTCCGTATTATATGTCTCGATGCGCACACTGTTGATACAATTGTAGCGGTCGAGGTATAGAGGCCATTTACCAACCAGCTTGGTTGGTCTGGATCTCTTAGTCGCGTGGTAAATCGGTCGCTTTGTGTGCAGGAGATCAACGGTTCGAACCACGGCTCCAGCACTTATCTTTCCTCCTGTTACATTTGGGGGATCGCCTGATCCTCAGCAGTTGTTGGCATTGTGGACGCTATAGTGAAGTATGATGGATGTTTTGACCTCTCTAAGGTGGAATCTGGGGTGAGATTCACGGTGGGTGAATCTCAAAAGGAAGGGGAGAGTAGTGTAGCGGTCGAGGCATAAAGGCCATTTACCAACTGGCCTGGTTGATCCGGATCTCTTAGTCTTGGGGTAACTCGATCGCTTTGTGTGCTAGACGTCAACGGTCGAACCCCGGCTCCCGCACTTATCTCTCCTCCTATTACATACTCAACAGAAAAAAACTTACAGAACATCAAAAGATGGTGAAAGCGCCGTTTTCTTATTTTTAAATGGGTTTCAACAGAGAATAAGAGTTGAACGCTTAACCCTTCGCCCAACGAATCGCCCGCACCCGCCCGCGTAATATGCAAATTGAGCAGTTGAAAAAAAATAATTTTTCAAAATATTTCAACAAAACCATGTCATGTGACCCCCTCATTGGAACGAGCTCATTGATATCATTTCCCAATTTTATTTTTATATGAAATTCCAAAACCCTCAGTGATAAAATTACTGACAACTTTAGAAAATTAAAGGGAGCTAACTTCCCTATAAATCTCTTTCAATGATGAAAATGGTCAGCCATGAGGGCTGTGGGGGTGGCGCAACGGCTCCCACCAAATATTTTATCAGAAAATGTCCGGCTCGTCTGAAATAGTTTAGGGCTTTCTGTTTGTAATGTTTTGCAAAATAGAATGATCTTTCTTTTCAGGAATCCCATGTGTCACAATAGCCATGAAATTTGTCAATATTATAAACTAATTGTTTGGACTGTAGAGGAATAATCAAGCTTATTAAAAATATCCCGTCAGTGACAGCAAGTCTTCAAGTCTTTTGGACTATCAAAAATTAATTTATAGATGCACCTTTGTAAATTATATATGTGTGCATATATGTACATGTGTATTGGCTGAATTATTCAAGAGCTCAGCAATCGGAATGTAGTCACCATCTTCTTTGTGGATGATCACTACATTCCTATTTCTAAACAATCATATAAAGGTTTGATCATTGCGAAGATTCTCTTTCATGGCAAGTTTTAAAAATCTCCCAGGCATGGACGTGGGGACGGGGTGGGGGTGGGGAGTGGGGATGGGGTGGGGTTATGGGTGGGAGATGTCAACCCCTATCCTGGCAAAAAATGCTTCTAGTTCGAAATTCGGAGGGTAAGTAATGAGTAGTTGGAAATTCCATCTATCTAGATTTTAGAGCTTCTTTGGTGATGCTGATGTCCCCTTTACTTCCCAAAATCCCAACTCGGTTTCAAATCGGCAAAAATTCCAACTGTTACTATTTACAACTACAGTGTACGTAAAATCGAGCTTCTTAAGTATGCATGGTGTCAATCTGTACGAGATTTCTATGGTACGTTACTTATCGTAATAAAAATCTTCGAAATGCACTTCAAGAAAATCACATCATGTAAAATCGTTATCCTGAGTTAAATCCATCATTCACAGTTACAAAATGATGAAACATCGAAAATTGACCATTCTTGCATAAGATAGATCTGATTTAATGTTAGGAGAGTGTGAATTGCTAGAAGTTCTCAGCTTGAGCATTTGTTTAGCACATATTCAGTTCCCAGAATAATACCAAATAATAATAACCTGATAATTCTATCATAAATGTGTTGCCATTTCAGTTACTAGAATCAATTTTGTCACCCCTTTCATGGCTCCATTTTCAAAAAGCTTCTCGGTAGCGATTTCCAACGAGAGGGAGGGACCGGGAGGAGCTACCCCCACCCGGTCCCTCCCCTAGTTGGAAATTCACTACCCTACACACACACCCAGTCGGAAACCTCTAGCCACGCCCTTACTCCAACGTAATTATCTTGAGTTTCAGGGGTCAATATATGTTTATCTAAAATAAGTAGTGTTGGAACGTGATATCATTCTTGAAAAAAAATAAAACTTGAATGAGGATTTTTATTGATTGCACAAGACCACGTCATACAACATGATAGCGGAGGAGGGAAGCTCCGAATGAGCAATGATTTTTGTACGTCGTTTGAAAAACGAATTTGCCGATAGTGTTCCATAACAGTTTGGTTTAATTAAACGTTATTTTTAAAAGACGAAGTTCCACACAACATACCAAAGAGACGGGAAGTACAACAGAAAACACTTAGCCGGATGAGAATACCCGCGACACGATTTAAGGACAGTTACTGTCGTTTTCTGCAAATATAGAGTTTCTCATTGTTATGCGAGTTGTGCAATAACCACTCGCACCCATACAGATCTTCGAGCGGTTGGGAGAAGCACTTGGTTGCGAACACATTCCCATGATCAGTACCACACAATCATTTGATAACTCACCCAGCTGCAACTATTTGAGACCAAACTCCCACCCAGAAGGCGAAGCGTAGCGGAGGTCAACGACTGGGGATAGGAGTGTAAACCTGGATTGTCCCGACCATGATGGTTCAAGTCTCGACTGATAAAATATTCAAACTACATCATCAAGGCATGCCTTCGTGGAAGGCATGCCTCGATGATGCAGTTGGAATATCAGTCTGTCGCGATTATAGTTAAAAAATTAAGACTTCTTGAGTCCTCTTGGGAAATTTATTTGTGGATGAATAAAATATATATAGAATAAATAGGTACCAGGGCCGGTAATCAGATTTAAACCACGAGTAGGATAAGTGTTTTAACCACTCGGCTTGCCGAGTGGTTAAAACCCTTATTCTACGAGTAGTTTAAATCTGATTACCGACTTTAGTACCTATTTGTTTTATTTATACCATGCTCTTAATAAATAATCGAATTTGTCACTTAAAATGGAGAAAAAACGACACTTTCTGTCGCAAACACACGTGTTTGTTTTGTTTACATCTGCGCCGGTGGGCATTGCCATAAGCTGCACGTGAATGCTTGACTGGCAGCTAGACACATCGTCAAAGTTGATTGAATTTACCTTGCTTTTTCAGTCAAATTATTATTAACAATTCTTAAATTTTCTTTTAAATATTTAATTGTAGGTATTTTAAACTTAATACGTCATTCCACGTAGTGGATAGTACCACAAAACGTCGTATGCTCGAATGGAGCATCGCGAAGTGTTAATGTATATATGTTGGCAAATTACGTCATGTCACGTCATGGATGAACTTCCTACTGTGGGTGTAAATTTGTTTAACCCCAGTAGACCCTTTACACCGGTAGTGGAGTTAAAAGCTAAAATTTAACATAGAGGCTTTTCACAGGTAGTAACACATGCGTACATGGTATAAACATATTTAAAGTAGTCGGGTCGCAATATCGCATTTAATTAACACGGACTGTATCATTACTCCAAATTTCTCGAACTGGGTAAATAACAGCGCCAATTAGGTGCCACATACCTCCATTTGTATGATCGCCTATGTGCTTGATGTAAATCCAGGTACCAAATCTAATGTCATCAGGAAGTAGATGATTATTAGCAACGGTGAATCAATATCTAAGTCTCCAAACCAGATGAAAATGCCTCAATTGGAAAAATGTCATGGGTGGTGAGGGTGTTTTATACCATGATTACCTATTCTACTATACATGAAAAGCCTATGACATAACTTTTAGCTTTACACACCAACCGTGATGAACACGCCAGTAATGGAATTTCTATAGTCAAACCTTACACCCACAACAGAACTACATCCCCGTTGACCTTTGGTGACGTCGACCTGAATGCAAACTTGTCTAAAATCATCGCACGTCGTCTCGCGAAGAGTGACATGGAAGTGACAATTATTTATTACGTTTTTAAATGGGTTTACCTCATAAGATGCCAAAAATTAACATGCATTGTCGCATATTAATAAAGCATGCATAACTCGAAATAGTATGTTATTATGTTATTAAAACGAAAAAAGCTCAGTTTCTTTTTTTCATTTCGTTTCGGCGATAAAATTGATAGCGGAAGTACCGCCCACCGATGCTCGTGTAAACAAAAACAGATTCGCCAGTATGTACGTCTGCTGTTCAGTAAAATCGAGAAAAAAATAATAGCGACTCTTAATAATCTGACGATCATGGTATAAATAAAATATACCCAAAGTAGCTTGGTGTACCAAATGTTCACCACTCGTGGTGAAGTGGTGTTAACCGCGCACCGAAGGTTAACATTTGGTACACCAAGCTAATATGGGTATATTCTATATATCCCCTAAACCTCCGACCCTGCTCAGAAGTATGGTTATGAATAAGCACCCCACTTGCAATACTAAACATTTGTAACCAAAATCCGTATAAAATATATATGTTATTTACAGACTGTAGTGTCTGCGCTGACCATTTAGTTTTCACTCGAATGTCAACCTAAGGCGGCTCCATAATTAGCCCCCGGCGAATCATTTCCACACCTCCAACGTTAGCCACTTTTTTCAACACCGCTTTCAATACTATTATCCTCCCTCTCACATCCTCCTCGCAGGATACTTTGTTTGTAGTTTCTAATCAACTCATCATGCTGCTTCGTGCATTCGTAAACATTTGAGCTAAACTGGGCACGACGAGCCCACACTGATACCCGAAATGACAAAATATATTATTTTCTGTGACCTTTTGTCATTCAGACTAATATTGTATAACAATTCGCGGCTAAGTCAGTCTAATTGCGGCACGAGTGTATTCATTTAAATTTTCTTGATAAAATTTAAACAAATTTAAACACTTCGCAACTCTTGTGTGAGCGCACACATTCTTTGATGTGCCATTCCGAAAAATAGCAGAATGTTGCTTATTCGGAGCTCCCCCGTTAGCCGACTGTATGCCATGTAGACGGATATGTCCTCAGGTTGGGTAACCTAAATGGTTAAACAAAAAAAACCCACAAAATAATTGATTTTTTCTTACAATAAGTAGGTTTTGAGTCCGTAATTATCTCACAATGCCCTCAGAACAAAATCTTCTCAAAGAAATACAATTACCATAAAATGCTAACTAATGAGGTTGGATTTACGGTTTCAGTGTTTTTGTGATTTGTTACTGTTATTCCTGTTATCAAAACAGAAACGCAAATATGTGTTTTCGTTATTTAAAAAAAAAATAATAATTGCATGCATCAAAGACTAGGGTGATGTTATATATATATATCTTACATCTACAAGTATCTGGGAATTTAATTGGTTCAAAGACGTCACATGCAGACTGCATATAAAACCATATACTGCCTGCCAAAAGGTCCACACTTCGATCTCTGCAAGGGGTAAATACGTTGTGTCCTTGGGCTAGGCATTTAATCTCGATTGCCCACGTGGGAGTTCAGTGACGCCGTGTACTAAGGCATATTGCACGTCGATGTGCACTTGACATTAATCAATGCTAACCCTGCTTTGCGGAGTTAGTACGTTCTGGAGTCTGACAGTTGCTCGGTGGATCTATCCGGCTTCCTCTACCAGTGAAACTGTCCGACACCAGGTGACCCTTTCTTCGAAAGCGTCGTTAACCCCCAACAAAAACTGAGCTTGGAGTTTTGTGGTTTAAGTATTTTTTTGGTGTTTTGCGACTGTTCGACTCTTGCTATATCATACCATCTTTTCAATCAAGTAATATATACAGTACGTAGAGAGTGGATTATAACTAAATCATCCGCGGAGTGGAGTTGTCACCCAAACTATAACTTTCAAATTTTATACATATGGACAAAAAACAAAAGCAATGTTTCAGCCAATGGACCTCTGAGTTTAACCCGGAGCTCCATTGGTTGAAACTTTGCCTGTGCTTGTTATGCTTTGCAACAAATTTGCAATAATTGCTCGGGTGGAATCTCCACTCTGCGGGTGATTTTGTGATAATAAACTCTCCACGTACTATATGTGATACATGCTATCAGAGCATCATTCAACTATTTATTCTTGAGATTATTCTTAGAAATAAAGGTTTAAAAAAATTGGTATTTGAAAAAGGCAGCAAATAAGTTTACTTGGCGCATTTTATCCTTAGAACAATTTGTGTACTGATATACGATTGAGGGCATTTTATTCTAAGGGCAGGATGTCCTGAGGACTTTTTGTCTACCCTTGCAAATTCACTGAGGGAATTTCGTCCAAACGGCATTTTATCCAAGAGAATTATGTCCGAGGAAATTTTGTTCAAATGGAATTTTGTCCAAACGGCCTTTCGGATTCAAAGAGTTCACATATTTATTACAATAAGACATCATCGCTATCATTCAACTGTTAAGCCGACTTTGCTATATTTGATGGTTGATTTCTGTAGTTACCCCCCCCCCCCCCCAAAAAAACAAAAAAAAAAGTGTTGACTATCGTGATTTGAACACACTTTTCGTTAAGTATTTTGGGAAGTATTAATTATTCTAATAATTATAATAATAATGAAGTTTATAGCTTCGGTTCCACGATGTGCTCGCGGGTTTTACAATATCGAGAACACGCATGGCGTATAAATAAATAGACTCTGATGCTGAATATATACAAAAAGAAAAAGTAACAACCATCAACTATTGATTAACTTGGGTTAAGCTCAGTTTTTTTACTTGCTTGAAGAGATATGAAGTGCATGTTAGGCAACTGAAAAGGCTTCATATTCTGTGGATGTGTTTCATTTTACCTTCGAAATGAAACTGTTTGGTATGTATGAATTTGCCTTGTTACTATTTATGGGTGTAGGCACCCTCCCATAAATTGTAACAAGGCAAAGACACGTGAACACATTGTGAGAATTCTCTCATTTAATTTTGATCGCTGTTGTTATTAGTTCTCTACGGTGGCTGATTTAGGCCACCCTCAATACTTTTTTATCTCGAGATCTCGAGATAATATCTCGAGATCTCGAGAAACTATGTCGAGATCTCGAGAAAATATCTCAAGATCTCGAGAAACTATCTCAAGATCTCGAGATAATATCTCAAGATCTCGAGATAATATCTCAAGATCTCGAGAAACTATCTCAAGATCTCGAGATAATATCTCAAGATCTCGAGATAATATTTCGAGATCTCGAGATAATATCTCAAGATCTCGAGAAACTATCTCAAGATCTCGAGATAATATCTCAAGATCTCGAGATAATATCATGATCTCAAGATAATATCTCGAGATAAGCATATATAATCGGTGTCATCCTTTGATCATTAGCATGAATTCACTGCTGCCACACAAACTGTTTATTTACTTGTCGCATCTTTTCCGACTGCAACATATTCATGCCTCCCATGGCAATTACAGGAATCAACTCCTGTCCCTCAGAAAAGTGAATAACTTATCAACCAACCACTTCGTTGCGTATTAGTTATGAGAGCCCACCAAATCCAACTCTAATATAAACCGAGTCCCGTCATCCGAGCTTGCACTTGCTGGTGTCATGTTCCCACTCCAATCCCAAAGTGTCAGCCCAGCACCCGGTACCTCTCAGTACCTACTGCAGTGCCTTTTACCCTATAAAACACAACGTTTTCTCACTACTTTACATGATGAAAAGTTTGTGTCTGCCTAACACTCCAAATCCAGTACCTCCTAGTGCACAGTAGTGTTTTTACCATAAAACTCACCGTTTTCTCACATCTTTTCCTTCCAGCCTCATGCTGATTATAGTGATGTTTACCCTAAAACACAAAATTTACTCAGTACTTTACAAGACACATACCCATAAATACCAAATATTTCCTTCCAGCTCCACAGTCAATGAAGTGATTTTTACCACAACTCACAAAGTGTACTCACTACTTTGCAAGACACAAATACCAAATAGCCCCCCCCCCCCCCCCACCGTCTAGCTCCACGCTGAAAGGTTTCATTCACACAGTGAAATCAATCACCCACTCCCTTGGTGGATTGTTCACCTACTTTCCACTTTGGTGACTGAGACACGTCGTCTCTTGACACGCTGTTATTCCACGGACCCGTCATACAGCATAACTTTAACCCCATCCGCGCGTCCATTTTAATCGAGCAAATCGATGGTGCTACTCGGTATATAATAACCTTACACTAGCGATGGCTGTAGACATACCGCCGGATTCCCTTTCCTCTCGTTGGTTTGAACAGTCTGGATTAAGCGTAACTAGTTACCCCCTGTGGATACTTCTTCCGGACAAGAGATTAAGGCCCTCACGTATTACCAACGTCAGTTTTAGAAAAGGGCTTGCCAGTACAAGGCTGCAGATGCTAGACAAAATCGTGAATTCATAGTCAATACCCAGCAATCTCCTGATCCCCAGAACCAAATTGAAACCCATAACCCCGAGCCCAAGAAACGAATGGAATCGCCCCTCCCCCTCCCCCACTCTCCCCGGTGAATCCCAAACGTGGCAGGATGGGCATGTCTAACATTGTTTCCACACAAAACCCAATTACATGTAGTAATGAAAAGATTGACCTGCCCCCCCCCCCTCCCCTCCCCGACAAGTCTCAATGGTCCATACACCTTTCACACTTATCCGAAAGTGACGACTCCAACAGTGAAGTATCCAGTGCCACGCATATAAAGACGGAACCCGACTCCTAGTATCTCCGAACAAAATGAAGCCCCCTCAACGTCATTTACTGCCACCCTTAACCAGCTACAACATGGCATCCCAATTAACAATACGTTCCTCCGTGATCCCATACTCTCACCCGGTCACGGGAGAACCCCCCGCACCTGTGACCACTCCCCCCCCCCACCTTCAACGTCAACTCATGAACCGAATGTAATACAGAACATCCCGTATCATAAGATTAATTGGACCTGGGGGAGCCGTGGCTGAGTAGGTGCAAGCTACAAGCTGAGAGGTCCTTGGTTCGGCAACCACGTTGTGTCCTTGGGCAAAACACTTCACCCTCACAGCCTACGTGGGGGCACGGTGGCGTTGTGTACTGAGGCGGACTGCACGTCGATGGTGCACCTCTCTTCAACCAATGCTACCCTGCTTGTGTGGAGTTAGTATGCTGGGGAGCTGACAGTTCCTCGCCCTTGCTCGGTGGTTCTCTCCGGGTACTGAGGCTTCCTCCATCCGTAAAACTGTCATGGTCATGATTAGTCATTTTGCAGAAATATGTGACATTAAACAACAGCAAATAAATACACAAATAAATTGATTGGTCCCCTATGTTCTTAACCATACGATCCTCCGTGATCACATACTCTCACCCGCTCACAGGAGACCCCCTCACCGCCCCCAGTACTTGTGATCCCCACTCCCAACGTCAACTCATGAACCGACAGTAATACAGGACATCCCGTCCCATAAGATTGATAAGTCCCCAAATGTTTCCACTTTCTATTTTGCTACACCCGGCCCCATAAAGCTGGAATAGCAAAATAGAAAGTGGGGTGCTACTTGTTGTTTCAGATGTCGCGGGAACATATTTTCAACACAACATTGAGGGGGTTCACTGTTTGGCGGGAGAGACACTTTCGCTCATTTGGGAGGAGCGCAAATTGGATCAAACATTTTTTGGGAGCTATAGCAGCGATAGGTCAAATAGTTCACAGGTTTGAGTTTCGACTATCATTGCAGAGTGGTTCGCAGTGGTGTCGTTTTGAGGGATATTGTTGGGAGTCCCACTGAAGGAGTATGAAAAGTGTATTCTTAGTTGGGTATTGTTGGAGGACAAATCAATGGTGTGACGCGCTATCGGGGTTTGGTTGGGCAAGATGTTGCTCTCATAAATTGGGTGTGTGTCTGTGTCATCTTGTGGGTTAAGAGGGAGTGGTCTGTTGTGCGTGGTCCTGTTGGAACTATGCTCTCATGTATGGCGAAATTAAGGTTTCTCAGCTTGGAATGGGTTTCAGCCGGTGAGAACACAGGAGACCAATCAATCTTATGGGACGGGATGTCCTGTATTACTGTCCGTTCATGAGTTGACGCTGGTGGTAGGGGTCACAAGTACTGGGGGTGGGCGGGGGGGGGGGGGTCTCATGTGAGCGAGTGAGAGTATGTGATCAAAGAGGACCGTTTGGTTAATTGAGGTACAGTGTTGCAGCTGGTTAAGGGTGACTTTAAACGACGTTGAAGGGGTTTCTTCTTGTTCGGAGATACTGAGAATCGGGTTCAAGTTGTCCTTCTATATATGCGCGGGACTGTATACATCACCATTGGAGTTGTCACTTTCGGGTATGTCGGAGTGTGAAAGGTGTATGGACTGTTGAGACTTGTCGTGCGACAGGTCAATCTTTTCATTACTACATGTAATTGGGTTTTGTGCGGAATCAATGTTAGTCATGCCCATCCTGACATGTTTGGGATTTACAGGAGGGGGATTCTATTCGCCTCTTGGGCTAAGGGTTATGGGTTTCAATTTGGGTGTGTAATTGTGAGAAATTGCTGGGTACTGACCATAAAATCACGGTTTTGTCTAGCATCTGCAGCCTTGTACTAGGCAAGCCCTTTTCTAACACTGACGTTGGTAATATGCGAGGTCCTTAATCACTCGTCCGGAAGCAGTATCCGCAGGAGGTAACTAGTTACACCTAATCCAGACTTTTCAAACCAACGAGAGGAAAGGGAATCCTCGGGTACGTTTACAGCTGTCGCTGGTGTAGGGTTATTATACATCGGGTAGCACCGTCGATTTGCTCGGTCAAAATGGACGCGGGAATGGGGTTAAACTTATGCTGTAAGTCTCCGTCAACAAAGTGGATAGTGGGTGAAAAATCTACCAAGGGAGTCGGGATGAAATCTTTCAGCGTGGGGATGAGGGAGCTATTTGGTATTTATGGGTCTGTGAGTAAACTTTGTGTGTTGTGGTAAAAATCACTCCATTCAATGTGGAGCTGGAAGGAAATATTTCACATTTAAGGTGTGTGTCTTCTAAAGTAGAGAGTAAACGTTGTGTTATAGGGTAAACATCACTACAATCAGCTGGGAGGAAAAGAAATGAGAAAATGTTGAGTTTTAGGGTAAAAAACACTCCAGTATGCACTAGTAGATACTGGATACTGGATCAACACTTTGGATTTGGAGTGTCAGACAGACACAAACTTTTCATCTTGTAAAGTAGTGAGAAAACCGTCTGTTTTGTGGTAAAAGGCACTACAGTAGGTACTGGGAGGTGCCGGGTGATGGGTTGACACTTTGGGATTGGAGTGGGAACAAGACACCAGCAGGTGCCAGTTCGGATGACGTGACTCAGTTTATATTAGTGCTGTACTGAGATTTGGTGGGCTCTCATAACTTCGCAACAAGGTGATTGGTTGATAAGTTTTCTGAGTGGCAGGTGTGGATTCGTGTAATTGTCATGGGGGGAGGGGGGGGGGGGCACGAGTATGTTGCAGTCGGAAAAGATGCGACAAGTGAATAAACAGTTTGAGTGAATTCATGTGAATTCATGCTAATCATCAAAGGGTGACGCCGATTATATATGCTTATCTCGAGATATTATCTCGAGATCTTGAGATAATTATCTCGAGATCTTGAGATATTATCTCGAGATCTTGAGATAGTTTTTCGAGATCTTGAGATAGTTTCTCGAGATCTTGACATATTATCTCGAGATCTTGAGATACTATCTCGAGATCTTGAGATATTATCTCGAGATCCTGAGATATTATCTCGAGATCTTGAGATAGTTTTTCGAGATCATGAGATATTATCTCGAGATCTTGAGATAGTTTCTCGAGATCTTGAGATAGTTTCTCGAGATCTTGAGATATTATCTCGAGATCTTGAGATACTATCTCGAGATCTTGAGATATTATCTCGAGATCCTGAGATATTATCTCGAGATCTTGAGATAGTTTCTCGAGATCTTGAGATATTATCTCGAGATCTTGAGATAGTTTCTCGAGATCTTGAGATATTATCTCGAGATCTCGAGATAAAAAAAGTATTGAGGGTGGCCTAAATCAGCCACCGTAGTTCTGTGCATCGATGCAGCAATCGGCAAGATATATCAGTTACACAGTTTGTTGGTGGCCTAATATGGCATATATGGTGTCAGTTACAGTTTGTTGGTGGCTTAATATGGTATATATGTCGCTTATTACAATGAGACATCATCGCTTCGCTCTCGTCCAATATGGAAGTAACTGACACCATATATACCATATTAGGCCACCAACAAACTTTGTAACTAATAATATACATTGCATTTGCTCAATTAATGACCTTGGAGAGAGCGAGATGGTTCAGTGGTAACGGCATTGGACTTTAACCCAAAAGGTCCACACTTCGATCTCTGCAAGGGGTAAATGCGTTGTGTCCTTGGGCCAGGCACTTAATCTCGATTGCCCACGTGGGTGTTCAGTGACGCTGTGTACTAAGGCATATTGCACGTCGATGTGCACTTGACTTCAACCAATTCTAACCCTGCTTTGCGGAGTTAGTACGTTCTGGACTGCTCGGTGGATCTATCCGGCTTCCTCTACATGTGAAACTGTCCGACACCAGGTGACCCTTTCTTTGAAAGCGTCGTTAACCCCCCAACAAAAACTGGTCGAGAGTTTAATAATAGAATTACCCGTCACAACAATGACCAATGGCCATTGTTGTGACTGGTAATTCTATTATGACGTTATACGTACGTGCATGTACTAGCCTACTGAACCGCTACATTACAAATTTAGTTTGACATGCATTTTCTACCATTTGTAATTTGGGTTTTTAACACATCGTAAACGTTTTCTTGAAAAAAAACAAAACAGTAAGTCGAATTGTTTATTTGTGCGGCAGACAAGCTGTCACAACTTCTTTACGCAATTCGGCATGTGTTATACAGCACATATGTCAACATTTACAATTTATTTTTAATTTTCTGTGCTTCTCGTTCTATCCTTCTGCGCTGACCCTCGTGCCGTATTGATGAACGCATTCACACACCATGGCATGCTGCGTATTTTGTCCCGCCAAACAACATCTTGTAACACCTACTGAAGCGATTGCATGCGTTTCGTATTGACGAACGCATTCACACTTCGTGGCGTTCTGTGTTTATTACACATTAATTTTAAGATTAAAACATCACACACTCAAAATTTCAAACTTTAAAACTCTTTGTCATTTATTGATCGCCTTCTTGATATAAAAACAAAAACAAAACTCAGGTGGGATTGGTAAACACGTGTGACAGATCGATACGTAAACAGAAAAATATAAATGAAAATTTTTTCAAATGGGTTACTAATTCGCATTTTTAAGAAATTAGCTTCCTTTATGTGAAAAAATATTTGATTCAACGACAGAAATTGAGTGTTATAAAAAAGGGCTTATATTTCGTCTAAATTTGTGAAAATCCATTTGTATTCTCGTGAAAATGGTTGCGAGAATCCATACCTACTATGAGTGTCCCAGGATCCCATGACGCCACCATGGTTCAACCACTGTTATATACTGATAACACATGTTAAACTTTTACCCAACACACTTTTTTAATTTTTAAAACTAAGTTTGATAATTTTTAAACAATAAATAATAAAAAAAAATGATAAAATAATTAAATGAACAGACCCCAACATACTCCACACAAGAAGGGTTAGCAGTGGATGAAGACAATATTTACCAATAAAATCTTACACATATGGCTGTCGTTGGAACCGGCTCAATGAGCCGGTTCCAATGACAGCCATATTTGTAAGGTTTTGTTGACAAAGTGTCAGGATATTTCAAGTCATGTTAGCCTTCTATTGGTTAATTTGTTGCCGGTGTGTTAGTTAAAGGGTTAAATTGACTCAATTTTTTTCACGTGAATCTGCATGGATTCTCGCCGGTTTTATTGCACGAATCTTTGTGCGAATCGATTCTCGGATTCTCGTCGAAATATAGGCCCTGATAAAATCACTCCCCATTTATAGAATAAGTTCAATTTCGGTTATTTTGGTGGACTTGAACAAAAATATTTTCCGATTGACACTCGATTTATCGGATGTCACCACAGTTTCCGAATTGATTTAGGTCAGAACGCGACGTTTCGTTTGGCGGATTATGAAAATGGGTGTAAGTTAGTCCTTTTAATGGATCCATGACGTCAGCTGGGGAAAAAAATAGTCCCTGAACGGAAATCCACATGGAACACGTGTTCCGTACGGATCTGTAAATATGGAACCGGAGGAAAAGTAATAGGCATGTAATAAATGAGGTTTTACAATTACTTTAGAAAAAATACACGGACTGTGCACGAGAAAGGGATTCATTATTGTTCCATTGACTTGCATCGACAACTCCTGAAGGTAGAAGCACTTTAAGAACAAACAGTACGTTCAATTAACGCTTTACATTACACGACTACTCGGGGATGGCGGTTGGAGCTGGTACATTGATTTGCGTGTCAGATCGAATGTCGACAGCTAGAGCGTGACGCACGTAATCAGCGTTCAGTTCTTGGGCCAGGCAATATTAATCTCGATTGCCCACGTCGTAGTACGGTGATGCTGTGTACTAAAGAGTACTGCACGTTGACAGTGCACTTCGTCCAGTACCATCCCTTCTTGTAAGTACATACTACATTGGAGAGTCTGACAGTTACTCGTCGTTGCTGTGTGTTTTGCTCCGGGTACGCCACCTTCAACTACCCTTATAACTGTACAGCACGATATGATCCTGGTTGTTATTCATTGGGTTTAACGATACTTTTGACAGCCCACGTTCAACTCGTGTCGGGCAGTTTTACGGGTGGAGGAAGCCGAAGAACCCGGAGAGAACCACCGAAAAGCGGCGAGCAGCTGTCAGACCCCCAACATACTCCACACAAGAAGAGTTAGCAGTGGATGAAGACAAGTGCGCCATCGACGTACTGTACTCCATAATAACCACGCGGGCAATCGGGGTGAAGTGCCTTGACCAAGAATACAACACAGTTTTCCCTGAAGGGGATCGAACCGTGGACATATCGGATTGAAGTTCATGCTGTAACCACTGATCCACCGTGCTCCCTTCCTGTTTGTTAGACGTGTCGTTAGACCCTTCAGCCACACCGAACCCCACCCCCCCCCCCCAAAAAAAAAGCAAAACAAAAAAACCCAAAAAAACAACACAACTACCAGATGGCACTTGCAAAACCATTTCTTGAAAAACTACAAACAACAGTTGGGTTAAAAAACACAGCATAGGATCCCTCATTGGAGCGAGCTCGAGCTCGCTCCAATGAGTGGTTCTAAGCTCTGTTTTTGAGGCAAAAATTTTAAAACATAAAAAATCCGAAATAATAGTTTTTTTGTGAATAGCGCCGGATATGACTCTCACGAGAGATGAATGGTTAACTAAATCACACACTGTTTCATCGAATTCCGTTTGAAGGTCTGATATTCTATAATTGATAACTGAGGTACAGAAGATGAACTATAAACATGTTATATGCGATTATAATTTACAGATGGTGTGTAAAATTGATAGAATCGTGAGCAGATGGTTTCAAATATCCAATATAATGAGAAGTAAATGCGTAAATATTAACCTGGACATCACTAAATTGGCATTATTACCTGTAAATGTCTGTTGGAAGATCATTTTCTGAAATTAATCTGTTTGTTTACACATGCTATCCGGAATCAGGCCAAAAGAGCAGTCAGCACCAGGAAAATGACCGCTCGAAACATTCGGCCAAACAACTTCGCAAATCAAGCTGAAAAGAGGCTATCAATGTGCATGTGTTACACAGAAAACGACGTGGTGTTTTATGGGTAGGAGATGGAGTGAATGCAGCAGAATTTGATGGAACCAAATCTGCGTTTTATACGTAAACATAATCTTCAACATCAGTTTTGTCTTCTGATTTTCAAATCATCGCTCGATCTAGAATAGAATTTGGTATCTTCGCAGACTGCTGAAATTAGCGTACAGATGGATTTTATTACGACCAATGCACTTCAACAGGCGTTCTTTTCAAAATGTAGCCAACGCTGTCATCACTGAAACAAGCCATGGGCCACGATCATCATTATTAACCTTGCTAACAATAACTTTGATCGAGAATTATTTGAAAACAAAATGTCCATTTATTTTATTGTGGTTGCAATTTCTGGGGGTGGGGTTGGGTGATGGTGTGGGGGGGGGGGGGGGGGGCAAACTATGGCTTTTGACCCAATCATTGAAATAACCTCGCAATTAATGTTGCTTTCGAAGCATTGGCAGCAGAATTTACAACGCGTAAATGGCATATCACCTTTTCTGCTCTTGTCATTTGTGTACTTGCGCCAACGCCTGTCTGTAAATCAGACATGTCAGAAATAACAAACTTTTCAGAGGTGTGTATCCATCATCACTATCAGTTGTTTCTGTTCACAACAATCGTGTTCCTGGAAGTATTTTAAGAAAGAAAAAGAACTCACAGTGATGCTTGTTGTTTCGGAGAACAAATATAACCTGAAGATAAAAAAAACGTTCGCTATTTTCTTTGTTTGTAGGATGTTTCGGCAGCGATTTAGTTAGATTACATAATCATAATCCTTTAGCCCTTTATCTAACACGAAAAGCAGACGACACTTGCAAAAATAATTCTTGAATTACTAATATTTTTCATTTTTTGCCTCAAAAACATAGGTTATGACTCCTCATTGGGAACGAGCTCGACGAGCTCGTTCCAACGAGGGATCATAACCTATGTTTTTGAGACGCAAAATAATGAAAATTAATTGGCGATTTTTGAGAATTGCTCTGTTTGGTTTTGGCCATTACGTTGGGTAAAGTCTAAAATTATGAAATGAAGGTAATATAGTGTGAAACATAATCGGACTGAGAGAGCGAGAGAGAGGGGGAGAGAGAGAGAGAGAGAGAGAGAGAGAGAGAGAGAGAGAGAGAAGGAGAGAGAGAGAGAGAGGGGGAGGGAGGGGGAGAGAGGGGGAGAGCAAGAGAGAGAGAGAGAGAGAGAGAGAGGGGGGGGGGATAATTATTAATATTAGTGTTTCTAAAACTAAACTTTTTGTCAATAGAATCCTTTCATAAATATCTGAAGGCTACTAAATAGAAGTCTATTATGTGTTTAAATTCTATGTTGTTTTTGTTTCCTATTATTCAACAATTTGACTTTAAAATCAAGTGGGCCGAAACGTCCGCTTTCCTCAGAAATGTGGAACGAAACTTCCGGGGCAGAAACGGCCACGCACCATTTTCTTTACACTGTATAATTTCAGATAAGCACGGTGAGCCTCCAGGCACCAGGCAGGAGATATGGTAAAACAAAAACTACATATTGGGTAAAAGATGTCAAGGAAGATCGATTTAGGGCTGTAAAATATATTATTACCGATTCCCTGTATAATACTGAATATAATCACCCATTTATAGTGGACATTGTTGTATAGTACGCCCATTTTTCAAGAAAATGGTGTCGAAAGGGTTATTTACTTATTTATTTTTTAGGGTTTAACGATACGGTCTACAGATGGGGTCACCTCGTGTCTGGCAGGTTCATTAGTGGAGGAAGCCAGAGTAATCAACGAGAACCACCTAGCAACTGCCAGACTCTCCAACACACCAACTGCGCGCAAGCAGGGTTCGCATTGGTTGAAGACATGTACACTATCGACGTGCAGTACACCCAAGTACAACGGCACAACCGTGCCCTCAAGTGGGCAATCGGTGAGAAGTGCCTTGTCCAAAAACACAACGCAGTTCCCTCGACGGGGTTCGAACCGTGGACCTTTCGGTTTTAAGTTTAAATCCGTAACCACTGAGCCTCCACGCCCCCCGTTGAGAGGGTTAATTGTGTCATAGGATGCTTCATTTAACCCTTTACCCAACGCAGACGATATCAAAATTTATTATATTAAATATAATTTTTTTTAATTTTTCAACAAATTTCAACAAAACCGTATCATGTGACCCCTCATTGGAACGAGCTCGACGAGCTCGTTCCAACGAAGGGTCACATGATTTGGTTTTGTTGAATTTTTTTTAAAAATAATATTTTTCCAGCTGATGAATTTGCATATTACGCGGGCGGATGTGGCCGATTGGTTGGGTAAAGGGTTAAACCTATTTTTCTCACACTAGTTTAGATAAACACGTCAGTCTAGCCAGGTGCACCGACCATATAGAAAACGAGCATTCTGCACGACACACTGTGCGCGCTGTGCTCAGTGAAAGTATTTAAGTACAAACAACTGTTTTTTGCAGATTTTCCAAATACCCCTAAGCCAGCGTATGCCGTGCAGTTGCATAGGCAACGATATTCTTGCTAGGAGTGCTATTTTGCATCATGCTGATATTAATAATACAATGGTTGAGTATGTCAGTATCAGTCAGTAACAGTATGTTCCAGACAGAATAATTGACTAGCACACCCTCCATGTCACTTCATTGTATTTATGTTGAAGCAATAGATTCATATTAGTAAGATTCGCTCGTTTGTACTCACATGACCTCCAACCTCTCTTATAGTTGCCCTCTTCAACAGTAACTCCACGTATTAAACGAAAAATTTCTAGCTGACATCTGATAGAGTAGACATCAGGTGTGAAAACCATGAATGATGCTTTTATGGCCACTAGCATCATACGCACAGAATATACCGTTGGATATCAGAAATGAACTGAATTATCTGGGATGGGCGTATTTTGTTTTGTGAGGAAGAGTGGGGCGACATATGAATGCAGCATGAGCGTGTGCAGTGACACGGAGTGAGTAGCATTTCTTAGAATACTCCAATGAAGCGCAAAATATTTTATATCAATTCTTATAATTTAATTTATAGATTTTGATTACCTTCTTTAATAATTCTTTTTGTTGATTTTGGTTAAATAGATGTATAGTATAACGTCAATGTTAAAGCACTCCATTTCGTAGGCACCGTTGAACACCTGCATAAACAAGCCCCTTCCTAACAAAGTATGATATTGATATTGGTCATCAAAACAGATACCCCCCCCCCCCCACCCCATCCCCCACTCCCACTTTCCTGGAAACGAGGAGCATACAACACTCAAGGATGACAATGCATACAAGAGTGCGAGATTTATTTGTACACCATCAGAATGCCCGAGTGGTCTTAGGAGAACTTCTCAACGAAGACGGGGGGGGGGGGGGGAGGGAGGGGGTGCTGATACTATTATTCTATTAACTGGTTGACTGCTAGAAGCCACTATCAAGGCTTTCAAAAAATGAGGCTACTAGAGCAAAAGCCAACACTTTCCTTGCTTATATTTCATATTCAGTCAAACACAAATAATATTTTGTTTATATAAATTTGTAATAAAACAAGTTTAGAACAACAAATTCTGACTACCAAAAATAATCTAGCCCTAGATAAGAAGACTCATATCTTCGTTGTTTAATCAAACACTCCGCCAAAGATCAGATGAAGTTTTGACGACTTCTGTGATCAACGAGCAAAAGGTTTATAAGGCATTTCAGACTTCTGCTGAATTGTAACTTTCTTGATTGACCCACGAGGGTGATGAGCTTCATATAGGTCACCGCGGATGACCAATTATCACATAGTTGGTTGTAATAGTCACGGAATATTTGAAAATGTACTTTTACCCTAATTGTGCTAATATTTTGGGGGGTTTAAAGTGAATTAAATATTTATTGATTGGAATATCTATAAATTGGACGCGAAAGAATATATGTATATCATTGAGAGTAAAGGGGCACCACAGCCCATCAACGGTAGTGCGCCTGCCAACTCCACGAAAAGTGGGTAAACAAATAAACAGCGTGGAATTCCTTCCAAAATTAGAGAGCTTGGGGAAAGGTAGTCTTAACAAACCACGTTAGTACTACAGAACGAATGCCGTGGACTGGTCATTTGCCACGAGTGGACAATATTTCCATGGTCGCAATAATAGTAGATTCCAAACACTAATTATAGGAATAATCATCACAAAATTAATTAATGAAGCACCGGGTACAATCAAAATTTCGCCGATGATGATTTCTATTACCTGGTAAACGCATGCGTGGACATCACTGCCCATGCGTGGATTACGACCAGTCCACGGTGGCTGTACTGTAATTCGTAAATTAATTTACGAATATTATAATGATCAAAGTTAGTTTCAACACCAACCCTATTTCAGTGAAAGTTCTGAATGGTTGTTTTAGAGCGATTAAACTCTACGACTTTGCAGCCTATCTGGTTTAATTACGGCTTAATTGCATCATTAGACACTCCCACACTTTCCTGAGCGAACGGGGATAGTCAAAAACATTCCTATGATAGGACTAGCATTCATCGAGGTATAAAAAGCTCGTCGTAGCCAGTGATTTACAAGCAAATAGGATATCCTTAAAAAAATTAATTATATAGGCAGGTGTAAACTTCTGAAAAATATGTATCCCGAATGGAAAAATGTTTAGTTAAAATTTCGCTTGAACCTCATTATATTGGGATTAAACATTGAAAATTAAGGCGTGACATCATGTGTACACCACATGTAAAAATTATTCACTTGAAGAAAATGTATAAGTAGTATGTCAGGGATGAAGCGGGCCTGATCATGGGGATCTCATCAGTGGATTTCCTGCGACGTCATGTCACGAGACTCAGTGGCACCATGTTTGGTTATCGTGGTAACCCGCGTGAGCGGCCATGTTGTGACTTCATTACCATGGTGATATGTTGTGTTAGTGCGCATGTCCAGCGCGTGTTTTTAGGGTGATAGTGTATCCGTCGCCCGTGTATACTGGAGGCTTCCATCTTGGTTTCTATGGTAGCACGTGGTTGCTATGTTACCCAAAATATTACAATCGGACAAAGTTATGTTCGGAGGGTGTGTTCGATTGAAAAAAGAGTAGTTGTTTGGTTCGTTTACTTCGTAAAATTACTCAAAATAAATCCGACAATTCTTCGAAAATCGTCTAAAAACAACCTAAAACTACCGAAACGGACTTGTCGAAGGCCTAATTTGGGCTTATAATAGTAGGCGATTTGGAGGGATTGTCGGGATGTGTGTGGTAATTCTACAAAATGAGCGAGGATTCTGCAGGAATCTGAACCAGCAAACTACTCCCACTGAATTGAACGTGTCAAGTCCGTTTCGGAAGTTTTAGGTTGTTTTTGATGATTGGGAAGGACTGCCGGGTTAAATTGGGTAATTTTATAATGATTTTTGTTAACTGGCAAATGAACGCGTGGACACCCACGTGTGGATTACGACCAGTCCACGGCGATTGTACTACATGGTTTGATATGTGGGCGGCTGTGGTGTGGCGTTTACATCGTCTGTGAATGTGATCATTCTGAACACGTTCGATTTGTTCTGGGTTTCACTTTCTTGGAAACATTTTCGCGATAGGTTCATCAATTATATATAATCAGTTTCGCCGAGTTGTGAATTTCGTGGCAGAACAGAGTGCATAGTCAATGCAAAGACATTAAATTGCCGGAAAAATATAATATATGTGATGATTACATGCGTACAGTGCAGTCGGCGTGCATTGGACATAATACATACTTGGGTTGTGATGTCCACGCATACGTTTACCAGGTAATAAAGATTATCAACATCAAAATTTGAATTAATGAAGCACCGGTTGTACCCGGTGCTTCATCAATTAAATGTTTGATAATTATTCCTACAATTAGAATTTGGAACAAGCCAGAAAATAAGCAGACTGACATCTGCAAAATGAGGTCCCCAGAGGGTGAATTTAGTGATGCTACCCTGCACAGCAGGGTAGCATCACTAAATTTACCCTCTGTGAACCTCAATCTGAATCAGGGTCTCAAAACTAAACAGGAGGAGGTACCCAGAGGATAAATTGGCCCACTGTATGGGATAGCATCATCAAATTCATCCTCTGGGGACCTCATTCTGCAAATGTCAGACTGCTTATTTTCAGGCCTGATTTGGAATCTTATAATATTGCCTGTGTAGAAATATTGCTTACCCGTGGAAAGTGACCAGATCGCGGCGGTTGTCCTGTATGGGGAACAAAGTGTAAAAAGACTTTACATCTAAAATGTCTACATTTTGTTTGGAGTTTGTTAAAGGCTAACACAAACTTCATTTCCATTCTATAAACAAACAAAAACTCAGCTCATACCTTCAGAAATCGTCATAATGCACGGTACTAATAATGGACAGATGATTTCGACCTAATCGCGACTGAGTCGCGATACGATAGAAATTCCCCGTCCTGCGTTTCTTGTCACAGAACTATAGAATATCATTTGTTAAAACCAAACGCGAAACATTTCATCTCTGGTGCTGTTGATGTTTGCTTCCTTGATTTGGTCTCAAATTTGCAATATTATGTTTTTGAATTCTTGTCGCGCCGGCGTGAAGGTGTCTAGGCCATGTTGCAATCCTATTGATTTGTCGCTTTACGGGTTAACAATTGACATGAAATATTTTATTCAAAATATTTTCAAAAAGAGTTTTCTTGGAAATTGGTTTGGTGAATTATGTGTGAAGAAATGGGTAGGGATGAATGGTCGGAACAAGAGCTTCTGCAATCGGTTCTACCTTTTGTCCGCACTCTGACATGGTGGTCTGGGTCGGAGTCACTTTCAGCCGCCATTTAACCCTTCCGTCGCCATATAGTTCCAAATTTCTACTTTTATTCTTTCTGGTGAACTCAACTGGTAGTCGCCATTTGGATAGACAATTTTTAATCTCTTTATCGGCTGCATGCACAGTGTTAAGTCATCTACATATAGAATATACCAATAGTAGCTTGGTGTACCAAATGTTCACCACGAGTGGTGAACATTTGGTACACCAAGCTACTTTGGGTATATTTTATTTATACCATGATCGTCAGATTATTAAGAGTCGTTATTATATTTTCTCGATTTTACTGAGCACCAGACGTACATACGAGCGAATCTGTTTTTGTTTACACGAGCATCGGTGGGCGGTACTTCCGCGGTCAATTTTATCGCCGAAACGAAATAAAAAAAGAAACTGAGCCTTTTGTGTTTTAATAACATAATAACATACTATTTCGAGTTATACATGCTTTATTAACATGAGACAATGCATGTTTGTTAATTTTTGGCATCACATGAGACAATGCATGTTTGTTAATTTTTGGCATCTTATGAGGTAAACCCATTTAAAAACGTAATAAATAATTGCCACTTCCATTTCACTCTTTGCGAGGCGACGTGCGATAACTTTAGAAAAGTTTGCATTCAGATCGACGTCGCCAAAGGTCAACGGGGATGTAGTTCTACTGTGGGTGTAAATGTTTACTATTAAAATCCCATTGCTGCCCTGTTCATCACGGTTGGAGTGTAAAGATAAATTTATGTCACAGGCTTTTCATATATAGTAGAACAGGCAATCATGGTATAAAGCTGTGTACGTGTATAAGAAGATAAGTTAGTAATTATGGTAAAAATTGAGCTGAGACTTTAAGTGTTAATGTGTTGGCATTTCTATTTGCCATCATTACATCATTGTTTGATGTAAGAGTTATTGGCTGTTTGATCAATCCAATCTATCAACCGTTTTTCTGATACTTATTGCTTTGTAATATACATATCTGACATTCCAAATGAATCAATTACTGATGTTAGTGAAGCAATTGACATTACACGTTTTTACACAAACGGACCACCAACATAACTTTGTCTACAAGAACACCAGGTTGTCGGCCGTCACCAAAACGGTTTTTGTAACTTTGAGACAGACAAATCGTTACTTTCCCATTATGTATCGCTGCTCTGCCCTGTGTTTGATATTTTCAAGCTGATGCTCATAAATTTTTGCATAAGTTAAAAAAGTTGGTGGTTTGTTAGTAACGAAGATCACTGACAACTGATGGGTGTGGACACGCAGTCACAATTTAATCCAACAGCTGAGGATTATAGAACTAAAAAAGTTGTATTCAGAAACCTCATATAGGAACTCTGTGTTGAAAGGCCTAAACCTAAGCTAGTGTGTTCAAACCGTCAGTCCCCACAAAGTTAATCTTCTATTTCTCAGGCCATTGTTTGTAAAATTTTATGTGGGTCGGCGGTTTTTTATTTTATTTTTATTTTTGTAATTACTTCTTTGTCATCAACAGTTCATGGTCTTGGCTTGTTTTATGTTTTAGGTCTCATAATCTATAGAATAGCATAGGTGATGGTGTATTTCGCTCCTTGGGTGCAAGAAAGCTTATCAATCCTAAAGCATTGCAAAGCCTTTTTAATCTCAAGGGACAAGTTTATCAATGTTATTAACTTGGGTAAAATATCAGACATAAACTATTTAATTTTTATTTTTTAAAGTTTGTATGGGCTATAAAAGATAACTCTTGCGGCAGCCAAAATGACCATGCGGGAGGGACTAAGAAACATATTTTTTACATTTTTGGCCTTTCACGTTTTTTTTAATTTTCAAAGTTCTGCGTTCTGCGTAGAGACAGTTCGTAGTTTGTATTCCAAACATGAGGAGACATCGAATGGCTACATACTGTTCATATTGGTGAGAGAGGGAGAGAGAGTGTGTGAACATGAGACGGAGATAGACGAAAAAAAGCCCCGCGAGAGACAGAGAGAGGGACAGACGGAAATAAGACAGAGACAGAAAGGAAGAGAGATGAACATATTCTGTTGTGAACATTCCTGAGCTGATTTAGAAATTCTGTTACATTTACAAAAGACTGTTTGTTAAAAAGGTAAAGCCAATTAATTTTCAATGACTATCAATATCACCACTACAACTATATGTACCCTGTTATTGTATTCCCAAGTCGCCTGGTTCGCATCTACTGTGTAGAACACGTCGCTTCTACAAACAATGTTTCATCGCATTCTAGTTGTTTCTTATCCACCGCGAGAAGCAAAAGGCAGCGAGTGACGTAGCTCAGTGGTTACGGCATTGGACTTCAAACTGAAAGGTCCACGGGTTCGACCCCCCCCCCCCCCCCCCAGGGATAACTGCGTTGTGCCCCTGGGCAAGGCACTTAATCCAGATTGCCATGTGGGGCACGATAGCGCCGTGTACTAACGCATGGTGCACGTTGATGGTGCTCTTGTCTTCACCCAATGCTAACCCTGCTTGTGTGGAGGTAACACGTTGCGGAGTCTGACAATTTCTCGGCGTTGCTCAGTGGTTCTCTCCGGGTACTCCGGCTTCCTCCACCCGTAAAACTGTCCGACACGCAGCGATCTTGGCTATCGAAACTGTCGTTAAACACCAATAAATAAATGAAGCGAAAGGTGTCCTCACCTACTGAGAAAATGAAGAACAAAACTCCATCAAACGATACGTAAAACTAACCTAACGACAGTCATATAGTATTGTTGGATTAATTGTTGCCAATATTTCGTAAATGGTTAAACTAGGTTTGCTCAATTACATTATCTAATATTAACCCTCAGCACTTTGATGTCAAAATATCAAAATTTCAATAAACTTTTTTTCCCGTAATGCAACTACAGCACGGCCGCCGTGGACTGGTCACTTTCCACCGGTAGGCAATATTTCCACGGATGCAATAATAATAGATTCCAAACAGTAGTTATAGGAATAGTCAACAAAAATTTAATTAATGAAGCACCGGGTACAATCCGGTGCTTCATTAATTAAAATTTTGCTGATGATGATTTTTATTAGATGGTAAACACGTGCGTGGATATCACTGCACTACGAACAATCCACAGCGACTGTATTGTAGGAATTGAGCCAATTCAGTCTTTATTGACAGAGATCATTGAACTAT
This sequence comes from Pictodentalium vernedei, assembly GCA_031216915.1. NCBI lineage: Eukaryota > Metazoa > Mollusca > Scaphopoda > Dentaliida > Dentaliidae > Pictodentalium > Pictodentalium vernedei. Next base: position 130,667,608 of record CM062297.1, read on the forward strand.
CTAAAACAAGACTGAATTAGTTAATTATCCTGTTGCATTATGGGAAACATCTGCTGCTTGAGATTTCGGTATTCTGTTATCAGAATGCAGAGGGTTAGTTGGGACGGAACCATTATGAAACATTTTGTTAATATGTTAATCAAACTTCATTATGGTGGAGATAGAATTCGGTAATTTTAACCCTTTACCTAACGAATCGCCCGCATCCACCCGCGTAATATGCAACTTGAGCAGTTGAAAAAAATAAATTTTTCAAAATATTTCAACAAAACCATATCATGTGACCCTTTATTGGAACGAGCTCATTGAGCTCGTTCCAATGAGGGGGTCACATGATATGGTTTTGTTGAAATTTTTTGAAAAATTAAAAACAATTATATTTAAAATAATAAATTTTGATATCGTTTACGTTGGGTAAAGGGTTAAGGCCTGGCGAATCATGCTTTTCGCTCAGATCGAATGTCGAATCGAATCAGGCAACCGAGTCGAATCCACTTTACAATTGTTACATACTGCGGCTGTCGTACTGTGCATGTAAATTAAAATATGTACATACGTGTCACCTCCTTCACCTCCTTAAGGGGTCGTCCAACCTAACTTTGGTCAATTTGTTAACATTTTTCCCAATGCCTCAGAAACAGATAAGAGAAGTAAGGAAAGGCAAATTATATATCAAAATAATGAGTAAAGTGCATAGACAAGGCACATATAATTGTTTTCAGGAAAAAAGGTAAATTTCATGATTTTGAAGAAGATTAATTTGCCTGTGGCATAAGTAACGAACCGGTAAAACCACAAAATAATCGGTAATTCGAAAGCCTTGTCCTCGATATAATGATAACATAGTAGGGAATTATGGGCAGCGACATTTCATGTAAATGTTTTCTAATGGCGAAAATTGTAAGCTATGGTTTGTTTTGAATCAGAAAAAAACTTGTCGTTTTACCTCCCAAAACAAAGCTTATGACTACTCAATGAGTTGTTAGAAGAACTGTTTTGGAAGAAAAAGTTAATAATGCGAACAGGTTGTGTACCATTTTGTGGAAAAAAAACAAAAGCGCTGGTCTGCTGGACCACACAAGTCAGGGAAAAGGTTAAAGGTCAAGAGTAATTGTGTATTGTGACGTGCCCGTTTTGAGAAAACTTAATGAGACAATAGTAAATATTTTTTTTAAAAAAATAGGAAATATAGGGATTTGGGTCAGAAAACGAAAAAATACTCGGGCTTGTTTTTAATTTTCATCCACCCCATTATCATACCAATTCAATACACAGCCGGGAAACTGAAAGCCATGTACACGCGCCAACTACATTGCTCTGTTTTACGGAGCACAACGTCCAAAAAATGGTCAATAACTTTCAAATATTTTATAGCATCTCATCAAATTGAAATACATTTTCCACATATGATACATGTCACGTTCGAGGAAACAGATTAGAGAACCCCGCCAACACTAACACGACATCCAAATTTTAACCCAAACCCGAAATTCAATTTGTTTTAAATGAACTTAATTGCCAAAGACAAATGTATCCAAGAAAATTGTGCTGTCGTACGTTTGAAATGTGAATGCCAGTTTACGCATCTTGTTCCTGCACCAAGATATATACTTCGATCTACTTTCTGCTAAATCCATGTACACAATATGCAACACAGTGTCACCCTGTTTTCTAAAAGCACATCACGGCTCGTCTACAACTCGTTATGCCCTTAAACGCTAGGCCTCAACCCAGTTCCATATTTTGTAGCCTGACATAATCGTAATAATCTTTAATCTGAATTGGGTGTACAGATCTGTGGACTCAATGTTCACGCCGTCGGGTGCTAATGCTACCAAGTGCACTAAAAACATTCCTTTGGCGCCAAGAAATACAGCATTTTTTGACACAAACTTTGGCACCAAATATATACTTTTTTGGTTTGGTTTATAATTTCAATGTGTAGTTTTCGATAAAATCGCTGTCTGATGACACGTGCGAGACATACTTCATGCCTTGTCAATAATCAGTAGGTACCAGGTAAACTCATGACTCTTTATCATGGGTGAAAGTTTATCTATTTAATCTGATTCTTATCAAAACATTTATTTGGTACTTCATCTTTTTTTTATCTTGCTTATTCGTTATTTTATAATCATTCGGGAAGATATATAGAATATAGCCATAGTAGCTTAGGTAATCATGTTATAAAATAAATTATTTGCAGAGTTTTACATTATTCAATATCTATATTTTATCATTTGTGGGTTTTTTGCAGCTGAACTACCTGAAGAGCCAGGCAATACTAAATTAAATTATCGTACTTGAGTGCAACAGGTGTCATCTGCAATGCTTTGGCATTGCAGATGGCGTCTTGTTGCACTCAAAGGACGACTTTATTTTCATTTGTATTTGACACTAAAAACTTCATTTGTCACCAAACAGAAAATCCACTTGCACTAAACATTTTCGGCCAGCGTAAACACTGTCCGTCCTCAATTCTATAAATTTTAATAGCTTTATACTGTCACAAATTGTATATGTTAATCTACGATAATAAGCAACTGAAATGAATCTTTAGTGTTTCAAAGGGCGTGGCAAGGGTCAAGTAAATTGCCAGTTCCACTGACACGCTGATTATTCATTTCGATGATTTATTTTCTGAACAAAAAAGCAATATATATCCGAGTACAAGATCCAAGCAAGCTGGACACGACCGAACTGATCTTCGTTTGTCAGGAATGTGAGGCCATTCATGTAGTCAGAAGTTCATTTATGATATATTCAAAATAAGGGAACATGCGCAACCTCTACTTTGATCGGCCATTTATACATGTTAGGCGATATTTTGCTATTATTTGTTTGTTGGGTACAACGAGAGTTTCAACAGCCAGTGTCACCTTGTGTCGGAAAGTTTTACGGATGAAGGAAGCCGGAGTACCCGAGGAGAACCACCGAGCAGCGTCGAGCAACTGCCAGACTCCCCAAAGTACTAACTACACACAAACAGGGTTAGTATTGGCTGACAACAAATGCGCCATCTACGTGCAGTACGCCTTAGTACACAGCGCCACCGCGCCCCTACGTGAGCAATCTGGATTAAGTGCTTTGCCCAAGGACACAACGCAGTTACCCCTGGCGGGGATCGAACCATCAACTTCGGTTTGAATTTGAATGCCGTAACAATTGAGCCACCGCGCTCCCTGTGTTTTGATATTACAACCTTCTATACTCACCACGTTTCCCACTAACGTTATATAGTTGTGTGTCCACGGAATGAGTAGATTTTGTGGATATTGTCTCCACAATCATGTTTTCGAAGATTTGGAATACTGATTTCTGATCCCCAACCCGGAATCGAACTATCACCAACACCGCCTGACAATCAGAAGCTAACACTTAAACCACTAGACGATTGTTCGTCGTCAAAAACGATGGCTTGAATCTAGCTTATTAGATGGCGTTTTAGTGATTACATATTTCACTTTCCTTACGTCAGCTGCATGAAAGTGTGAAACGCGCTGGTTAGAGTACAGCGAAAATGGTGAGTGTGATTGCACGTGTGTGCATGCCGTATGTGTATTTGCCTTTGTATGTAGGTCATAAGTGGGTGGGTTGGGTGTCTCATGTGAGTGAGACATCCCATGCTTTCTTTCAATTTTACCTTTATATTTTCTTTAAAATAAGTAGGATTTGTAATGTTCCTTGTCCAAATGTTTGAGGTTGTGCAATGAACTATTATTCAGATCCATTCAGTCTGAAGAACTGGCGAGAGTGCAAATGAGTTTAATAGTTAGCTACTATGCTTTCGTAGTTCTTTATAGGCCCTTTGCCTTTCCTCCTGTTCTATATCTACAACTCCGCATGGAAGACCGGATTTTCATGAATGGACTGTTTTTCCACCTGGCTTCATGGGTCCTTCAAAAGACCTAAACTGCGCCCATTTTCGTATCTGCCAATCCAAACGTCGCATTCTGACCCAGATCAATTCGGAACCTGCGGTGACAGCCAATAAATCGAACGCTTCGGTCAGTAAATAACAAGGGGCTTTTAAAGTTTGAACTTTTCTGTGTATGATGTTTGAATTTTTAAAGTATTGAATTCTAGGTCACAGAGGCGTGCAACAAACACAGAAGGCCAAGATGTGCGAATGTGTTCGTTAATACGACGCTCATGCCGTCGCGGAAGGATAGAATGAGAGGCACAGCCTCTCGTTCTATCCTTCCGCGCTGGCACTCGCACCGTATTGACGAACGCATTCACACATGGTGACGTTATGTGTATATATTAACAGGTAGAAACGAAAGTCTGGAAAATATAATTGTAAAAGGATTATTGTATCGCCCTCCCCCTCCCCCCACCCTCGGTTTAAGGCAAATAAAAAATTCAGTTAAAGAGAACCTCAACATGACCGTGCCAAATCCTCTGCTTTATTCCTTTTTGCTTTTGGGTGGGGGGGGGGGGGGGGGGGATTTCTTCGTCAATGAAATCTAAAGTCAAAAAGTCAGGAAATGTCACAAATAACTTTTTCGATACAAAAGTGTGTTTCACGTGTTCAGAGATATAAAGGTAAGAAGATTTACAAAAAAATGTTAATGGATAATATCACTGCGAGAAATTTATACGGTGGGAATTGCACTGCACCTGTGTTCTGCGTATTTCCTTCGGCATTTTCAAGCTTCCGAGAATTACAAAGTTTTACTGGTTGGATAAACAGGTACTTGGATAATATCCCCGCGGCTTCTCTAGAAACTCAATCGCAAATCCTGGATATTAATTGGGATATAATAACCTCTCGTTCTGCTGAGACGAATAAAATCAATACGGCAAATCCTTAAAAACTAAGTGTCTGTGCATGTCAGCTATGAACGCCAAGTGTGAGTTCATTTATGCGCATGTTATCACCCGTATTTTGTTGTGACACCTAACTGTCGTCCATTTTATTTAACATTTCCCCGAATTGCAGAATTAAGCTGTATTTTGAATTCAGTCCGCAGGCTGTCGTTTGACAGGGAATGAATGGCAATGAACTGGTCAACCTTCTGCAATGTGGCATCTTCGTTTATGTCAATGTGTTGATCTTTTGATAGGGATCATGCAGTAAGGCCGCCGTGGACTGTCCGGTGGAGTGGCGGTTTTCCCACGGACGCAATAGTATTAGATTGCAAACACTAATTATAGGAATAATGGTCAAACATTTAATTAATGAAGCACCGGGTACAACCCGGTGCTTCATTAATTAAAATTTTGCTCATGATGATTTGAGGGGGCGCGGTGGCATTGCAATAGCCGGTTCTCGTCAGATCACCGAAGTTAAGCAACGCCGAGCTCGGTAAGTCCTCGGATGGGTGACCGTCTGAGCGATCGATTCGGACTCCCGCGTTGTGTCCTTGGGCAAGGCACTTAACCCCGATTGTCCACGTGGGGGCACGATGACGCCGTGTACTAAGACGTACTGCACGTCGATGGTGCGCATGTCTTCAACCAATCTAACCCTGCTTGTGCTGCAGTGCGGAATTACAACGTTGGGGAGCTGGCAGCTGCTCGTCGTTGCACGGTGGTTCTCTCCGGGTACTCTAGCTTCCCCCACTCGTAAAACTGTCATGGTCATGATTAGCCATTGTGCATAAGTAAGTGACCTTAGACATCAATAAATAATAAATAAATAATCATGATAATTTTTATTACCTCGTAGACGCACGAGTAGACATCACTGCCCGCCCGCGAATTATGACCAATCCGTGGCGACTGTACTATACTTAGCGTGTAACCAATTTCGTCTTTATATTTGTGCATATTTGTTTATTTATTTATTGGTGTTTAAGGTCACATACTTCTGCACAATGGCTAATCATGACCATGACAGTTTTACGGGTGGAGGAAGCCGGAGTACCCAGAGAGAACCACCGAGCAACGGCGAGCAACTGTCAGCTCCCCAACATACTAACTCCACACAAGCAGGGTTAGCATTGGTTGAAGACAAGTGCACCATCGACGTGCAGTACGCCTTAGTACACAGCGTCACCGTGCCCTCACGTGGGCAATGGGGGTGAAGTGTCTTGCCCAAGGACACAACGCGGTTGCCGCAGTTGGGATTCGAACCGAGGACTGAGCCACTGAGCCCCATATTTGTGCATGCATTTGTCTATTAGCAATGCAGGAAAAGAGGAAGCGCCAAATCCAAAAGCGAGCGAAATTATTTGACGTTATAGGTAAAGTATAGAGTCGGAACAAGAAGCCAACTCGTGAACCTCACAAAAATGTGCAATATTCACAAACTTTATTTTGTATGCGAGATACGTCAGGGATAATGTAGGAAATCAGTTTGCGAATCCCCATGGATATTGGAAGAATAATTGAAGGAAAGGCTTGCTGTCTTGACTGGGATGCCCAAATTAAGTATATCTGAAGTCATATCCCGCACTCGTGTTATTTGCAATAATGGTTACAGTAGGGCCTCCATGGACTTGTCACTTTTCACTGGTAGGCAATATTTCCACGGACGCAATAATATTAGATTCCAAACACTAATTATAGAAATAATCATATAAAATTCAATAATGAAACACCGGGTACAACCCGGTACTTCATTAACAGTTTGCTGATGATGATCTTTATTACCTGGTAACAACATGCGGTGAACATCACTGTGCTGATTACGATTAGACCACGGCGACTGTTCTGCAGTCAGCGCGTAGATGTGTGAGTGATAGCTGCAGATTAAAATCCTAACTGATCAGTACTTTTTTAGGATTTCAATTTTTCACCATGGTGTAATGTTAACTTCATTAAAATTATTATTGATCAGGTTACCAATAATGGTAATTTATTATTTACTGCAAAGTACCCGAGGGACTTCCAAATATATTGCCTTAAATTAATTATCCGAAATTGAACAAGAATGAAAACTACAGGAAAAATAAATATACAGCATATTCAATCGGATCTAACCATCAAACGGTTCAAGTCTTGAGAAGACATATCTATTTGGGTAACCCTTTACCCAACGAATCGCCTGCACCCGCCCGCGTAATATGCAAATTCAGCAGCTGAAAAAAAAAATATTTTTCGAAAAATTTCAACAAAACCATATCATGTGACCCCTCTTTGGAACGAGCTCGGCGAGCTCGTTCCAAAGAGGGGTCACATGATATGGTTTTGTTGAATTTTTTTTTTAAAAATTGAAAAAATGGTAATTAAAATAATAAATTTTGAAATCGTCTGCGTTGGGTGTAGGGTTAAACATCCGCCACGGCGATGTGAATGTACCCTGTGCAGTGTTTAAAAGCAAAGATCACCACGTGGATTTGTTGCTTAAACATTATTATTATTATTATTATTATTATTATTATTATTATTATTATTATTATTATTATTATTACTAATAATAATTCTCCTGAGGATGTATCCAGTTCCTAGAAGTGCTGTTTTCTGTAGCTGGAACACGGAGACTTAAGATTTTACCCTTCGGTGCCATTTTGTCATACTTTTTGTTATTCCTCTTGTGACCCTATTTCAATTTATTTGGATTACACTTCATTTCAAGCTTCACATTTTAGAACACGCCAGTTTGGAGGTTAACATATTTCTTTATTATGTTGGGTCCCTTTCTGTTTTATGTTGTAGTCACTTGGGATGGAAATCTCTAGTAGAAACGGTCCCATTGTCTCGAACTTTCAGTATGATATCCCACCTCTTGGGAATGTGCCTGTCTGTGTGAACTTGAGTGTCCCGTGTGATTGTAAAATTCACCTTATTGGTTACATTCTTTAGCTGATGTTCATACCACACGGGATTTGCTGGTATACCATTGCTCTTATATAAGGTTCACAGGATCATATTTGCTACATTATCATGTCTCATGGGCTCGTCTGTTGGCGCTAAGACAGGACATGCTGACATAATGTGTTCTCTTGTCCCGGTGGAAAGAATGACAGACGCTTGGTTTTGGATCGCCATGTGGTTTACAAACTTCTTCGTAAAATACCTGGTGGTTATAGCCTGGTATTAGGCTGCAATAATAGCGGCTTCTGTTTCCGATTTCAATCCTGCACACTTCAAGCACCTGTAGGGTTCAATCTGTTATATGCGCTTGTTATTCATATATTTCGCATACTAGCCATGCATATTTTTGGATACATACTCTTGTTGTCGTTTCTCGTTAATTTTCTTTTTCAGTTCGAACTTGATGCGTTCAGCGTCTTCGGTTGGCGTTTTGCTTTTGTCTATATGATTGTTCTCTAAATTATTCTCTTGTTTGAATTTCTTATATTTATTATTATTATTATTATTATTATTATTATTATTATTATTATTATTATTATTATGGATAAAGACATTTATAATAATAAATATGCCATCTAGAAAGAAATCGAGTGTGTGATCACAGTATTTTTAAATTATGCATGCTGCTGAAGAACTGGTGGACACCTTCATTCCAGTAATTTCGGCTCCAATTGGCTATTGCAATTTGGTACCAGAATATGCCTTATTTCTGAAACTCTTTCAGAAAAAAATATTTTGGCCCATAAATTACATGTGTTGAATGCCTGGTGAAACTGGCCTTCAATTTCAAAAGGAAAACTCTTTTTATTCAAGAATTTATTTCGGAAATTTTTTATATGACGATTATTCAGTCAATGATACGAACAAATCTCATTTCCGCTCACTTACTGCCGCATACAATACGTAAGGTTAGACTGACAGCATGTGCATTTGTAAGAAGGTTCAATATATGGCACTCTGAGGACCGTAGGGTTCAATTCGATTCGAAAACCTATGCCTGAGTGAATCTGAGATTCGACTAGACCGTAAATTTGAGATTTGTGAAGTCAGATTCTGGACATCAGTTCAATAGATCATACAAAGAGTGAACGAAGCCCAACATGATTTTGATCGCATACCGTACCCAATTGTAGGCATTGTGACTGAAGAGAAATACGAGATCTGTTTTGTCTGACTGGAGAAGTTCTATGGGGAACGGATTAAACAAATTTACGCATTAAACTGACGTAAGCGATCCTCCTGAGGTTGAGGCACTGGATCTCCATCTGAGAAATTAATCACTACCTCAGACCACAAGACGACACTCAAGGGCGTCGCTAATTGACATTAGTGTGTGTGTGTGTTGGGGGGGGGGGGATGATCCCCCGCCAATAATATTCCTCTAGGGGCATTTTCATCTGGGATGGAGTCTCAGATATCGGCTCGCCCTTCCCTGTAATCATGCTCTTTCTTACAAGACTAGATTTGAAAATAGAACTTATGTCACACACGCAAACAAATGAAGGTCGGTAAGATCCGATTTGGGCTACTGGGGGCTCAACGTTACCAATTTGGATTACCTGGACGGTACGTGTTAATTAAATACAATTAAATCAGATAAAAATGTGCGCATTATTTTTCAAACTTCGGATACTTTCGCGTAGAATAGAATAACACGCTGAAGTTGTATTTTTTGCGATCAGTTCGAAAGTTGCGTCATCACCACAACATGCATATTTCATTTATCCATACTATATTTTAGAATGCATGCCTGCCTGCCTGCCTGTCTGCCCGCTATAGAAATGAATATGGGGCTACCCCGAGTGTCCAAAATAGGTCTACTAGGAGTACTTTTTTATGGCGGTGGTCATCGTCAGGTTTAAAAAAGTGTGTGGGTGGGGGTGGGGGTGTAGGGGGCACCAAAAGTTAGGACCAAAATTGTTTCTACCGATAGATGTCTTCAAAGGGGTCTACTAGGGGTACGTTTTTAGCAGGAATCTAATGGTGAGGTTTAAAAAAGTATCGGGGTTGGGGTGGGGGTGTAGAGAGGGGCACCAAAAGTTATGACCAAACTTTTTCTCACCGATATAGGTCTCCAAAGGGGTCTACTAGGGGTAATTTTTACCAGGAATCTAATGGTGAGGTTTAAAAAAGTGCCGGGGTGGGGTGGGGGTGGGGGTGTAGAGGGGCACCAACAACAAAATATAGTATAGATTAAGGGAGGATCCTCAGCCCGAGCAACGTCGGGTAACCCTGCTAGTCTACGAATATATTTCAAAGAAGCCTTGTGTTTTTTAATTAGAATCATGACTTACGGATATTCCAACTGCATCATCGTGGCATGCCTTCAAAGAAGGCATGCCTTGATGATACAGTTAGAATATTTGATCAATTGGGACATGAACCAATACAGTCGGGATAAATCAGGTGTACATCCCCCAATAGGTTATCGTTTCGACGCTCATTACGCCACATGCAACAACATTTCTTGAATAACGAAACAATTTTCATTTTTTCATCTTCCAGCGAGTGCTTTGCAGGCGCAACATCAAAATACTGTGAACTTTGTGAATTCCGTTGACCGAATACAGCCGTTTCGTTTGGTGAACGGCTACAAAGCCATCTTTCTGTCCGCCACTTCGATAGAAGTAACATGCATACGGACGTGGAGAGGAAGACATTTGATTCAGGGCCACAATCTAGAAAGTGCTTACTTTTAATAGGGTCAGATTGCCATGTATGGCTTCCAGTATAGCATATTCCAGGTTGCCTCTTACTTAAATGGATCATCCAGAAATGCCGCTATCATTACGACAGAATCGACGTTGAACATGGAGTTTTCGACCGACCAAAGAGCAACAAAGGTTCATCCATTTGCAATGGAACCAACCAAGCGGGCATGGTCATGTTACTTTGACTGCGCCACCCCGGCTTTGTAGCCGACCCATCGACTTTTATCTTGAAAGGGACCATGACTGACACATTGGAAGAGATTTACAGAAACGTTACCTCCACTTAATTTCCTAGAGATGTCAGTAAATTTGACATCAAGGGTAGTGACTAACAGATGACGATTTGCGACCGTCATCTGCTTGCCGATTAGATGAGCGCACAATCGGCCGATTGTGAGTGGCGGTGTCAGATAGTTACAACCAATAGGAATAGTATGCTCAAGATGGCATAGAATAGGATTAATTTTACAGTACAGTCAGGTTGATTGATTCGTCGACCTCAAGAGCATGCCACTGTGTGTATTAAAATAAAAAAAATACATCATCGGAATGTTAACAGCGCAAACAGTCTACCACTGAGCCACCGGGCTCCCTTTCACTGGGAAGAATAAAAACTTTCAAATTACGGTGAAACTCATTCTCTAAACAAAGAGCCAAAGTGGTCTTTAATATTGGTGCGTGTGATACTGATAGATATTCGTAATGGTGGGTTATCTGTAAAATAGTTGCCACTAATTAGCATGCCATAAAAAAAGCCAAGCTTCATTTCCCTACTTCGTTCCCTTAGTTCCAATGTGTTCTATGTGCCAGTGGGCACATAGAACACATTGGAACTCAAGGGACGACTTTTAATAAAAGAAAACAAGACAGCTTTATTTTTTCTACTGATATCATAAGTGTTTTTGCATCAATTACCTGCTTTATAAGCGGACCTTCCTCGTCCGTCTAATACATTTAAGGAGGATAACTATCGAAATCGAAAGTCGATTTTCCTGACGATACAAATCAAAGATGAGACGTGCGTGCTTTTCCTCCCGATGTCAATTGCGCAGAACTTTCTTAGCGAGATGAAAACATCTCACTGATGAATTATCCTGTTCGAACCTTATTTCTTTCAGATAAGTTGAGAAAAGCATGTCAAACCATTACTGACGCGTCGGTTAATTTTGTGTCAGGATCATCACAGTCAAAAAGTTGACCGAAAAGCTACCATTGCAGCGTCAAAATAGGGCCTTCATGCCCGTCCTTTATTAACTCCCGCCTCCGACGGATTTGTATTCAAACGGAGAATATTTGCAACAAATACGTTTACACGAATAGTCTACTACGAGGCCCAGTAATCTGTTGTCTCTGAATGGTTTTCGAAACAAGCTGTGAATTTTCGGCGTTCCTCTATTCGGGTTGAGGGTTGGCTTTTTTAGTTTTGGATGATACTGAGTTTGATGTCCATTCATTCAAGACAGCCCACTCATAGCCATTCTGCAGGATCGGCGTATGAGCGAGCTCTAAGCTCTTTTTTATTGAACTCACAGAAGAGTTTGCGAAGCAACCCATTTACAGTTTACTACCAGCAATAATTTCTCAGAGGAAAACCGCTCCCAGGGTTCACTTCTTGATCATATCTCCGTACATTGTCTTGCTGCTGAAGAACACGGTAATAAACTGTCACTCTGCTCCAGTTCGGATATCGAGGACGCACGTTAAGATACTGAACGGTGAACTGGTCACTTTCCACGGGTGGACAATATTTCCACGGACGCAATGACATTAGGTTCCAAACACTAATTATAGGAATAATCAACGGAAACTTAATTAATGAAGCACCGGGTACAATCCGGTGCTTCATTGATTAAACTTGCGCTGATGATAATTTTTATTACCTGGAAAATGCATGCGTGGATATCAATGCCCACGCGTGGATTACGACGTGCCCACGGCGATTGTACTGCAACACAGTTTGTTAGTAAAATTGTGTTTCCTGGTAGACAGGATATCACTCCACGTGCACGTTCTGTATCGTTTCCACATCGTTTCATTATCTCATTCAGAAATGAGTTCATGCAGAAAGAATTTCTAACCGAATTTCAGCTCACGAAGTTAAATCTCCGACTCTTCGAGGGCTGACAGATCGTGCTGTCTTTGCACGCTGAAAACAATACACTGTCGAAATTACGCTGTTGCGGCTTCATCTTAGGAGCAATGCGGTGGCGTTAATTCCTTAAATTCTCTCGTGGTTGTAGAAAACAACACAGTGCCCAAGCAGTCGTCAGCATCTTCTTACGTTTTTGTAAGGTGTTAACCCTTTACCCAACGTAACCGCCAAAACAGGCCAGCGATATTATCAAATACCACGAAGTAATTTTCATTATTGTTTCATTTTCTAGTCTCAAAAACATAGGTTATGACTCGTCGAGCTTGTTCCAATAAGTGGCCATAACCTATGTTTTTGAGACAAAAAAAATGAAAAAAATTACTTATTCAAAAATTGTTGTTGCAAGTGTCATCTTCTTTTCATGTTAGGTAAAGTGTTAACCATTTGAACGCTGACTGAGTATTACAGGTGAGTTCAATGGCAGCAAATGTTCATATTCATGATTTGGGGGTAGATCAATACATATTTTTAACTTGCAGCCTTCGGGCTAAAAATATTGATTGGCCAACAGCATACATTAACTTGGCAACCACCCTACTTAAAAAAATGATGATGTATCATGTTACTGGGCCAAAAAATGGACTCTCGTGTTCTGTAGCGGTCGAGGTATAAAGGCCATTTACCAACCAGCCTGGTTGGTCCGGATCTCTTAGTCTCGTGGTAAATCGGTCGCTTTGTGTGCTGGAGGTCGACGGTTCGAAACCCGGCTCCGGCACTTATCTCTCCTCCTGTTACATTTGGGGGCTCGTCCGGGATCCTCAGCAGTAGGTGGCACTGCGGGTGTTTCGACCGCTCTGAGGGAGGAACCTGGTGAGATTCACATGTGGTGAATCTCAAAAGAAGGGGAGAGTAGTGTAGCGGTCGAGGTATAAAGGCCATTTACCAACCAGCCTGGTTGGTCCGGATCTCTTAGTCTCGTGGTAAATCGGTCGCTTTGTGTGCTAGAGGTCGACGGTTCGAACCCCGGCTCCCGCACTTATCTCTCTTGTTACAGTTCAAAGGGTTAACATGGTGTGATTGGATGAATGTACTGGTAGATTGTCCTTTCAACGGGTTCCTTGTAGGAGAATCTGTGCGGAGCAATGTAGTTAATTGAGAAGAATTCTGCAAGAGGGCGTAAGGAAGCACAGGCGGGGGCGTACTCCCACTTTTTCTATAGACATGCTACATGATTAAACATTGTTTAAAAATTCGAGAGCATAAACATGTATCAATATACGGACATTCCTCTAATATATTATTTGTTGGTGAAAACAAATTTAGTTACACTTGGCCAATGTATATTATTAGTTACACAGTTTGTTGGTGGCCTAATATGGTATATATGGTGTCAGTTAATTCCATATTGGACTCGAGCGAAGTCCAACTGACACCATATATACCATATTAGGCCAAAAACAAACTGTTTAACGAATATATCTTACCGACTGCTGCATCGATGCGCAGAACTAATAACAACAGCGATCAAAATTAAATGAGAGAATTCTCACAATGTGTTCACGTATCTTTGCCTTGTTACAATTTATGGGAGAGTGCCTACAGGCACTCTCCTATAAATTGTAACAAGACAAATTCATACATACCAAACAGTTTCATTTCGAAGATAACATAACACACATCCACAAAATATGAATATGAAGCCTTTTAAGTAGCCTGACCTGCACTTCAGACCAAATATGAGCTTCCAACACTCAATCTTTCAACTTGAAGCGTTTATCGGCTTCCGCCATTTTGAATAATCAATGAACAAAGGAGAGATTACCCATAGCTGTCAGCGTATATTGATGTTGGCAGGCAGTATATGGTTTTATATGCAATCTGCATGTGACGTCTTTGAACCAATGAAATTCCCAGATACTTGTAGGAGGTAAGATATATATGTATATGTTTATATGTATATATGTGTGTGTATGTGTGTATGTGTGTCTGTATATATTTATATGTATGTATATGTATGTGTATGTGTATATGTGTGCATGCATATATATATACATATACTAAGACAGGAAAATCGGTGGGGTGGGTGGGTATTTTCCTTTTCACCCTTTAATTGTGGCCACAAACTCCAGTCACCACCGCAGCCAGATCCATGTTATACTTAAGACTTTCCTAACCTAATGTCCTAAATCTTCCATTATTCTACACGTTAATCAAAACTTTCAGAGAGCTCCTATTTTTCTTTTAGTGTTTTCACATCTTTCGCTTTTGGAAATATGGCCCTTCAGTGGAGAAATCTCGTCGAGACTATAACGGTACGAAGTCATGTGTTATGTTCCCGAGGTAGGATGGGCGAAAGTTTCTAAATCCATGTAAAACGTTTTTAGGTAGTGTCAGTGTGCTTGACTTAAGTAAAGGGTTAATTATAAACACCAGATATCCAATCAGTATGTCGCAGGATTACGGGGGTTAAGTGATGGAGGGAAATTTATGTTTTTATCAGTGCTCAGCCGACAGCCAGTGACTGTCGTCTGAACCCCAGTTCAAACGTAAACCTTGCCCCCTTATCACTGCCCTATTCGCTTGGGACTCTTAGGATTCCTGAAGGTGCCTGTGGCTTACAACGCCAAAGGGTGATCAACGATAATTCACTGAAAAGATTATTTATTTACATGTACGAAGAAATATAATATGAAACAAATTTCTCACAAAATTATCCATAAGAATACACTAATTACGCGGATAAAAGTTTATTCTTTTGGGCCCTCGACGTCTCCCACAGCTAGCTGTGTCCGCTGGATCAACCTCACATCATCTTCATCTTCTCACGGTTTGTGATACATACAAAGTGTCCATACACTTCTCGTTGCTTTCACCTCGCTGGGTTAACTTCACAGTCATTCAGGCTTAACTCATATAATGCTCTGCTTGTGTGACTCTAACAGCGTTCTCACAGTTCAATCACAATTCAATCGGCGTTTACCACAGTTCACGATCACTTTGCGCCTTGCCTGGCTCTCACGGGGTTAAGTTATTCTTCGCCTTCAGATATATACTTAACAAAGCTTACATAATAATATTCTGCAAAGTGTTCTCAACATCACCAATTCTCGCACCGCCTAAAACTATCTTATCTCGCGAGCTATTCCAGCGCTCACTCAAGCTCTTAACACGGTTTCTAGACCTCAATGTTACAGCTTTTACTTCTTTGGCTACTATGCCACAACGGTTCGCAACCGTTAACAAACTGCAATGCAATCGGTTCCTTACAACCCTCACAGGGTTTCGACAATACGCGGAATTTCAATCTCGGTACCTATGACCATCGACGGCCAAGACTAAATTCGGACCTTCTCTGAGTGCCCTCAGGCCAACTGCCTCTCGGAATTCTGCTTCACTCTTTATACAGTCGGAACGGAAAGTTTAAACATATTAATTCTGATTTAACGAGTGCTTTGCAATTCGATATGAATAGAGATATAAATGTGAATTTTGTTTGAGGTAAATTCTTTTGACATTTCGGAGACAGGATAGATGCGTAATATGGGTGTGTGTCCAGAACATGTGTGATGCATTGGTTCCAACAATTACAATTTAACTGGTCGTAATTACCCTGATAATGATACAGAAGAGAATATTGTCTCTCTTACTATTGATCTGTTACGCCATGTGGCGTTCAATACGTGCGCCATAATGGACATTAAATTTCATGCCTGATTAGCAGAGTTTGAAAAATCTATTTTCAGGGTCCGTCACACACCTATCTTTACGCGTTACATTATTTAACCCAGACGGAAATATTATCGAAAATATTTACACTTTTATACAACAAAATAGCAACTTTTAGCTATCACCTTGACACAGTCAATCCTTGCAATCTGTATCGGTATAAATTGTAGAAGTCGGCAGGAAGACAGCCAATCGGGCCTATCGATTTCCCTACAGTGTACACAACTTCCATTCCAGTTATATCTGCTGCATTGCTACTTTATATTCAACATGTAGAACTATCAAATTCATTGTATTTAACCCTTTACCCAACGCAGACTATATCAAAATTTATTATTTTAAATATAATTTTTTAAAATTTTTCAAAAAATTTCAACAAAACCATATCATGTGACCCCTCGTTGGAACGAGCTCGACGAGCTCGTTCCAACGAGGGGTCACATGATATGGTTTTGTTGAAATTTTTTGAAAAATAATATTTTTTCAACTGCTGAATTTGCATATTACGCGGGCGGATGCGGGCGGATGCGGGCGATTCGTTAGGTAAAGGGTTAATTGTGTATACTGCAAAATAAATAGAGGGTATCTTCGCTGTTTCAATGAATAAGTGTGGGCCTGAAAGTTTCATTTTTCACGAGCTCTTGCGCGAGTGAAAAAAAATACTTTGATGTCCACACGAATGAAATAATTCAAGGTGTTCAAGAAAATAGAGTAGATTTTCTGTTTATTACACGCCTGTTCTATGAAATCCCTATCTACAGCAACACTAAACCGCGCGGAAAATAAAAATCTGTTCCGCAGATGTGTGGAACGGAAATCGTTGACGGTCTATTTTATAAAGAAGCGAAATTTCACTGGAATTTTCTACAAATCGTGTACCGCAATTACAATTTCAATCCCTAGCGATAGCTAAAAGACGTCCCCTGAGTTCCAATGTGTTCTGTGTGCCAGTAGAACACATTGGAACTCGGAGAACGAACGAGAAACACAGGTTCCTCTCGCAAGTTTGGTTGGCGACAAAATGTGTTCTTTTTGGTGATAATTATCAACTGAATTGTTGAGTGTCCTAATAATTGTTTTATAGACGCGAAGGCGTGTAATAAACACAGAACGACAGGCGTGTGTCAATGGGTTAATCGATATGGCACTTGTGCCATCGCGGATGGATAAAACTCGAGGCCTGTGGCCTCTAGTTCTATTTTTCCGCGCCGGCACTCGTGCCATATCGATTAACCCATTCACACACGCCTGTCGTTCTGTGTATTTATTATGCTAGGTGACATTTTACTGCGCAATATTCAGCCCAAGTCGACTGCTAGCGCTTGTAAAAAACAAAACTTTCAGGTCCACACTCATGAGATAATTCCAGATATTCACTAACGTAGATTTTCTTTTTATTAAAAGCTACGTGACATTTTACTGCGCAGTATTCAGCCCAATTCTACTGCAAACAGTCCCAAGACAATAATAAAGATCTGCTGATCGTTCATTCGCCGAAGCGTGAGGTCATTTAGGAAGCTACGGAGGGTGAGAGGATCTGCGGTATGTAAACGGCCCAGCAGAACTGAGTAAAAACACAACTTATAAGCGGTCCGAGAAACAATCGAATGCCGCTAATAAGTTGGAGGGTTGTTAATCATTTCTGGTAGGCCGTTAACACCTCGCAATGTCTAACAAAGTCATGATATTACTATTGTTGCCACTGCTATTAGTAAAACACAATAAATAAATGAAAGAGGGTTGAAATGTAATTTTACAGTGGTATTCAGATGACACAATCGTTAGTTGAGCTGCCTGAACATATTGGCCGCCTCAGTGGGGCAGCTACTACACTGCAAAAAATATAGGTTCTCTTTAGAACCAAAACTGGTTCTAATCTTGTCCCTGAGATGGAACCAGTTCTGTTTAAACAGTATTTATTTCAAATCAAATAAATTTATAAAGATTAACATTAAATATTAAATGAATTAAACATAAATTGAGGGGGTTTCAGCCGTAAGTTTACAGCTTATACGAGGTTGTCTCAAATCATTATTAAGCAAAGGAGATATGAACAGTTGGCATATCGAACCAGTTTTGGTTCTATACAGAACCAAAACTGGTTCGATATGCCAACTGTTCATATCTCCTTTGTTTCAAAATGTTTGGCGACTGCGTTGAATAAGCTCCAAGTTTACTGCTGAATCTACTTCAGTTCATGTAATATTCTGTTAAAAGTGAATGCTAATCTTGGTAAATTTATTTGATTTGAAATAAATACTGTTTAAACAGAACTGGTTCCATCTCAGGGACAAGATTAGAACCAGTTTTGGTTCTAAAGAGAACCTATATATTTTGCAGTGTTCGTCCCGAGAGCTGAACTACAACTATCGTCTGCTTTGTTGTCAAAGTCAACTGTCACGTGGCTAACCTGTCCTGTCTACGGTGAATTTAGGAAGCTTGTAGGTAGTCAGTCAGTAGATGGATCAAGTAGGTTAGGGGGCCATATGTCTATCATAATCTCCGTGTATAATCCATTTATGACATGACGAAAATACTTCGAAATGAAATGTCACCGTGAATCGAATTGGTATATGAATAGGAATGGTATGAACTTTCGATTGCGCGGATCTCAATCACGTGACATGTGTTGGGCTATTGTTAAGTTGAATCTCATTAAGTTAGTCCATGTGATCTGTCGAGCTTTGCGTAATTTTAACGTTCGAGTAAAACTCCGGTAATGTGTTAGGGACACCCTGCAAGGTGTAATAATCATTGATTTCTCACTTACAAGCATTTATACACTGATTCATATTGTCCAAATTGATGTTGCTGGTGGCCAATCAAATTGCATCACCTTCCTTTCGTTCATGTAAAGCCCGAGAGCACATTTGTGTGTGGATACTTCGGCTCATAACTACACCTGATAATATAACAGGGCTCCAAATTACGTTGCATGCATACGCAACGTTCTTGCGTTTGGTTGCCTTCCTGGGCAATTCTATGTGCAGACCGAACAAAATTAGCACGATCTCCTGGGCACTGGATTCGGTATCAAGGAAAAGAGACTGATACGCCGTAATGAGACTTGCGGAACAAGTTGTTAATGATACTGCAGCTGTTAGTTAATCTATAATAAAGCATAATGAGTTTAAATCAATTATGTTTGTTTTTTTACTGCATGCTTATATCGATTTCATGACTAATTTACTGTAGGCCGTCAACACTTCCAAGTTTCTACAAAGGATTGTAGACACTAAGAGGTATAATGGCTGTCATCCCTAGAATCAAATCGATGTGTGGAGTTGCACTAAAACCAAAGAACTTGGACTAAGAAGAGAGGGTCTAGCAAAATAAAAGTATTAAATTTCAGAAAACTATGGGGTTGAACACAGATGACTGAGACAAAGTTTAACAGAACATGTGGAGATAACACAGATGTTCAGCGTGGAGAAATGAATACTAGACTTTAGAAAGTACAACGGAAACTCTTTTATTACTGGATGTGTGGGAGTAGAGTGGGGGACTATTTAAAAGAGACAGAAAACGAAAATTATTGGGGGGGGGGGGGAGGGGTACAATAATGTACTCCTATCTCTCAAAGTATATCTTGTGTAATTCGTACTTGAAAGTATAAGATGGTGAAATTAATTGTTCCTGGTTTAAGTGGGTGATTGCGAGACACCTTCCTGTTGTCAATATGCATGTTTCGTGTTGCTGTATACCCGCACGTTATCTTGGACTTTAGCGTATCTCGTATCTATTCGATTTTTTAATCCCTTCCCGTCCGAACCAAGCCGCGAAATAGACTTGGTAACATGTGGAACGACTTAAATTATATGACCTCGGTGTGGATATATTGATCCGAATCTTGCAGTACAACACCATCATTACAATAGCCGTCGGAGCATTTTGACTGGGGATTTACGAATGTTAAATGTCGGATCGAATTAAATCAGCAGAGGATTTCGTATCGAATCAAATAGCGAATCGAATTTTACAGATCTTCAAATTGTAAATATTGCCAGTCTCCAATCAAATATTGTATTCAACGGTGACTCGTCCATTTGGACAAGCCAATCAAAAATGCGGAATATTCCAGAAGCAGAGTTTTAGAAAAATTGACCCTACTTGAACATTTCCTCTATCATCGGGTCTCCTGTACAGGATGGGAGAGAAGGGGGTGTCCTGTACAGGAGACCCGATGATAGAAGAAGAGTTCACGAGGAAACACTTGGTAGTATTTCAAGAAAATCTCGACGACTCAAAAATTTCTGAATCAACTCGACTCGAATCGTCGGGCCAATTTTACAGTTGAATCGAATAGAATTTTAAAGCTTCGCAGTGTCCTAATTTCGACCTTAGTCACAAAATCGCGATTTAGTCGAAATTCTTCGTACGCCTTTCCATCCATAGCGCTGTGGAACGTCACCTGTCTAAAAAGTCTCAAATCATAGTTGCGGTTGTTTTTCTTGATTTTTCTTTATTTTGGAACATTTATTCATGACACCGCGATCCACCAGAATAAATGTTTTGCGACCTAATAGCAGTCGAAAGATAGAGCACAATGAAGGTGGAACACTTGGGGACAGGAATCAAGGGTCTGAGTTTTTGTTTTTAAAGTGAAATATAGGAAAGCCTCCAACATGGATAGTTGATTCCCGTCTTTTGAACTCTACCTGAGTTGTGTCCTGTATTTATACCATGATTACCTATTCTACTGTATATAAAAAGTCTATGACATAAATTTTTTAGCTTTATACACCAACCGTGGTGATCACGCCAGCAATGGGATTTCAATAGTTAAAATTTACACCTACAGTGAAACTACATCCCAATTGACTTTTGGTAACCTCGCCTTGAAGGCAAACTTGTCTGATTTTATCACTCGTCGCCTCGCGAAGAGTGAAATGAAACCAGCAATTATTTATTACGTTTCTAAATAAGCTTACCTCCTAAGATACGACAAATTAACAAACATACGTTGTCTCATGTTAATAAAGCATCCATAACTCGAAATAGTATGTCATTATGTTATTAAAATAAAAAGGGCCCCGTAATTTGCGGGTTTCGTTTTCTTTTTCGTTTCGGCGAAAAAATTACCTGCGGAAGTACCGCCCACCGGTGCTCATGTAAACAAAAATAGATTCGCACGTGTGAATATTGATTTATTTAACATTCAAACTCTTATTAATCTGACGATCATGGTATAAATAAAATATACCCAAGGTAGCTCGGTGTACCAAATGTTCATCACTCGTGGTGAAGTGGTGTTAACCGCTCACCAAAGGCTCGCGGTTAACACCACTTCAACACTCGTGGTGAACATTTGGTACATCAAGCTACTATGGGTATATTCTATATTTACACCACGATTATACTTAAATTGAGTGAATAAAACCTAGATTTAAAATAAAATATCACCTTCAGCAGTCTGTTTACTTTCTTGCGTGACAATGTTTTGTGTCGAAGCATTTCATTCAGGTCAAAACGTCAATCAGATGCCTTCTTCCATGACGTTCTTACATGTAGGCCGGATTCCACATTTGGTTTATGTAGCACATTTCGCAATGCCGGTATTGTATCGGGTAACGTCGAATACACACATCAATCCTGGTATAATATCACGATCCGCTCCTGAAAAATATGACTTTTATGACAACAGGACTGTGTTAACCCTTTAACTAACATGGAAAACAGACAACATTTGCAAAAAAAATTCTTGAATCACTAATTTTTTTCATTTTTTGTCTCAAAAACATAGGTTATGACCCCTCGTTGGAACGAGCTCGACGAGCTCGTTCCAATGAGGGGTCATAACCTATGTTTTTGAGGCAAAAAACTAAAAAACATAATGAAAATTAATTGGCGATTTTTGAGAATAGTGCTGGCCGGTTTTGGCCGTTACGTTGGGTAAAGGGTTAAAAGAGGTACCATTCAGCTGAGGGTGATGGAGTCTTTGGGATCTTGACCTGTCTTACTGCTGAACAGTTTGAAAAAGTAAATATTCAATATCGGAGTAAACTTGGACCTAAATGACTGATATATAATATACGCTGTGGTGACTTAAAAACAGATAATTATACTGATCTCTGTTGTGGGGGTGTGGGGGGGGGGGCACGGTGGCGCTTTGTACTGAGGTGCACAACACTTCCATTGTGCACTTGACTATAACCGCTACTAACACCGCGGAGGTTGTATGCTGGAGAGACTGAGAGTTGCTCGCCGCTGCTCGTTGGTTCTCTACTCGTACCCTACTTTCTCCACCCGTAAACCTTGATCCCGACTACAAAGGTATCGTTAAACTCCAACAAATAAACAAACAAACAAACTGATCTTCATTGTGTCTGGACATGCGCGATGTCGTCTGCTTACGATGTTTCGGCGAAAACTGGAAATTTGAAAAACAGTATATTCTGAAAATAAATATTTATGCTTGCAGATCAGTGTTGTCAAAATCAGAATCAGACCCTCAAAATATTTCACGATAAACACAGGAGCGTCGCAAGGGGGTGGGATGGGGGTGATTTAGTGGTTTATCCCCCAACACATTTCCAGTCGGGACATTTTCGTCCTGATTGGTGTCTGAGATATCATTTCATTCTTGCAAGTAATCATTTACTTTCCATAAAACTAGGTTTGCTACTTGGACTTACGCCACACACACAGTCGGTCATACAAATGGAGGTCTGGTGTACCCGATTCGGGCTGCTATTTATTTATTGGGGTTTAACGACACTTTCGACAGCCAGGATCACCTCGTGTCGGACAGTTTTGCGGGTGGAGGAAACCGGAGTGCCCGGATAGAACCACCGAGCAACGGCGAGAAAATGTCAGACTCCCTGACGTACTAACTCCACACAACCAGGGATAGCATTGGCTGAAAATAAGTGCACCATCACCTTAGTACACAGTGCCTCATGCCCCGCGTTGGCAATCGGGATTAAGTACCTTGCCCAAGGACACAACGCAATTACCCATGGAAGGGATCGAAACGTGCACCTTACCGGTTGAAGCCCAATGCCGTAATCACTCAGCCACCGCGTATCCAATTCGGGCGGTTGGGGGTCAGGCATGATCAATTTGGTGTATGGGGCGCGTTAAGTAAGATGAATATGTCATAACTGCTACATCTATATGTATATTTAGCCACAAATAAATTTCCAAGAAGTCTGGTGAGGTTTTTTTAAACTATAATTACGGCTCATTAATATTCCAAATACATCATGAAGGCATGCCTTCTATGAAGGCATGCTTTGATGATAAACTGGAATATTTTATTTGTCGGGACTTAAGCCATCACAGTAGGGACACATCAGACTTACGTCCTCAATCAATCATCTTCGCTACGCACCTCGATAGACTTGAAATGATGGGGACTTTGTCGCAACAGGATCGCTTTCATTTCAATGCGCGACTAGCCTCCATGTCTTTAGGCCATTTTTCACGATACAACTTTTGTTCAAAAACTTCATCCAACATTTATAAAACATAAAATATCGTCAAACATTATTCAAATTAATGTGCATGCTCGAACATCGTCCGACCTGTTCGCGTTTGTCCGTAGATGTTCAAATTCCAAAATAAACATAAAACATTTTCCCTTGAACATCATCATACAAATGTTGCATGGAGTTTTTGAACAAAAGTTGTATCGTGTAAATTGTCCTTTAGCGCAGGGTATAAAGTAAGAGAAAATAATTTACGCGTCTCATGTTCTGGTCGTGGCTGGCTCCAACGATTATTCTAACCAACATGCATGCCACCGTGTGTCTATTACTGATCAAAAGTATGTTATGATTCACACAGAAAACCATTATTATGGTTAATGATTACTGTTATCATTTCGGTCTGAGTTGCAGCATTGACCCTTTGTCCAACGTAACGTGAAAACCCTCCAGCGCTATACATAAAAATCTCCATTCAAATTTTGTTATATTTCCAATTTTGGTCTCAAAAACATAGCTTATGATCCCCTCAATGGAACGAGCTCATTGAGCTCGTTCCAATGAGGAGTTCATAAGCTATGTTCTTGAGACAAAAATTTTGTAATTCAATAATTTATTTTGCAAGCATTGGGTAAAGGGTTAGGAATGACCATTTCCAGCTACAGATGCAGTATAATGATCATGCAAGTGATCAAGTATAACAGCACATAACTTGCATGCTTTACGCTGTCTCATATAATTGATGTGAGTCAGTGTGACATTGCTTGCCTGTTTTGGAGCAAGTCTGCTCCTTTGTTAACCCATATAAGACAGTAGTTCAAACGTTACGGTTAATCGATCAACTGCTTTTTTGATCGATCGAGACGTTGATCATTGGTTAATCGATTATTCGTTTCAGCCCTAATAGATAGAGATCGATCCCGAATCAGTCTCAAGATTCGACCTTTTCGAATCTCGTACTAACTTTAATTTGTTACATTTAAAAAAAAAACAAATTGGATAAAATTGACATTAGACAATTCATTCATGTAGGCTCAATTCATATTTAATTGAGTAATTGACGAAGGTTAATTGTTAGGTAAGTAGTGAATTTTGTCCACAACATTATCCACAGTTTTAGTTTTTGAAGGCTTAACTTGCTACTCTTGACATTCTTAAGAACGTGAAAAGTAACAAATTAAGCGTTCAAAAACTAAAACTAAGGATAACAGGCCTAGATGTTTCAGCGACAGTGCTACAGAGGATATTCATTTATTGGTGTTTAAGGTGTCAGTCAGTCTTGTAAGGGTCACCACAGTGTACCGTAACTTCCATTTGGTGCGATTTGAAATAACTTGTCTATTAAGATTCGATTCGGGATTCGATTCGATATCGATATCAGAGACAAGATTAGATTCGAAAAAAATGTGTGATTCGCAATTCGCTAGATGTGTGCATCTATTTATTTATTTATTTATTTATTTATTTATTTATTTATTTATTTGCGTTTAAGGTCACATACTTATGCACAATGGCTAATCATGACCGTGACAGTTTTACGGGTGGAGGAAGCCGGAGTACCCGGAGAGAACCACCGAGCAACGTCGAGCAGCTGCCAACTCCCCAACATCGTAAATGCGCTGCAGTACAGGCAAGGCTAGATTGGTTAAAGACATGCGCACCATCGACGTGCAGTACGCCTTAGTACACGGCGTCATCGTGCCCCCATGTGGACAGTCGAGGTTAAGTGCCTTGCCCAAGAACACAACGCGGGATTCCGAATCGATCACTCAGACGGTCACCCATCCGAGGACTAACTGGGCTCGACGTTGCTTAACATGTATGCATCTTCCAATTCTACAAGGCAATGAGGGATTACACTTGATTCTCATTTGGAAAAAATATTAATAAACGAACAAATATTTCAGTAAAATGGAAAACACTTTAACAAATAGATTACACGTGCTACGAAATTTAGCCTGCAATACCTAATGTATGAGCAGTTAAGGCATTAAGGGAGCCATGAGATTTCAGTAAATTAGAATAGTGTAACGGGAAAGCACTCCCTATCTCCCCAACAAACCCGCTATCTACCCAGTCGTCTACAAAAACAACACGAAAGAGGAGGGAGGGGCACCTTCACGCTATAGGTGGGGGATGATTACCTCAATCCCTGGGGTAATCAACACCTCTATTTGTCAGGATAGCGACACCAGCCCACTTTAAGTTGTGGGCAAACATATACTTTACAAATTAGAATGCCTAAAACTTACTCAGACTTCCTGTGTCAATGCTCGAGCAACATAGATCAACTAATCCGGGCTCAACCATGGGCATAGACAGTCTGGGCTAACTTTCTTCTAAAACTTACCCTTAAGGATATCACAAGCAGTAAGGTAACTTAATGAATAAACCACTCAAATTATAATAACAATTATTTATTCCTACAGACAACTAATCTTTGTACATTAAAGAATTTTTGGGTACATCATCTTCTTTCTCTGACCATCAAGTACAACTCTTATCCAGCTACTTTCACGTTTCAACTCGTCAACTAATTCAGTGGGTTTCACTTAAACCATTTCCTGAATAGGCGGATATATCCTTGCCCCAGGCTTGAATTATCACCAAACTCCCAAGTAACACGTTTTACACCATCTAAATTCTTCCAAAACAGCAATCTCAGGACCTTCCAGAATTTGGTCTGAACCAACTTATCAGACAATAAATATTTCTGCCTGTATTTTCCCCACAAGTAAAAACCTCTATGCAACAAATACGAGATTACTTTCCCCACTGTTCCTAATATTTAGCCTCAAGGTACAATCAACAGAAATACAATCTCTCTAAATAATCACTCTAGTTGAATCACAACAATTGAGTGAAAGAACTCATCAGGTATAATTTGAAAAATAATTTTAGTACACTTTACTGGAAAGAGCTCACAAAAATGCGAATTATTTTAGATGAAAAATTATCACTCTTAGTCGAATCACAACTTGTAAGTGAAAAAACTCATCAGGTATAATTTAAAAAATACTTTCAGTAAACTTTACTGGAACGAGCTTATAGAAATAAGCTGCAGCTGTAGGCTGCAGAATGCCTGTAGGCACAGAATAGCAGCAGAAATAAAATGCCTGCGGCCCTCAGCACTTCACAGGGATCATCCAGTCCACATTCTGAGAAGTTTAGTAAATTAAATGCCAAAGAAATAAAAGTATTTTCTGTCAAAACTAAATGCTCACCAAACGTGTCCAAGTCCTAATAAATGCTGAGTCAATGGTCCCTGTAAAGGAAGGAGCTGTGAAAGTTTGAACAGAAATTCACAAATCGACAAAAAGCCAAAATTGCAAAATCGCCCCGACAGTTCCAGGCGGGTGTTTTTATGGTAAAATTCCTTATTCTGCAGTAGCTGCAAGGGCACGTGACCTTGTCAGTGCTCGAGGTCTGCTGACCCAGCACACACTGCAGAATCAGCCGAACCGATTCAACATGTTCTGGGACCCACCGTTTTTATGGGATTTTAATCAAGTGAAAGATTCTCTCACACCAACATTTGACAAGTATTTCCTGACTTTCTATCTCTTATCAAATATAACTTTCGTAATTTGTCACATTCAGACGACAATTAAATCAATATCCATGAAAGACACTTGCGCGCATTTTCAAACGTAAGCGATTACACTTCATAAAATCGAACAATGCTAATTACCTGTACGACATGCAAAACATTTATCGGAATTTTTACAACAATTTAGAAAGAAATAAAACTATCGGAATACGGACAGCATGGCGGCAGTTTGCCTTCCTAACCTAAATACCCAATATAAGTTTTCCTTATTGATATGTCAAATAAAGCTGTTCCAAAATTTTTCGATCTCGCAATTAGCCCATTTTGGATCTGTAAATACAAATATTCGAGGCCAGTAAATTCCACTGAGGTGAATATTATAATAATAATATAAAATAATTGAAAACAACCCCCAAACAATTCTATTAAAGTGACTTTTGTTACAATAGATTTCAAGTACTGTGAGGCACTCAGTTGTTTAGACAGAATATTATATGAAACTGCCGTCGGAGTAGATAGGCGCTGATGAGATGAGATTAGTCTGTGAATAACGGCAATCATGGAGACTTTATGATGCGATGTTATGGTACAATTGACATAACGTTGCATTAAGTTGTCAGATCATATTGTGTTATTATGATTTGGGGAACCAAGTAATGTCGCGAGATAACCATCTGCATCAGTTTCGTTGATGCAAGTTTCAGCAGTTTTTAACAAATGATAGCAGACATGAAATCTTATCCTCAAGCGGAGCACATGCAAGTTAAAACCCTTTGAACACTGGTGATACCTTCTATGCCAGTTAAATGGCAGAAATTGGAAGAGATCATATCCATTATATGGGGGAAGAGCAATTAATATTTTCAACGTGCAGCCTGAAGGCTGCACGTTGAAAATAGTAATTGTTCTACCACACACGTTCATCTAGTAGCCATACTATTTAATGAAATTTTGAAGTGTTGTGTTGCTGGACCGGAAAAGCGGTCTCTCGGGTTGAAAGAGTTAACATTTCAAAATCACGTCTACGACCTAATTTTCGGCATTTGTGCACTTCTCGATGCTCAGGTCACATGGATTACGTTTTGTAACTTGTTGGCATCAAGTCAATCATGACGTCATTATTCTATTCTGACAAGATAATTAACAAACATATAACACCAATGGCAAGACAGAAAGCAGTAGTAAAAGATCGAATACTTCGCTGTTATTATTCTGTACTGAGTAATTACGTACATATCTGTTAATAAGGTTAATATATATTTCATATCCAGAATATTAGGGTATGTTACCCGAGTGACAAGGTGGCGCGGTGGCGTTGCAGTAACCGGTTCTCGTCCAATAACCGAAAATAAGCAACGTCGAGTCCGGTTAGTCCTTGGATGGGTGACCTTCTGAGCGATCAATTCGCACTCCCGCGTTCTGTCCTTGGGCAAGGCACTTCTCACCGATTGTCCACAAGGGGGCACGATACTGTGCGTCGATGGTGCGCATGTCTTTAACCATTCTAACTCTGTCTGTTCTGCAGAGTTACGATGTTGGGAAGCTGGCAGCTGCTCGTCATTGCTCTGTGGTTCTCTTCGGGTACTCCGGCTTCCTCCACCCGCAAAACTGTCACCGACACAATACGACCTTGACTATTAAAGTGTCATTAAACCTTAATAAAATAAATAAATTAATAAATAAATAAATAAAACTCGAGTGACAGCGACTAACAGAAGCTATGAAATATAGATCAAAATTTTTAAAAATACCTAAAATGACACAAATAAATACTCTTCAGGCGCAGAAAACTTGTATCTAAATTTCTGATTCAGGTTGCCTAGTTAAGAGAAGAATATTGTACGGAAATATTACCGCTCCAGTCTCCCGACTTTTGAGTACTTTCTCCCAACTCCATGATTTTAGATAGTGTCTTTTCATTACTGCACAAAATGTGGATGCTCACTGCACATTTCAGGTTGATCACTACACGTTCTGGGGAGCACTGCACGTTTAATTTATACCATGTCTTAACGGCTGTTCATGTAGCTGGCTCAAAGAAAAATATAAATTGAATAACATGTAAAATATTAGGTATAATAACTGATTGTGTCGGGATGACCACTAAACAGCCGCGTCGTAAAGTATCTGCCCAGACAGTAACCCGCGAAGAGCAAAGCTGCGACCAGTAGACCTTCGGGTTCAACGCGGGGATCAATCGGCTAAGACTTGACTTTTACCGTTTTTGCTCATTCTCAGAATTTGGAGCATTATCTAGATGGATGCACCAATGTATGAGTCGTTTAGCAGAAAACAAGTGATTGGTACCGAAGTATCTGCGTGTCGCCTGACGGACAATATGACCTGTTATTAAAACATTTAGTTCGCCGTGTCCTAGTTATAGTGTGTTCTCTTCCCCCTCACCGCCACCACTCCTCCCGCCATTATATATACCTGCCAAGTTTGCTTACCCTCAGCCGTGTACAATTCAAAGTATGAGCGTGAATTGTTTTCACGACGGACGGATGGAGACTTGGTGGATGTAGAGAGGGATGGACACGGGGAGTCGGATTCCTAATAGCTTGACCGTGTTCCGGTGGTGGGCGACAAAACATCATGTGTTAATTGGGATTCGTCGCCTAGATATGTTTGCAACCCACATATATTTTCACAGTCGGCTGAATAAAACTAATAGATTGCCACGTCTCAGTAGCTGCGTGGTGGTGGCTCGTGACGGTGCCGTTGAGGTGGAATTGTACGCAATCGTGTAATCTATTCAAAAAATTACAGTTGGTTTGCATTCATAGGAAAATAAGGTGAAAAATGCAAAAATTGTTGTGTTGGCCCCTTCAGTTTATTCAGACCAGTCCGTAATGTCAAAGGACGATAAGGTCTTTATTGAGATTCAGATTAGGAATAACTGCTGCATTTAATAAGATAACACTAAATACTTTATATGTTTATTAATTATACATATATAATTCAAATCACAACCTCTTACATAATGATTCATGTTTTTCCATACGAAATCATGTTTACAAATCAAAACCATTTGGCGAGTAACTGTGATAAAATTATAATGTTTACATGCACCCAGGGCAATGTTAGTTATTCCTGTGTTTTCCAGGATGTATGGGAATTTACACGGATTTATTTCCAAGAACTTTGGTGTGCTTAAATACTTTATCCTAAATTGTGGGAAAAAACTGACAGAAAATTTGTGCTTTGTATGTTTCTTAATAAAACCAGACAAATATGGATGTCATTGGAACTGGCTTACTGAGCCAGTTCCAATGACATCTATATCTGTAATATATATTTTATTACACATAAATATTAAATTTCTTGTATTTTTATTTTGGTTCTAGCATAACCGAGCAAAAGGTATGAATTAATAATTAGAAATGAGTACTTTGTTTAGTCACATAGTCTGCTATTGTGTATTCTTGTAAAAAAACTACTGTGGATTGCAAGTTACACCGTACCTCTCAGCCAATCAAAATGCAGTATTTTGTAACATTTGGAAATAATTATTCATACAAACATTATTCTTTCCTGGAATAGGTTTTAGAGAAGGTGACTGATGAAGATGGTTTGTCCTTTTGGATGACTGCACATTAACCCTTCACTCATTACACACAATATCGCAACTTGTTTAGTTTGATAGTTTTTTTTAACTTAAATAAACCCATATCATGTGACCCCTCATTTGAACGAGCTCGACAACGAATGGTGATGCGATACGGTTTTATTGAAGTTTATTGAAACTATTTTTTTAACAGCTCAATTTGTAAATTACGCGGGTAGATACGGCAGATTCGTTAGGCAAAGGGCTAAAAAGGATATGATGTTCTTTTCCTTTTGCTCGAAGACTGTCCAATGTACGGGGCCTTAGACATATTGTGGAACTAAATTCAAATAGTTCCTAAGGGTATTTTGTACCGTGGTTAATTCCAGCTTTGACTTTAACGGAAGGACTGCTGTTCCTGGTCATTGCCATGATCTCACTAATGTTGTAAAGTGGCCGCTGGGTGAATCTATAGTGTTTTACCAATCAATATTTTCAAATTGCAATTCAATGGCTGCAAATCAACAATATCAATTGGTCTATCCCGACACAATATTAGTTATCCCTGTGTTTTCTAGGGTGTATGGGAATTTACACCGGTTTGCGAACTCATAACACCTGAGGCGAAGCCGAAGGGTGTATGAGTTCCCGGGCTCTAGTAAACTCCTTTTCACCCTGGTAAACACAGGGATAACGTATTTATTTCCAAGACTCTTGGTGTACTTAATACTTTAACCTAAATTGTGGGAAAAACTGATAGAAAATTTGTACTTTGTAAGTTTCTTAATAAAACTGACAAATATGGATGTCACTTGAACTGGCTCATAGAGCCAGTTCCAATGACATCCATATCTGTAATATTTTATTACACATAAATATAAAATTTCCTGTCTTGTTCTAACATAAGCGAACAGAAGGTATGAATTAATAATTAAAAATGGGTACTTTTTAGCCATGTAGCCTGCTATTGTGTATTCTTGTTTTTACACCATGGTTAACCACGGTGTAAAAAAAAGCTACCGTGGATTGCAAATTTCCCCGTACATCTCAGCCAATCAAAACGCAGTATCTTGTTCCATTTGGAAATAATCAATTTTCCAATTCATATCATTACACTGACATTGAAGAATGAATCCACCGCGGTTCAAAAAGGTTATGGTTATCCCCATGGACTCTTTCAATGTCAATATATGCAACAACATTAAACTTGCCCAAAAGGTTGAGGTCATCCAGGCATAC
This sequence comes from Pictodentalium vernedei, assembly GCA_031216915.1. NCBI lineage: Eukaryota > Metazoa > Mollusca > Scaphopoda > Dentaliida > Dentaliidae > Pictodentalium > Pictodentalium vernedei. The sequence goes on from CM062297.1 coordinate 130,699,664, forward strand.
ATGAGCTAATAGACAGACTTATATAAACTTTCTCCTTGGCAAGGTTTACAATTAACCCTTTACCTGACCTGACAGGCAACCGAGAAAAGTAATATATTTTATCTAAAATGAAAAATTATTTTTTTCTTCCACAACATGGTTTCTCACCTCTCATTTAGCTCGACGAGTTGAGATCATAAGCTGTTTTAAGTAAAAAATTGAAAACATGACATAATTCCAATTTCAGTTGCGATTATTGTTCATAGTGCTGGTCAGCATTGTATAGAGAGTAATCGCTTGACTGGACTGGTTACGTGAAATAATTCATGAGAGGTGAGGGACGTTGTACAAACACGAGTGCGCGAATGCACACGAGTGTTTTACAATATAGTCCCTCGCCTCGAATGAATTATTTCACGTAACCAGTCCAGTCGACCGATTACTCTGTTTATTACTTTTAACGATAATTGTATTATTTAACCCTTTACCTAACGTAACGCCCAAACCAGGCCAGCGCTTTTCTCAAAAATCGCCAATTAATTTTCATTATTGTTTCATTTTTTGTCTCTAAAACATAGGTTATGACCCCTCATTGGAACGAGCTCGTCGAGCTCGTTCCAATGAGGGGTCATAACCTATGTTTTTGAGACAAAAAATGAAAATAATAGTTATTCAAGAATTTTGTTTGCAAGTGTCGTCTGCTTTTCATGTTAGGTAAATGGTTAAAAAAAACAATGAAGTCCCCATTACACCCACGGCAAAGCGTCTTCATTTGCGCGCACGGATACATGACCCAATTGTTGATTGCATAATTCACTTGTGAAGTTTTCGTTTATAATCAAACTCGGAAATCCTAGTAAATCACACTTTTGGAAAGTAATAAAGATTCGTTATGTAAAAGTTTAAATGATATCAGAGAAACGACATTAAAACTTGATGGAAAAAGTGAACACGTCGACTGAATGCCTGAATTATCTACAACTGTATTTATAGAGTGGCCGTAGGGAACATAACGATGAATTGCAATCCACCGTCTCTGAGGATGTTCATTTACTATTCTCTCGACTTTGAGGGAGAAATTCATGATACGAATTGATAACAAACTAAGAAGTAATAATTCGATACCATTCATATCTCGGGGGGGGGGGGGGGGGGGGGGGGCTTTTTAATAAGTAGGTATTTGTGGACCTCGGCTTGAAATGGAAGAGGACTGACCCCCCCAATCGCCGAGATTCGTGGTAAGGCGAGTCGTGGTGGGTTCTTCATATCTCATTTGCTCTTGTAAATCTCACCCAATTATGTTATCGACAAATAGGGTATTTTCTGAAATCTGACTTAAATGTAACCGAAATCAAACCGAAAGGTCCACGGTTCGATTCCCGTCAGGGGTAACTTTATTGTGTCCTTGCGCAAGGCTCTTAATTCCAATTACCCACGCGGGGGCACGCGGGGGCACGCGGGGGCATGGTGCGGCTTTGTACTAAAACGTATTGCACGTCGATACTACACTTGTCTCCAATCAATGCTAACCCTGCTAATGCGGATTCAGTGCGTTAGGAAGTCCGACAGTTGCTAGCTGTTGCTCGGTGGTTCTCTTTTGGTACTCCGGCTTCCTCCAACCCAGTGTCCGAAACGAGGTGACCCTGGATGTCGAAATTATCGTTAAACCCCAATAGCAAAGCAAAATAGAAAGAAACAATAACAGAGAGAAAATTTCGACCAGACCGCGACTTCGCCGCGATCTGGTTGAAATTGTCTATCCGTTTTTGTAATCACAGCAATGTTGAATAACACCTGTCAAAATTTGAGAACATTGGATCTCAGATGATATTTGCATTTTGTTTTATATTGATAAGATAAGGATTTGGTTTCGTAATATTCTATTGTGTAAATTTCGACCTTTTGGTGAAAGTGTGTCATAACTAGATCGCGATCTGACAGAGAAAGAGACCAATTTTGAAATCAGAGTACTGGATGTACAATTAAAACTAGAAGTCCTGTCATGAAATGCGCACAAATAGCACGTCGATCTGCGCGTTAATCTACGCGTTATGACAATAGTAAGGCTATCAAAGTCTGTATATATGGCTTGTGCACAAGCAATGTTTCAGCCAATGGACCTCCGGGTACCCCGGAAGTCCATTGGCAGAAACATTGCCTGTGTTTGCTGTGAGTAACCAGGAGAACCTGCCATGCTTTGGATGCCAGTCGATATGGCAATTGCGCGCAATGTATACGCGCAATTAAGCCTAGATAAGCGCACAGTTCGTGACAGGACTTCTAGTTTTAACTGTATATAATGTCACAGAGATCCTCACTGGAATTACTGCTTAATAATGTTATATGTGAACTATCGATAAGGTGATGGTCAAGTAACAAAAGTGGCTGAAAATATTTGATTTGTTTTTGGAGATATGCGGCACTTATTAGTAGAAAACAAATATTATCTTGTTTCTAAGTAATGGGTCACGTGGCATCTATAATAATAGAAGAATATTTTTATGAAAGAGATAATGAAAAGTAATGAAAGCAAAAAAAAAAAAGCCCACGAAAACCGATGCATTAATCACTTGTACTTTGATTGGTGGGTTTTCTTAACTTGTTTTGCCACCAAAACCATTCACACCAGGAATGGCGAAAACACCCCCCCCCCCCCTCCCCCCACACTCCTCACAAAAAAAAACAAAACAAAAACGAAAACAAAACAAAAGAAAGAAAAAACGAAATGGAAGAAACCGATATTTATGTGTTCCGGCTGTAGCGAATACCGAATAGTGAAAATTCAAAGACAAAACCAAACCAAGAAGAACAAATATGGCAAAATGTTCTATACAGCACATCGTTTGTGATTTATCAACTGAAAAAAAACACACACAGCGAAGTTGCCACACGTGCAACAATTCCAAATTCCGAGAAAAAATATAAAATTTAGAAGAGTCGGTCAATAGATTTCAGGATAACACACGGACGTCCACTGACAAGAAACTTATTTCTACTTTTCATGGCGTTGCATATAGTTTCAGTCACTATCTGGGTGGACACTCCACCTTATGTGTGTTTTATTGATAACCCAGTATCCAGCCACACAAAGTCTTGGTTAATTATAGAAACTGATTATTAGGATACTGACATTTGTAAGAAGAGCAACAGCCCTCATATGAATATTTGCAGAGGCGACGAAATCGGACGAGGGAATGGGAAAACTGGTCACGTGATCCCCCATATTTCCACACACATGCCACCCAATTACACAACGAGTTCACAAGTTCGAAAGTATGTGCCTTTAGACACATAGAACACATTGGAACTCATAGGACGGTGTGGTAATACGCAGTACAAACGAAGGGGCCAATACTATAAAACTTTTATAATTATATATTCTAGAATTGCATTTTCTAGTTACGACTTTAAATTGGTTGAAACGAACAATTAGCATTTTCAAAGATGTGGCAATTTGCCAGGTAGAAAATACAATTTTTGACAATACAATTGTAAGCGTTTTATAGTATTGGTTCCAGATCACATCCACCTTCAACGGAGTCTGTCTATTTCTTCTAGGTCAGCCATCTTACAACACGCCAGTTGAGAAATGGTTGAAGTAACCGAATCAAGACGAGGTCCTTTCTCGCACACCAATAAGAGAGACTGATTGTTATCTGTGCATCAAGTAATAAACGATAAAAATGTCTCTGATGTCACTGGCTTGACACGAAAGGACATCTCAGATGTCCCAGACATACTATAGTTATCACCCCCGCTCCGAGTCCCCTAATACACTTGTTAAGACCTTATGTTGTCCGTACCAAGATCCGAGCGAGAAAAGGGCACAAGAAGGGGTGGTATTGGGTGGGATATCCCTAATAATTTTACTAGCCGGGACATTTCCGTCTGGATTGGAGTCTTCGGTGTTCTAGTTTGCTAGTTATCATGCACCTTCCTTGGAGACTAGTTTTGATTCTTGGACCTATGTTACAAAGACACCCACACTTTGTTATCAAAGGGACATCTATTGTACCCTATTCGGGCTTCTGGTAGTTCTGCATGACTAGTTTGGGGTACGGTACATGCAAACTAAATAAGTTAGTAAATGCTTGCATCTATGACTAGTACATGTGTTTATTCACAAATACATTCAGACAAACTCGGAGTTCTGACTAATATTCCAACTACATCAGTAAGGCATGCCTTCGTCGAAGGCATGCCTTGATGACGTAGATGGAATATTTTATCAGTCGGGACTTCAGCCATGACAGTCAGGGTCAAACAGGTTTAACACCTGAATCGGTTATCTTCGCGATGCTATAGCCCAAGAATCGAGGAAATGGAAACAGACCTGTGGATCCATCTTCCAAAGCATGTAATGTCAGGTGCGTGTTGGACCATTCTCCTCCCCCACACCCCGTCATCACTCACACTTTCATTGCGCTCCCGCTGCTTCAATGAGTACATAAAAGTTTTGAAAAACATTAAACAAATATACAGAAGGCGGATCGTGAATTAATATTGACGGTATCCGTAAAATGCAATCTCCCTGGTAATAATTCATACTTTGAAACAGCATTGAATCCATTATTTCGAAACGTTATTTGATTTTATTTTACTCTTGGCATTTCTAACATTATTTTTGAATGTGTAGTTCTTTGGCAGTAAATATTATCTCTTTCTCAGTCCGTTCGCGATGTTTACATCCTAACTGAAATGCTGCAAAATCAAGACTGCCATAAAAAAACAGAAAAAACAAACCATAAAAAAACAAATGCAGCACCTGGGATGGATGACAATTGTATCCACCGGAGACATATCGTGTCGGAGGATAATGTGTACAGGTGAGGGAAACCGGATAACCCGAAGAGAACCGCCGAGTAGCACAGAGCAACTGTTGGACTCTGTAGCTTTCTGACCCTGCACAAGCAGAGCTAGCATTGTCCGAAGGCGTGTGCGCCACCGACGTGCAAAACGCCTCAGATTACAGAGCTATCGTGCACCCACTTGTCATTTTGCTTAGTGTCTGGACTACAGTACAGTCCTCGTGGACAGGTTGTAATCCACGAGTGGGAAGTGATGTCCATGCATGCGTTTACAAGGTAATAACAAATCATCAGCATCAAACTTTTAATTAATGAAGCACCAGGTTGTACACTCTGCTTCATACATTAACTTTTTGATGATTATTCCTATAATTAGTATTGGGAATTTAATATTATTGCGTCAGTAGAAATATTGCCCACTCGTGAAAAGTGACCAGTCCATGGCGGCCGTACTGCATTGTCAAGACGCATATGACGCCGGTCATAATCGAGCTTAAGACCCTTCGATCTGAAATCCAATGCACTAATCAACCAGGCACCGGACTTCCGTTTTTTCAGCTGAGATTCTTCCGTTTTGAAAAAAAAAGTATAGAGTACTTTGACGAGATTGCGACGTGGTCGGAAATCTGTCGGATCGCTCGGTCCGCTTTTATAATGAAGAAGAGATTCAAATCTGCAACTGAATCTGATGTCAGGAAAAAACCTGAAAGATTAAAACTGTGCACATTGTTGGCAAACTGCTAAAATTTCGGGCAGCAAATTCACCCCATAACGCAACAAGGAATTCAACAACGCGGTCTTATTTCGCAGAACTCAATGAACTCTGTCCAAAAAAGTCTCAGCTCTTTGAATTATGAGAAAATATTGCATTTTCAATTTCTGATATTTTTGACATCAATATGCAGAGAGTTAAATCTCTCGCAATTGAACACGCGGCGATAAATACGAGAGCTAATACTACAATTAACCATTTGAACCAGGGCGGCCGCTTTTCTGGCCAGGAACATGATATGTCGTTACGTCGTTATATAGGATGACTGTTCGGGAAAACGTGTAGGGTCGACCAAGCAATATTTTCAACGTGCAGCCCCGAGGCTGCACGTTGAAAATATTGATTGCTCTACCCCAAGTAATAAATATGGTCTCTTCTAATTGCTGTCATTGAACTGTCATGGAAGATACCACTAGAATTCAAAGGGATAAAGCAGGATAGAATGGTTGGTAAAGGTTTTCTTAGCCACAAATTAAAGATTTTTGTGTCCACTTGCAACAACTTTATTTGGTTCAGAACTTCAAGCGTGCGGGGGCGCGAGGCGTTGTGGTAACCGGTTCTCGTCAGATCACCGAAGTTAAGCAACGTCGAGCCCGGTTAGTCCTTGGATGGGTGACCGTCTGGGTGATCGATTCGGACTCGCGCGCTGTATCCTTGGGCAAGACACTAAACCTCCATTGTCCACATGGGGTCACGATGACGCTGTATACTAAGGCGTACTGCACGTTGATGGTGCGCATGTCTTCATTCAATTTAACCCTGCCTGTGCTGTAGTGCGGAGTTACGATGTTGGGGAGCTGGCAGCTGCTCGTCGTTGCTCGGTGGTTCTCTCCGGGTACTCCGGGTACTCCGGTTCCCCCACCTGTCACGGTCATGATTAGCCATTGTGCATAAGTATGTGACCTTAAACACCAATAAATAAATATACTTCAAGCGCCCTATTTGGTCTTCATTAAATATTTTATATGACACAGGAAAGCTGTCATATTCCGAGTATGTGAGTTACTTTGTCAGGAAGGAAAATCATTTTGTTAGCATTGACTGGATTGTTACGATTTATTGGGGAAACCCATGGGTACGCTTCATCAAATGTTAACTGAACAATTAGTGGTTGACGACATATTTCTTCAACCGGAAATGACCTAACATTCTCCCAGTTAACACATCTTTTTTTACACAACTTTATTACGTCCTGGACTCGAGGAGAACTATTTTCGAAGCCGAAAACGAAATTATGCCAGTTCTCCGCCATTGCACTATTTTCTACTCAAATATCAAGACAGGGTGGATGGTCCAAGTGTGGGAGCTAATACATAATTACTCATTGGAGATCTCGGACCAAGGCGTTGGGGCATACCAGGATAAAAGAATCGTTAGAGAAAGGGTCATGCGGGATGATAACTCTAATTTGCGAGAGAGGGTCAAATCAAAGAGGTCTTTGGCTGACCTGCGTGATAAAGAGAAGCCTGGTTTTGAAGAGTACCCTGATGACACCTTTGGTGGAGGGGGGGGGGGGGTCACTGTTGTGCCTACTGAAGTCGCGGTCCCTGGAGCTGAGGGGGAAAATTGGGAAAAACAGTAAAAAGGAGTGCCAGATGTGTAATTTGGGCGTGGTGGAGACCCTGAAACACTTTCTTCTAGAATGCCCAAAATACCAGTCTAAAAGAATAAGATTCACTGGGAGCTTAATTGGGAAGTTGGATGGGACAATGAAGGACATGTGGTTAGTGAGAGACTCAAAGGAGAGGGTTAATATGCTAATCGGAGAGAGTGGGAAGAATGGGATAAGGGATGTCATCAAGCAGTTCATCTCCGCGTGTTGAGAGGAGAGAAGAAGAGCGGGAATAGGGAGGCAGTTGGGAGTACAAGGCCTTCTCACTCGAGAACCGCGACAAATCAGCGGCCGGCCAAAGTGTTATTATTATTATATTATATTATCAGTGACTTGGAAACCTTGAACTATTATCAAGTAAATTCACGTTTTGCAATCGCAGAATGTATACGCCACTGTTCACATCGATTAATATGAGCGATGACAACAGGTACGACAATTCACATGTTTTCTTCGCCTTTTGTATCAGCAAAATCGATAGCTCTTCGGATTATTGGAGTAGAATATCAAACCCGGCCACGTAACATCATTACAGAGCACACTCAAGTTTTATAAATCTACCGCTCTGGCCCAAAAAGGTTATTAAGAAAATAACCACAGGCTTCTGTCTTATTTTTCTTTATTGCCGATAGCAATACCCAGCGTTGAGTATTTGCAAAGGTTATTTCGCGTGGCGACGTCAGACGGTAACAGATGACACTTGAGCCGTGGACTAAGAAGAAGCGACACGTGCTTTCACCCGATCAGAGAGCGAGGATTTTAGTCTTATTGGAACATATACCGGTAATAAAGAAAACTCTGCAACTTTGTAAAGCTCCGATGTTACACAGTGGAGCCCACTTAATTGGATATCTCTTAACTGAATAACCCTGTTAATTGAATATAATTTCCCAATACAAAACCATTTACCATACCTCCAGGACAAATTTGACCTGTTAATTGAATATAGGTTATAGAGTAAAACACCTGTTAATTGAATAAAAAATTGTGTAACCTGGCAAGAAATTACCTGGACTCTCCCAAGTTTTCATTTGTTTATGGACCTATTTGGCCTCAGTACATCCAACACAGGCATTTAATCTATTATATCTTGTTTGACAGAGCTCATAGAGCTCTGTCAAACAAGATATAATAGAATAAATGCTACGTTTATCTCTTGAATACAGGAAAGTGACACAATCCCTGTTACTTGATACTCCTGTTAATTGAATAATTTTCGTTTGCAAAGTGGCTTTTAAATTAATAGGGTTTCACTGTAGTTGCAGTAGAGTGGAATGATAGTGGTTACTTTCCGAAATTAGACTAATGTACCATACTTCATACAGATGAGTACAAGATGTTCTACCTAACATGTGAAGAAACACATAATTGTAGAACTTAACAGACGGAATATGCTTTGGAAAGCCGCAGGTTTCAGACTAAACAACAATCTGATGCATATTTTCTGTACACTTTTTTTGAAAATAATCTTCAATACAATAGTTATCGAGAGATACGATATTTCTAAGTGGTTAAAATTGGTTCACTTTAGATAAAAGTTCTAAAAACGTTGTAAAAATAATTGGTTTAAATCTAAAAAAAATACCTTGAATGATTCCCTGTTTGAAACCAAAACAAAACGTTACAAAAAGGCATTTCTTGAAGAGAAAACCACATGCAGCGCAATAAAAATTCATGTTATTCCAAAATAGAAACAACTATAACCATTTTGATGCGATGAATAAGTTCGTGTTGTGTTGAAAGCTCTTCAACCTTTATTTCATAGAAGCTCATTTCAAAGTGGGGCATCTCGTTTCAAAGTGGGATAAGTGAATTACAAGAAATGCGCAAAGTTTTTTAGTGAAGCAAATTTGATGGATACAGTACGGCCGCCGTGGAATGGTCATTTTCAACGGGTGGACAATATTTCCACGTTTCCACGAACGCACGAACGCAATAATATTAGATTCCAAACACTAATTTTGGGAATAATCATCAAAAATTTAATTTTGCTTCATTAATTAAAATGTTGCTGCTGGTGATTTTTATTACCTGGTAAACGCATACGTGTACATCACGGCCCATGTGTGGGTTTCGACCACTCCACGACGACCGTACAGTAACGTTATATATGTTTGTGGGAGGGTTAATGTTTCACTTTCAGTGTACAATTATAATGGCCTACTATACGCACGGTACTCTAAGGACTGCAAGATTTTAAGTCAAGGTATTTCAAAAATCTTTTTGGATCGATGTTAGAATTTTCGGGCATACTGTGAGATCAGCATTCCAAAATTTCAAAGAACCATTTGTAGGAAGAGCGGGCAAATCCACAATGTTTCCGATTTCAGTGTTCACGTGTTTAAACTTTATGTAACGGCAAATCCTGCTTGCGCAATTAAAAAACTGTCATTCAGATTTAATTATTTCTTTATTGCTGTTGAAGGTCACATCTGGCATATATTGTTACATTATGATCGTAACATAGGTATGAAGTGAAGTTTAGCTAATTGTTTATACCTGCATGTGGGAGCGCGGTGGCGCAGTAGGTAGAGATTCAGGCTGCAAGCCGAGAGGTCCTAACCCTGCTTGTGTGGAGTTAGTGCGGTATGAAATCTGACAGTTGCTCGTCGTCGCTCGGTGGTTCTCTTCAGGTACTCCGGCTTCCTCCATCCGTGAAACTGTCCGACACGAGGTGGCACTAGTTGTCAAATGTGTCGTTAAGCACCAATAAATAAATAAATACCAACATGTATGTGTCCCACTTTAGAGGTCGACCACCCAGGCGTTGGTCACCAGGTCCTATTTTACCAGAAACGCAGAACAACAAAAGAAAAATCAAATTTAATATGTTCGAGGCTTTTTCTCCAAAACGCAATTTGTACGCCCCTCGCTGGAACGAACTCGCCAAACTGGTTTCATCGAGGGGTTATAAACTATTTTGCCATATAAATTTTACTTATAACCCTTTACCCAACGAATCGCCCGCATCCGCCCGCGTAATATGCAAATTCAGCATTTGAAAAAAAATTATTTTTAAAAAAAATTCAGCAAAACCTTATCATGTGACCCCTCGTTGGAACGAGCCCGTCGAGCTCGTTCCAACGAGGGGTCACATGATATGGTTTTGTTGAAATTTGTTGAAAAATTTGAAAAAATGTTTTTTAAAATAATAAATTTTGATATCGTCTGCGTTGGGTAAAGGGATAAACTAGTAGAGTGCTGAAAGCCATATTTGGGCTTTATTCCGAAGTGCAGGTACCTCAACATAAAGGCTCATATTCTGTGGATGTGTTTCATAACTACGAGGTGAAATAATTTAGTTTTCATGGATTTGCTTTATTACAATTTATGGGAGCGTGCCCATTAGAACTCTCCCATAAACTATAACAAGGCAATGCCATACTAACAAATTTTGACAGTCAAAAAACATTAGCACTCTGCCAGTTAGAGAATTTTGCTATCAAGTGCCACCCTCCAGTATTTATTTATTTATTGATGTTTAATGTCACATATTTATGCACAATGGCTAATCATGACCGTGACAGTTTTACGGGTGGAGGAAGCCGGAGTACCCGGAGAGAACCACCGAGCAACGACGAGCAGCTGCCAGCTCCCCAACATCGTAACTCCACACTACAGCACAGGCAGGGTTAGATTGGTTGAAGACATGCTTACCATCGACGTGCAGTACGCCTTAGTACACAGCGTCATCGTGCCCCCACGCGGGCAATGGAGATGAAGTGTCTTGCCCAAGGACACAACGCGGTTGTCGCAGGTGGGATTCGAACCGAGGACCTCTCGGCTTGCAGCCTGCACCTCTACCTACTGAGCCACCGCGCTCCCGTCACCCTCCAGTGTTGATTAGTTAAAGGCTATTCGACCAGATTCAGTCATTGTCCTTGTAACAACCAGTAGTGTAATAATAATCAACCAGTAGTGTAATATTAACCAGTAGTGTAATAAAAGTTAACCAGTAGTGTAATAACCCACCAGTAGTGTAGAACAAATCAAACAGTAGTGTAGTAACCAGTAGTGTAATAAACTTAACCAGTAGTGTAATAAACATCCATGAAAACCAAACAATATTTCCACAAAATTTGAAAAAATTTTGTGGTGGCTCAAATCATAGTTTGGGTACATCTTATCGATGTTTAATCATTTTATCATACACTTGAAGACGTTTTGCAGGCCAAACATCATTTCGTGGGTTCAATACGGCGAGGAAAGTTATTTTTATGATTTTTATGTGATGTGCGTATTTTCTGGTGTTTAATGTCACTTTCTTCATTTGTGGCTTTATGTGAATTCAAAGTTGGCCAATTATTTATAGTAATGATGTGCGTTTGAAAGACTGCTTACCCCAGGCAAGTTGTCAGGTTCTATCATACCAGAAAACTTATGGGTGATAAAGTGTGGTATTTAAGGGCTAGAATTGTGCGACCTCCTGCGTTGTCTACAATTATAATATTTAATACGGCCCCGGAGAATCTCTGAAGGTCTCTCTCACATCCACCCATTTCAGTCGCTGTATCATTATGCGTGGCTTGTTCAGTCTGGTTGACCGTTTTGAATTCTAAAATTCGTTTTTCTTCTGGGAGTGGTACTCATTATATTCCCTGAGCATAGACACTCTACCATATTTTACGAGGGTGGGGTGGGGTGGGGTGGTTTACCTGTAATCTGCGGTCAGTTAGTTTTTCCATCTTGAAGGAGAGGGTCGGTAAGAGAGTAGCGGGTATCTAAGGCGAGGTGAATAGGGTGGGTGCTTTGGAGATCCACTTCCATTTCCGTCTGCCATGTCAAGTGATTGTTCTCGATTACCGATGGTTGACAGATAATTAGACCCCGTGATGATTTACATTTAATGTAAACAAGCTTGAACTCATTCAACATGTAGAAACTATTGTTTTAGCAGAATTCCTTGATGGGTTAACACTACTACTCTTATACTGCATTAGAAGTCTGTCATGTGGATAAATAACCTCTCATTTGATGAGAGAATGGGGAAGGCGCAAGGGGTGTCATAGTCACGGGACCCAGGGACGCCTCATCGAAGTATTTGGGGATCACCAGAGCCAGTCTATGGGGATCGGTAAGGATCACTGGAGACAAGTCATTGGGAACGAGTGGAGACCAGTCTTCGGGGACCACTACCTACTACTAATATGTAGTACTAACTGCTACTACTACTACTACTACTACCTACTACTACTACTACTAACCACTACTTCTACTACTACTTACTACTACATCTCTTGCTACTACTATTACTACTACTACTTCTACTACTACTACTACTATCTTCTACTACTGCTACTACTACGATCTACTACTATACACTAGTACTATCCACTAGCCATCAGCAATATCCACTAGTACTATCCACTAGTACTATCTATAAGTACTATTTACTAGTATTATGCATTAATACTATTCACGAGTACTATCTACCCAGTACTATCCCCTAGTACTACCCTCTAGTACTATCAACTAGTACTATGTACAACAACCACTTCTAGTATTACTACTACGTGCAACTTCTACTACTACTGGAGCCAGTACTCGTACAACTACCACTCCCAGAAGTAGTTATATTACAACTACTACTAATAGCAGTAGTACTAGTTGCAATACCAGTGCTAGTAGTAGTACTAGTACCACTACCAGTACTAGTACTACTAACAGTAGTACTAGTACACCTATCACTACTAGTACTTGTACCACTAACATTACTAGTACTAGTACCACTAACAGCAGTATTAGTACTAGTACATCTATCACTACTGGTACTAGTACCACTATGACTACCAGTGCTGGCACTAGTACCGCTGTCGGTACTAGTACACTTGCACTACTCATACAAGTATCATTAACAATACCAGTACAGCTACTAGTAGTTGTAGTACTACTACTGCTACAACAACAACCAATACTACTATTAGTCTTAGTACATCCAGCACTAGTAGTACTAGTTCAACTACCACTACCAGTACTAGTGCGATAAATAACTATCACTGGATTAAGATATGCCACATAGAAAGTTAAAACAATGTCTCACCCAGAACCAATATAATTAACACTTCTTTAGCAGCCAATGAGATCGATGTTCCTTTACACCGGGTAAAAGTTAATTAAAAATCGTATATTGTCAACAATATGATACCCCCCCCCCCCCCCCCGTAAAGGTAGACGCGTAAAGCGGGAGGTGGGGTGTGGGAGACCTTTAGTGATCCATCAGGGCCGTATTAAATATTATAATTGAAGACAACACGCAGGAAATACGTCCTTGAATATCATACTTCAGCACCTGTAAGTTACATTGACAATTTATTCTGTTATCACGGAACATGACAACTTCTGCCTGGGGTAAGAAGTCTCTCAAACGCACAACATTATCATAAATAATTGACCCACTTTGAATTTACATAACGCCACAAATGCAGAAAGTGACATTAAACACCAGAAAATACGCACATCACATAAAAATCATAAAAATACCTTTCCTCGTCGTATTGAACCCACGAAATGATGTTTGACGTGCAAATGATAAGATGTACCCAAACTTTGATTTGAGCCGCCCCAAAAATTGTTCAAATTTTGTTGAAAAATTTTTGGTTTTCGTGGATGTTTCTTACACTACTGGTTAAGTTTATTACACTACTGATTGATTTGTATCACACTACTGGCTGCTTATTACACTACTGGTTGATTATTACACTACTGATTGTTACAGTCCTCACAATTATAATGTCTTTATTATTCCCACTCCCTCACTTCCCTACAAGGAGATGAGGGGTGGGGTAACAAACGAAATGTCCGGTCAGAACAATTCAATAATCACCGTGACAGACAGCCATCGGATGTGATTCTTATTTGCGGATTTTGCAGCATCTACTTTTAGCTTTCCAAAACAACTAAAATACCTCTAATACAAATAATGGAAATTTTGCTTCGAAAAATATTTTCCTTAATTCAAGATGTTTCAGTGTCCTCATTGGTGTTCCGAGAATTGACAAGTATTTTTTCAAACACTATCAGTCGATTCGTCAACTATCAACTGGAGAATACATAGAGAGTAATCGCTTGACTGGACTGGTTACGTGAAATAATTCATGAGAGGTGAGGGACGCTGTACAAACACGAGTGCGCGAATGCGCACGAGTGTTTTACAATATTGTCCATCGCCTCGAATGAATTATTTCACGTAACCAGTCCAGTCTAGCGATTACTTTGTTTATTACTTTTCATTATTAACGATAATTATAAGATTTGACCCTTTACCTAACGTAACGGCAAAAACGGCCAGCGCTATTCTCAAAACTCGCCAATTAATTTTCATTATTTTTTTCATTTGTTGTCTCTAAAACATAGGTTATGATGACCCCCTCATTGGAACGAGTTCGCCGAGCTCGTTCCAATGAAGGATCATAACCTATGTTTTTGAGACAAAAAATGAAAATAATAGTTATTCAAGATTTTTTTTTTCAAGTGGCGCCTGCTTTTCATGTTAGATAAAGGGTTAAAACAAGCAAAAACAAAAAACAAAACAATGAAGTCCCCATTACACCCACGGCAAAGCGTCTTCGTTTGCGCGCATTGATACATGACACAATTGTTGATTGCATAATTTACTGGTGAAGTTATCGTTTATAATCAAACCCGGAAATCCCAGTAAATCACACTTTGGAAAGTAATAAACCAGCATTATCAGAGTATTAATTATTACGCCAAACCATAAAGCCACACAAAATAAATAATTGATTCTCAGGCAATTCTTTTTTTTTTCAAATCAGTGAGGGAGGGTTTTATTTTTTATGTCTCTTTAGCAAAAAGTGAGCAAACATGGAGAATATTTCTGCTATTTATTTACACACAGAAATATAGAAAGTGCATATTTATACCATGATTACCTATTCTTCAATATATGAAAAGCCTATGCCATAAATTTTAGCTTTACACACCAATCGTGGTGAACACGCCAGCAATGAGATTTCAGTGGTAAATATTTACACCTACAGTGGAACTACATCCAAGTTGACCTTTGGTGACGTCGACCTAAATGCGAACTTGTCTCCATTTATCGCACGTCGCCTCGCGAAGAGTGAAATGAAAGTGGCAATTATTTATTACGTTTTTAAACGAGTTTACCCCATAAAACACCAAAAATTAACAAACATTCATTGTCTCATGTTAATAAAACATCCATAACTCGAAATAATATGTTATTATGTTATTAAAATGAAAAATGCCCTGATTCTTTTTCTATTTCGTTTCGGTGTTAAAATTGACAGCGGAAGTACCGCCCACCGATGCGCATGTAGACAAAAACAAATTCGCACGTATGTACGGCTGCTGCTTAGTAAAATCGAGAAAAAATAATGGCGACTCTTAATAATCTGACGATCATTGTATAAATAAAATATACCCAAATTAGCTTGGTGTACCAAATGTTCACCACTTGTGGTGAAGTGGTGTTAACCGCGCGCCGAAGCGCGCGGTTAACACCACTTCACCGCTCGTGGTGAACATTTGGTACACCAAGCTACTATGGGTATATTCTATATTTATACAAATATATTATTGTTTAAGATTCCTCTAAAAACAAACTGTAGGTACTGCAATCCAAAGGCTTTACATTCTTTCCATGCTCTACATTTTATCTTTGAAGTAAAAATAATCTATGGGGATTTGCCTAGTTACAATAAAGGCACTCTCCCATAAATTGTAACAAGGCAAACATATTGGAGACGCATCTAAATAAATATGTATTAATAAAAAAGGGTAAGAAATTTCGGGTTTCACTGAGTTTCTACTATAATATTGGATGACACTAAAAGGCAATATCCAATGAAGGTGCTCAAATTCAATGAGGGATTGCCTGACAATCAAAACACGTTTTCTTAACCTAAACGAATCGCATTAAACGAAAGTAATTCTTTAAAATAATAATAATGAACGAATGATTACGGCTTGGGTTATATTTCAAGTTCGTAACGACGGTCAATGACCCGGGTCTACTGTCGGGCATTTTAACTCTCTCCCCACCATGTTGGGAAATTTTGAGATCCTCTCTTCCGTCCTGGTGTAGCCCCCACCCACCCATCCTTTTAACGTGACCATCCTCTGTCAAATCTACTCTTTGTATCTCCAAGTATGTAATTAGTTGGTTTCTTTATGCCAAGGCATTTTTAATTAATTCAACTGAAAATGTGTTCAATTTGTTTACTATTTTCGCATTTATTGATATTTTATTACTTTCCAATGTGTGATTTACTGGGATTTCCGGGTTTGATTATAAACGATAACTTCACGAGTGAATTATGGAATCAACAATTGTGTCATGTATCCGTGCGCGCAAACGAAGACGCTTTGCCGTGGGTGCAATGGGGACTTCATTGTTTTGTTGTTTTTTTTTTTGTTTGCTTTTTAACCCTTTACCTAACATGAAAAGCAGAATAACTATTATTTTCATTTTTTGTCTCAAGCTCGTTCCAATGAGAGGTCAGAACCTATGTTTTAAAGACAAAAAATGAAAAAAATAATGAAAATCAATTAGCGAGTTTTGAGAATAGCGCTGGCCGTTATTGGTCGTTACGTTAGGTAGAGGGTTAAATAATATAATTATCGTTAATAATGAAAAGTAACAAACAGTGTAATCGCTTGACTGAACTGGTTGCGTGAAATAATTCATTCGAGGCGAGGGACAAAATTGTAAAACACTCGTGCCTATT
This sequence comes from Pictodentalium vernedei, assembly GCA_031216915.1. Classification (NCBI taxonomy): domain Eukaryota; kingdom Metazoa; phylum Mollusca; class Scaphopoda; order Dentaliida; family Dentaliidae; genus Pictodentalium; species Pictodentalium vernedei. Next base: position 130,716,548 of record CM062297.1, read on the forward strand.
CGCGCACTCGTGTTTGTACAACGCCCCTCACCTCTCATGAATTATTTCACGTAACCAGTCCAGTCAAGCGATTACTCTCTGTATAAATACCCGTTTCTCATTAGTCATGACTTCCCCATCGAATTGTATTGTCTATAGGTTTGTTTGAAATGACCAGTCCGTGATAATAAAATAAAGTATACCAGCCACGCATTTGATCCGATCGAAAGGAAAGGATGTCATTATAATTATAAATTTCACTTTTCCTTGTTTAACTTTGCCCTTTTTCAGCTTTCATATAAATTTTCTACAAATAATTTTACTTATTATTTCTGGATAATATAAACCATTTCAATCAAGAAGTAGTGGTCGTTAACTCTTTACATAACATGAGGGGTCATAACCTATGTTTTTGAGACAACAAATGAAAAAATAATGAAAATTAATTGGCGATTTTTGAGAATGGCGCTGGCCGCTTTTGGCCGTTACGCTGGGTAAAGGGTTTGTAAACTGACGACTATTTGTGTACTGCAATCAAATATTCGTGATGGTGACAGAATTCGCAAATCATCTAATCTAAGCTAATTCCAGGGACGTGGCGACAGGGTGGGGAGGGGGTTTGGGTGACAGACCCAATCCTGGTAAATAGTTCATATAGTTGGAAATTCGGAGAGCAAGTCATGAGTAGTTGGAAATTCCATCTATCTGGATTTTAGAGCTTCTTTGGTGATGTTGATGTCTCTTTACTTCCCAAAATCCCAACTCGGTTTCAAATCGGCAAACATTTCTAACTGCTACTATTTACAACTACAGTGTACGCAATATCGAGCTTCATAAGTATGCATGATGCCAATCGGTACGAGATTTCTATAGTACGTTTATTTATCGTAATAAAAAAAATCCTTGAAATGCACTTCAAGAAAATCACATCATGTAAATTCGTTATCCCGAGTTAATTCATAATTCACAGTTATAAAATGATGAAACATTTTATCATTCTATCATAAATGTGTTGGCATTTCAGTTACTAGAATCAATTTTATGCCCCCTTTCATGGCTTCATGTTCAAAAATGTTTCTCGGTAGTGAATTTCCAACTATGGGGAGGGGATAAGAGGGGGAGGGGGTTCCCCCTCCAGGTCTCTCCCCTTAGTTGTAAATTCACTAACCCTACCCCCCCCCCCCCCCCCCCCCCCCCCAATCGGAAACCTCTCGCTACGTCTCTGGATAGTTCGTAATCGAAATGCTAAACTTTTAGTTTTTACTTTCTGTAAAATGTGCTGGAAAATAGTCGTGCAGATAATTCGTATTAACCTTTTCATACTTTTGTATGTCTTATGACGTACGAAATCAAACAGGGCATGGATACTTTGTGGTCATTTGTTTAAATATTTTCGATTTTTTTTGGTTGAAGTTTTTACCTCAATTCTTTTTTTTGTCCCGAATAGTGCTCAGTGACAACCGTTGAGCAAAATGTTATTGCAACTTAAAATACTAATATAATCCTGCAGTCAAGAATTCTTAACTAGATGAGTGCTAGAAGCCACTATCAGGGCTTGAAAAATGAAGATACCAGAGACAAAGCCAACACTTTCCTTGCTTATATTTCATATTCAGTCAAACACAAATAATATTTTGTTTATATAAATTTGTAAATAAAATAAGTTTTGAATAACAAATTCAGACCACCAAAAATAATCTAGGCCCTCAACCAGATAATCACTAATGTGAAAAAAATATCTTGTTATGTGTTACTTCCCGACGTATGGCGTCGCATTTTAAAAATCGTCGAAGAAACTGAATTCCCAGTGGACGTTTGAACGTCAGGATAATTAAATTCTCAAAAGGTTACAATAAAATGTTTGCAAAGTAATAACCCCCATAATATCTTTTCTTATTGTTTGAGGAAATAAGCAATGGAAAATCTCCCAACAATAACATTTGTCATGCGAAGATGAGACACACAATACACCACAATGGTAAGAAGGGTCGGTGATATTTAATCCTACAACCCTGAAATTATCACTGCATCCTCATTCGCGTTTGGAATCAATTCATTCATTCTGCCTTAATGACGTTCTGTTTTGGACGATACCATTTAGTTAACCCAGGGACAAATACAGTAATGGAGGAGTTAAAGAATTTTTGAGCCTTCCTTCGTAATCAAATCAATCCACCCATTTTTCCATAATGACGTTCTGTGTAGGAACGCTACCATTTAGAAGATCAGGGTTGAAAGTATTCAGTGGTCCCGATAAAGTTTTCGTAGAACCATCCTTCGTCTTACAAATTAATTCACCCATGACGGTCGGGTGAATATTTAATCCTACAAACCCTGTGGAGGCTGTAGCATTAAATTACCACTACACCCTCCTTCGCGTCCGAATCAGTCATCCATGCTGTCGCAATGACGTTCTGTTTTGGACGATACCATTTAGTTAACCCAGGGTACAATACAGGGATGTGGGAGTTAAAGAACATTGAGCATAAATCCACTCATTTTGCCACAATATGTTCTGTGTAGGACGCTATCAATTAGAAGATGAAGGTTGAAAGTGTCCAGTGGTCCCGATAAAGCTTTCATAGAACCATCATTTGTATTACCAAATGAATTCAACCTGACATTTTGAAAAAAAAAACTAAGTCAAAACCCTGAAACTGTGTGCAGGATTTTATCGCCTGAGCGCTAGAATGTCCTACAGTTGAAACTAGAAGTCCTGTCATGAAATGCGCAGAAATAGCACGTCGATCTGTGCGTTAATCTACGCGTTATAACCATAGTAAGGCTATCAAATTCTGTACATATGACCTGTGCACAAGCAATGTTTCAGCCAATGGACCTCCGGGAACCGGAGGTCCATTGGCAGAAACATTGCCTGTGTTTGCTAAGAGTAACCAGGAGAACCTGCGGTGCTTTGGATGTCATTCGATATTGCAACTGCGCGCAATTCAAACGCACAATTAAGCCTAGATAAGCGCACAGTTCGGGACAGGACTTCTAGTTTTAACTGTATGTCCCATACGGGACATAGGACATTCTAGCATTCAGCGCGACGATTTGTCAATGGGTTATTTTAAAACGACGCAATGCCAAGTCAGTTGTTTTATTGCATGTGCATAAAAAACACGCAGATATAAAATAATCAGATCATATCAGCGCTACAGATATAAACGCAACATGTTGTCGAACATTTCCTTTTTATATTACACGGATCGTGTCGCGCAAAAGTGCTTACACATAGCACATATCACGCATGTGACGTATAATCAATGCATTTTTTTTTATCAAACTTGCAAAAGTATATTTGTACGCCAATAAATTATTTTAAATGTCGTTCTGCTAAAAACTAAAGCATTTCAACACTTGTATTCTTACCTGCAGTCCAGAAAAGGGTTAATTTATTGGTTATTGGATTGGAACTTAGAACGCATCGTCATTCTGGATCCATGCCATTGATCCAATTGGTGGGAATTTGTTCAGGATATCACTCGACGTCAATGAAAAGCCGCCAGGATCATTAAACTGTATCTTCATGACAATCAATGACATAAAAATAGACCATTCAAAGATCTCCCCAGATATCGTTGTTGAATATTGGTTTAATAAAACAAAATGTGTTTTAACCCCTCACCACGAATATACTCGTCATATACACTCATTTTTAAAGCGAGTCTATATTACATTTGCGTGGTATCGCCTCGATATAGCCCTGGTTGCTGATGTGATGCTAAACCCCAGTAAATAAATATTTGTCTGGTCGTTCAGTAATAATTTAATTCTTCAGGAATAAATACTCACCGACCCTTATGTCCGGTTAGGTGTGTATTGTGGTGTCTACTCAACGGACTACCAGCTTTTGCTTTAGACCATAAAGAATGCATACAGTACGTGGAGAGTGTATTATCACTAAATCACCCGCAGAGTGGAGATTCCACCCGAGCAATAATTGCAAATTTGTTGCAAAGCATAACCAGGACCAGCAAAGTTTCAGCCAATGGACCTCCGGGTTAAACCCGGAGGTCCATTGGCTGAAACATTGCTTCTGTTTTTTGTCCATATGTACAAAATTTGAAAGTTATAGCTTGGGTGATAACTTCACTCTGCGGGTGATTTAGTTACAATCCACTCTCTACGTACTGTATTCGCCAGAACGGTTTAGATCACATGACATCTCTCAAGCAACGATCCCCCTCCCCCAACACCATGCTATAAACTTCATTCTCACATCGATTTATTTACTGGGGTTTAACGACACTTTCGACAGCCAGGATCGCTTCGTGTCGGACAATATTACGGGGGGGGGGGGGGGGGGGGGGGGGCAGCCGGGGTAACAGGAGAGCACAACCGAGCAACTGTCAGGCTCCCTAACATACTAACTCCACACAAGAAGGGTTTGCTTTGGTTGAAGACAAGTGCACCATCGACGTGCAGTACGCCTAAGTACACATCGCATCCGTGCCCTCACGTGGGCAATGGGGTGAAGTGTCTCGCCCAAGGACACAACGCTGTTGCCGCAGCTGGGATTCGAACAGAGGACCTCTCGGCTTGCAGGCTGCATCTCTACCAACTGGGCCACCACGCCCCCTCACCTCGATAAAAAATCCAAACAGGTACATATTATGCCAGAATGAACTGGACCTGTTCCTGGAATTTAGGCAAGGTCGGTAGGCTCGAATATGTTCCTCTTCTATTGACAGTGACCGGTCAGCCCAACCCATCCATCAAATACCTTTGTGCAAAACTCTCATAATCTGCCCTAGAATACTTCACTTTCGAGGCGTTTCGTTTGTTAACATGTTAACCCCCGACACATTGATGACGAAAAATCAAACTTTCAACCAGCGAGTTTCCCCATAATGCTAGAAGAAATTTCACCAACCCGGTCTTGTTTGATAGATCTCAGTAGGCTCAGCCAAACAAGATTAAATTGGCTAAATTCATAGTTGCATTATGGAAAAGAAATTATTTTTTTAAATTTTTTGTTATTTTAGTATTGGAGTGTTGGGGGTTAAACACAGTGTTTCTGAATGAGTGGCTCTACAGGATATTATTCACAGTGAAATGAACGAATCTGTTTTGAATTTGATGGGTTCAGTAATAATTTAATCCCACAGCCCTATACGGCCGTGGGATTAAATTATTACTAAACATTCACACCATTTCTTGTTCATCTCCTTGGCTTATCATTGAATTTATTTTACATAAAAATGTATATATACCAGATATAAGGGTTACACTCCTATGCTGGTATTTGACACATTGTTGGAACGGTCTCAAAGAACCCTTCTCAGCACTGCGTCACTTGGCAGCATTTCCTAAGCAAAAGCGAAGAAACACATCAATGTTATCGCAGTTTGCATCACCTAATGCGGGATTCTCATTTTGCACTCTTTGGGCCCCGGATCTCTACGGTTTTGAACCGTGGTAGAACCGACGTGTTTTGACCACTGTAGACAATTTTTTACGGTGGTACTAGGGTGTTTCTACAGCCCATAGGGAAGATATCTAAGGAAACGCTAAGGATGTACTAAGGTTGTGATAAGGAAGTACCAAGGATTCACTAAGGATTATTACGGTTATGTGACAGTTTTCCTATGGTTATGCTACGGCACCACCGGATGCACTACGGACAAGCCACGGTTGTCCTACGGTTTGTCCCGGTTGTTCATGGTCATGCTACGGATATGCAACGGTTCTGTAACGGTTCTGTAACGGTTTTCTACGTTCTCTGCGGTTATGTCACGATCATCTATATAACGGTAACATAACGTAGACACCGGGACACAACCGTAGCATATCCGTAGTCTATCCGGTGTTTTACGTGGTCAATCGACACCCCATTTCGGACGACGGTTAATGCCGGATCGGCTACCGATATGCTACGGTTGTGTCCTGGTGTCTACGGTTTTCTACGGTCACTTACGGTTGGTGACCGGAAAAATTAAATTTTCAAACATTAAAACCGTGTTCTTCCTGCATCCCGAACCCTGAAAGTGAGAACTCAGCTTAACAGTAATTCATACGGACAAAACGGAGAAAACTAACCATGTTATCGATTGTAAAGAGCCTCGAACCCCCGGAGAATGATGCAGGGGGATGGATAACAGGGTCAAGTAATGCCACAGCACTAGAATCAATCAAGGATGAACTTGGGGGATGAGGATCAAGGACAGGATAGACTTAATGAAGCTCTGTTTTCTTAACTATTTGATAAATCTCCCCGACTGCCGATGGTGCAAACTAATGTTGCAGAATATTTGGAACTCAAATACAAAGACAGGGTGGTCTGAGAAATTGAGAGAGTTGATAGAGAACTATGAGAACTATTCAATGAAAGTCTTTGATTTAGAAGTGGGGATAACCCAGGAGAAACCAATCGTCATAGAAAGAGTCGCGGAGGACTGTAACCGAACTTGACGAGAGGGAGGGAGGGGGGTCAAAGCAAAGAGGTCTTTGGGTTGCCTGCGTGATAAAAACAAATCCAGACTTTGTTTGTGGTAAGCGTTCCTTGTGGGCTTTCCAACAACTCAACGGGTGGGATTGGCATCCTCAATGAAGAAAAGGTTGGGAGGAAATTTTATCAGGGAAGTTCTCCTGAACTGCAATCAAACTGGAAGAAAGATGAATTATAGTGGGTGTAAACAGATTACATAATCTAATACAGAAGTCAATTAGGAGATGAGTCTGTACGTCATGGTGATAATACTACGTCTTTCATTTTTATAACCTATGCTTGTTTTTTATAAGTGAAGCTTCCCAGGACTCGATAAACAGATCTTTTAATATTACTTAAAGGAAGTGCGAGTTGAAAGTTGCTGCGTTTAGACTATTTTGACACATTTGATAGCACATTGCAGCAGATAGTGCACGCGTCCCAGATTTCTTATTTTACTCTTCTTAACCCTTTACCCAACGAATCGGCCGCATCCGCCCGCGTAATATGCACATTCAGTAGCTGAAAAAATATTATTCTTCAAAAAATTTCAACAAAACCATATCATGTGACCACTCTTTGGAACGAGCTCGTTCCAATGAGGGGTCACATGATATGGTTTTGTTGAAATTTTTTGAAAATTTAACAAAAATGTTATTTAAAATAATAAATTTTGATATCGTCTTCGTTGGGTAAAGAGTTACCTTGTACTTCGGCTCTGCGCTGTGCACTGAAAATGCCGTTTGAGTTTTGTTAATTTTCATTTTTTCAGAATCCTACATTTGCCCTCTCATTGGAACGAAATCCTTGAACTCGTTTCAACACTCGTTACAGAAAGGGACAACGAGCTATCATTAGAGCAAACAGAGAAATTTCTTTTTGCAACAACTGAGCTCACTATGGTCTACATTTATTTTTATACCATGATTACCTGTTCTACTATATATAAAAAGCCTATGACATAAATTTTAGCTTTACACACCAACCGTGGTGAAAACGCCAGCAATGGGATTTCAGTACATCCAAGTTGACCTTTGGTGACCTCGACTTGAATGAAAACTTGTCCAAATTTATCACTCGTCGCCTCGCGAAGAGTGAAATGAAACCCACAATTATTTAGTACGTTTTTAAATGAGTTTACCTCATAATATACCAAAAATTAACAAAAATGCGTTGCCTCGTGTTAATAAAGCACCCATAACTCAAAATAGTATGTTATTATGTTATTAAAATGAAAATGGCTCCGTGATTCGCGTATTTCTTTTCCCATTTCGTTTCGCCGATAAAATTTACAGCGGAAGTACCGCCCACCGGAGCTCGAGTAAACAAAAACAGAATCGCACGTGTGCACGGGCATTGTGTAGAATTTAATATTGAATATTGTATTATTTAACATTTAAACTCTTAATAATCTGACGATCATGGTATAAATAAAATATTCCCAACGTAACTTGGTGTACCAAATGTTCACCACTCGTGGTGAAGTGGTGTTAACCGCGCGCCAAAGACTCGCGGTTAACACCACTTCCCCACTCGTGGTTAACATTTAAAGGCGTGCGGTTAACACCACTTCACCACGAGTGGTGAACATTTGTTGCACCAAGCTACTTTGGGTATATTCTATATGTTTTCGGGACAGGTTTTCTGTTGTTACAGCATCTTTAACCATCGGGATTCGGGTTTATAAGGCGAAAGACATTCACGACAATCGACGTACACCACTTACGGATGAGCAAGGAAAATATAGTGGACAGTACCGCCCAATGTATATCTGAAACACCTGGCATATGTTTTGCAGATTTTTTTCCGCTCTGCACATTGCTTACGATATATAAAAGACCGAGATCATATCAAGACCCAGCAAAATCGGCCGACCGAGTGGACTGTTCCTGTGCATAAACTAACCATACTATCTTACTGGGAGGGCACTGGGGCAGTGACTAGTATGGACTCTCGTCACTTCGTCTATCTAAAAAACGGGCGAATATGAAGTGTTCTCATTGTCGCATTTTCACACTTATTGACTCGTCCAGCGGACGGGTCAATACGGGCGAAAATGTGTCAATCAGAATACAACACACACTAAAACTTAAAGTGTTAAAACTGACACTTTCAAGGTGTTAAACCCATTCTAACTCTTATGGTTTGATTTTAACACTCAAAGTAACATGCTTTAAGCACTTAGACATAACAATCGTCAGACATCTGAAACTTGAATGGATGGCACATCCCATGTGTCTAGCATTGGTGGTTCTTCCAGAATCGTCCATAATTTGATTTGCGCTTTGTGGGTACATAATTAAAAGGACACAACGCAGATGACGCGGGTAAGGCTCGAGAGTTCGGCTGAACCCAAGGGAGATACTTATATAAAGGACTTTTGTGGTGAGAGGTATCGTACAAACTGTTGCTGATTTTTTCCAAGGTAATGCACTGCGAAAAATATAGGTTCTCTTTAGAACCAAAACTGGTTCTAATCTTGTCCCTGAGATGGAACCAGTTCTGTTTAAACAGTATTTATTTCAAATCAAATAAATTTATAAAGATTAACATTAAAGAGTAACAGAATTAAACATAAATTGAGGGGGTTTCAGTCGTAAGTTTAGAGCTTATACGAGGTTGTCTCAAATCATTATTAAGCAAAGGAGATATGAACAGTTGGCATATCGAACCAGTTTTGGTTCTGTATAGAACCAATATACCAGGTATTTATATTCGCTTTGTTTCAAAATGTTTAGCGACTGCGTTGAATAAGCTCCAAGTTTACTGCTGAATCTACTTCAGTTCATGTATTATTATGTTAAAATTGAATGCTAATCTTGGTAAAGTTATTTGATTTGAAATAAATACTGTTTAAACTAAACTGGTTCCATCTCAGGGACAAGATTAGAACCAGTTTTGATTCTAAAGAGAACCTATATTTTTTTGCAGTGTGGGGCTCAAGTGTAATTTACTATCTCGTCTGCTGAGTTCCAATGTGTGCACATAGAACACATTGGAACTCAGGGAACGATCTGTTCTTAACAAGTAGAAAAACCGAACCGAAACCGCGGTTTTTTCCTGAAAACGAACCGAAACCGAATCTGAAATATCCAAACCACCCAGCTCTCGGACGTAGGAAGCATTTGGAACTGGAGAGGCACGGTCACACAAGGGTAACCATGCACGCACTTCTTCATACACGCTCAGATTCAGCTCATCTGCCTTAGCGGCATGACAGAAATACAATACACAAAGCTATATGCTTCGGACTCAGGCACCTCTACATTTAGAAAAAAACAATATTTGTGTCTCCATATTTGACAAACTTCCCCATCGGGCCGAGATATAGTTTCAATAGAATGAGTAAATTGTTTAATATAAAGCCAAAATTGCATTTTTTTTCTTCTCGGCTTTAACCCTTCCAACTCGGTGTGGATAAATGTTTGCGTGAAGTAAAAATGGTAGTGGGCGAGCAGACGATATAAACAGCAACAAACATCTGAAGCGAGGCTCGGTAATAATTTAATCCAACAGCTCTTTCGAGCTGTTGGATTAAATTATTACTGAACCTCCCAACAAATCAGGATGGTTTCGCCCATTTCGTCGTTGACAGTATTGACTTAAATGCTACTTGAATGACAGTGTTGAAAGTCTATAGTAGAGGCAAATTAAACAAGGGAATCTTCGGTCATAGCCCAAGAATAACGAGTCTGCACACTCACCCAGCTATCTGCAAATTCGCAGCAATACGATCACATTGACAAGATGATAGAGATAATGTTGCCCTAAATCTCCCTCTCTCTCTCTTTCTTTCTTTTTCTCTCTCAGCTATTTTTGTAAAAGGTTGGGGGCGGCCATGTACCACTTGTGCTCCCCCGGTTCATACCTTCATTAGACGTTAGTTTAGTTAGGGATTAACAGTGATGTTTTAAAAAAACAAAGGAAGAGATACTGCACAGTGAGTTAGAAATCACAGTGGCTTATTTTTTTATTATGCTTTCCCATAAAATACCATAAAATTTGGTAAAATGTTAAAGATACACAGAGTATATTTTCACTGGTGAAAGACATAGAGCTGTTCTGTACTGCGATTACGAAAGAGGATAGGTAATTTCAATCGGATACGACTGGTCAAGATCTGACCCAAGTCTCTGTTCACCTTTGTAAATCAATCTCTCAGAGCGCCCGTCTAATTCTGTGCGGAATTCAACGTTGTGATGGCTGGAGCCAGTCTATCTTTTCAGTAGTCCACCGCCTATGTTTAGATTCTACCCTAAGTCTTTCCGACCAACTGAAATATTCCAGACGGTAGAATCTAATAAATATCATATTAAACGTCTATTTTCTTCGGATCAGCACAAGAAATGTTTATCAATCGAGACTTGATTTGACCGAATCTTTAATGATTTCAACAGTATACCATCAGCATGTTTGTTAACCCTTTACCCCAACGCAGACGATATCATAATTTATTATTTTAATATTCGTTTTTCAAATTTTTCAAAAAATTTCAGTGAAACCACATTATGTGACTCCTCATTGGAACGAGCTCAACGACCTCGTTCAAATGAGGAGTTCACATGATACGGTTTCGTAGAAATTTTTTGAATTTTTGTTTTGTTCTAACTATTTAATTTGTAAATTTTGCGGGCGATGCGGACGATTCGTTAGTTAAAATATTACTGAATAATTGTGAATGAAAACTCACCACAAGCGTAGGTTTGTTCTACTAATTGTTTTATTTGAGGTCTTCAAGTTCAAAGTGAATTAAATATTTATTGATTGGAATATACATAACTGGGACACGAAAGAATATCTATATATTATTGTGAATAAAGAGACATTACATAAAACCAGCGGTAGTCTGCGCCCACTCCAGGAACAGTGGGTAAACAAACAAGCCATTAGAGGTGGCATTCCTTACGGAATCATACTGGTGGCTATTTATTTATTTATTTATTTATTTATTTATTTATTTATTTATTTATTTATTAGGGTTTAATGACACTTTCGACAACCAAGGTAACCTCGTGTTGGGGCAGTTTTGCGGGTGGAGGAAGTCGGAATACCCAGAGAGAACCACCGAGTAACGGCAAGTACTGCCAGACTCCATTACGTACTGACTCCACACACACAGCGCCACCGTGCCCCGCGTTTGTCTTGATTAGACACAGATTTCGCAATCCCTTTATCCAACGCACGGGATATAAAAAGTTAGTATTTAATTATTGTTTTTTTTATTTTCAATAATTTTCAAAACAAAAAATTCTACAAAATCATATCATGTGACCCCTCATTGGAACGAGCTCGTTCCAATAAGGGGTCACATAATAAGGTTTTGTTGAAAAGTTTTGAAAAATATTTTTTAACTGCTTAATTTGTAAATTTCGCGGGTGGATGCGGTCTATTCGTTAGTATGTCGTCCCCTGAGATCCAATGTGTTCTATGTGCCAGTAGGCAGGGGGACGATGTGTTGAGACCAGATTGCGACCTGATGAGAAAGAAACCGTTTTACGATCGCTGTATCGGATGTTCCGAAGTCTCGGATACATTAATTAACCCTTTACCCAACGTAGACGATTTCAAAATTTATTATTTTATATTCATTTTTTAATTTTTTTCAAACACTTTCAACAAAACTCTATTATGTGACCCATCTTTGGAACGAGCTTGATGAGCTCAATCCAAAGAGGGGTCACATGACATGGTTTTGTTGAAGTGTTTCGAAAAATAATATTTTTTCAGCTGCTGAATTTGCATATTACGCGTGTGGATGCGGGCGATTCGATGGGTAAAGGATTAAGGAACGATATTTGCCGTCCATTAATTTATCAGTATTTGACAAAATTCTGTGAAATTACATTAGCGATCTCTGGGTTAAACGGGAAGTCGAATTTAATTTACTTTTTGTGAATCTATTGTAGACCAGCAAATTCAAATTACTTTTGATAGATACATGCATTAAAATGCACGACGGTCATTTAGTTCAAAGGGCATTGACTCCTTCCCCATCTCGCAATCTTTTACATTTAGAACCTTTTGTACAAGGTATTTGTAATTTTCAATGAATATTTATTTGTTGCAGCGCAGCGACGTAAAATCAGATGAACTTTTTTCGCCGCACGTTCTCGGAAGAAGTTGAGAATTTGAAGAGCAAAAACAGGCTATTTGATGAAATGTTTGAATTGAGTCTGTACATAATCTATCAACACTTTAATCAATGCTCGCGATATCAAATTTTGTTGGTTTAATATTTTTTTTCTTCAAATTTAAAAAAAAAAATCAACAAACCATATCACGTGAACACTCATTAGAACGAGTTCGCGAAGCTCGTTGTGAGTGGTCTCACGATGAAGTATTGTTGAAATTGTCCAAAAAATAATTTGTTATAAACTGCTCTGTTTGTAAATTACCCAGGCGGATGCGATCAATTAGTTAGGTAAAGGGTTAAAGATGTCATTAATTATCATTTTTCAAATTTTTTGGCTTGTCCCAAGGATACCCTCTAAAATTGAGAAAAAAAATTAAAGATATTGTTTTTCGAAGCAAAAGCTTTTAAAAGCAGGTCATAGAAGATCAAAGCGAAATTTTTAATGCGTATTTGCACGCCTCCAAATTATATATGTACTGCGTCCTTTTAAGAATTTTTTATGATAATTAGTACGCTTTAACTCCTTACATGCTGCTGGGGAAAATTCCTGCCAATCATATAATATCTCTGGACATTGAAATATGTATAATTTGGGCACATTTAATGCAATTTCCACCCTACAAATTGAATGTATTTTTTCACCAATGATTTTTCGCATTAACCCTTTACCCACCGCAGACGATATCAAAATTTATTATTTTAAATATCATTTTTTTAAATTTTTCAAAAAAATTCAACAAAACCATATCATGTGACACCCCGTTGGAACGAGCTCGACGAGCTCGTTCCAACGAGGGGTCACATGATATGGTTTTGTTGAATTTTTTTGAAAAATATTATTTTTTCAACTGCTGAATTTGCCTATTACGCGGGCGGATGCGGGCAATTCATTGGGTAAAGGGTTACATTCAGAATTTTTCATCAAATCTAGTCATGACTGCTTTACAGCAGCCATGACTAGGTCTGATGGAAAATATCTCATAATTACTCAGCGAGTTATGCGTAAAGCCTTGTGCATATCGTATCTGTGCTCCTGAGCGGCATGATTTGTAATTCTAACTTACGGTCAGCCATTTTCAGTGGTTTTGGAAGAAGAAACTGTCAAGTGAAAAAAAGACCAAAAAGAATTACACTCATTGAGAAGATGCAGAAATCGCTTCACTGGTGAGCGAGAACCATTACATATGTTCACACATTGGTTGCTTCGGCCCACGATAAAATGTTTTATTACACTCATGTTCTTTGAAATTCCCATCTGCAGAAACACTAAATCGTGCGGAAAATGAAAATCTTTTCCGCACATATGTGTGGAATGGAAATCGTTGACGGACTATTTTTTTTATAAAGAAACGAAATTTCAATTTCAATCCCTAGCAATAGCTGAATATCGTCCGCTGAGTTCCAATGTGTTCAATGTGCCAGTATGCACATAGAACACATTGGACCTCAGGGGATGAAGGAGCAAAACGGGTTCCCTTCGCAAGTTTGGTTGGCGATAAAATGTGTTCTTTTTGTTGATAATTGTCAAATGAATTGCTGAATGTCCTTCTAATAATTGTTTTATAGGCGTGAAGGCGTGTATTAAACACAGAACGACACGCGTGTATGAATGGGTTACTGACATGGCCTCTCGTACTATCCTTCCGCGCTGGAACTCGTTGCCATATCGATTAACCCATTCACATACGCCTGTCGTTCTGTGTATTTAGTTCTGCTCACAGATGAAATACATTTGATATCTACTCAACAAGCGTAGGAATCTAACGTATTTTTCGAAACTCACAAATTGGGCGAAGACTCAGTAGCATTTCATCACAACATTATGATTAAAAATGTTGACAAAAAAAATTCGACCGAATTGCGAGAAAATCGAGTACTGGCCAGAATTTCTCTCAGACGTTGAAACAATATGGCGTGAACATTAAATCTCAAAATCTGTTTTTCGTTTGTTTTATATTCGAACTTGATTTCGCAATATCGTATTTAGGAAATCACGACCCACTGGGGTGAGTGTGACGCGTCTTGATCGCGCTCTGGTCGCGAAAAGAGGCAGCTTTTGCGATCGAGATACTGTAACGTTTGTTGAAAAATGTAATATCAGCATTATTTTAGTATTCCTGCGTCTTTCGGCAAATTATATATGAAGTAGAACCGTACGTGATATTCCATGAGGGATTAGAACACCACTAAAATTTTGTGAAATGCCAACATTACCCCAATGCATGCGATTAATATTTTCCTAAAATGAAAGATCTCATATCTTGTGACAGAAAAGACTTTGTGTTAGCCTCCTCATGAATGAATTTGATGGCTACACGGTCATTGGATAAATCATTTTTGTATTTGTATGAAGGCTCAGTAATGCCTTAATCCAAAAGCCATGTGTGGCTGCTGGCTTAAATTAGTACTGAATCTCCTGCAATATTGATTATTCATTGTTTTATTTGCTAACTGCCTTATGTTCTTTGCAAAAAAATGCGCGTAAGGTTTAACCCCTTGAACAAGAAGGCCACTTTTCCATTCTAAGATCGTTATAAGACCTGAATTCATAAAGTTGATATTAGTTCAGTAAATTTGTGTGGTAGACCAATCAAGATTTTCGACTTTCCGCCCTAAGGCTGCACATTAAAAAAATCTTGATTGGTTTTCCCCCATATAACGAATATAGACTCTAGAAGCTGATGCCGCTGAGTTATTCACTTATTTGGGGTTTAACGACACTTTAGACAGCCAGGGTCACCTCGTGTCGGACAGTTTTACGCGTGGAGGACGCCGGAGTACCCGAAGAGAACCACGGAGCAACGGCGAGCAACTCTCAAACTCCCCTCCCTAACTAGATGCAGGCATGGTTAGCATTGGTTGGAGATGAGTGCACCATCGACGTGCAGTACGTCTTTGTACACAGCGCCACCGTGCCCCCACCCATCGGGGCTCAAGGGGTTAATACTCTATCTAACTAACCGGTACTTACGTCAGCACAATATGAAACACCAAATACGTTTTCGTAACACTTCATACCTTTTTTACTAAACGTTCACTTTGGACCGATCACTAGAAAGAGCCCCATGAGATCGTCCCAAGGAAGAAAATCTGAGTCGTGTTTTAGGACAACATATGTACAGTACGTGGAGAGTGGATTATAACAAAATCACCCGCGGGGTGGAGTTATCACCCAAAGTATCACTTTCAAATTCTCTACATATGGACAAAAACGCAATGTTTCAGCCAATGGACCTCCGGGTTTAACCCGGAGGTCCATTGGCTGGAACTTTGCTTGTACTTGTTACGCTTTGCAGAAAATGCAATTATTGCTTGGGTGGGATCTCCACTCCGCGGAGTTAGTGTTTGTTTGTTGGTGGTTAACGTCACATATTTATGCACCATGGCTAATCGTGACACAACATGGAGATGAAGTCAAGTTTAGTCAATCGTTGATCTACATGTTGCCCATTTTAGAGGACTTTCACCCCCAAGCATTGGTGACTGGGTCCTATTTTACTAGTAAAGCGGAACTGGTTTACCACAGTAAACAAGTGCTGCGAAATTCCCGGGGTTCCCACGGGGAGGTGATTTAGTGATAATGCACTCTACACGTACTGTACCTTTTAATTTTTTTATTTTATATCTTGCCGACCCATACTGTGTTAGGTAAAGATTTGACATTTTACATGTATGTGTAATCAATGCGTTGTATTAGAATATAAACGTTGATCGTCGTCGACCAGCATAATGTAAAAGTTTATGATCATCAATATCGCTCAAATCTATTGAATTCTCTTTCAACCTTGATGTTGCGGCACTGTCGGTAGATAACAACAGACTGTCTTTATTTTTCATGGTGTCAATGATTATAGCTCCCTTCTCAGCTGCCATTTGTATTGCCAGCTGTCTCTTCATCATGTCTAATTCCCTGGAATGACAGTAGTAAGCAATACAAATGAATGAAACGATGAACACGGCGGCAATGACACTAGCGCACACAAGAGCTAACGGAAATTCCTTTTTTGGTCCCATGGCATTTCCATTGTAGACAGCTTTTTTAGTATGCGGTTTATGGCTACTATTTGATAGCAGTTCTTTCAATACAACCGAATGATTTGCTTTCAAAGATATATTTTTATCGTTAGATTTATTGAACTCATTCTGGAATTGCACGGAAGTATGATAATCATTCGGAATGCTCTGATTCATCTTTGTAGATAGAATTTTAATCACCTTATCAGCTTTTGACAATGTAGAGTTCGTTACTCCTTCGTCATTCAAATCACCCACTTTCACTGAAAGACACGATAAATCCAATGAATTATATACTAAAATAAAAACATAGTTATGAAATCCTTTTATGAACATGGTGTTTTTCGGCGGAGAAAATAATTTCCGCGATTAATTTTCCGCAATATCTATGAAGACGTGTATCCGATGAACATCATTTTATCACAGAAATTACAAGCAGACGTTCACATTATAAACCGATAGCTTCCGTTTGCCTCCTGTTCATCAGCTGGATAAATACGACACGCTTGTCTACTATCATAACATCAAAGCATAATGTAATAAATCCCCTGTCAATATCTGGAATTATTTCCGAAATACATTGTAAAACACTCGAAGTCTACCATCCTACTCGACTGGTGTGTCAGCAGCGATGGATTATTGGAGAGGAAAAAATCGCTTCTTCTCTCCGTCAATGATAATAATTGAATGGTTGTAGTCGGCACTTATCGCGGAGGTACGCTGCTAATCTAATTTCCTATAGGGTGAAAAAAGCGCTCGGCGGATAACAAACAATCTTTAGCGACTCATTAAATATCTGTCGTAACTAGTTAACGTTCTCACTTACGTCCGTCTCGTCATAAGCTGTCTCATCTTCCGATGTGTACTGCATCAGGGGCTTAGCCAGGATTTATGTTGGGGAAGTGCACAAGTGGCGATCGATGATTTCCCGCTCCGTCCACATTTCGGGCAAGCGGAGAAAATGCTGAAGAATTATTATCTAATGAAGTTCTATAGTAGCTTCTGGGAAAATATTATGTGAAGTTGAGGATCTTAACCCTTTGAGACTTTAATTATCCTGACGTTCAAACATCACTGAGAATTCAGTTTCTTCATCCTTTTTCAAAATGCGACGTCAAACGTTGGAAGGTACAAATAACAGAACATTTTTCACATTTAGTTTAAACATATTTTGTTTACCTTCAAAGTAGATCGGGATTGACGAACAGGCTTGTGCCTATATTAACGTCTTTCCCTTACAAAAACAACTTACAAAGTTTAGTAAACACGTGTGCAAGTGCAGGTGCATAAATGGATTTGAGTGTTTTCTGTATTGTTTTGGATAATTTGAATTGTTGGCTTCTCTTAGGTCTACCCTTGTCACTCGGAGTTTACGGTTCAGTGAGCTTGCGAGTCACTTTGGTAGTTACTACTGGGATTACACATTGGATACTCCACTTCCTCGGGTACTCATGGGCGGATAGCATTAGTGATTAACTGGTTGAGGACTAGATTATTTTGGGTGTTCTAAATTTGTTATTCAAAATTTGTTTTATTACAAATTATTGGAGAGTGCCCAGAGGCACTCTCCAATATTTTTTAATCAAACGAATTTATTTAAACAAAATATTATTTGTGTTTGACTGAATATGAACTATAAGCAAGGAAAATGTCGGCTTTTGCTCTGGTATCCTCATTTCTTGAAAGCCCTGATAGTGGCTTCTGGCACTCAACCAGTTAAGAAGTCTTGACGGCAGGATTATATTAGTATTTTAAGCTGCGATAACATTTGGCTCAACGGTTGTCACTGAGCACTATTCGGAAGAAAATAGGAATTGAGTTTAAAACTTAAAAAAATCGAAAAATAATAACAAAACAAATGACTACAAAGTATCAACGCGCTGTTTGATTTCGTACGTCATAAGACGAACAAAAAAATATCAACGCGCTGTTTGATTTCGTACATCATAAGAACTGCAGAAGTATCAACGCGCTGTTTGATTTCGTACGTCATAAGACCTACAAAAGTATCAACGCGCTGTTTGATTTCGTACGTCTTTAGACCTACAAAAGTATCAACGCGCTGTTTGATTTCGTACGGCATAAGACGTACAAAAGTGTCAAAGGGTTAAATATATATATATGCATTGTAGTATGGGAACAATTATACACAAAAAAGATCGTTAAAGTTGATAAACAATCTATATTTCTCAGATGTATATTAAACCCAAATATGTCATTTATATATTTATTTATTTATTGGTGTTTTAAGGTAACATACTTATGTACAATGGTTATTTGTGGCCGTGACAGTTTTACGGGCGGAGAAAGCCGGAGTACCCGGAGAAAACCACCGAGCATAGACGAGCAACTCTCAGCTCCTCAACATTCTAACTCTGTTCAAGCTCCGCTCAAGCAGCGTTATAGCGGTTGAAGACATGTGCTCCATCGACGTGCAGGACGCCTAATTACACAGCCATCGTGCCCTCATGTAGGTAATCGGGATAAAGTGCCTGGCCCAACGACACAACGAGGGTCGTCCCGGACGGGGATCGAACTCGGGGTCTCTAGCATAGAAGTCCAACTGTCAACCACTGAGCCACTGCGCTCCCCATATATGTGATTCCGGCAGAAATTAATCAGCGATAAGCTTGGTGTAATAAATAGGGCCTGCTACACATGGATCATGTAACTAATTTCTGAGAAACGCTTATAGGCACTTTGGTACTTTGTATAGCCGAGTCTATATAAAGGTATTCAATTAGTGACAAGGTGTTTCACAGAAACTACATGCAAACCAGTCAAATGAGGACATATATGTTTTAAAGTAGCTTACCCCGGTACAGTTAAAACTAGAGGTCCTGTCATGAAATGCGCACAAATAGCACGTCGATCTACGCGTTAATCTATGCGTTATGACCATAGTTAAATTCTGTACATATGACCTGTGCACAAACAATGGTTTGGCCAATGGACCTCCGGGTAACCCGGAGGCCCATTGGCAGAAAAACATTGCCTGTGTTTGCTATGAGTAACCAGGGGAACCTGCCGTGCTTTGGGTACCATTCGATATGACAATTGCGCGCAATTAAGCCCAGATAAGCTCACAGTTCGTGACAGAACTTCTAGTTTTAACTGTACATAGTACTCTCTGTGGCAAAGCCACAGAGAGTACGATGCATCGGAATAAGTGAGAGCGCCCCATTTTATCAAAATTTTCAAATCAGAAATGGGAGATAGTCCCTGAAGTTTAACTCAAATTGTGTAGGGAGGTGCGTTCAAACCGGTCTCACCTCCCTGGCTACGCACGTGTGCGTCTGTAAAAATCCATCTCAGCAACAATCCCGTTTTCACCTACCACTTGTCAACAGAGATACGCGTATAGAGGGTGAGATACCTGGGTGAGAGAGATCTACCTTACCCATCACACGCGACCATCCTCATTTGAATATTTAATGGTCGCTGGACTGTTCCACTATTTCCATTATTGCACTTTGTTAATGAACACAGTGCACTGCTTTGCTTCAATTGTCACAGGTACCAATCCCACTTCCACACCACCGCATGTCACATGACGTCATCGAAATCAATAATTTCAAAAATGACTTCACAGGGATGTTGGCCGTTTCGACTTGCGTCAATATTTTAACCCTTTGCTGTTATGAGTTACCTCTCTTTTTGTAGCACATACCTCTCCTTGTATAAGAAATTTTTCGATAACATTTCCGAATATGCAATTTATTTTTCTCTTGGATGAAGAGGTAGAATAGTATATGTTCATCGCAAGAGCAGTAGTTTATTACTGATGACGTCATGTGGGGCTTGCAGGCCAGGAAATAAAGGGCTTATACCGTAACCCGTTGGCAGGTTACGCTATATAACGTGGTGGTGGTAACCCATAGGAAAAAGGGTGTCGTGATGGTTCTTCGCCCTCTACTACGCCTGTGGTGCTGCTGTACGTCTTAACGGGTTTTTCGACTAAATAAATATCAACAACTAACGCGCGATCTCGCCAAAGCGAGGTCGTTCGTTAGTTGCTGCTATTTATTTTGGTGGAAAGTCCTTAAGATAGAAACAGCATGCCATTCTATTCCTATGTGGATGCAGTATGCAACCTTTGAGTTGAGATAGTTTCGAAGGACTGTCAAGGCTTTCTGGAAAAACACGCGCGATTACTAATTTCGCGTATTTTACAATTGACGTAACCCGCAGGTAACCAAGATGATCGTCCGTGAGCTATTTCCAGGCCTGGGTGTGGTGGGCTAAACACCACCCTCGCGTAGTGTGGGTGGGATGGGAAAATTGCATCCTCGGGAAAGATGTTTGATCCAGAAACGAGGCAAGCCACGTGTTTGGGTCAAATGTGTTTCCTCTCGGGTGAAATTTCGACATTCTTCGCCATACCCCTCGAGGATAACAATACTCAGAACTATTACGTAACTTATTCACATCTTTCCAGTTCGACGAAGTGGAAAAGGTGTGAAGGAAATACGTAATAGCGGGCCGGATTTAGGCATAATCTAAACCACTCACAGCTAAGGGCCTCACAGTCTGAAGGAACCTCTGAAAATTTCAGTTTTGTTTTTCATTTGTTACATTTTATTATAGTTTATATTTAATGAATAGTTTAACTTGCGATATTTTGATATAATATATTCACTGTTATTATATCTGTAATAAATTGTATACCAATTACCTAATTTACATTGTAATAATTAACAATCTATTCCACAAATGTATGTTGTGTTTTGGTTTCAATAACTATTTGCATCACAAAATGCTTCTTATGGCCTCGCTAGGGGGCACGGGGACGTTGTGTATTAAGGCGTACTGCACGTCGATGGTGCACCTGTCTTCAACCAATGCTAACCCTGCTTGTGCGGAGTTAGTATGTTGGGGAGCTGACAGCTACTCGCCGTTGCTCGGTGGTTCTCTCCGGGTATTCCGGCTTCCTCCACCCGTAAAACTGTCACGGTCATGGTTAGCCATTGTGCAGAAATATGTAACCTTACACACCAATAAATAATAAATAAATAAATGGCCTCGCTATGTCTAAATCCGTTTCCGCGTAATAAGTTCATGTGGTTTGATTTCGATACTCAACATTACTTATCATTTAGGGGTGTTAGGTTTCGTTGTCTGGGGAAGGGGGGGGGGGGGGTGCTGTGCCAGTTATGTTAAAAATGATTCGTTTTAATAAAATCAACGTCCCTCATTACTTTTGATTTCAGATGACTACAGGGTGGCATTTATATAACAAAACATTCACTTAGACAATTTCAAATCTCTGTCAACACGAAATATTATGTTTTGTCGGTGTTAAGCTTGTAATTTGGTTCTTGCGAGCTTGCGACCCTCTCCATTGAATCAACAAAGGTCGTGTCTACCAAACAGGCCATGTATAGAGATTGGTGGACCCTCCCTCACCCACCTGGACAAAACTTCATCAGACAAAAGTTGTTTGGGCCAAACTCCTTCGGATGAAACCAATGTCGGATAAATTCCATTTAGGACAACTCCACACGGTTAGAAATATAAAGACAGAGCAACTGGTTGTATGGACGTGGGACAAATCGAATGAACACTGTAAACTTAGTTCAGAGTAACTTTTATTCATATCGCTGGCAGCGACGTAATGAAACATTTTTTTGTAGCGAAATCACAGTATAAAATTACATTATTTAAATGATTATTCTACCATTATCACTAGGAACCTGAGAATTGCCAATTTAGATCAATAGAGATTATTACCATTATGTGGATGTACAAAATATGTATCCGAGTCGAGCTCCGGGTTCTAAGGACAGATCACGTCTCGTCTTCGACTCGTCGTGATCTACCTTTTGAACCCGGAGCGAGACTCGGATACATATTTTGTATATCCACATAATGGTAATAATCATTTTATCTTACAATATATTGGGGATAAGTCAAGAATGTAGACAAATATATAACGAACTATTTATTCGTACGGATGAACAAAAAGAAAAAAAAAATGGAAAGGAACGTGCTTGTATCCGACCCCTTGATACAAACATCTGTATCAGGGGGTCGGATACACGACAATTGCGGAGTTAATACAGACAAAATACATGTTGATTGTAAGATGAAATCGAATATCGAATCGAATTGGTGAAAACGAATCGAATTTCGAATCGAACTTCGAATCGAATCACAGTGAATGGATACGCCGTCAAAAGAAAAGTTTTTTTCTAAAATAATACACCCCTGCAGCAATAAACATTTTCAAACGAACCTGACTGATTACGCCTATACATCACTTTTATCAAATGTTTTCTCGGAAAAAAAATCATTTTAAATCGGACCGATTTCATTCTGTCAGTGAAGCTATTTGTTTTAAATGAAAATGCGGAATTTCTAAAACGAAACGGTAATTCAACGCCGAATGGAGTCGCTCCACTTCTCGACTTCTGTTTATATAATAATCAGGGGTATTCTTTTAGAAAACCGTTGCTTTTGATGATGTATCCAGTAACTGTGATCGAACAGAACAATACTCCTCAACATTATAAGTTATTGTGATGAATTGACGGTAACATGGTCTGAGGTTTGCGGCTCGGAGCTTATGTTCAACCAAGATTCGAAGCGTCGAGATTGAACATACGCTCCGAGCCTCAAGCCTCAGACCATGTTACCGTCAATTCATCACAATAGCGTATATGTTCCAATAGACAAAACCCATAGCCAAAAACATACATCGTGAAACACCAGAGGCTTATTTACTAAACTTGTAATCGTTAAAAATGCCTTAGGCAACTTTTAATGATCACAGGTTTAGTAAATAAACCTCTCGCGTATCCACGAAGGCACTAGATAAATAATCAATAAATTAGATAAACTCATTCCATCTTAGTTCAAATCGTAAATCAGTTTGTAATTTAAACAACACTTCATCCGGAACACCGTCTGCTGCACACGTGAAACATCCAGAAAAATGAAGCGGCTTGCTGTTCACTCCCGTTGATGAACCAGTTACGAAACGGACGATGGCATTGCAAATATTTCGCGTTGTGGCGTCAGACGGTAATATTTACCACTTGAGCCGTAAACATAGAATATACTAAGCGAGCTCACGTCCAATCAGAGGAGGAGGGTTTAAATCTCATTGGAAGATTATAAGTTATACTGTTTTTTGACAGGGGACATGGTCTCACGTTCCCTGCAAGAAATTTATATTCAACCGAGGCGTCAGCCGAGGTTGAATATATGTTTCATGCAGGGAACGCGAGACCATGTCCCCTGTCAACAAACAGAATAACGTATATGTCCCGTTCTTACACAAGTAAAATTGAATTGGAAAAAAAATCTTTTGTTTAGAAAGCAGACGTTGTTTCGGTAAGGTGTTAACTTTTATCATAACAGACTGGAGTGATTTCCCTTTATTCAATGTTTACGTACGCAATCAACGGGGCGAGATGCTCTCGATTCGTTTCAGTTTATGTTACAGTAAATCAATGAAATAATCTAATCGGTTTCATAAATAATTACCCATGTTTACATAACTAATCTTTTTGTACGTAATAACGGTACTTTTTGTGTAATTTATTTCAGTTAAATGTATTTGTCTCAGTTGATTTCAAGTGAAAAAAGACATTGTGATGAACTGTTGCTCATGGCAACAGGACGCGTTCCTTGACAGTGGACATAAGAATCGCTGACAGTAGAGATATGCGCGTACCTGGCGACATAAAATAAAATCAACGAGGCATTGACCGATCACTGCAAGGTATTGCGGTTGGTATCGGGACATAAAATAATGTGATCATGTTGTGGAACAAATCATTTATTGAAGTTGAACAGCTGAATAACTTTTCAAAGTTCGAAACATAAAATTTTCATAAATGGTCACTGGTCATAATGTACAATAAGTTGAAATGAAAAGACGTAGCAGTAACATTGTAGAAATGTAGCTACAGCTGTTGTACAGTTGTGACTACTTCGCTACAAACACTGTTACCGCTACACGCCAGTTACAATTCTCCACCGAACTGTCACAAACTTATGGCAAAAGGTTTTTCGAAAATCTTCGAATTTCCTATTTCAAATGTCACTGGGATTTCAGTTTCTTCAACGTTTTTCAAAATGCAACGTCAAACTTCGGAAAGTATAAATAATAAGATATTTGTCACATCAGTGAATTGGTTGAGGGCTAGATTATTTTTTTGTGGTTTGAATTTGTTATTCAAAACTTGTTTTATTACAAATTATAGGACAGTTCCCACAGTCACATTCCAATAATTTGTAATAAAACAAATTTATATAAACAAAATTATTTGTGTTTGACTGAATGTGAAATTTAAACAAGGAAAGTGTTGTCTTTTGCTCTGGTATCCTCATTTTCTGAAAGCCCTGATAGTGGCTTCTAGCACTCAACCAGTTAAGAAGTCTTGACAGCAGGATTATATTAGTACTTTAAGCTGCCATAACATTTGTCTCAACGGTTGTCGCTGGGCACTATTCGGCAGAAAATAGGAATTGAGGATAAAACCTCAAAAACATCGAAAAATAATAACAAAACAAATGACCACAAAGTATCAACGCGCTGTTTGATTTCGTACGTCAGAAGACATACAAAAGTATCAAAAAGGGTTCAAGCCGAATGCTCTAAACACTAAGTCACCGTGCTTTTAATGATACCAGCCGTTTATAAAATACTCATTAAATCAATAGAAATCAATAGAAATGAAGCCAAAATCTGGATTAAAAGAATAAATAAAAACAATTTACAGTTTGTTAAAATGGTCGAAGAAGTTCTTTTTGAATCGACAGTTTCTTTAGCGGGTTCGTGTTACTAAATAGGTCTAGAAGAGACCTGGCAGTATTATAATGCCGTCTGACATGATTAACTTCTGTACAGTGTAAAAGAATGTGCTTCTGTCAACAATGCTGACAAGGAACTCATTCTGATCTCATTTTATCCTCCAACAAAAAGGAATTTGTAAGTCCTGTTTGCCCGACATGACATTGTGTCAAAATTACACGAGCCTTTCTGCAAAGGTTTCTAGACACATAATTGTCAGAATAATTTGTCCAGAAGCGACGGAGCTTGTTACTTGTTGCTCCATTCCACCTGTCATATGCAGGTCCAACAATAAAGTTTGGAGGTCCCCAGTGAAAAGGAAGAAATTCTAGATTAATTGGATAGTAGCATTGTGGATGATGATTTTTACAGGTCCATGCCATAATAGATTCGTGAAAATATGTGGCCATAGTTAGATAATACATAGGCATGCTAACGGTAGAAATTTTAGCATAAAATGTAATAACTTTGAAGAATTCAGCCTGGGTCCAGCACGTTTCAGAACATATATTCCTCACCTGATGGACTCCCAGCGATGGGGGAGACCACCAACCCGACACTGTATGCAAACCCCCCCCCCCCCCCCCCCCCCCCCACGAATCCAAGGATGCGCATGGCCGACCATGGCTCGACCATGCATGAGAAAAGTTTGAAAATCAATGTCAAAAGAAACAAACTCCATGACACTAGATATACAATAAATACATCTATTACTCTGCAAATTTTCACGTATTTTGTTTGTGAGAATGGGGACATCATGTGCCCATTCTCACAAACAAAATACGTGAAAATTCGAAGAGTAATAGATGTATTTATTGTACATCTATAGAGTCAAGGTGTTTGCTTCTTTTGACATTGATTTTCAAACTTTTCTCACGCAGGGTCGAACCCTGGTCGGCCATGCACGCCCTTGGACTCAGGAGGCCCGCATACAGTGTTGAGCCAGCAGCCCCTGATTGCCTCCTGCCACTGCTGGGAGTCCACCAGCTGAGAATTGCAGTGAGGAATATATGTTCCGAAACGTGCTGGCCCCAGACAGATTACTTCAGAGTTATTACATTTTAAGTTAAAATGTCTACCGATAGCATGCCTATGTATTATCTAACTATGGCCACATATTTTCATGCATCTGTTATGGCATGGACATGTAAAAATCATCATCCACAATTCTACTATCCAATTAATCTAGAATTTCTTCCTTTTCACTGGGGGCCTCCAAACTTTATTGTTGGACCTGTAGATTTCATGTATCTAGTGATATCTGATTTGTAAGCACAGAATGGACGCTGAAGCCCATTGCTGAACTTAAGGCCTGATTAGTCACTCTTTCGGACCTGGGGTTACAGGAGATACCAACACGTCCAGGTAACGAATGGTTTTGATCAGACTTAGAGAATCTCCAATGAGTCGAAATTTCATTGTTTTTATCACATAATGTGTAATTTAAACTTTCAGCTAACGTAACGATTAACAATTTCGCTGCCGGAATCGACTATTGCCTCCTATTTATGATGATTATCTGTACTTTCTCGTATGCGCAGGTCAAACCTACCATCTGCTTAATTGTTGGAAAGGGCTCAGGGAGCCCTTTCCAGCAATTAGTCAGATGATAGAGTTTCAAGTATATCATACATTTTATTAAACTTCCTCGCATACAGGCGTATATAGAGAGCCTCCATATATGGCCAAAGTGGACATGGCAGTGAAAGTGTTAAAGGTTACCAGCGCTGTGCACAAAAACATCGTCATCCATATTTTAGTATTTTTTAAACAATTTTGTCTAAAAAATAGCTTACGTTCCATGCTAGTTCCAACAAAGGGGTCAAAAACTATGTTTTACAGACAAAAATAAAAATATTTAGTTATTCAGGAAATGTTTTCTTCAGATGTCGTCTGCTATCTGTATTAGTTAGACAGTAAAAAATAAGAGAAGATTAATTCAATTCTACTTCCGAAACCAAATTATTGACAACACTGTGACGTCGACGTTGACCTCTGACCTCGTGTTAGATGTGTTGTGAACGATATTTTCCGTAATGAGATATTTAGTGGTGATTTTGTGATAAATTATCGTATTTAACTTTCCACAAAGTTCCAACATTGGGCAGTTCTTCAACCTTGGGTTGACCAAAGTCTGCAAAGAGAAAAGAGGGTCTGAGAAAATATAAAATTTCCTTTCCTCCTCATTCGCGACCTGTTCGAGAGCAAGTTGAAAGAATTTGGCTTCAGCAGTGAACTTATATTTGTTGTTCTAATTGAGACGATCTCAGTACCTTAGCAAGAGCTCTCATTTTATCACACACCTATTAATGAAAAACATGGGATGTCCACTGTTCTGCCTGCACGATAAACATAAAGTTGTATCAAACATGTGGTGATACAAAACACATTCGATTTCGTTTCCAACGTAAACAGAGAAGGCACCTGTCAAAATAAATTACGTCAATTGTTGATCGAATGCACCGGAGTCGAGATCGCTTGGAAATTCCAAGTTTCTCATTTGGATTAGTTTACCCGGGATATGTAAACAATCAGATTCGAGTTAAAAATTTACAAAATAAAAATAAAATTCTGACTGCTTGTTTCTTGACAAATACTTTCCTCAACATGTCATTTAATGATGATGTGTGCTAAACACATTAGATATTGAAAAAGTTTTTGTTATATTATTCCCTACAGTTTAGTCAATACTTGAAGTTCGATCATCGTGTCCGTGTTCCTGATCGGCGTCAATTAGTTTCGACCAATTGAATGCCGTAAAAATTAGAAAACAAATAAGGGTGGGAACACCACCACCTAGCAGTGATGTCTCGTAACAACGAAGGAAACGCAGCAATTATCCAGTTGAAAAGTGCTTTTATTTCAATTTTCGTGTAAACTGGTTGTTACAAGGGAGGTGTGTGATAAATACAGAACCACACATACTTTTGAATGGGTTAAGAATTATCGCACACGATTGCTTTAGCCCAGGATATCACGAGAGCTTCGGCTCTCGTTCACTCGATTGGTTTGGACCAGGATATCACGAGAGCCGTCGGCTCTCGAGATATCATGGGCCAAAGCAATCTCGTGCGATAATCCTTAACCCATCCATGCAAAGGTATGTGCGGTTCTGTATATAAATTTAGATTAATCTGTATAGGTCCTTTATATTCACTATACGTTGACTTTATTTAGTATTTTTTTGCCGAAACTTTTAACCAACGCACACGATATCAAACTTTATAATTTTAATTATTGTTTATTTTTCAAATTGTTTAGAAAAAATTTAAAAAAAATCATATCCTATGAGGTCACAAGGTATGGTTTATTGAAATTTTTTTTCAAGTGCACAATTTGTAAATTACGCGACGGTTTCGGTCGGTTCGTAAGGTAAAGTGTTAAATTTCAAGCAGTTTTGTCTCAGATTTTCTAGAAGAAGCAAGATCCAAAATGGCATCTCGTTTTTTCAGATGCTAAGATTGTTCTTCCTTTTTTTTCTTTTCTGGTTTCAGATATCATTTTGCAACAGATCGAGAGAGAATTGCCGGAGCCGTGGCTCGAACTGCCGACCTGTAACACACAAAGCGACCGATTTACCACGAGACTAAGAGACCCAGACCAACCAGGCCGGTTGGTGAATGACTTTTATACCTCGACCGCTACTCTACTCTCGCATTCTCTTGCGATTCAACCCCGATGATTCATACCCCAGATTCCACATTAGAACGGTCGAAACATCCACAGTGTTTCACCAGAGCACTCACAATCCCACCAACTGCTGACGGCTAGTCACGGCACCATTGGAACAGATCGAGAGAAAAGAGCGGGAGCCGAGACTCGATCGTGAACCTCTAGCACACAAAGCGGCTTCTTTACCGAGAAGAGATCCGGACCAACAGTCTGGTTGGTAAATGGCCTTTATACCTCGACCGCTACACTTCTCGCACGTTCTGTGAGATTCACCCACCGTGAATCTCACCCCAGACTCGGAGATTCCACATCCTCGATGCTACCCACAGCGCCAGTGTAACAGATCAAGAAAGAAGTACTGGAGCTAAGGTTCGAAACGTCGACCTTAAGCACACAAAACGACCGATTAAGGGACTAAGAGATCCGGACCAACCAGGCTGGTTGGTAATTGACCTCAATACCTCGACAGTTACAATTACAAGGAGATGTCACGATGTGTGCTTTAATACAATTCCGTTAGTGAGTTATATTCATAGACTTTTTCACAACATTGGGAAAGAAATGGCCGGTTCTTACTTGAATGGAAAATCAAACAAAATCTATCACAATTACGTTACGTGCCTTACCATCTTACCATCTTACCAAGAGATTCTCAATAGCGAGCTTCATGCAATTGGAATACAGGAGGGCCAAAACAGTGAATATTGGTTATTACCAAAATGTGGGTTTCCAAGGTGATGTATTAAAGTCAACACTTCGTCTCCGGGCATATACTGGCGAGTCCGTTAGGACGAGTCGATATAGTACACAGAGGCGAGACCGAGACTTCAACACACCATTTTGGAAACCCACATGATGGTAATAATCAGTTTATCTTACAATGTTCCTCCATCTCTTGACTCGTTCGTATAATGAAGGGATTACGTACAGTGTTTAACGGCGTCCGTTTTTACAATCATTCAGCGTCTATGAATTGATTTTTTTATGATTGAAGATTATGTTGTCATGGTATTTGCGTTCTTGTGCTGTGCATGGCGGGATCCTCATTCATTGTTCTACTTGTACTATAACCACTGAAGTTTATAGTAATGGTTCTTGATTTTGCTTTTCATTTTAACTCATGGAAGACCTATATAAGAATATCTATAGCCTATATATAATAATAACAGGCTATATCATGACGGCAAAAATGATCGTGTCTAATTTATTTCATTGAGCTGGTGCTTTATTTGTCATTTACTTACTGTTATCAAAAGCACCGAGTCACTGACCTTGACATATGTAATAACTAGATGGCAATGGAGTGCAGGTACAAAAAACATTCTTCTTCTGAATCGAGGGATGATCGCACGTGCGGTTGTTACCCACAATACAGTTTGTATTTTACATGTATTGGGGGAAAATCAATTCTTGTTGCAAGATAAAGATTATTATGACTTATTCCCATGAGAATGTTTTATTGGTGGTATGCTGCTTGATATTACGAATGTTACTCTATAGAGTTCTGTGAAGCTACGAAGGTTCAAAATGGTTTGACTACACTTAACAACACAACAATATCAAATGAGAAATATGACAAAAAAATGATAGCGTGGCAGTGGTTCTATGAAGCTACGAAGGTTCAAATGGTTTGACTACACTTATTCACACAAATATCAAATGAGAAATGTGGCATACAATGATAGCGTGGCAGTGATTTAACTCCAAACATTCACAAACACAATAACGCCTATTAATATACTTTTTTGTTCACAATTGGTATTTGTATTTTAAGCTGACAGGGGCCGCGGAACCGGGGAGGGGGAGGGGGTCTGGGCCCCCGCCCCCACTTTTTTTTGCCGGGCCATGTTTTTGTATGCATATGTTTTAACACATCCAATGACTGGCGAAACAAAAGGCGGATCCAGAGCCTCCCTCATATTTTCGCCAGCGATGTTTCTCTCGTACTGGTTCAGTTTCGATGGATTTTGGATCATTTTTTGCAGTGAGTGGCAGCAAACGCTAGAATGTATGCAGTCTGTTAAAAAAAATCGGTTAACTGAAATTGTTCGTAATCTGACAGACACACAAGTACCAAATCCACCCCAAGATAAGATAATCCACAGACAGTATAATTGCTGTTACCGTCTGGTAAAGCATACAGGTGAGGTCTATTTATCACCTTTGGTCGTTACGACCAAAGCTGATAAACAGATCTCACCTGTATGCTTTATCGACGTTTTATAACGGCTTTCAAATACATCTGAAAAATCTCAAAATATCCGGTCAGATGCATGGAAATGGGGACTTTGGGACAGTCATACCGACGACCATCCATCGTCCGATGCAGCCACCCCACTTTGAAAATCGTTCCGCCGCCCCTGGCTGAGAAACATTTATCTTGTTATTTACTAATGTAATTATAAATTTATCCTTTGGACGATATATTACACCGAGCTGAGGTTTTGAAAAAATATTGAAGTGACGTTATCAGATCTAAAATGTGATAAAAGAGATACAGTACAGTCATCGTTGACAGGTTGTAATCCACGCGCGGGCAATGATGTCCACGCATGCGTTTACCAGGTAATAAAAATTATTAAAAGCAAACTTTTAGTTAATGAAGCACCGGGTTATACACGGTGCTTCGTTAATTAAATTTGTGATGATTATTCCTATATTTAGTGTTGGAATCTAATATTATTTCTTCCGTCAAAATATTGCCCACCCATGGAAAGTGACCAATCTACGGCCGCTTTATATTCAAGCCTGAAATCGCTATAGTTGGAATGGAAAACTAGTCCATCGTCTTCCCGGATACTTCTTGGGTCGTTATGCTATAATTATTACTTCACTTTCTGGGAACTTTAGCCATTAAATTGTTCCCAGGGTGCATCAGTTGACCGGAAAAATTAATTTGTCCCTGGGAAAGACCCTGGACGTTCGCCTCTGGGTGATGCGTCCATTTCACCTAGCACCAGGTGGTGTGGGGTGAGGGTTCATGCTTTCTTCTGCCAAAATGTGGGCCCTCTCAAATTCACTTAGCCTGGCTACCCTCTGGCGGTGCCCCTAAATAAATACAAATCTCAGTAACCTGTGCGGAATATATTGTGCAGTAATTGTAGTATGATACTAAAGAGATTTGCTACGGAGTATCGGATGTGGGAGTGTACATCTCTAGATTTCCAATTGAACCCCCGTAGATAAAATGTCGACTACCACTACATACAGTACGTGGAGAGTGTATTATCACTAAATCACCCGCAGAGTGGAGATTCCACCCGAGCAATAATTGCAAATTTGTTGCAAAGCATAACCAACACCAGCAAAGTTTCAGCCAATGGACCTCCGGGTTAAACCCGGAGGTCCATTGGCTGAAACATTGTTTGTGTTTTTTGTCGATATGTAAAAAAATTTAAAGTTATAGCTTGGGTGATAACTCCACTCCGCGGGTGATTTAGTTACAATCCTCTCTCCACGTACTGTAACTTGCTACAGGTGGGAAATTCAATTAGCACCTCTCTGCTCGGTCAAAATTTTAACTCTTACTCATGGCACACGATATCACATCTTGTTTGAAAGCTAATAGTATTGCGTCCGTGAAAATACTGCCCACCCATTGAAAGTGATCAGTCCACGGCGGCCGTACTGTATAAGCTATTAAACAGTTAGGCCATATTTAATTGAATTAGTAACTAAATTATTTAACCAGGCGTTTGAGTCTCACCATTACCACTTAAGCTAGAGTAAAACTTTTCTCACAACAATTTACAAAAACGCCGACAGGCCACACCCGAACAACTATACGACAATTATTCAAATAGTCAAGTATGTAACGAAATTAAGGGACACGTTATATATTTGTCTACATTCTTGACTTATCCCCAATATATTGTAAGATAAAATGATTATTACCATTATGTGGGTGTACAAAATATGTATCCGAGTCTCGCTCCGGGTTCTAAGGGTAGATCACGACTCGTCTTCGACTCGTCGTGATCTACCCTTAGAACCCGGAGCTCGACTCGGATACATATTTTGTACACCCACATAATGGTAATAATCTCTGTATCTTGAAACTGCATAATACAAGCACGTGCTTTGTTAGGATTTGTTTACATTACTAGTTATAGAACATTATAAGCTCTCGAAACAGGTTTCTATATACGAAGGTAGAGAGAGAGAGAGAGAGAGAGAGAGGGAGAGAGAGAGAGAGAGAGAGCATGTCTCAAGAGTATAATCAATTATTAAATTATGGAACAACATTGTTTTTATGCTTTTATATCTGGATGACTGGGAGGTTGCAAAATGTTATACTGTCACAACGCACAGTCTTCTCGGAATGTTGATTATCTATGAACTCAATGATAAATCATGCGGGTTCACGTGATATGGTTTTGTTGACATTTTTGGACAAAGAATATTTCTGCAACTGTTTCATTTGTAAATTATGCGGGGAAGATGCGACCGATTAGTTAGGTAAAGTATTAACCATGTTATCACAATTGAGATTTGTAAGATAAATCTATCATCACCATAATGTCTATGGACAAAATGTTTTTTTTAAAGTCTCGTTCTTGTTTCTAAGACTATATCTTGGCGAATCTTACAAGAGCGAGACTCTGCTACAACAATTTGTACATAAACATAAGGGTGTTAATATATATCTATTTTGATTCGTCAGTTCCGAAAACTGCGAACAAATTCTTATTACATGATGCAGCAATAACAGGTGCTGTCATCATTTTCATTTATTTCAGTTAGAATACGTATTGTTTATGTTATAAACGTATACGAATTGCCCGTGTTATAAAGAATAAACCATCTATTTATATGTAACATGCATATTTATTGCCCCTTGATCAGGGACGCCGAAAACACGGGGACAGAGGGTACAGCTGCCCTCCATGCCTGACGGACCACGGGAGCGAGAGTGGGCAGACAATGCCCTTCCCAGGTTATCCCGAATCCGTTCTGGCAGCTTTTCAAAATTCGATAGATGGGTTTGGTAGGAGGTTTCCCTACCCGATGGGAGGGGGAACTTCCTCTCCAACTCCCCCATCTTTCGGCCTTCGGGATATGCATGCTTCGGCATGTCATGACGGGGTTGCTAGTGCGAGTAAATGCCATTTTCCCGGTGTCAACCCCTGCCCTGAATTGCTTCCGGCGCCCCTGCCCTTGCTCCTTATTTATCTTCCGTCCGATTCGTGTTTTTTCCACTAAAATTAACTCTCTCTTTTTTCGATAAAGAACCATGATAAACAAAACAAAAAACAAACGGCCTCTTTCTCGAACAAATCGCCTTATGATCACAAGCCATTTTTACCAGTGGCTCGCGATTTTCGAAATACAATATTGTGACAAGGACGAATCAAGAAAAACAAACTACAAGAACATTTACGATTCAGATTCCCACCTTTTTCCGTCGTGACGTACGATTCTGCGGTGCTGTTGAGAGGAAAGACGGTGAAATCCTGTTGCTGTGCACGGTAACAACACTAAATTTGCTCCCGTTTTAAAGGCAACCACCATTGTGAAAGGGCCCCCGTCTCTATTTCGCGGGGGGTGGGGGGGGGGGGGTGGGCACAGGATTTTCCGCTACGCTACTGGGAAAGAGGACAGATATTTTTGATCACATCGCTACCCAGTTGCAATCCAGTCCAAATTCTCCGCCCGCTTTTGTAAACACAACCCTGCAATGTGGCATTCTTTTAATTGTAGAATATGTCCAGAGACAGAAAGATTTGCGATAATTGAAACTTTATGCAAATGTAACGACCAATCTTTTTAACTCTTTACCCAACGCAGTCGATATCAAAATTTATTATTTTAAATATCATTTTTTCAAAAAATTTCAATAAAACCACATCATGTGACCCCTCATTGAAACGAGCTCGACGAGCTCGTTCCAACGAGGGGTCACATGATATGGTTTTGTTGAAATTGTTTGAAAAATACTATTTTTTCAACTGCTGAATTTGCATATTACGCGGGCGGATGCGGGCGATTCGTTGGGTAAAGGGTTAAAGTCTGCGAAATAAAATCCAATTTATATACCCTCACGACAAAGGTTATCCGTGTTAGTTGGTGCAATTAAACAAAGGCTGAGGAAGGAACGAAGCTTCTCGTCGATCGAATTACTGATATTACACAAGGTGAAGAAATCGCTATTTTATCCACTGTTTTCACTCTTAAAAAGGTTGATATTATTGGTGATTAATGATTACTTGACGTTACTAATTGTTTTGTAGATATGTCAGGACAGTCAATATCGATTTTGGAGTGTTTACTTGAAAAGACGATTATAAAAAAATCAATCTTCCATATGTTACCAAGGTGTTAAGTCCTGTCTCTCTCGCTCATAAACATACAGGTGTCACCTGTACTTTATTTTCACGTGATGTTATGTGTAAGGTGTTGTGATTTCGGTAAGGGACGTGGCTAGAGATTTCCGATTGGGGGGTGTAGGGTAGTGAATTTCCAACTGGGGAGGGGAGGGGAGGGGGAACCCCCTCCCGGCCCCTCCCCCTAGTTGGAAATTCACTACCGAGAAAGATTTTGAAAATGAAGCCACGAAAGGGGGCATAAATTGATTCTAGTAACTGAAATGCCAACACATTTATGGTAGAATTACCAGGTTATTATTATTTGGTGTTATTCTGGGAATTGAATATGTGCTAAACAAATGCTCAAGCTTAGAACTTTGAGCAATTCACACTCTCCTAACATTAAATCAGATCTTATGCTGGAATGATCAATTTTTGATGTTTCATCATTTTCTAACTGTGAATGATGGAATTAACTCAGGATAACGATTTTACGCGATGTCATTTTCTTGAAGTGCATTTCGAGGATTTTTGTATGACGATAAGTAAACGCACTATAGAAATCTCGTACCGATTGACATCATGAATACTTATGAAGCTCGACATTGCGTACACTGTAGTTGTAAATAGTAACAGATGGATGATTTATTGCAGATTTGAAACCGAGTTGAAATTTTGGGAAGTAAAATCCAGATAGATGAAATTTCCAACTACTCATGACTCGCCCTCCGAATTTCCAACTATAGGAAATATTGGCCAGGATTGGCACCACACCCCCGATTTCGGTTTTTTTGGTGACTAAGATTTTCGGGTTTCCAGCCGAAGGCGCGAAGGTACACTATAAAATCAGTTGGGTTAAAAGTTAACCCAAATCAACAGGGTTGAGTGAATATTCACTCAACCTGGTCGATTAGGGTTGATTTTTAACCCAACTGATTTTCGAAAGCATTAACGCCGATCTGTTGATCATTTCACAGCAAATGTTCTATTTGAGAGTATTAGCAGGGATTTCGCGACATGTGTGGAGGTGTCTCACCCCAAAATCACCCCCTCTCGCATCATTTGTCAAATTTACAATAGTTGGAAATTCGAAGTTCTCATTTGGAAACAGTTGTAAGTTTTAGACAGGGCCACTATCAAGAGGCAGTCAAGGGATGGGGTGGTGTACAAGTGTAATTCTGCAACTTAACCATTTGCCTAACGAATCGGCCGCATCCTTCCGCGAAACTTACAAAATCAGCAGTTGGAAAAAAAATCAACAAATTTCAACAAAACCATATCATGTGGCCCCCTTCATTGGAATGTTTCGACGAGTTCGTTCCAGTGTGGTGTTACATGATATGGTTTTGTTCAATTTAAAAAAAATTAAAATAACAAGATTTGATATCGTTTGCCATAAGTGAGAGTTACAATTTTGACCGAGCAGAGGGGTGCTTATAGAATTTCCCACCTGTAGCAAGTTATGTAGTGGTAGTCGACATTTTATCTACGGGGGTTCAATTGGAAATCTAGTGATGTACACTCCCACATCCGATACTCCGTAGCAACTCTCTTGAGTATCATACTACAATTACTGCACAATATATTCCGCACAGGTTGCTGAGATTTGTATTTATTTAGGGGCACCGCCAGAGGGTAGCCGGGCTAAGTGAATTTGGGAGGGCCCATATTTTTTCTGCCAATGGCAGCAGAAAGCATCAACCCTCACCCCACACCACCTCGTGCTAGGTGAAATGGACGTATCACCCTGAGGCGAACGTCCAGGGTCTTTCCCAGGGACAAATTAATTTTTTCCGGTCAACTGATGCACCCTGAAAACAATTTAATGGCTAAAGTTCCCAGAAAGTGAAGTCATAATTATAGCATAACGACCCAAGAAGTATCCGGGAAGACGATGGACCAGTTTTCCAGCTTTAGAGGATTTCATGCTTGAATACAAAGCGGCCGTAGACTGGTCACTTTCCATGGGTAGGCAATATTTTGATGGAAGAAATAATATTAGATTCCAAACAATAAATATAGGAATAATCATCAAAAAATTAATTAATGATGCACCGGGTACAATCCAGTGCTTCATTAATTAAAATTTTGCTGATGATGATTTTTATTACCTGGTAAACGCAAGTTTGATCATCACTTGCCCACGCGTAGATTACGACCAGTCCACAGCGACTGTACTTTATAAGGCAGACCTTTAGCAAGAAAATAGTGGATGGGGCGAATTCCCCCCCCCCCCCCCACCCCGGCCCCCTTGTCTGTATGTTCGTGTTCCTTACCATATTTCATTATATGATCTGACTCAATCATTAACCTTTTACCTAACATGGAAAGCAGACGACACTTGCCAAAAAAATTCTTGAACACCTCATTTTTTTCATTTTGTGTCTCAGAAACATAGGTTATGACCCCTCGTTAGAACGAGCTCGACGAGCTCGTTCTAACGAGGGGTCATAACCTATGTTTTTGAGACAAAAAAATGAAAAAAATAATTAAAATTAATTGGCGACTTTTGTGAATAGCGTTGGCCGGATTTGGTCGTTACGTTGGGTAAATGGTTAAAATGGTAGTGAAGGGCCCATCAAGCACCGGGGCACAATCATAGATTCAGACTCGGAGACGAGGAATAATAAACATTTATTGTCTGTGACAGTAGTTGGTGTTTATATGAAAATTATTTCATTACATTTGTGTCGGTAAATTCTTCGCAATCTATTTCTTTATCAGAGACTGACACGGACACTGGGGACAAACAAAATTTAAGTTGTGACGTAATCTCAGGCCTTACAGACGTCGCTTCGTGTTTCTTGTTCCATTTAAGTTTCTTTTGTGGGTTTTTAGAAAAGTGGTCAGGATACCATAATTCATATGAAAAGATGAAACGACAAATTTTCAGTGGAGACCCAGGTTCGTCAAATTGGAGGATCAATCACCTTAATCCAGCACGAGGTAAAATAAAGCTGTAGATAAAACATTTGTCTTGCGTAATTTGCACAGAAAAAAATCCATTTTGTTCCCCAAGCACACTTCATTTTGCTTGACAAAATTTAACCAGTCATAAAATGCGGAGGTCACTGAAATATAGTAGACACGATTAGCCGCTCATGTGATAGCCAAATACAGCTTTAGTGAAAATATGTCATGGCAGTGACTAGGTAGTCAGAGACATCAGCAGTGAACACCACTCAAGCAGCCCAGATCGGCGCGGCCATGAGTTACAACCCCTCCCCATGATCGATTTACATCACATGTCAGGGATCTATTTCTGACAGCGCCACAGGCAGTGCGGAAAGTGCAAGGACGGAAAGACCTCGTGTCTGAGAGGACTGTACGCCATAAAAAAGAAAGTTATGTCTTCTTAATTTTCCAAAGTTCAGTAAACCAAACACTGAGGGTAAGGGAATTTACTCAAATTTCGAAATGATAGCGAACCTGAATCATCGATGTGCGCATCATTTTACAAACCTTGCCCATTTTCTTATAGAATAGTATAAAAATGCAGAAGTTGGTTTTTAATAATTTTTTTTCCCAATAGGTTTAAATGTTTGACTATTATTCTCTCTTGAAACCCATTTAAAAATAAGAAAACAGCTTTTTCGCCATCTTTAGATGTTCTGTACAGTTAAAACTAGAAATCCTGTCACAAACTGTGCGCTTATATATGCTTAATTGCGCGTAGGAATTGTGCGCAATAGCCATATCGAATGGCATCCAAAGTACGGTAGGTTTTCCTGGTTACTCATAGCAAACACAGGCAATGTTTGTACAAAAATAATAATGTTTTTTTTGCAGATTAAAAAGAGAAAAGGAAAAGAACAAAGGCATTAAAGAACAAATGTGTAGTAGAAAGATAAGGCAAAAGCGAATGGGAAAGGGCTCCAGTTAATTTAAATACATTGATTAAATAATTGGTGTATAAAACTTTCCTCTAAGCTAGGTCCATTTTGTAAGGGTTGAACTGGCTCAGGGGCGCATACACACACTCACAGACTCGCACGCGCACCCACACACAAATCACTCACACACACACGCAGCTCCACACACTTACACAGTCACATACATCCAGATCTTCTATTCTGACTGAGGCTCAGACAGGTCAGCGGACAGAGAGCTAAGTGAAACAGCACAAATCGAGGCTTGTTGGACACCTTTCAAGTTTTATATTAATAGTGCCGGTATTATATGTTACGGTGACCACACTGTTGTTAGTATGAACAGAAAATAAGTACAGTTAAAACTAGAAGTCCTGTCAGGAAATACGCACAAATAGCATGTCGATATGCGCGTTAATCTACGCGTTATGACCATAGTAAAACTGTCAAATTCTGTACATATAGCCTGTGCACAAGCAATGTTCAGCTGATCAGCTGCTATCATGACATACTGGATTGTTAATGTAATGGAGAGGAGGCTTAGCTGAGTGTTGAGCACTTGTCCTCCAATCCCTTTGCTTTCTTGTTTGTAAACAAAATATGTTTAATCTAATATATTAATATAATAATCTTGGAGGTAAGATTTGCTATATTTCACTGTAAAGAATAAAAACTAGCAAATTATTTATATATATATATTTATTTATTTATTTATTTAATTATTTATTTATTTATTGGTGTTTAACGTCACATACTTATGCACAATGCTAATCATGACCGTGACAGTTTTACGGTTTTAGGGGTGGAGGAAGCTGGAGTACCAGGAGAGAACCACCGAGCAACGACGAGGAGCTGCCAGCTCCCCAACATCGTACCTCCGCACTGCAGCACAGGTAGGGTTTGATTGGTTGAAGACATGCGCGCCATCGACGTGCAGTACGCCTTAGGACACGTCGTCATCGTGCCCCCCCCTCCCCATGTGGACAATCAGGGTTAAGTGCCTTGCCCAAAGACACAACGCGAGAGTCCGAATCGAGCGCTCAGACGGTCACCCATCCGAGGACTAACCGGGCTCGACGCTGCTCAACTTCGGTGATCTGACGAGAACCGATTACCGCAACGCCATCGCGCCCCCAAACTAGCAAATTATTGTAACATCCATTTGCTAAATAAAGTGGAATGTTACCTAGTTCCTTCCAGTAATGCCATAAAAAGCCAAGTTTTCTTTTGTAACTTTTAATAAACGAAAACAACAGACAGCTCCGAAAGCTGTCTATTGTTTTCGTTTATTAAAAGTAATAAAAGGTAACTTGGTGCTTTATTTTCTACTGATGTAATGGGTGTTTTCTCAACAAACATGCTTCTTTATTGGACCTTCCTTGCCCGTCTAATAAATATGAGAGGAAAAAAGTTTGTCGGTTTACATGATGAGATAAATCAGGGATGAAGACAAGTGTGCACTAGTTGTTTCATTTTGGCTTGCAGTAGCGATACATAGTCATATGGTACTTCTAGTCCTGGACATAACCTGCGAACGGTCATTTAAGTCACGTTGGAGTTCCTTCATCTGTAAAATGCGATGACGAACAACAGGTTACAGCAAAATAATACCACACAAATTAACTTCATAATGCATCGCAGTTATCTTGTCATAATTGTTACCACGATGTTATGTAGCATAACCTGCACTCCACGCCTTACAGTGTATAGAAATGGCGGAAATCGACTGAGTCCAAGCTGAAACATTGAGTGAGAAACATGCTGCTCGAGATAACAACACACGTCACACATGCATTCACATTCACCGCGAATATTACGTCCCTTCCATCTGCTGAATTTCTTTCCTGCTAAAACAGCAAGGGAACCACTACGGAAGCCCACTGGGACCAACATGTCCAGAGGGGGGTCGAGCATTGCGAATATTCGCAATGCATTGCGAATATTCGCATTCAACATTGCGAATATTCACATTTAACATTGCGAATATTCACATTCTGCAATGTTGAATGCGAATATTCGCAATGCATTGCTAATATTCGCAATTGAATGCGATCATTCGCAAAGTTGAATGCGAATATTCGCAATGCTCCCACTACACATGTTTGCCCCAATGGGTTGAATTCGAATATTCGCAATGCTGAATGCGAATATTCGCAATCTTGATTGCGAATATTCGCAATGTGAATGCGAACATTCTCAATGTGAATGCGAATATTCGCAATGCTTCCACTACACATGTTGGCCCCAATGGGCTATCGTAAACCACATTACATTCTCCCGACGCGCGTTACTATTCCCCAGTGGTAGCCTTATACATTTCACGTTTTGTAGCAAATTTCCTAATTCCACGAAAGAAGAGACCGGTACGCCAATGTGCATGTTTGCCTTTTCTTGTATCTTATTTGCCAGTGAGTTAAATGTGTGCCGGTGTAAATCTTTGGATTTGTGTTCAAAGTATATGGTTGTAAGATCGTTTTACATAGTAGCAACCATTAAAACCTTCAGAGTGGAAAGTGCCATGATGGATTTTACATAGCAGTAACCATTACAACTTTCTTCCACCTGATCAAGACCAAGGGGCCAAAAATTTGTGAATTCTAATTGGTTGACTTTGTTCAGAATAATAAACCAACGAGAATAAACAACTGTATGCTCACGACGTAAGACATACACACCCATGCATTAAAATTCATTTAAATAAACAAATTTTAATTCCGATGCTTAAACCCAAAGGTGAAGAGTCTGTTTGTTTTGACTGAAGCTGTACTGATCAAATGGATCGATAAAAAATCAAAACAACCTTTTCGGAACCAGTGTTTGTTGCAATTCGTATCGAGGTTTCTCTTCGGTTGGTGCTCATTCACGCCTAACCATTTAGTGGCTATTACTTTTAGTAAAAATATAAGTACAAATTTGTCCAGATTTGCAAAACAGCTGGGAGAAACATTTTTAAAAGAAGTTCGAAGCACAGGAGTCTGGAACTTGTCATATAGGCACATAATAGAATAGAATAGAATAGAATAATTTTATTGCACAACCACACTACAAAGAATGGGTATGAGATTTCGAAAACAATAAAATATAAGAATAACAATCATACAAATGATATGCAAATCAGATTTATGTAGTTGCAAGAAGCACAAACACACAAAAACACTCAACACACAAATACGCCTAACACCCCCCCTCCCCCCCCCCCCCCACACACACGCACATATCCTCGCATACAACCCAATATACCCTCACACACTCGTATATATAGTGGGCTCAGAACAAATGAACAACTGACTACCACCTGGTATTGAATACATATACATTACATTTATAGAGCACCAGTTCGAGTGTCTATTTTGGTTAAAACCCGATTTTGCAATATTTTGAGGGTAATTACTGTTAAAAACACCTCCAAGTCAACAGCAGACAAAGAAACGGAAAAGTGGTCGTCATTGCCCCACAAAATAAACCATGTCTCGGCTGACCGCCTGACTCAGATTCAGATTACGCCCTTCTATGACCCAACCGATATTTATCAATTTATTTATTTTTCTCGAGCAGTAGATCTTATTCTCATGCATTCATCAATATATGTACTGAGAAGATTTCCGACAGGTGGGATTTTCGCTCCGAAAATGAGAATCAGTTGATGTGATGAGTGTAGTGATCCGAAACCTGGCCATATAGACTCTAGTGATGTCCACAAAGTAGCACGCTGGCCAAAATATCGAGGACATTTGAGAAGAAAGTGTTTCTCGTCTTCAACTTCGTTCTGATCACACGACTTACATAGCCTTGCTTCAGCGGGTATTGGTCTGGGTCTATGATGCCGTCCTTTCTCTATTTCTAGATTATGACAGCTAAGAATAAAATTACTTATTATTTTTCTTTTCTGGATGGGTAGTGAATCAAGGTAGGCGGCCCTCATGTAGTTCGTTTTCACATCAAAGTAGAACCTCAACTTGCCGCTGCTTTGCGACTTCCCAACAATGTCTACATTTTTCCACGTTTGTGAATAGTTATCATGCAGCCTAGTGAGAAACACATCTGGGAACGATTCTTTGTTTACAATGGACGGTGTTTCCCATACATAACCAAAGCCGTATTTAAAAAGACTATCTCTTATAAGATTGAGCCACTGCGATCCACCCCGCTGTTTCATGTCCATGTAGCTTTTATATAATAACCTGCCCGGAGGCAGTGATTCTAATCTGAGCCAATATTTTATTATGAGTTTCAGAATTTCGAATTTGATAGGGAATCTGCCGAGTTCAGCAAGGCATGCGACATTTGATGCATTGCGATTTACGCCCAAGACGCGTTTACAAAATCGGACATGGAAGTTTTCAACTTCATCTGTTCTCACCAGAAAACATCGATCACCCCAAACCTCACAGCCATAGTTTAACATCGGCTTAATGCATGTGTCAAATAATTTCGTGATGATGGGGACGGGCACATCATTGCCACCAAGTGAATTGTAAACTTTAAAAATAGCCTTCGATGCCCTGTTCTTCAGATCTGACAACGCATTACTGAGATTATCCGAGGCTGGCAGATTTAGTCCAAGATATTTATAGACCTGAGATGAATTTAAAATTGTGTTGCCATATTTAAAGACCTGGTTTAATTTCCTCCCTGCTTTATTAAATATTACTGTTTTGGTTTTTTCCGTATTTACGGTAATTTGCCAATTATAGCAGAACGAGTGCAGTCTGTCTATCATGCTTTGTAAACCTGTAGCAGTCTCCGACATCAGGATGATGTCATCGGCATACATCAAACACGGAATGGGTGTACCCATGACTTCGCACAAATCATTATCCTGATCTAGAAGTTCCTTAGCGATGTCATCTATAAATAAGTTGAAAAATAACGGACTTAAGTTATTCCCTTGCATCACGCCGCGAGATGTGAAGAATGATTGGGTTAAATTATCATCAATCCTTACACTTGACTCGGTATCACTCAGTAGATTCTTAATAGTTTTATACATATTGCCTCCAATCCCCAGAGCGGCCAAGCGATACAATAACCCCTCTCTCCATACTTTATCAAATGCTTTACTAAAGTCAACAAAGCACGTATAAAGACGTTTGTTTTTTTCATTACTACGTTTTATTAGATTATTGATTATAAAGAGATTATCTGTCGTCCTATGATCTTTTTTAAAACCGCATTGATATTGGGATGGAACTTCCAGCTGATCTGTGTATAGTGTTAATCTCTCAAGCATGATATTGAGAAACACCTTACCCAGAATGCTGGTGACAGTTATACCCCTGAATTGGTCGGCTTTTATCGGGTTACTGCATTTTGGAATAGGTACAATGTAGCCAGCAGTCCATGCTTTAGGGAATATCCCTAATATCAGAATATCATTGACTATTTTTATCAGAACAGGTACAATGATATGTCGGGTTGATTTAATCATCTCAGCCTTTATACCATCTAGTCCTTCGGCTTTACCACATTTTAACTTTGAGATT
The DNA here is from genome assembly GCA_031216915.1 of Pictodentalium vernedei. NCBI lineage: Eukaryota > Metazoa > Mollusca > Scaphopoda > Dentaliida > Dentaliidae > Pictodentalium > Pictodentalium vernedei. The sequence continues at coordinate 130,761,236 of CM062297.1, forward strand.
GCCTTTATTACTTCAGTCTCAGTAACACGATAGTCAAGGGTGTCGTTACGAGACAATTGGCGCTCCAGGTTGCATAGCTTAACGGAGATGTCTTTCCGGAAATTCTCATTAAACTCTGATGGGTTGGGAGGTTGACTAAGATTTCTGAAGTGCTCATAAAATTCAGCAGGATGAATGACAGAGGATTGGGCAGATGGCTGGTTAAACTCTGATTTTATCTTTGCTAATAGATCCCAGTATTCTTTAGGATTGCTACTCTTCATTTGGGTGAGGCTATCGAAAAGTTGTTGTTTATATTCCCTCCGTTTTAGTTTAAGAGATCTATAATACTGTTTTCTTGCAGTAAAATAGCGACCTCTTACTATTGGGTCATTGCTGTATGTGATCAACAGCTTTCTGCATGATATGAGGTGCTTTTTGAGTTCACAACAGCTTTTATCGTACCAGGGTCTAGGCTTTTGTTTTGAGTGTCCACGTCCCTTTGCCCTCTTACGTTTCAGGCTACGCGCTGATGCAAGCCTAAATAGACAGTTCAACTTTGTGATAGATACAGTTATATCAGAAATTCTCTGTTTTAATATACTTGACAAATTTGACCTAATATCGTCGGACTCGAACGCTGATACAAAAGCATCTTTTGCTGACTGCGACCATTTAAATGTTTCAGGGAAACGGTTCGTATTAACCTGTGAACGCCTACCCTTGATTCTCGTGAAATTACCTACTGTAATCATAAACCACAGTTGAGAATGATCCGAATGTATTGTGGGATCTTCCACGTGGAAGTACGAGACCTTTGGGATGAGGTGTTCGCTACACGCCACATAATCTACCACTGAACAGCCAAGCGGCTGGAAGGATGTATATTTTCCCATAAAATCGCCTTGTGTTCTACCATTAAGAATCCGTAATCCAGCTTGTATGCACAAATCAATTAGTAATTTACCACGACTATTTGATTTCTGGTCACAGCTGTTTCGCGGAGGTATTACTTTATCTGTGGTGTAGTTGGGGATGTGGGTAAATTTATCTGAGTTTTCATCATTAGTTAAATAATCCGAAATACTTGCAGTACGGGCGTTTAAATCTCCCTGTACGACAACACTTCCACGTGCTGAGTAAACGGCAATTTCCTTTTGAAGTATATCAAATGTGTCCTCACTGATCCCCGTGGACAGATGGATTGCCCAGGGGCGCAATATGCGTTACAGAGGAATATATCGTTGTCGGTATAATATCATATATACATATACAACCGAGCGAAGCGAGGAAGGAGTACAGCGGCTCCTCTACTGGCCATATCACATTCACGCCTCGCATTACGATTCAAATCAACTTACCACTTGTTTTTCTCTTCACACTTACTCACAAATGATTTATCAATCTAACGGCTGAAAGGTTGGATTCACAATTCTCGATTACATACTTTATTACACGATTTTCCTCAAAAAATGACGGAATTTAAATCTGCCGCGACACCATGTCACCCTTCGCGCAAATGAAGTACACAGTCGACAGTTTTACTTCACGGGATCAACAAAACGAAACGAAGCGGGTTTACCGTATGACGAAATCCCCTCGAAATTTGAATCTCTTTAACGTGTCTAATGCGAGTGCAGTTTTCAAATTATTATTGACCCCCCCCCCCCCGCCCTATTAGCTATATTTGAGCGCGGGGGCCGTTAAATTGTTCATTAGCTCATATGAATCGCGGAGAACTGCAGCGTGTCAAGTTTGCGAGACGTAAACCTTCTAAGCAAAAATAGAAATTATGCACAATGGCTAATCGTGACCGTGACAGTTTTACGGGTGGAGGAAGCCGGATTACCCGAGGAGAACCACCGAGCAACGACGAGCAACTGTTAGCTTCTCAACATTCCAACTCTGTTCAAGCTCCCCTCAATCAGGGTTACAGAGGTTGAAGGCTTGTGCACAATCGACGTACAGTACGCCTTAGTACACGGCGTCACCCCGTAGGCAACCGGGAAAAGGTCCCTTGCCAAAGGGCACAACGCGGATCGTCCCGGGCGGGGATCGAACTCGGGACCTCTAGCATAGAAGTCCAACAGTCTACTACTGAGCCACCGCGATCCCTCAAAAACACATACTTTTCGCCATTCAATAATCAAGAGGATTTTCACCCCCCCCCCCCCCACCCCCAAACTAACAGAATGCTCCATTGGATAGCACATTTCAGAATTTTTCTGGCGGAGAACCCCCAGACCTTCCCGTAAATGCTCGTGCTTACGGCATCTGCATGTTGTGAATACAGTGATCATGAAGTACTTCGTCGGAAAATATAAGCTCTGCACCCTCGCTAAAATATTCCAGCTTCGCCACTGAGTCCAATAGTGTGTTATTTATTTCTTCTTGGGTGTTTTTCTTTATATCATGGGAAAAATCACTTGAAGGCCATATTGGGCGAAAAATTGTTGGAGGTCGATTTGGGTGAAAATGTTGGCGGCCGGTTTAGGTAAAATTGTGGGGGCCTGTTTGGGTCAGGTGGAAGCCGGTTCGGGCAAAAATGTTGTGTGTTTGGAAATCTTCCCCCACATTTGACCCGGGCACAGAGAACAAGTCCCATATTTACATGCTTACATTAATTATAGTGCCGATAATGATAAATCTTTTTTTATTTTTTAACACTGTAAATTGATGTCAAACCAAACGCAGCAATTTCAACAAATGCATAAATCAGTTTTACAGTTCTCTTCGGTCCGTTTCCAATCCCGACTTATTCGATAAGTTTACTTCAGCTTCCGCGAAGGGTGACAAGGTGTCGCGGCAGATTTAAATTCCGTCATTTTTTTGGAGGAAAATAGTGTAATAAAGTATGTAATCGAAAATTGTGAATCCAACCTTTCAGCCGTTAGATAGATAAATCATTTGTGAGTAAGTGTGAAGAGAAAAATAAGTGGTAAGTTGATTTGAATCGTAATGCGAGGCGTGAATGTGATATGACACGTCAAGGGTCCGTTGTACTCGTTCCTTGCTTCGCTCGGTTGTATATGTATATATGATATTATATGCCTGTATGACAAGTTCCAGACTCCTGTGTTCGAAGCATGTCAAGATGTACGAAGATTTACCGAAATAAAGTTGACCAATTTAGATATAACGGATCCACAAAACGAGACGGCCACGGGACTGGGTTAAATATTCTGGTTGGAAATGACTGGGTTTTTTTTTAAAATATTATCTCATTTTTGGTTAACTAATTTTTTGTGAACCGACTTTATTTTGCTTTGGACGTTTTCATTTTCACACTATGCGACAGGCTGTCGATAACTGAAAACGAAATTTGGAAACTTTTCGAAGCGTAACTAATGACTCGATGGGAAAGGAACTAGTATGAATGGTGCTGGGAAAAAAAGTTCCAGCTTGTACATCACCCATTAAATACAGAATCATTTATGTCATAGCGGCTATTCCGTTAAATACAGGGGTTTAAAGTTGAATGGATGTGTAATAAATCGTGAAGAATAATAATTTTTCATAAAAAAAACATTAACCACACATTGATCTGAAATTTCTGGACTAGCTGGAAAAACAAAATCGCAGGCTAACAAAAAAATACTGAAATATGGAAATTTGAAATTGAAAATCATTGGCCATTTTTACTTGGGATACCAAAGCCTCTCTTGATGCATGGCGAAACAGTCCACCGATCACTGTCAACCCTAATATTCGTTCATTTGTAAGGACTGGGGCATACGAACGAATATTTTTCGCTGGATCGAATCGTCGGCGATTTATTACTTGCTATCACTTGCGGACAGACTTATTTAGCGATCGTATGGCACGGATTGTGCGAATTTAGCGTATTTTACCGGAGACCTCTCTGCAGCCTCGATAAATTCGTGCGAAATTATCAAACATGTTTGATCTTTGCGGTCGTTCGCGCGACCAAGATCGCAGAAATTTATCACCGTCGCCGAACTGGGCAGACGGGCGAATTTTAGTACCGATTTTCAAATCGCTGCGATCCAGCGAAAAATATTCGTTCGTGTGCCCCAGTCTTTAAGGTGGAAAATTATCGCCAGCGATTTCACATTATGACAGATTATGTAACAGGTGCTTGTATGTAAGATAATTTTATTTTATTTCCTTCAGTTATAACAGCAGTTTACCATTCTTTAATGTTTTCAGGTAACGAGAAAACACATGTAAACATGATAATCGTGACGCTGAGACGTGCATACGATTGGTATAACACATCCTCGCTGATAATCTGAAGTGCATATAACGGAAATTATTTTGTTGATAATATTACAACATGTTAACGGAACATTATCTTTCAACAAACAATATGCAATTGGCAGCAAAGTTAAGATGAACAGCATGGGAACATAAAAAAATAATATTTCTATGTATTCTAGAAATCGAAGGCGTTTCCTGAATATGCTTTCCCTTCAGATTATTTATTTATTTATTTATTTATTTATTTATTTATTTATTTATTTATTTATTTATTTATTTATTTATTTGTGTTTAAGGTCATAATAATAACATACTTATGCTCAATGGCTAATCGTGACCGCGCCAGGTTTACGGGTGGAGGAAGCCGGAGTACCAGGAGAGAACCACCGAGCATCGACGATCAACTCTCAGCTCCTCAACATTCTAACTCTGTTCAAGTTCTACTCAAGCAGGGGTCCAGCGGTTGAAGATATGTGCACCATCGACGTGGAGTACGCCTTAGTACATGGCGTCACCGTTTCATCATGTAGGCAATCGGGATTAAGTGCCTTGCCCAAGGACACAACGCGGGTGGTCCCGGACGGGGATCGAAAGATTAATCAATAGTGCTACATATCTGTCGCAGAAATACGGGGGTTAAATGAAGGAGGAAAATTTATGTTCTTATCAGTGCTCAACCGTCAGCCAGTGACTGTCGTCTGAACCCCAGTTCGAACGTAAACCTTTCCACCTTATCAATGCCCTATCCGCTTGGGACTCTTCGGATTCCTGAAGGTGCCTGTGGCTTACAACGCCAAAAGGGTGATCAACGATAATTCACGGAAAGATTATTTATTTACATGACGAAGAAATATAATATGAAACAAATTACTCACAAAAGTATCCACAAGAATACACTAATTACGCGAATAAAAGTTTATTCTTTAGGGCCCTCGACGTCTCCCACAGCTAGCTGTGCCCACTGGGTCAACCTCACATCATCCTCTCACGGTTTGTGACAAACACAAAGTGTCTACTCACATCTCGTTGCTTCCTCCTCGCAGGGTTAACTTCGCCGTCAGTCGGGCTTAACTCATATAATGCTCTGCTTGTGTGACTCTATCAGCGTTCTCACAGTTCAATCACAATTCAATCGGCGGGTACCACAGTTCACGATCACTTTGCGCCTTCCCTGGCTCTCACGGGGTTAAGTTATTCTTCGCCTTCAGATATATACTTAGCAAAGCTTACATAATAATATTCTGCAAAGTGTTCTCAACATCACCAATTCTCACACCGCCTAAAACTATCTTATCTTGCGAGCTATTCCAGCGCTTACTCAAGCTCTTAATACGGTCTCTAGACCTCAGCGTTACAGCTTTTACTTCTTTGGCTACTATGCCACTACGGTTCGCAACCGTTAACCAACTACTATCAGTTCCTTACAACCCCCACAGGGTTATGACAATACGCGGACTTTCAATTTCGGCGCTTATGACCCTCGACGGCCAAGGCTAAATTCGGACCTTCTCTGAGTGCCCTCAGGCCAACTGCCCCGCAACGACCCACAGCCTTACACACCTTCCGACTGGAATTGGCTGGAATGAATTTTTCGAGAAATTCCCCGATTTTTATTTAGATTGCCAGAACATTTAGTCTCAATTAATAGCTTATCTTTAACTTGGCCGCTTAGATCTATCTTAATGTGACACTCTCTTTAAAGTTCCTTTGAAAGACTCGCATTTTGGTATCTTTTGACATTTCGGAGACAGGATAGATGCGTAATATGGGTGTGTCCAGAACATATGTGATGCACTCTATTCTACAATTAGATTTTAACTGGCTTTAATTACCCAGATAATTATTACAGAAGAGAATATTGTCTCTCTTACTATTGATCTGTTATCAGATAGAAGCATGTGGCGTTCAAATTTCATGCCTAATTAGCAGAGTTTGAAATATACATCAGTTTTCTGGGTCCTATCTTTACGCTTTATATTTTAACCCAGGCAGAAATATTATCGAAAATATCTACACTTTTAAACAAGAAAATCGCGACTTTTAGCTATCACCTTGGCAATATCCCAACAATATAACAAAAAACATAGCTTATGACATCGCCTTACTGAAACGAGCCCCTAGAGCTCGTTCCAGTAAAGGGATGTCATAAGCTATGTTTTTGAGGCAAACATTGAAACAAATAATAAAATTTGGCCTACGATTTTTGCGGATCACGATGGACAGCTTTAGTTGTTACATTAGCTAAAAAGTTAAATTACACATTAGTTGATAAAAAGATTCTCAAATTCGTCACGATTTCATTTGAAATTTCAGAACCTCGTTCACCAAAATCGATCGGAACCTCGGTAAACGTCGGCTCAAATCGCATTTAGTGAACTCGGTACATAAATTTCATATGAAATCGCGCCTTATTAGAGATGCTTTATGTACTTCACCAGGGGACGCGGTGGCCCAGTAGGTAGAGGTGCAGGCTGCAAGCCGAGAGGTCCTCGGTTCGAATCCCACCTGCGGCAACCGCGTTGTGTCCTTGGGCAAAACACTTCACCCCCATTGCCCACGTGGGGGCACGGCGGCGCTGTGTACTAAGGCGTACCGCACGTCGAAGGTGCACTTGTCTTCAACCAAGGCTAACCCTGCTTGTGTGGAGTTTGTATGTTGGGGAGCTGACAGTTGCTCGCCGTTGTTCGGTGGTTCTCTCCGGGTACTCCGGCTTCCTCCACCCGTAAAACTGTCATGGTCATGATTAGCCATTGTGCAGAAATATGTGACCTTAAACACCAATAAATAAATAAATAAATATGTACTTCACCCACACATTTCTTGCGTCATCTTGTTATACCTTCGACTAGAGCTATTTGGTACTTAGGTCTTAGGCAAGTAGCCAGGAAGCCGCAATTGATATGAAAAGATGAATAGATAAATTTCCGGTGGAGACCCCAGTTTGTCAGGTATGGTGAATTCACCCCTTAATCCACCACGGAGAAAAATGAAGCTGAGGTTAAAGTATTTTTGTAATGTGCGGCAGAAAGAACATTTTGTCTCACGCCCCACACTTCATTTAGCCTGACTTGGCGATCCGGGAGGCCAGGTTTAAACAGTCGTAAAGCGGGGAGATCACTGAGATATAGGAGCCACGATTATCCGATCAAGCGATAGCCAAACGGCTTTAGTGAAAACATATGATAGCAGAAACTAGGTAGTCAGAGATATGTGTAGAAACTTTTTATTGATGGCTTATTTGGATGAGTTGTTTCAGAAGGGTAGAAATTAAGGGTTATTACTTGGTTAGTTTCATATCAGCCGATATATCAGCCCGAGGTAAGTTCATATCAGTCTGATCCCGAAGGTTGAAGGCTGATGTGAAGTTACAGATGGCTGATATCTAGGCCAGGGAGCGCCGTGGCTCAGGTGTGACGGCATTTGACTTCAAACCGGATGGTCCACGATCCGACCTCCGTCAGAGGTAACTGCTTTGCGTCCTCAGGCAAGACACTTAATCACGATTACCTATCTCGGGGGGCGGGGGGGGGCGGGGGGGGGGGGCGGGGGGGGGGGGGTGGTGTACTGCACGTCGATGGTGCACTTGTCTTCATTCCATGCTAAACCTGCCAAGTACGCTGGGGATTCTGACAGCTGCTCGCCGCTGCTCTATGATTCTCTCCGGGTATCCCGGCTTCCTCCACCCGTAAAACTCCGGCACCAGGTAATCCTGGATGTCGAAAGTGCCATTAAACCACAATAAATAAATAAATAAATAAATAAATAAATAAATAAATAAATAAATAACCTGAACCAAATTGAAGTTTCTTTTTCGGCTCCCTTATTTGGGCCACATTTATCCCGACTAAGTGTAAAATTGGTAAAACTGTTTATTTCAACACAGGCTCTAAATGAAAAGGTGCACGTTTGAACATACCATGATATGTGAAAGGAAGGGGCAGTACCGATATATTCCGGTGCACAATTTTAAAATTCAACCAGCAAATTTATAAATGTCTCCTGACATTTTAATGTGGCAGTGAAAACACTAAATACACGCTCATATCTTCTAGTCGTCCACTGAGTTCCAATGTGTTCTATGTGCCTACTGGCACATAGAACACATTGGAATTCAGAGGACGTAGTGTGACAGCGCACACACCTGAATGTTCACAGGCACCTTTAAATGTGACGAACAAAAAGGAGAATTATCTTCCTTCTGTCTGTCTTGTGCTGTAACAGCAAAGAAGAAGGATCGGCTCAATATTACCATGGGAACATTACTGTATGTTAAAAAGACGAATGCGGCTGGCCACATCTATAAAATGTGTTTATAATTAAACATGTTTAATGTTACTATGGAATCCAAATATTGAATTCTGAGATAATAGCAGACGACATTTGCAAAATACAGACAAAAACTTCAAAATTAAAAATATTTTTATCATAAAAATAGGTGCTGTTCTATTTAAATAAGACCTGATAAGGTGACCACTGAACTTATCCCCTTTATGGAAGTAAAATGGCCTTCACTCCGTTCAAAAATGATTTCCCATTCTCTGGATGGAGAACAACCACGGGCATTAGAAATACAGACCATCCCATAAATAAAGGATATGGAATGAGTGTTTTTCTCATATACTATTTTTGAAACGGGTCTAAGAATTTTCCGTTTGGGCGAGCTTCTGGCGAGCCCAAACGGAAAGTTCGGACGAGTTTCATAAATATTATATGAGAAAAACACTCGTTTCATATTCTATTTATCATATGATACACACACGCACAAATTAGCCACTTAGTATAACTGTTTAACCCATCACCTAACTTGAGTTGCAGACGGCACTTGGTAAAAACATCCTCGTATAACTAAAAATTTTCATTTTTTGCTTCCAAAACATAGGTTATGACCCCTCATTGGAACGAGCGCGACACGCTTATTACAATTAGGGGTCATAATCTATGTTTTGGAAGCAAAAAGTGAAAATATAAAAAAAAATGAATGGCGTTTTGCTTGTAGTGCGCGAGACGGTTTTTGCCGTTACTTTAGGTAAAAGATTAAGACAATATAATCCACCCTAAATAGGACAGATAACGTAAATTCTCCCTACTGAAATTATGCAAATGTGATCCAGTTGTATTTTCTTTAGCCAATCAAATTGTTGAGTTTTGAAATTAACCAATGAAAGCTCCCAACTCTAATTATGCAAATTATGAAAATGTGTCCCAGTTGTATTTTGTTCAGCCACTCAAATTGTCTAGTTTTGAAATTGACCAATGAAATTGACGGAAGGCTTTATTTATCACTGATTAATATGAAAACAAAATATCAAATGTTTTAAAGTGAACAAAACGGACGAGTCATATGATATATAACAATAACAAATACAGTACGGTCGTCGTGGACTGGACATCAGGCCTGGCATTCTGAAAAATGCAGGAGGGCAAAAAATCGCTCTCCTCAATCAGCTTAGGAGAGCAATTAGCTTTACACAGCATTTTAAGTATCCAGTTGAACGAACTCATTGAAACTGAAACCAACAGACTACATCAGTGATTTTATTAACTTTACTAAGGTAAAGCGAAATCTCTTAGACATCTAGATGTCTCACTCTACAACCGAACACGCACTTGACAAGACCTGTGTGTGTACCCAGACCTGTTGTCCAAGAAAGTCATACGCCTACCACTACCACCTTCAACCCCCCAAGGGGGGTTGAAGGTGGTAGTGGTAGGCGTATGACTTTCTTGGACAACAGGTCTGCTTGAATCTACAGTCACATCCTGGTGCAAGTGCTTCAAGTGACAGGATAGTAGTAATGGTAGTATATTATAGTGTCAATATTCCTTGAATAATTACCCCTCAAACTGTGATGTCAGTTGTTGAACTTGAAACTGACAGAAAAAAAATATTGCTGTGACCCATTTTGCTTCAAATGATTGCAACTGTGTTTGGGTATGGTTGCAGCCATTACCTTTTACCACTAAACCACTTTCAAAATGAAATTACGTGATGTTATGTGACTTCGAAGTTAAATTACATTTTTGCTTTACAACAAAAATTTAATGTGAGCATAATACATGTAATCTCAATCATCCCAGACCAAAATATTTAGGAGGGCAATTTTTCGCTCTCCTTAATTCTTTCAGGAGGGCAGTAAGGAGAGCTAAAAAACCGCTCTCCTGAAATTGCCAAGCCTGGGTCATTTTCCACAGGTGAGCAACATTTCCACGGACGCAATAATATTAGATTCAAGCACTAAAAATATGAATAATCATTCAAAAATTTAATTAATGAAGCCCCGGGTACAACCCGAGGCTTCATTAATTAAAATTGTGCTGATGAAGCTTTTTATTAGCTGGTAAACGCATGCGGGGACATCACTGCACACACGTGGATTACGACCAGTCCAAGGCGACTGTACTGTAGGCTATAAATGATCCTTTCAGTTTTCTAAAATGTTGGGTTTGGTATTTCTCGATACTTTAAGACAAAACAAAAAGATGGTCAGTTAGTTAGTCGGTTATTGTTATGATCTCACTCTTTGTACGAATCTCAAATGTTTTCCTGGACAAACAATACCTTATTAATGTTTGTTACTTGTGTTCAGCTGTGTCAAGTTCTTCAAAATGTTTCTACACATTTATAAATATTGTGCGTAGTCCTATACGTTTTTCTTTAGTTTTTCTCCAGGACTTCCGTCACCCCTGAATCTCTTCATCATCTGCTTTTAAATTTTATTGAATGTGCCTAATAGAACCTTTTCCATTATTCCTCACTGAAGAGAAAAAGACGGACGCATGTTTTAAACTTTAACTCTTGAACATTGACTGACATGTTTTGGAATTTTAATGATGTTTTCAATAAATTTTATCAACAACGTCCTTTGTTTTTGTGAACCATTCGCCCACCCGTTAAGAAAACAGCGTAGCTCGATGGACGTGTTGCGTTGAGTTTAGGGAGCAGTACCTTACGATTTTTGCATACAGCATGGACGCTCATGGCGTATCAATCACGTTGGGTGTATCGTAGCAATGTGAACGGGTCTTTGGTCGTCTACCGGGCGACCCGATAATTTTCTTTTCGTGTATCAGCGGCGTGTATGCCAAAAACACCAAAACATTCTCTAGCATTTATCACACTGAATGCTTTTAAAATGGCAAAGGTCCATTGTCTATACCCCGTTATGGCTCACAACAAAACAGGTCGGACAACCTACGCGAAAAGGAAGGTGATAAGAGCACTGTAACTCTGTCATGCATACGCATTTTCAAGCTCTCGGGCCACCTTTGGATTAAGAGTTATGCGGGAACATGGCTAGAGATTTACGATTTGGGGGGCGGGGGGGGGGGGTTGTGAATTTCCAACTAGGGAGAGGGACCGGGAGGGGGAACCCCCCGGTCCCTCCCCGCAGTTGGAAATTCACTACCGAGAAGGATTTTTAAAATGAAGCCATGAAAGGGGGCATACAATTGATTCTAGTAACTGAAATGCCAATACATTTATGATAGAATTATCAGGTTATTATTATTTGGTATTCTTCTGGGAATTGAATATGCGCTAAACAAATGCTCAAGCTTAGAAGTTTGAACAATTCACACTGATCTAACATTAAATCAGATATTATGCAGGAATGATCAATTTTCGATGTTGTAACTGTGAATGATGTAATTAACTCAGGATAATGATCTTGCATGATGTGATTTTCTGGAAGTGCATTTCCAGGATTTTATTACGATAAGTAAACGTACTATAGAAATCTCGTACCGATTGACTCAGTCATACTTATGAAGCTCGTTATTGCGTACACTGTAGTTGTGAATAGTAACAGTTGGAACTTTTGCCGATTTGAAACCGAGTTGGAATTTGGGAAGTAAAGGAGATATCAGCATCGCCAAAGCAGCTCTAAAATCCAGATAGATGGAATTTCCAACTACTCATGACTTGTACTCCGAATTTCCAACTATAGTATACTTTGGCCAGAATAGGGGGGGGGGGTGCCCTCCCCCACCCCTACCTCACTTGCCGCCACGTCCCGGAGTTAAGCCGCTCGTGAAAGCTTCTATTTCTTTGTAGTCATTCATGATAAACTGTGAAGGCTCATTGAGTGTGGAATTTTACATATTTAGTTTCAAGGCGATAAGTACCTGGGCAGATATTAATATAACGCTAGTCTTCACTACCCATGCTCTCGGCAGTTGGAACAGTGTTTGCTTACTTTGGTGAACGAAATTTGCTTTACTGGTAAAATAGAACCCGGTAAGCAACGCCTGGGGCGGAAGTGATCATATAGACACACATGTACCTAAATACCTATAAATAACTAAATAAATACACAAAACGACACTCGCGTGTGAATGGGTTAATCGATATGGCCAGCGCGGAAGGATAAAACGAGAGGCCGCGAGCGAGTGTTGTTCTGTGTTTATTACACCCCTTCACGTCTATAAAAGAACAATTATGAGAAGGGCCATCATCAATTCATTTGACAACTATCAACAAAAAGAACACATTTTATCGCCAACCAAATGTGCGAGGGGAACCCGTGTTACTATTTCGTCCCCCGAGTTCCGATGTGTTCTATGTGCCTACTGGCACATAGAACACATTGGAACTCAGGGAACGATTTTAGCTGCCGCTAGCAATTCGTATTGTAATAGCGTTGCACGAGTCGTAGAAAATTACAATGAAAGTTCGCCTCTATTTAAAAATAGACCGTCAATGATTTCTGTTCCGCACATATGTGCGGAACAGATGTTCATTTTATGCATGATTTACTATTAGTGTTGCTGTAGATGGGGATTTCAAACAATAGGCGTGCGATGAATAACGTTTCAATGTGTGAAATAAATTGATTAACATCTGTTGCATAGTTCTTCTATTGTACACGTAAAAAGTGTTCACCAATGAAAAGGTAGCGAGAGTCAAATCGTAATCTGACCAACACATCGCACGCCAGTTTTGTCGTCATTTACCTAAGACAATGAATAAGTTGACACATTACAGTGTCTCGTCGGCTGGGAACGAGCCAGCACACTCGATTACCAGTCACAATTTAAGTGGATGGACCAAACAATTCGGTAAAAATATCAATAAACGTATAGTCAGAAGTTCGTTCGGAAGTCATATTTCATGGCTGTACATTCGAAGGTTTCGATGATATATATTGCGACGTCTCGCGAATCACTTAAGGATTGACAAGATCAGTTCCATTAGAACAATTATTGTCAAGTAGGTTGACATTCGCTTCAAGAACACAGACATATCAAAAATGAATATGTTCCACCGTATGGTCCATGGTATGGCTCCAGAGTATTAATAAATCTTCTTCTCACCGTATTGGGGAACTCCGACAGTGTAACCCCAGAAACGCGTCAGATTTCTGCCCCTTAAAGGTATTGCCTGAAGTCACGAAACATTCTTTTATTCCCACTTGTGTGACGATATGGGACGCTCCACTAGCCTTAACTCGAAACAGTAACACATTGAAGGAATTCAAAAAGAAAATACTGCACCCCGTTTTTAAACCACCACGACTTTTCGAGACTGCGAAAAGAAGGCTGAATATTAACCACAATATGACTAGAAATGATTCCAGCGATCTGAATGCGTACAAACTTGGTAACTAAATATCGGATACGCCCTTTTGTAACTGTGATCCATATATAGACGGCGTTCATCACTTCTTCATGTTGTGCACTGTGTACAGTCTCATCAGATTGCAGATTTTTAATTCATTACAACAGTTCAGCATTAGCATGATAGATGACCTCTTATACGGTGTACTTTCTATAGATTACACATGTATTTCGATAGTAAAGCTCTCTCTTGAGTTATCACAAATTTATTCCGACTCCGGTCGTTTTAATAGTATTCTTTGATCGAATCCTTTCGGTCGTTATTACACATTGCGCCGTTAAAGTCGACCGAGTACTGGGGGTCTTTTCTTCACTTTGGTAAATTGTTCATAATAGTTTGAATGATTCTTTATTGTTTTTTCGCCATTTTATCTTACAAGAACATATTTCCCCCAATACAAGTGAAAACAAATACAAATCAGTATTGTAGGTAGCAACCGCACGTGCGATCATTCGGTTGAGAAAGAGAATGTTTTGCACCGGTGTAAAAGGAATGGAAGTCCGTAGGAACGTTAGTCCCTCTGGACTATTATTCCGCGGAATTATAGTCCTAGGTCTAACATTTCTAGGAATAGTGGTCCGGCGGACTACTATTCCTAGAAATGTTAGACCTAGGCGGACTACTATTCCTAGAAATGTTAGACCTAGGACTATAATTCCGCGGAATAATAGTCCAGAGGGACTAATTTTCCTACGGACTTCCATTCCTGTTACATCGGCACTCAGAAATTGTTCACACATGTCAAGGCCACGTTTGGATAACAGTAATCAAATGACAAATAGATCACGACCTCAGCGAAATAAATTAGACTAGATCATATTTTTGCCATGATGATAAATTTACATAGACTAACCATGCGTTAAACCTGAAAAATAAAAAAAAACAAAACAGCTGAACCACTACTATACAATTCTTCGTCTGTAGTACAAGAAGAATAATTAACTGGTATTACGTCATGCAAAGTGGAAGAACGAAATGCCACGCAATGCCAATACGTCATGATTTTCATTGATAAAAATCAACGCATAGACGCTGAAAAATTGTCAAAATATATGCAGTTAAAACTAGAAGTCCTGTCACGAATAGTGCGCTTATCTAGGCGTAATTGCGCGTTGGAATTGCGCTCAATTTCCACATCGAATAGCATCCAAAGCACGGCAGGTTCTCCTGGTTACTCATAGCAAACACATGCAATGTTTCTGCCAATGGACCTCCGGGTTACCCGGAGGTCCATTGGCTGAATCATTGCATGTGCACAGGCCATATGTACAGAATTTGATTGCTTTACTTGGGCCATAAGGCGTACATTAACGCGCATATCAACGTGCAATTTGTGCGCATTTCATGAATGACAGGACTTCTAGTTTCAACTGTACGAACAATTCAAGAAATGGAGGAATATTGAAAGATAAATTGTTTATTATCACCACGTGGCTTTTCCGAGATGGTATATTGAAGTCTCGACCTCGTCTCGGGGACTTCAATACACCCTTGGTTAGTTATTTATTTATCATTTAATTGTTGATATCAAAAACGGTGGCCTCGACATGTGCAATCAGTGTTCGATGCTTCGAGGTATATAAAAAAAAAACGTTCTCGTTTTGAATCGAATGATCACAAGTGCTGTTGCTACCCTCGATGCAAATTTGTATTTTGTCTGGACGTTTTTACTTTGTCTGGCATCAGTAGCAAGTGTATCCACCACGTGCCCGGATGGCAACCTGAATCATCCTCCTAATGCTACCAGTGGGCCTTCTGATATGGTCCAGAGGCAACTGCTGCCACTCCTCATGCAATGCAGCTTCCAAGTCCGCCAAAGTCTGTACAGGCTGATCCCCTGCTTGCACACGGTCCTCTCGAAAGTCGCAGATCTGTTCTAAGGGATTCAAATCGGAGCTCATTGCAGGCCAAGTTAGTGTTGTAATAGCGTTGATCAGAAGGATTGCTCTCGCAGCATGGGAACGGTGTGGCCTTGCATTGTCGTTCATGAATAGAGGGCGTGTAGTCAACGGGTGGTTGTCAAAATGATCCACTACAACCGGATTGAGAATGCCCCGGATGACAATCAAACTTTCCCCGAACTGTCACCATATCAAGTTTACAATCATGAGAGGGGCGTCCCAAGATCATTACTGATCCTCCACCATATTAAGGAACAGTATGTCTGATGTTCCTGGGCATGTAAGCAGTATTTCTATGTCTCAACACTCTCATGCGACCATCTGTGACGTGAAGCAGGAACCTACTCTCGCCTGGCAATGGACTCTCCTCTATGTTCTGAGACTCCAATGTTGACGTGCCATACACCACTCCAAACGTCGACCTTGATGCTGATCGGACAGAGCTAGACGCTTGATGACCCTTCTGGACCTAATACTCAATGCTTTGACACGGCTTCTGGCAGTTCTGTTGCACAAACGCCTGGTGGGGAGCCCAAGGTGTTTCAAAACCTCATTTGAAGCAGAGGGTTTACGCCTAACGATGCGTGCCAGACTCTGATCTTCCCGAGGAAAGGTCCTTCGGGGTTATCCACGACTTGGTCGGTCCGTAACATCGATGGTTTGTTGATGTTTTCGAACAAGTCTGCTGATGGCAGAATGACTATAGCCAAGTTGCCTCCCAATAGCTTTGAATGACATGCCTGTTGCATGCATGTCAACGATTTGCCATCTTATTGCCTGTGACAGTCTCCTCCTTACCATATCAACATTTATTGATAAAAGAATTGACAAATTTTCTTATTTTATACCCAAATATTGCATGTAGATGATAATGTATTTTGTGACATTCGTGGGAAGCATGTCTATGGGGTACGCTATCAACCAGAAACACCATGTTTCACGAGATGAAATGTACTGCAGGACATAGCAATCATCAAAACATAATAATCAGTAACTTCACTGTCATGAAACATTTCGGGGGTACTTAATTAAGTTCCAGGTGTATACTATACACATCGGAGTGTATCTTGTTTTGGATGTAGCAGGGTCACCCACTTTAGTTTACATAGGTTAATGCATTGAATCAAAATGTGGCTTAAGGCCCCCAGGAACCACGTACACGGAACACGAAGAAACGACGGAAGACAAACAAAGCACAATTCTGAAGCATTGTCATTGATTTACTAAACTTCCCGTTTTATTTGTCTTTTAATTTAGCTTAGAGGAAAAACCAATACCCTTTGTTCATAAGGTGATCTGAGACTGTCACCACACTCGATAATGATTCCGTTGGTAATAAACATGATATATTGACAAACTCAAGAGTAGTGTAAACAAAAAAGAATTGAATAAAGAGATGCCCAGCGATGCTTACCAAGGAACGGGTCAGACATTAGATAACGTCACGACAACCTTTAACTCTAACGGTGTCATAATATTGGTGTATTCGAGAAAAAACTTCTCTATCAAGCTTTCAGCTCGGTACGTATATATTTCTTAGCGCAGAACAAAAGTTGTTAGTCCATCAGTAGACTACACAATAAACATCTAACTGGGAAGGGGGGTGGGGGGGGGAGGAGGCAGTAATAATTTGATTCTACAGCCCGCTGAGGGCTGTGGGATTAAATTATTACTTAGTTTTCCCGTAAATACAAGACTGTCCACTTCGCAATATAAAAATGTTATCACCAGTATGTGTTGATCGAGAAACTTGTATCAAGCCTCGATAGTGTTCATATTAGGTATCGCGGCGAGCCCTTTAGTTCGAGTCGTGAAACGTAATAGGAACGTCATCGAGGCTTCATAGATTAGTCTCGTTCGACACAAAGTGGTGATGACAAATTTATTTTAAGATCTCGGAAAACCTCTTGGTGATATTAACCATTTGAACAACATGTGGTATCTTCCACGTCAGTTCAATGGCAGCAGCTGGAAGAGTCCATATTCTTTATTTGGAGGTAGACCAATTAATATTTTCAACGTGCAGCCTTGGGGGCTGCACGTTGAAAATATTGATTGGTCTACACCACATCTTTACAGTTTGCTTACATTATTCCCGTATTTCGGGACTTGTTTAGGGCGAGTCCTGATAAGTAATAGGAACACCGTGGAGGCCGGATACAAGTTTCTCGATCAACACATGGTGGTGATGACAACTTTATTTTACCATCTCGGAACCTACTTGGTAGTAATAACCAATTTATACTACAATAGTTCTTGACCTTTCTCCGTTTCTTAACCTATTCGCAAGTATTTTGACAACCATTCAGCGTCTATGAATTGATTATTTTTTGAATGAAGATCATAATGACGTCAGGGTATTACGTTTTTGAGCTGTACATGACGTAATCCCCATTCAGTTTTCCGCTTGCACTAGAACCACAGAAGTTTATAGTAATGTTTCAGTCGTGTGCTTCTTTGATTTCTTTTTCATCATCAACGCACGGTAGGCCAATATAGAAATATTATCATGGCAAAAAAGGTCTAATTTATTTCGTTCAGTTGGTGATTTTTTGTCTTGTTATTACATGTTGTTGAAAGGATGACCTCGGCAGGTGTAATCAGTTTTAGATGAATAGCATGTAAAAACGTATCGAATGATTGTACACCCTCGCATATGTTATTACGGCTGATACAAGTTACGTTATAGACTACCATTCTGGGCGGATGTGCTAAAGGGGTAAGAAAAATGGAAATGTCATCAATTGTTTATTGTCTGCCAGCGCTCTATGAGTTCTATGAAATATTATTATGCCACACGCCTGTGACATCAGCCGTGATTGGTTAATTTGACACCTTCTAAAAGTGATAGTACTGGAGTTTTGGGACAAAAACACGGGTATTATCGGAACGTTCTTCCCTGGAGACGTGAGAACAAA
Organism: Pictodentalium vernedei; assembly: GCA_031216915.1. NCBI lineage: Eukaryota > Metazoa > Mollusca > Scaphopoda > Dentaliida > Dentaliidae > Pictodentalium > Pictodentalium vernedei. The sequence goes on from CM062297.1 coordinate 130,779,871, forward strand.
GAAAATGTAACCTCCACTTCCATTGATCAGCTTCGATTATGCATGCGCTGATTGGAATTACTCAACATCAAACGCTGGCGCTGCGTCTGTTTAACTTTTTTCGTCACCGGTAGACACAAACGTATCTACAAATATGTCCTCTTCAGTGTGTGCGTTTCTATTTTAACTGCAAACAATGTATTTAAAAGAATCAAAAATATTAAAAACCCACATGTTGTTCACCACTTCCAGTGAGTGTGACTTCAATCAAATACATTTCCACATGTTTAGTATTAGTACTTCTCGGCCTCACTGAGTCTCCGCCTCAAGTTCAAAATAAATTGCTTCACTCCGCCTAATTCTAACAACTGTCGTCCAAGAAACATGAATTCATATTCCATTATGTCACTTATAAGTTATCACATAAGTACGTTCAGACTACTGATTGAAAACTTATCTTTTTCCCTTTCCAGAGCCTCGTTATATATTACAGTTAAAACTAGAAGTACTGCCATGAAATGCGCACAAATAGCACGTCGATCTGCGCGTTCATTTACGCGTTATGACCATAGTAAAGCTATCCAATTCTCTACATATGGCCTGTGCACAAGCAATGTTTCAGCCAGTGGACCTCCGGGTAACCCGGAGGTCCATTGGCAGAAACATTGCCTCTGTTTGCTATGAGTAACCAGGAGTATCTGCCGTGCTTTGGATGTCATTCGATATGGCAATTGCGCGCAATTCCTCCGCGCAATTAAGCCTAGATAAGCGCACAGTTCGTGACGGGGCTTCTAGTTTTAACTGTACATTCATAAACTCTTCAGCTGTAGGTCCTACTCATATTGAGTCCTAGTCCTGTACAGAATGATCCAGTATAGTTCCACCATTAAAATGAATTATAACAAGAACAGCACGATGCAGTTGTAAACACTGGCATTTTGGTGATATGGAAACTCCTAAAGCGACGGCACTTGTAACAAGTCATTTTCGAATTTGGTGATCTGGAAACTCCTAAAGTGACGAAATCAGTTCGAAATGACGTCACTAAAAGCATGTTTCTGGATTCGGCTACATTGTTACAAGACTGATGGGATGTTGCAGCTAACGCTTAACAGTGAAAGTTATTTTGTTCTGCATTATAAAATAATTGGAACGTTTGTTTTCATGTTCTATCTATCGACAGTACCTGAGTTAGTGTGATTTCTGTTAAGAACCCGAAGCAGCTTGTGCACAGTCCATATGTTCAGAATTTGATAGCCTTACTATGGCCAAAACGCGTAAATTAACGCGCAGATTGACGTGCTATTTGTGCACGTTTCAAGACAGCACTTCTAGTTTTAACTATATGTCGAGCAAACCGAAGACGAATTGTGCTACTCATCACGATTCCAATCCAAAGTTCACCCACTGTCAAAAATCTTGCTGAAGACAAGCTTTTTCATTCTTAAACTAAAGCAAGGACCGCCGCGATCGAATCATTGACGACATTTTACGACCGGTCACCAGGGCAAACGCGCTGCGATTTGTCTCGAGACCATATCCACGATTTTGCAAATTCGTCGATCATGCGACTAGTCCAATATGGCACAGCGCAATAAGCGAAAGTTTGCTGTTAGCAATTTTTTTTCTATCATGTGATATAATTCCAAACGCTGATTGGTTTCTAGAAATTGTTGCGTTCGACTTTGTTCGCCAGAATGGGCATACGAGCGATTTTATCGGATACCTGTTCACGGCAATAATAAAATCGGACGAAAATATCAAACATGTGGTTCGATCGATCGCACAAACAGGATCGCCGAGTTCAGTCGCCATCCATGTTCTGGGAGACGAGCGAAATTTACAAGCAGTTTCAAAATCGGCGCGATTCAGCGAAAAATAATCGCTTGTGTGCCCCTTGCTCAAGAACAAAGGTATCAAAAGTCTGGGAAGAGTCTCTTGAAGAGCCGAGTTGCTTCGCATTTAGTCAAGTGTACTAGAATATTCAACCACAATTTTAGTAAGTGTGTAGTGCACGGGGATAGAGCACGATTATTTTTCTGACCCTCAATATATAAAACTGTCGGAAATAGTACAATACCTCTCAGCCAATCGGGAGAAGAAAAAGTCATGTGGGATGTACTGTAATCGGTTAAATCATTAGTTTTATTTATTCCTTGAAGCTAGCCGTATTATACAGTATAGTCGCCGTGAACTGGCCGTAATCCACGTATGGGCAGTGATGTCCACGCATGCGTTTACAAGGTAATAAAAATCATCAGCAGCAAAATTTTAATTAATAAAGCACCGGGTTGTAATCGGTGCTTCATTAATTGAATTATTAAAGATTATTCATATAATTAGTATTTGGACTCTATCAGTATTGCGTCCCTGGAAATATTGCCCACTTGTTGGGAGTGATCAGTCCACAGCGACCGTACTATACTACCACAACCGATGTTCCAGACGTTAACCCTTTACCCAACGCAGACGATTTCAAAATTTATTATTTTAAATATCAGTTTTTAAATTTTTTCAAAAAATTTCAACAAAACCATATCATGTGACCCCTCTTTGGAACGAGCTCGACGAGCTCGTTCCAAAGAGGGGTCACATGATATGGTTTTGTTGAAATTTTTCGAAAAATAATATTTTCTCAGCTGTTGAATTTGCATATTACGCGGGAAGATGAGGGCGATTCGTTGGGTAAAGGGTTAAAATATACAACGCGTGTTCATGGTTTAAAAATCTGTGTTCAAAGTCATTCAAATGTTATTTTTCGAAAAAAGGTTTCTGGTATTATGATTACTTCGTGAAAGAGGACAAATGCTGCACAGTCATTTGAGCGACTTGGCTTTTCAATAGTTTGTGGCAATATTTGAAGGGACAAAAGGACCACTATTAAACACTTTACGCACCAGATCTGCAGGAGCCAATACTATAAAACTTTTACACTTGTATTTTCCCGAATTGTATGTTCTACAAGTGAATATAAATGACGGAAATGAATCATTACCATTTCAAAAGATATGGCAATTTGCCAAATGACAAATTGCCACATCTTTGAAAATGCTAATAGTTCATTTCAATTAGTTATTTCCATAAACAGAAACTACAATTCTGAAAAATACAACTGTAAAGTTTCAAAAGTATTTTGCCCCATTTGGTTAGAACGCTAGGTATTTGTTGACACGGAATGTGAAACAGTGCCTAGAAAAAAACAAACTTATCAAACACCAGTGAATTTGAATATTGAGCAAAAAGTTGGAGGACAACTAGCTTAGTTTAGCGATTTTGTTTTTACTATTTGGGAAAACAATTTTTTGGCTTTGTGCACAGTACGGCCGCTGTCGATCTGTCACTTTCAACGGGTGGGCAATACTTTCACGGACGCAATAATATCAGATTCCACACACTAATAGTAGGAATTATCATCATAACTTTAATTAACGAAGCACCGTGTATAACCCGGTGCTTTATTAATTAAAATTTTCCTGATGATGATTTTCTTTACCCGGCAAACGCATGCGTGGACATCACTGCCCATGCGTTAATTGTGATCAATCTACGGCAGCAGTACTGTAAAATATGTTAATGCTATGTTCGAAGTTAAGTCACGTCACATATTGGTAACAACAGAAATGACTATTATTGCTGTCTGACTGAAATGTGCACCATTTCTTCACAATTATATAATCTTCGGCATAAAGTAAATGCACTATTAAAAATTTGTTTCTCGTAAAGGAGATGTCAAAATTTGAAATGTTATTTCATATGTTCGTGACACACTGTTATACGCTGGAAAAGGGTCTTGATCTAGTTTGTTCCTTGATAAGTTTAGTTTTTGAGATTGATTTATGGAAACCACCCACGAATGCTCTGAAATCGGGATGGTATTTGCTGGAATGACGCGTTTAAATCCTTAGATAAATCCCTTTCCAGAAGCCACACCGAAACGTACATATACTGGTACACGTTATGAAAATACAGGTGTGTGAAGACTCAACGAGGAAAAGTGTAACATAACCTTGAGTTTTATATTTGTTGTGGCCGTGACCATGCCAAGATGTATGAAAAGGAATGTAGCTGTCGATAATTGATGAAGGCAGGCGTAATAATTTTGTTTATTCTAAGCTCGTCTTTGCAGGTTGATAGATAGTCAAATTACAGAAAGGTAAACACAGTTACAAAAACGCATAACCTGAAGATGGAATGCTTTATGACTTAACCCTTTACCTAACATGAAAAGCAGACGACACTTGCCAAAAACATTCTTGAATAACTAATTTTTTTCATTTTTTGTCTCAAAAACATAGGTTATGACCCCTCGTTGGAACGAGCTCGACGAGCTCGTTCCAACGAGGGGTCATAACCTATGTTTTTGAGACAAAAAATGAAAAAAATAATGAAAATTATTTGGCGATTTTTGAGAATAGCGCTGGCCGGTTTTGGCCGTTACGTTGGGTAAAAGGTTATCTAGAACGTGTTGTTGGTCTCATGCGTAAACATTAGTAATACGTTGTGTCGACACATATAAATCGAGCAAATGCAGTTCATGAGAAGTGGATTGCCAATGAATGACCATTGGAGTGGAAATTGCAACCGGATGCAAATGCATGAGAAACAGACAAATTTTTCAGCCAAGCTCGTAGGCCACTTGAGTAATTCTGTAAGCAATTCAACGCTGTTATGGGTTGTTTGCTTACCCACTTTTCGTTGAGTTTGCGCGCAGACTACCATTGATGTTATGTGATGTCCTCACAACGATATACATATATTCTCTGAGGCACCAGATATATGATAATCCAATCAATAAGTATTTTAAGTCACCTTCCGCGCAGCAAGATATTAACACAGTTAGTGGGAGTACGCGACGTAATAATAAAGCTACTACCATGGCAAGTGTTGATTCATAAATATTTAATAAGCAAACATGTCTGACGGTTCTGTTAAAGTTCTTATAAGGAATGATCGTTTGTTTCTGTTTATGTCTTGAGCTATGAACCCCAAAAACAAAGGCCAAACTGTGTAAATGTTTGGCCTTTGTTTTTGGGGGTTCATAACTCAAGACAAAGACAGAAAAAATGATCATTCCTTAGCATTAAACGTACGGGGCAATAAATTTAAACACTCTTTACTTTGCGGAGTTCAAATAAAAACCAGGTCGCAACATGCTTCCTAGTGATAACTGAATAAAAAAGGAATAGTTTTGTAAAATTCTGTTTGAAATAACGATACATTTCGCTGAACCATGCTAATGTGTCATTAAAAATTTTATTGACCAATGAACTGCGTAAGTTAAAAAGGAACATCATATGCCACGCCCACACAAACCTTCAATCTCCTTTTCCACTTGACGGGAGGGTGCTGTCATTCAAAACACTGAATTCAATTTTATTCTGATTTTGACCCTCTCCTGAGAAACAGAAAACGCTGTTTGTAAATGTGGAGTTCGATATATACCCAGATGACGTGAAGTTGTTTGAACTTTGTCTGGATTATTATGCACGGCCAATGTTTACGTTTGATTTGGGAAAAACGATGAACGCAGACGATCACCCGTTGCGCTTAATCAAATTGAACATGGAATAAAAAGCATGATAAGGATTTCATTGTTTTTTAAATTGCATTTTTAAAGTCTTTTTTAATATGATGACATAAATATTATTTACTTTTCATGTTGAAATAATATAATGAACGTGCAGTGGTTCTTTTCCATTCACACTGAGCAACACATTCTTTACCACAGACATTGGGGAGCGTGGTTTAGGGCAGGATCAAATGTGTTTTTTTCTGTCCATTGTGTTATGAAAAAAAAAGAAATACTTTAGCCAATCATTTTGCCTGAAAATGCATGAACAGAAAAAGGTTTAATTATAATTGTTTCATAAACAAACTTGATATGGTTTTGATGAATGTTTTTGAAAAATAGCACTTTTTCAGCTGCTGAACTGAATTTGCATATTACCCGGGCGGATGTGGTCCATTCGTTGGGTAAACTGTTAATAAACAAACTTGTCTGATGGTTCTGTTGAAGTTATTAAAAAATCCAAATACCAAGCTCTGATTGGGAAACATTCCATGTGTTGGATCAAAGAAAATTAATGTTCACGATATATTCGTTTATTCAACCAACTAACGTATTTTATCTCTACTGATTGGCTGGTGGATATTCATTCCACCAAACGGGGGTTAAAGTAGTATACTGTACATACACAGAACGACACGCGTGTCTGAGAGGATTAATCGATATGGCACGCGTGCCAAAGCGAAATGATAGAACGAGAGGACAAGTGCAATATCGATTAACCCATTCACACACGTGTGTTATTGTGTGTTTATTACACACCTTCTCGTCTATAAAAAAACAATTATTAGAAAGACACTCAGCAATTCATTTGACAACTATCAATACCAAGAGCACATGTTATCGGCAACCAAATTTGCGAGGGGAAACCGTGTTACCATTTCGTCCCCTGAGTTCCAATGTGTTCTATGTGCCATTGGGCACATAGAACACACTGGAACTTAGGGGACAATTTTCAGCTATCGCTAGGGATTCAAACTGTAATTGCGTTGCACGATTTCTAGAAAATTCCAATCAAATTTCGCTCCTATTTAAAAATAGTCCGTAATAGATTTCCGTTCCGCACATACGTCCGGAACAGATTTTTATTTTCAGCATGGTTTAGTGTTGCTGTAGGTGGTGATTACATAGAACAGGCGTGTAACACAGTCGTCGTAGACTGTGTCAAGGTGATAGCTAAAAGTGGTGATTTTCTTGTTTAAAAGTGTAAATATTTTCGATAATCTTTCTGAATGGGTTAAACATAAAACGTAAAGATAGGTATATGACGGACCCCGAAAACCGATTTTTCAATAATTCGAGCGGTGGTAATAAAGCGTGAAATTTAATGTCCATTACTGAGTATTTGTTGAACACCACGTGGGCGGTCTGGATAAAACATTAAAGGTAATAAAAGCCAGTTCTCTTCTGTATCGTTATCTATGTAATTATGGCCAGTTAAGATTAATGAAATTTTGATTAATGAGGCACCGGGTTGTACTTTTCATGTCTTCGCGCGTCTAATAAATTTAAAGGGAGATAACTTTATCGCAATTCGATCTTCAGAACGATGTTTGTCAGTTAACATCGTAATATATACAATTTCTCCATTTCAGAGAAAAGTTTGGCACATGTTTACATGGTACTAAAATCTTCGCGTTCTGTAGAATTACAATTGTTGAAAAAGATATATACATTATCATGATGGGCTCGTTGCGATTCGATTATAAACTCGACCGTGAATCTGATACAAATTACGGGGCATGCACATGGTCATCATAATACATTTATCTAACAATCCAGTCACATAAAGCCCGTTTCTTCCATTTTTCAGTTTAAATTGGGTTGAAATTGGTCAAAAGTTTGAATTTCAGGAACTATATTTTAATGCGTAATAACAATGCATATATGTGATAGTGTGGTGTTTACCAGAAATTTAATGTGTTTGATACGGAATCGGAAAAGGTGTATGGGGGGGGGGGGGGTGCGGCTTATACAAACGTCATTTCCGAGTTTTGGGGTGAAAATTAATATGATTGTTAGATGAAGAAAAATATACAGTGTGTGAATTTTTTTCTTTTGTCAGGAGCAATATTAATCATATAACCCACTTGCCTCAATCCGTGGTTAAATAAACAATGCTACAAGTGGGATAAAACTATTATTTGACACAAGACATTATTTTATTCATTCCATAACGGTTTTGTATTGTCTGTGAGCTAAACAACTATCAACTTTTATATTCACCAGGTTTAAGACCCGTTATCGCTAACTAAAATCAGTGTGCAAAATTTCAAAAATGACTCTAACCGACTGACCGTTCACGTAGTTTGGGGATGGCAAACCAAACGTTTACCTGCGTAAAAGTTCTTGGGGGAACTGCTTCTTTATGATTAACAAGTATTCATATATTGCGTGAAATTTAAATATAAATAAATATATATAGCCGTTTAAGGCAAATGTCTAAAAATCTATAACGACCCACGAAAGCTGGTTAACTGGTAGAGTGCAATAGGCCCATTTTGTGGCTTTATTCTGAACTGCAGGTACCTAACGTTAAAGGCTTCATATTCTGTTGATGTCCGTCATATTATCTTGGAAGTATACTTACTTCAACAAGTAACAAGACAAAAACATGTGAACGAATCGTCCCCGGAGTTCCAATGTGTTCTATGTGCCAGTAGGCACATAGAACACATTGGAACTCAAGAGACGAAATCTTGAGGGTGAGAAAAAAATTAGCACTCTGCCGGTTAATTTACTCAGACTTTACCATTCAAGATGCAATATTTGGTTAAGTGATTATCTGTTCGTGTAGATTTAAATTTACGTAACCACCACGCGAACGAAACGTGCGCTCTCGTCAAATTTTGCCAACTGTTAAATATGTAATCTTTGAGTGGGAGCTTCTTTGTGAAAAAGCAATGTCGTTAGTGACGTCACACATACATACCAAGGATATAAACGTTCGCAGTGTTAAAAATATACGGGTTACATTTATTAAGTGGGATCAGAAATAAATCAAACAATTATCTCAGACTTGTTATCTATGTAGTAGACAGCTAGTTAATGGAGTGAAAGAATGGACGACTGTTCTGCCTTTGACGCTTCGTTTAAATGGAATCAATCTAGAAGAACAGAATAATTAATTGCATCTGTAATTCTACGTTCTTTCATTTCTTTATCAATTTTAGAGATTTTGCAGTTTTCTGTTGAGAAACGGAGACAGAGATTTTTGACCGGATCGCGATCGTAGTTCTCTGCCCGCTGTTGTGATTACAATCAATTACAATTTTATACAGACCCTGAGAGCTCTTGATGTAACACATCTCTGTCAGAGAGCACGTGGCCACTCAACGTTTTCTGAAAATAGTTGAGAGAGATAGAGAGAGAGAATGATAGAGAGAGAGAGAGAGAGAGAGAGAGAGAGAGAGAGAGAGTAATTAAAAAAAAAGTTTTTCACCATAAAAAGTCCACCAGAACTAGGGTGGTCCTTAACCCTTTGAACACTGGTAGTATCGTCAATGTCAGTTCAATGACAGCAACTGGAAGAAATCATTATTTTTAGGTAGATAATAATAATAAAACTTTGGCCGATCGCTGATTTGTCGCGGCCCCATTCTTCCCAATCTCTCCGATTAACATATTAACCCTCTCTTAGTGTCACCCACTAACCACATGTCCTTCATTCTCCCATCCCACCTCCCCATTATACGCCTAGCGAATCTTATTCTGTTAGACTCGTATTTTGGGCCTTCTAGAAGAAAGTGTTCCAGGGCCTCAGCCACGCCTAAATTACACATCTGACACTCCTTTTCACTGTTTTTCCCAATTTCCCCCCTCAGCTCCACAAGTGCCACATCAGTTAACCCATTCACACACGCGTGCCGTTCTGTGTTTATTACACTCCTTCACGTCTAGAAAAAAACATGAGAAGGACACTCAGCAATTCCTTTTACAACTATCAACAAAAAGAACACATTTTATCGCGACAACCAAATTTGCGAGGGGAATCCGTGTTACTATTTCATCCCCTGTGTTCCAATTTCTATGTGCCTATTGGTACATATAACACTTTGGAACTCAGGAGACGATTTTTAGCTATCCAGAATGATTCAAACTGTACATGCGGTGCTCGATTTGTAGAAAATTACTGTGAAATTTCGCTTCTATTTAAAAATAATACGTCAATGATTCCTGTTACGCACATATGTGCGGAACGGATTTTCATTTTCCGCATGGTTTAGTGTCGCTATAGATGGGAACTTAGAACAGGCATGTAATAAGACATTGTTCGGTGTTGACACTTACTGTTGATCTTTTGGTTTGAATGTTCGAAACCCCATCTAAACATCATCCACTCGGTATTTTCCTTTTTTGTTCATACGCTGATTTGAAAGTTTGAAGCACATCTAATTCTTGGGTGTTTTTTTAAATCTGTCCTCAAAGGGAAACCAATGTTAGTTGAAAAATATTTCTTTGCAAAGACTCTGTAATTATGTTCACAATAATATGTCACTGGTCTCAAGGAAGACTTGATACTAAATGAATTAAGTTTAACTCGATCGTGCTTTCCGTTTAATATTTCGGAAATTTAGGGTTGACAGACCAGCTTGGGAGACTGTTTTTACAAGTGTTCTCAAACTAGCCATCACGGGATTGTAGTTATAGATAAGCTGTACTCAAGCTTTACTCAACGCATGGATCTTTATACAGATGGAGGGTCAGCGAAAAAGGTAGAAACTCATTCGCCAACCCCCCCCCCCCCTCCCCGCATCCCCCTCCTCCCGCATCCCACCAAGACGGTGTCGGAGTAATCAATACCCTAACGCCTCTCGTCTGTGACGTTTGATGACGTGGAAGCTGTTACCGTAATCAGGGGTGAATGGGGACAGATATAAAAAAAAAAGTGTTTTCATATGTTCAGAGAATGTCTTTCTTAAAATCTTGTGATATTTTTGTTTATTTGTTTACTGGTTTAAACTTTGCACTATAGAAAGTCGATGACCCAAACCATTAACCCTTTACCCACACTAACGACCAAAAACGGCCAGCGCTATTCACAAAAATCGCCAATTAATTTTCATTTATTTTTTGCTTTAAAAACTTAGGTTATGACCCCTCTTTGGAACGAGCTCGTTGAGCTTATTCCAATGAGGGGCCATAACTTATGTTTTTGAGACAAAAAATGAAAAAAATAGTTATTCAAGAATTCCTTTTGCAAGTGTCGTCTGCTTTTCATGTTAGGTAAAAGAGTTAGTATAAAAGAGGATAAAGCGCCCAAGTGCTGTTTGTGCGCAACGTCCATGCCTGGTAAAAACTTTGGTTGTGGAAGCCATGTACTTAGAGATTAGAGATGTTGAGTGTTCCATGTCAATACACTTATGTACAGGTGCGCTACGGATGTTGTTGGGATATCAACATGTTCGGCAAACGTATCGTTGTGTCACACGTATGGCTGATTGAATTTTTCGCTTTTCCGGTTTTTGTGGCATAAACTGATCAAACTGTCTCACTGGGAGGGATCTGGACAAGTGATCTATGTGGACTCTCGTCACGTGGTCTATCCGGTAAAGGAGCGTATGCATCGTGTTTTGAATCTCGCATTTTCACCCGTATTGACTCGTCGACAGGACGAGTCAGTGAGAGAGAAAATGTGCCAATAAGAACACAGCAATGAGACATCCGGGTATTAAATCTCCATATACCATACATGTTGGCGGAGATAACGTGTTTGTCCCTTTGAAACACAATACAACTAAGTGGAAATAAATTTGTGGACGCATTTCTCAGCTCCACAATTATTTGGACCAATTTCGTGATAATAATTTTGTTTTTTTATAATCGCAGAAGGCAACAGATAGTGTTACATCCCTTGGGTCGTTAAGGAAACGAGTAAACAGTATTTTGTTGATATATTGTCCCTTGAGTTCCAATGTGTTCTATGTGGCTACTGGCACATAGAACACATTGGTACCCAGGGGACGAATTATATATTTGCTCTTATTTTATTTTTATGATTGTATTGTCGGAAATATGATGATATTTGTGACTATTTTCGGGTTTTTTGGTTCGAGTTTTATAATGAGGCGAGCGGAAGCGAAAAGCTTTCATTGAAACCATATACCCCCGATGTTTCGCGTGCGCTTACACCCTGGATGTTGCACGCTCTCATATACCTTGGATGTTGGGCGCACCCTTTGCCATGGCTGTTTGTCTAAGGCATTCCGACCAATCAAAAGACAGAATTTATCGGGATATAGGGACAACCTGATATATATTTTTTTCGAACTGAATAGGTTTAGCAACTGATTTATAGAACACCCAAGAATGAGCAAAGGGAAGTTAGAAGGAACCCAATGGAAATACTTGCAGATGGGGCTTTTGTGGCGAATGGTGTCGTACAAGCTATTGCGGATGTTTTACAAGGTAAAGAGTCTTAAGTATAATTTACTATATATTCTTAACCCTTTCAACTCGGTGTGCATAAATGTTTACGTGAAGAAAAAATTGGTAGTGGACGGGCAGACGATATAAAGAGCAAAAAATATGAAACGAGGCTTGGTTTTAATTTAAACCAACAGCTCGACAAAGCTGTTGGATTAAATTATTACTGAACCTCCCAACAAACCAGGATGGTTTCATCCATTTCGCCGTTGACAGTATTGACTGAAATGATACCTTCCACGGTGCCAGTGTCAAAAGGGTTAATATATAAAAAACCCGAACCGGTGTGACAGGAATGGAAGACCGTAGGAACGTTAGTCCCTCTGGACTATTATTCCGCGGAATTATAGTCCTAGGTCTAACATTTCTAGGAATAGTAGTCCGGCGGACTACTATTCCTAGAAATGTTAGACCTAGGACTATAATTCCGCGGAATAATAGTCCAGAGGGACTAATTTTCCTACGGACTTCCATTCCTGTCACACCGGAACCGAATCAGAAAAATCAAAACCTCCCAGCTCAAATAACACAATATCCTTGTGATTCCAGAGAACATTGATAGTTTGGCGGGATGAATAGGATAAATATTAATGGGGACTCGCCATTTACAAATCCAGAAGAAGAGTTCACAGTACCCAAGCAGACGAGAAATGTCTTGAATTGGTATAAAAAAAACAACAGAGTGTCCAGGCGGGCAAACTGAATTAATGAGAATAGATTGAAGGTCAATTAATGAAAAAAATGCATTACTTCAGCGGAATGGGGATACCCCTTGACCAGCTTGATTTGAGAATACTTGTTAAAGTATGTTTTTGATAGAACAGGGGCAAGTCGTGAAGATTTGCGAGCAATGTGTCAAGCGATGATTGGGCCCGGTCCTTCATAAGTAGGCATGAAGAGAAACTTGCAAAGAGACTCTGCCTAAATATTGAAACATCAAGAGTGGTTATTAAATAACCAAGTTCGGAGGCGCGGTCACTCAGTAGTCAGAACATTGAACTGCAAATCGAAAGGTACTCGTTCGACCCTGACCAACGGTGTCTGCGTTGTGTTCTCTGAAAGGCACCTCATCCCAATTTACCGAGTGGGGCACGGTTGCGCTGTGTGCGAAGGTGTACTGCACGCCGATGGTGCACTTGCTTTCAAGCAATGCTAGTCCAACATGTGCGGAGTTGGTATGTTGATGAGCCTGACAGTTGATTGCCGCTGCTCGGTGATTACTCCGGCTTCTCCACCCGTAAAACTATCCGACACAAGGTTCCTCTGTCTGTCGAAAGCGTCTTTAACCCTTTACCTAACATGAAAAGCAGACGGCACTTGCCCCAAAAATCTTGAATAACTATTATTTTCATTTTTTGTCTCAAAAACATAGGTTATGACACCTCATTGGAACGAGCTCGACTAGCTCGTTCCAGAGAAATGTTAGTACCTATCCGTTAGTAATTCTTTTACTATCACTGATGTGTCTTTGATAGGGTCTATAGACAAGCAAGGCACACGTTTTATTTCTGTTTTCATATTGTTGCACAGTTGCCTTGAAAATCTATTGCACGTCTCCATTAACTCCACGGCAGGGAGGACTAGAAACAATAACTGATAACAATAGCAATAACTAATAGAGGATGCCCATATTTTCTCCCCCACTGCATATGTAACACATGTCTGTCCAGGGTGAGATAGCAGGGAGAGACAGATGTATCCCACCCCACCCACGTGACGTTATACATTTGCAACGTTATTATGACGTTATGCATATCGTATCAGTTTCTTGCTACCAACTAATTCATATTGACGTCATCGGAATGCAGTGTGATCAAAGTTTGATGCTCTAAAACTCATCAACCTTCAATCTGCCACCGTTCCTAATCGATTTCGTGGTACATACCTTTGGTATATACATAACTTTTGCATGCTCTTCCGATGGTGTCATTAGTTTTTCGAAACAACGAATACCAGCTGAGTTGATTATATCAGCGCGTGACCGCCGATTACCTCTGGATAACGTAACCGCTGTATGGTGGGGGGAGAAAAATAATCTCTGATGGGTACGGGTGTGGGATGGGAAAATCTCACCCTCGGGACAAGATATTTGGTCCAGACACTCGGCAAGCCTCGTGTCTGGCCCAAATATCTTACCCTCGGGTGAGATTTTCCCATCCCACACCCGTACCCATCAGGGATTATAATAATCCCCACAGAAGGGATCAATCGGGACAACAACTGAAAAATATATTTAGATCATGAATATTGGGGAAAAAACTATGCTTTAACTTTAACTACCAGGATTATGAAGTTGTCATCATTATATACATTTTTCATACACATCAAAGTCCATACTTTAAAAATCTTTCGGAGACTGCGAGGCGTCGGAAATTGAAAACTTTCTAGAATTTATCTTTTTTGAAGGGGGTGCTGAGCACTTTTTAATTATAGAGTCCAAAGATGGCTGAATGGAAGACACTTTTCTGTATGTGAACAATGCGAGTTCCAGCAATCCAGTTGTGTAGCGGTATCACAGTACTGATTATTTTCTCAAAGGCAAACATTATAACGTTCAGGCGAAAACAAATATCATCTCATCACTTTAATTTTAGTATTCAAATATCTTTGTCAAGTTTTCCCTTCAGACAACTTTTCTGACCCGAAAACAGGGGACCTGCAACAAATAAGAGAGAAAAAACTCACAGGATGGGAAGTATCGGTCACGTGCACATATTTTTCAGGGAATTCCCAACAAAAAATTAAATTGTGTTTTTTTAGGTCCAAAAGTTATCAAATCACACTGTTTATTTATCTGAAATACTCAACAATAATGTAAGTAGAATGCTTCAAACGTTTATTGAAACGATAAGCTGTCCCAAGGCTGCTTAGTTTTGGAGATCGCATCATTTCCGAGTGCAACTTTTCATGACTAGTCACTCTGATTCAAATATTTAGTTCAGTCATACCAAGAGAGCAGTGCTTTAACCCTTACCCAACGCAGACGATATCAAAATTTATTATTTTAAATAAATTTTTTTTAAATTTTTCAAAAAAGTTCACCATATCATGTGACCCTTCATTGGAACGAGCTCAATGAGCTCGTTCCAATGAGGGGTCACTTGATATGTTTTTGTTGAAATATTTTGAAAAAAATATTTTCTTCAACTGCTCAATTTGCATATTACGCGGAGGGTACGGACGATTCGTTAGGTAAAGGGTTAATCGAATACCTTTCGAGCATTCAGCAGTCCTTAATACGAAGAAGTCAGATATGAACTTTGAAAGCATTTAACTCTGCACTCGGACGATTATCAGTTTTCAGTTTATCTATCCTTCAACGGCATTTCTTTTGCTGTGCGCGAAATCTGTAAAATACTTCACTAATAACCTCAGTATCACGTATGGTTATGTAATTAAGTGCCAAGGACTGGAATGTACGCCAATAAAATATGCAATAAGATTGCATGTTTGGGCCCTGAAAGCCACTTGGGACTCTATACGTGTTGAATGAGCAATCAGACCACCAGACTTGTTCTGTTAGAATTTGTCAAGGTGATAGCTAAAAGTTGCGATTTATTTTGTTGTATAAAAGTGTAAATATTTTCGATAATATTTCTGCCTGGGTTAAATGTGAAGCAAGATAGATATGTGACGGACCCCGAAAACAGATTTGTTAGAGATTCTAAATGGGGCAGGAAATTTAATGTCCATTATGGCGCACGTGTTGAACACCATATGAGCTATTCTGATAACAGATCAGTAGTAAGAGAGACAATATTCTCTTCTGTAATAATTATCTGGGTAATTAAAGCCAGTTAAAATCTAATTGTAGAATACAGTGCATCACATATGTTCTGGACGCACACCCTTATTACGCATCTATCCTGTCTCCGAAATGTCAAACGATACCAAAATGCGCAAGAATTTCTACGGGACTTTAAAGCGAGTGTTAAATTAAGATAGATTAAAATTAAGCAGCCAAGTTCAAGAGAAGCGATTAACTGAGAATAAATGTTCTGGCTATCTAAATAAAAATCGGGGGATTTTTCGAAAATTTCATTCCAGCCAATTCCAATCGGAAGGTGTGTAAGGGTGTGGGTCGTTGCGAATAGATGGGGAGGTCCCATGCTATAGGTTAGAGAAGGTGCCGCATCGGTGCGAAAGTAGAGGCGCGTTGTGATGTAGGGGGAGCCACATACATCATATTTAGAATAGGAGCAGTCGCGGGCCAAGTTGGTGGCCATATATGAGAATGGGATCAGGAACAGGAAGTACGAGCTCAGGGAGCTACATGCATTTAGGTAAACGGCATTACCTGTTTTAGAAGACAAGACAAACAGAGGCAGTTGGCCTGGGGGCACTCAGAGAAGGTCCGAATTTAGCCTTGGCCGTCGAGGGTCACAGGCATCGAGATAGAAAGTCCGGGTATTGTCGTAACCCTGTGAGGGCTGTAAGGAACCGATTGTAGTTTGTTAACGGTTGGGAACCGTAGTGGCACAATAGCCAAAGAAATAAAAGCGGTGACGTTGAGGTCTAGAAACCGTATTAAGAGCTTGAGTAAGCGCTTGAATAGCTCGCGAGTTAAGATAGTTTTAGACGGTGCGAGAATTGGTGATGTTGAGAACACTTTGCAAAATATTTTTATGTAAGCTTTGTTAAGTATATATCTGAAGGCGAAGAATAACTTAACTCCGTGAGAGCCAGGCAAGGCACAAAGTGATCGTGAACTGTGGTAGGCGCCGATTGGATTGTGATTGAACTGTGAGAACCATGATAGAGTCACACAAGCAGAACATTATATGTGTTAAGCCCGACTGACGGAGCAGTTAACCCTGCGAGGAGGAAGCAACGAGAAGTGAATAGACACTTTGCATTGATCACAAACCATGAGAAGATGAAGATGAAGTGAGGTTGATCCAGCGGACACAGCTTGCTGTGGGAGGCGTCGAGGGCCCTAAAGAATAAACTTTTATTCGCGTAATTAGAGTATTCTTGTCGCTAATTTTGTGAGTAATTTGTTTCATATTATATTTCTTAGAACATGTAAATAAATAATCTTTCAGTGAATTATCGTTGATCACCCTTTGGCGCTGTAAGCCACAGACACCTTCAGGAATCCTAAGAGTCCCAAGCGGATAGGACATTGACAAGGTGGCAAGGTTTACGTTCGACTGGGGTTCAGACGACAGTCACTGGCTGTCGGCTGAGCATTGATAAGAACATAAATTTTCCTTCATCAATTTAACCGCGTAATCCAGCGACAGAATTATGGGCTTTGTTTACAGTACGTGGAGAGTGGATTGTAACTAAATCACCCGCGGAGTGGAGTTATCACCCAGACTATCATTTTCAAATTCTGTTCATATGGTCAAAAAACACAAGCAATGTTTCAGCCAATCGACCTTCGGGTTTAACCCGGAGGTCCCTTGGCTGGAACTTTGCTTGTGTTTGTTACGCTTTGCAACAAATTTGCAATTATTGCACGGGTGAAATCTCCATTCTGCGGGTGATTTAATGATAATACACTCTCCACGTACTGTACCTACGTTTTGTGGCGTTTGAGTGCAGACTAGCATTAATTTAATGTAATTTCACTTTACTAGCGAAATATACAGATATTCGTTAGTGCGGGTATAGATACTGAAGTAAATAAGTATTTATGTCACCTTCAAAACACAATTGTGGAACTTCACGGGTGTATTCATACATTTACAGCTATCGTGAGCATTCTTTTATAATATTTAACAAACAAACGGTCATGAAATTTTCGACTGAGAAACATTTCTTGTGCTGATTTAACCCTTTACCCAACATAATGGCCAAACCCGGCCAGTGCTATTCTCAAAAATCGCCAATTAATTTTCATTATTTTTTCATTTGTTGTTCCCAAAACATAGATTATAACCCCTTGTTGGGACGAGCTCGTCGAGTTTGTTCCAATGAGGGTTTTTTTGAGACAAAAAATGAAACAAATTTGGTATTCAAGAATTCTTTTGCAAGTGTCGTCTGC
The DNA here is from genome assembly GCA_031216915.1 of Pictodentalium vernedei. Taxonomy (NCBI): domain Eukaryota; kingdom Metazoa; phylum Mollusca; class Scaphopoda; order Dentaliida; family Dentaliidae; genus Pictodentalium; species Pictodentalium vernedei. The sequence continues at coordinate 130,797,834 of CM062297.1, forward strand.
TTTTCATGTTAGGTAAAGGGTTAAAGAAAATGACTGTATTTGGTATTTTGTCACATTCAATCGGATGAAATATTTAAGTTGAAATATTCCAGACGATTGAGTCTTAACTTTGGCGATTGACGAAGAGCTAGACTGGTTCCTGGTCATAACATCATCGAGTTCCTCACAAATTTTGACAGCTGCGTGGACCGCTTTAGTTGGCCCATCATACGGAACATGCTCATTTCCGTGGGATAGCCTGCCACATAATTATCTTTGGAGAGTTTGCGTTAAAGGAGGGGGGGGGGGGGACTAATGTCAGCAGAGGTAATTGGGTGAAGCAGTCTTTCATTTTTTTAAAGTTACTTTTCTGCAATCATCCAAGTTACCAAGTTGACATCTGCCTTTATTTTAGTCACTTTGTGTTTTAGGCTATGATAAACACAAGTTCACATTTTTTTCACACAACAAGCAGACGACACTTACGAAAAACAGTTATTGGAATAACTAAACATCTGCATTTCATTTCTGCCTTCAAAACATAGTATAGGACTCAAAGATGAAGAAAGCACGTGGAAGCCGTTCACATGAAGCATCTTAAGGTATCGCGGAACTAAATATTTGAATTAGAGTTACGCACCTTGAAATGTTGCACTCAGGTATGATGCAATATCTAAAAATAAACAGCCTTGGGAAAATATATTGTTTCAATAAACGTTCGAAACATTCTATTGACATCTTGCGTTATTGTTGAATATTCCTGATAAAGAAAGAGGGTGATATGATGAATTTTGGACCTAAAAAATACAATTTACTTTTTGTGTGTTTTTGAATTCCCTGAAAAATATGTGCACGTCACCGGTTCTTCCCTTTATGTCAGTTTTTCTCCCTTATTTGTTGCACCACCCCTGTTTTCGGATCAGAAAAAGTTGTCTGACGGGGTATACTTGACGGAGATATTTGAATGCCAAAATTAAAGTGAGGCGATCATATTTTGTTCCGCCTGAATGTTATAATATAGGAAAATATTTAGTTCTGTGATACCTTAAGGTATGTTTTAAATTAAAAAATTATAATAACGATTCGTGAACAGTGCTAGTCGAATATGTACGGGTGAAAACGCGTGAGTGAGCACCCAGAAGCAGTTGTTTGCATTGAAAACAAAATGGATGAATAAAAGTAGTCATCATCATAGTAACGCGTTCCTAATGTTTAGTATCTGAAGCCGTTTGAACCTATCATTGCAGTAAAAATTCGGAAGAAAAACTTTGGGCCTCCATATAAACTGTGAAAACAGTTCGAGAAATTGATTTTTCATGGCGGTTTTCTTCAGGGAGTGGAAATGTCTTATAGAGGGAAGGGCAGTCCTATGGGAATTCCTATAGTAAAGATTGCAGTCAACTGTAATTGTAAAAGTAATCTCTATGTTGAGTCGAATGTCAAATTTACTTCAAGTACTCCCGAAGGCCTGTCGTCCCTTCTTCTACGTTTGTCCCTATAAGTTTTCCCCTCTATCACCCCTATATTTAGCTTTATAGGTAACTTGTTTCCCTATGGGAACTACTGCTACATTAAATGTTGTCCCTATACGGAAATTTGTGGGTTTGGGAAATCCTGTGTTAAATTCTTTTCCCAATATCACCAGTTTCCACCAGTGGCGTCCGGGCGCTATAACATGGGTGCCTATTTGTTGAGAGGGGGGAGGGGGGGGGGGTGGGGGGCTAAAGAGACGATACTTGAAAAGCCGTTTTGTGGAGTTTCGAGGGCATTCTCTAGTCCTAACTAGGACCCTCCGGTCGTTGCCTCCTCGTCCCACTTCTCTTCAGGGAAGTGCGAGGAGGGAGCAACGGCCGGAGATCCCTTGTGAGGACCGCCACGACCCAAAACATTCTGCAAAATTTAGTGCTCTAGGAGCGAATCTGGGGCATTTGTAGCGTGTGTAACCCCTATATTGGCGACCGTTTTGGGGGTCTAGGCTGTGTGAAACTTGAATTGGATCAATGTTATGGGGGCAGTGGACATTTTAGTGGGGGCAAGGCCCCCAGCATACCACAACCCTAATGACCAATGGTGGCAGCACACACACACAAGATATACCCTTTATCGGGGTTAAATATTTATGGGTTACAATTATTAATTGGGACTGGGAATAAATCAAACGTTATCTCAAGCTTGTTATCAATATAGTACTTGATCGTTCGCTAATGGGGCCAAGGAATAGCGACTGTTCTTCAGTTGACGCTTCATATACAGTATGTGGAGAGTGTATTATCACTAAATCACCCGCCGAATGGAGATTCCACCCAAGCAATAATTGCAAATTTGTTGCAAAGCATAATCAGCACAAGCAAAGTTTCAGCCAATGGACCTCCGGGTTAAACCCGGAGGTCCACTGGCTGAAACATTGCTTGTGTTTTTTGTCGATATGTACAAAATTTGAAAGTTATAGCTTGGGTGATAACTCCACTCCGCGGGTGATTTAGTTACAATCCACTCTCCGCGTACTGTAAAAGGATCCAATATAGAAAAGTATTCGGTGAATGCAAAAGTCGGTATTTACCACTTCCATGATCCTACATCCGGCCTTTCGCACGTATGTGGCTACAAAGGACATTTGAGCAAAATTTACTATCAGGCATGCAAACTTTTGTGATCACATAACTAACCTCTTATGCGATCGGGTCGCCAACAGGTGAAGAATCGCTCTCGCAGTCGCAAGTGGGTCGAAATGTCATCAATCAAATACTGTAAAATCGAGCCCGAATTCAGAAAAAGCAAACGGATGTTGCATATGAAATTCTATGTTCTTTGATTCCTCCTTTTTCGACGATTGAGATCCCGGGATAGTGCGGGGAAAAGAAGAGAGAGAGAGAGAGAGAGAGAGAGAGAGAGAGAGAGAGAGAGAGAGTTTACTGGATCGCGATCCAGTCACAATGTTAACTCCACAAAACGTCTTTTCAATGCAAGCTAATACCACTAGTGCGCAGGACAAAGCATACCCACCATCTAGCCTTCCAAATACCATCAAGCCCTAGTGACTATAGAAAATATTCCTTTTTTCCACGTACCATCAGGGAATGGAACTCACTACCACCTGGAATTGTGTCCGCAACATCATCTGACGCCTACAAAGCCCAGGTCTCACAAGCACAATTCTAATAGAACGATGCTTCCTTGTTCTTAAAACTCTTCCTGGTTGTTTGTTCTTTCTAACTCTAACATGTACACTCTACCATGGCAGTAAAATCAACCTGTTGATTGTGGCCATTACTAGGCAGAACCAGAACCAGAACCAGATGTGATTGAATCTCACAGTCCTCTATTGTAATCACAGTACTTTATTGTTTTATACAGGGCTTTGGAGGCTATTAACTCTATTCTATTCTTGATTCTCTCAAGACAATCATGACAATTTTCGTCATTGGAAGAGATTTACGGGAAAGTTAGCTCCCCTTAATTTTTCAAGTTGCCGGGAAATTTAACACCAAGGAGAATGGAATTTCATATAAGAATTGAAATTTCGAAATGTCTGCGAAGTTATATCGTCGATGTGCGCATCATTTCAGACACTTCAGACATTTTTGTAGAGTTGTATAAAAATACAGAAGCTGTTTTTTCACCATTGTTGTCCAATCAGTTTGAACGTTTAACTATTAGTCTCTGTTTTAATTCATTTCCTTGTATGAAAACGGTGCTTTCGCTATCTTTTGATGTTCTGTAACATTTTGTTGTTCGTTATATCAACAGTGTGTTCATCGTGACATATAATACAGACACCGTCCTTTCTATTAACTGGTTGAGTGCTGGGAGCCCATTTTTGGACTTTCTCCTGAATTGTGGGTACAACAGCTTGAAGACTTCATAGTCTGTAGATTTGCTTCAATTAATTTTGATTTTATATTATTTAGTCTAAGTGGATTTTCCCTGTTACAATTTATGGGAGAGTGCCTATGGGCACTCTCCCATAAATTGTAACAAGGCAATAACAAGTGAACAAACTTTTGACAACCAAAAAATCTCAGTACTCTACTATTTAATATTCTAGTATTGGAGGTAAGATTGGCCACTCTTTCCCGGGAAGAATAAAATCTTTCAGATTACTGTAAAAAACACATTCGCTTAATAAAGAACCAAAAGTGGACGTTACTTAATTTCTTCTAATTAGCTTGTCATAAAACGTCAAGTTTCCTTTTGTGACTTTTAATAAACGTAAACAACAGATAGTTCCCGTTCTTTCCGTTTATTAAAACTAGCAAACGGAATCCTCGCTTTATTTTCTACTGATGTCAAAGGTGTTCTTTCAACAACTATTTACTTTTGAATTGGATCTTCCTCGCCTGTCTAATAATTTCAGGGAGGATATCTTTATCAAAAGTCTATTTGCATGACGAAACAACACGGAGTTAGTTTTATATAAAGTAAATGAGTACATATAGGTTATTAAGAAAAATTGTAGCTAACGTCCTTCGCTGTATTCATACAAAGAGCATATGGAAATGAGTGTTTTGGTCATACTCTATTTATGAAACGAGTCTAAGAATTTTCCGTTTTGCCGAGCCTCTGGCTCGGCAAAACGGGGAATTCGAAGACTCTTTTCATAAATAGCGTATGACTAAAACACTCATTTCATATTCTGTTTCTCATATGAAACCACAGTTACCAAAAACACTTCTTTTAGATAGACGTATTATAGAATGGAATGTCACCTTGAAGGTCATGCATTTGAAAGTGGTGCATCACAGCAGTAATACGTCATAACCGCGACAAAGTATAGTTCCCCAATTCGGCGTTATAAATACTAATTTTGAAGTATCTATACATTTCTTATCATTGGGAGTTTAGTGAATGTTTATAAAAAAATAAAATAGGGCATCGTGGATTTGTTGATGTTTTGAAATGGATCTATTTACACGCGCATTAATTTGATACAAATCGTTTCTGTGATAAGCAATGAGAAAGCGTTGTTTTGGACTTGACCTATCAAATCAACCGAAGGTGTTATGAAGCGCTAATTAATATTTATTGAAAATATGAAACGGAAATAAGCCAGAAAAGTCATATGATAAATATACATACATACACAGATGTGCCTATTTTAAGACAATTATAGGTTTGGTGTATAAAGCCAGGTAAGCGTGGCACGTAAATTGTGGTCGTCATTATATCAATGTATATTACCATATATATAGTCTAGCCTTACAGTATTAATTGAATTATGAGTTATTCATAACCTGGCTGAGCGATTTCCAGTTTACCTAAGAGAAATTTGTCCATAAGGACATTGCCAAGGCTAACATGTTGCTGGAGGTAAATGTTTCTGAAATTCATTCTCTGAAACTGTTCTATCTTGCACTTGAGTAGTAGATCATGTACCCGATCGACCCACATGGGGGACACCGGAAGTGACGTCATGTCACGTGACCCAGTGATGTCATGTTTGATTGTCGTGGTAGCCCGCGTGAGCGGCCATCTTGTGACATCACCACCATAGTGATACGTGGTTTTAGTGTGCATACGCAGCGCGTGTTGTTAGGGAGATACGTGTTTCCGTCCTCCATTTTGTATACTGGAGGCTGCCATCTTGGTTTCTGTGGTAGCATGTGATTGCTATGCTACCCAAAGGCTTACAACAAGACAGGGGTATGTTCGGAGAGTATGTTCCTTTGTACAAGAGTAATTTTCCAATTCGAAGAATTATCCAAATAAACCGGCAATCTCCCCAAATCACCAAAATCCGCCCAAAACTACCGAAACGGACTTGTATTCCCCATTTTGTCGGCTTAGCACATAGTGTTATAGTACCGAGGGGCCCCGGGGTGAGTTCGATTTAACTAGAGTAGTTTTCTGGCTCGGAGTTTCTCAAAATCCTCGGGTACTTCGTAGAATTACCACAAACAACCCGATAATTGTTTACTTGGCTCCGATTCCCGACGAATCCTACTTGTTTTCAATAATTAGAGCGTCCCTTTGTATTGCTATCCCCCAGAATCCTCTGGTTTTTCTTCTTTTATTTACAGATTTTCATTTACAGACATTGGCACGTTAGTCGGTACATATTGTATAGTAAAAACAGTCATACATATTCTTCTGTTATTAAGTTATTCTTATGATACAGAAGTTTATACCAGAAGCTGTTTTGTGCTTGAATGATAAGAGAAGTGATTATAATGAGAGAGAGAGAGAGAGAGAGAGAGAGAGAGAGAGAGAGAAGAAAGAGAGAGATGCCTGCTGTTCTGTTCATTCAAACTTGCAATAACAGTCACATCTGCCACGTGCCCCCGACAATTGACACGCTACACAGATGTGATCCCAAGTGACCTGAAGTGCAAACATTCTATGGCTGCTGTAACAGCGTGTATGTAGTATTGGATTTGGGTAAGTAATTAAGAAGATGTCTCAGGCTCTGAAGTTAGCCCCTCCCATCTAGCCCAGCGCTTCTGAAAACGATCATACCTTCATATTCGTTAATATGCCGCTCTTTCAATGTAATAATATCGCCAAAGTTCATGTTTTATCTGTAATAACGTTGGGTAATGGTTAGTGAATTTTGTTTTCCTAAATGCAAAATTTAACGAATATAAAAAGAAACTGATGCAGTTCTTCAACATGACCTGCCACTGGAGTTGCAAATAATACGGAGTCTTCAATTATTTGTAGGTTTTCACCGATCTTTTCAATAACCCATACTCTTAATTGTTCCCACAGCCTTGATATTCCCAAAATAGGTGAATAATTGTTTCCGATTCCGTCTTACAAAATGTGCATTGGTTATCCGACGTGATACCACATTTATGTAAGAGGGACCTTGTTCCAATAATTCGAGAATTTATACGATATTGGAACCACTGATATTTACCATCAACACAACACCTGAAGGGACATATTAGGGCTGATTGCCACCAGTTATTTTCAAAATTTATACCACAATCCTTCTCCCATTTTCCTTCAAATTTATTTTCGTCCCTCCGTCTCTTGAGAATCATATATGTGCTTTTACAGCCCATGTTTGAAAAAGGTAGTCTAACTGAAAGGGTCGGGAGCGCGGTGGCTCAGTAGGAAGAGGTGCAAGCTACAGGCCGAGAGGTCCTCGGTTCGAATTCCACCTGCGGCAACCGCGTTGTGTCCTTAGGCAAGATACTTCATCTCCATTGTCCGCATGGGGGCACGATGACGCCGTGTACTAGGGCATACTGCACGTCGATGGTGCGCATGTCTTTAACCAATCTAACCCTGCCTGTACTGCAGTGCGGAGTTACGATGTTGGGGAGCTGGCAGCTGCTCGTTGTTGCTCGGTGGTTCTCTCCGGGTACTCCTGCTTCCTCCACCCGTAAAACTGTCGCGGTCATGATTAGCCAGTGTGCATAAATATGTGACCTTAACCACCAATAAATAAATAACTGAAAGGGTCTGATTGGGCGAGATAAAACACGAAAATTACTTGTATTATAGATAAGCCAAATGTAGGTGGTGACCGCTTTCTTAATTCCAGAAAAAGTAATAAAATCTCTCTCTATTTTATAGATGTCTTTGAATTTTCCGAGAGATAAAAAATCCCCTTTTCATCCAAAAGATCGCTAATAAATGTATAATCCCGTTATCTTCCCATTTTTGAAATACATTGGTTTCTTAACAAACTTGATATTTTCGGTATTCCAAAAAGTCGACAATAGATAGATATCGCTGCTTTCTACCTTTAGCTCTTTGCAAAAGAAGTGCCAAGCTTCAAACATATCCCTCCAAAACTGTTTTTTGTGGAATTAACGTACTCTTTGATAATTTGAGGAGTCGATAAAAAACAGTTTTTATCTAGAGAAGGCGTTATAGTTTTCAACAACCCTTGTAGAGGCGTGTCCTCAGAAACAATACGTTTGGCCCATGATATTTTCAAAGAGTTTATAAATAATGGTATATCAATCATTTTACCCCCTCCTCTCTAGTACTCATGCACTAGAGTTTTACGACTTATTCTATCGTGGCCATTCCATATGAATTGATATAGGACACCTGTCAATTCCTTAATAAATTTACTCGTAGAATTGGGGAGACTTAAAAACAAATGTACCAATTTTGAAAGAGCAAGCGATTTGACTACTGTGATTTTTCCTAAAACATTTATGTTCCGTTTTGTCCAAGTCGATAAGGTTTTCTTTATATCATTCATTTTGGACAAATAGTGATCTTCTGTCAAAGCCTTGAGGTCGAGTGAAAAATTTACCTCTAAAACTCTGAGGGATTTAGGGTTCCACTTCAATTTCAACCTATCACATATACGAATTTGTACGTGCCTGTTTCATGAAATCCCAACGTTTTTTATGACCAGTCAATTCTTGGGGTATGTTACTACTTCTCAAGACTTCGGCCATCACTTCCCATCCCTTAGGTTGGAAAGATGTTCATCTTCTAAGCAAATCGTATAAACGATGTGTTACATTCGACCCTACCACTGTTTGATCTTTGTGGACTAGTTCGCCCTTCTCATTCCAAGATATATTTGGGTAATTTCTAATACGATTCAACAACAACTTTCCCTTTCTCTTCATAGTCATAGGCACAGAATCGAGAATGTTTTGGTCTTTATTATCTTTCTCAAGTTCGACTTTAATGGGACGAGGAGTCACTGTTTTTTGTTGAAATGTCAAGTATCTTTGTAAGACTTGATTATATAAAAAGTGTGTCATCTTCTCATCAGCTGAGAGAAAAGGGCATCAAGAATATTTCTCATTTCTCGATCCAGAGATGAAACAGCTATTTCATTCAGTTGTCTTGGATTCTCTTGTAGACGTTCCAATAACCTTGCTTCTACTAAAGCCATCTTCTTTGCATATTCCATCATCCAAAAATACCTTTAACAGCACCCAGTAGTACAGGAGGTAGTAATGCACCCAGGAATCCACCTTTTTTGCAAGATCTGTCTCTTCCCTTTGTCAAAGGTACCTTTATTTGCCACTGCCCTCGCTAGCCGTTTTTGACGAATGAGTTTGGTTCTCTGACCTTTGGTCAGAGGTACTGCCCCCTTCAAGATATTCGAGGCACAGTCACACAAACAAGTAGTCAATTCTTTGTCTGCATGTTTTAGTATTGATTTGACGAGCGTAGGTTTCGATTTAATAAGAAGCTTGAGAAGAGTGATGTGGCGCTTGAGATGGTCAGACATACTTCTGACTTGACGCAAACTTGCTGCCTCCCTTTTATATCTCTCGGAGGTACACGTACTGGGCTTCCCCTGGAAAAAAAATGACCTCTCAATCTTATGTGTTCAGTAGTATCCTGTTTGAGATCGATTAAAAGGTAGCCATATGGGGTCGAAGTGGCATCTTCAAAAACTTCTCTCAGAAACTTGGAATGACCAGGATACATCTTTGCTGCCAAGTGTGTGATCAGAGAACGATCTCTAGGATTTTTAAACAAGATCATGTAATGATTATTGAGAGCTACAGTCCTGTGGACTTTATTTTTGTCGGATACATTTTAAACAATATACATCACACAAATCTTACGGTGATGACTACCTTTAGTAAATAATCTAGACACTCGAACATCTGCATCGAGCATCAGATCATCCCATATGACTAAACTATCAGATTTTAATTCTTGAGGGAGACCGTCTACAAATCCTACTTGGGATAAAGTATTGTATAATGGTTCCCATTCTCTATAACGCCAAGTGATGTGACTTGGAACAGGTGAGATAATATCTTGAATGTTTTGAATAACCCGATTTACAAAGGATGATTTACCACTACCCGTGGGACCACACAATAAATAAGTAAATGTATGCTTCCAACGAGGATCCATCTTTGTTGTTCTATGTTGGTACTGCTCCCCTTTTATACCTTTTGGGAAGGTGGTCTTTTGGACCGCCCTCCAAAAATATTTAGCATTGGTGGCCCTCTGACTTACTGGCTGGGGATAGGTAAGTTTGTGTGAAATTTGTCCAGATGATTAACATCAAATAACTTAAGCGTCATTACCACCTTTTTTTCTTTTCTCTTCATTTTATACTTTTTTTGTTATAAAAAAACATCTATTCACAACATCTATTTACATCTTCAGACTGAAAGGCTTCTTGATGGTCATGAATTCAATCACTGAATCCATAATACAAAGTCTCTGTTCATTTGTGAGAGGTTTCTTGAACATATCTTCATACTCTTTCTGCACTGGTGGTGGATTCATTCCAGAAGTATTATGGTGCCACAGTAGATGGACGTCATTCTTGTTAACTCGTCCAAGTGCTTCATTAACACAGGTTATAACCTTCTCTTCTTGAGACATCGTGAGGCATACATTATGATGAATCTGGCTTGGGTGATCGACTTTACAGCCAAAGCATTTTTCTTTCGCTGCAGCGTTAATGTTCTCTTCCACATAATGAGCATATGCCAAACAAAGTTCATGTTGCAAGCGAACTTGCCTGAGTTCACTATCAATTTCCTCAATGATCAGTGGTAGTTGTTTGGTTATTCTCACTGTGATCTTCTTCTTCTTCAAAGGTGGTTCCCTTGGTTTTTTTTGAAGTCATCGTGGTTAGCAGGTTCAGATTTACTGTCTTCAGAGCTCTTTGTTGGGTGTTCATTGCTGCATCTACTTCTTCTATTTGGAATTTCAGAGCATTCCATTCACCTAAAGATAGTGCAATCACAGTCAGCGTCAGATAAGGTTTCTGGTCTTTACCCTCAAATTATCTTCGGACATGTATCTTCAGTTCACCCTTGTACTGGGTGACGTTAGCATAAGTCTGCTTGCTGCCAACTCAGAATATCTTCTCGGGTCAATGGGTAGAACGCGAATGATGCCCATTCTTCGCCTATTCTTATATATCTTTGACGGACGTGTTTGAAAACATCACCTCATTTTAACAAATTTTGATCGATTTTTTTATTCTTGGTTGAGGTTTGTGTTTGTTTTCTATGGGATTATAAGTTAAAGTTGGGAAAATTAGTAAATACGTATAGAAAGTAATGGAAAAGAAATACAATAGGAATACACTAATCTGATTGGTCGATAATTCTGTTATTTCATTGGTCAGTTTGGCGATCCAAAAAGGAATCTTGATCCTCACATTAAAAACAATAAAGTTAATGAATTTATTAAATATAGTGAAGTGTGTGTGTGGGGTGGGGGGGGGGGGTCATTTAAGGATGTTACTAAAAAATAGATCGCTAAGCGTAGGAATTTATAAAAATATAGTTGTGTCTTAAACATTTAGTTGCTTATGGAAATTATAGAGAGGTCCTAAAACATTTATTAGGGACTAATTTAATAAATAGTTAAGGAACCAATTAAGAATGTTGCTAAAATAGATCATTGCATGTAGAAATTTATAAAAAATTATAAAAATATAGTTTCACCTTAAAAATTTTGTTGTTTATGGAAATTATAGAGAGGTACTAAAAAATGAATTTGGGACTAATTTAATAAATAGTGAGGAGTCATTTAAGGATGTTTATAAAAATAGGAATTGATAAAAAAATAGAGTTCAAGGTAGAAGCAGAGGATTGTGGGTAATGACTCTTATACAAGCGAATTTGTCCTGTAGCACTACGTTCTATTCTTAAACAAAGGGACGCTCTAATTATTTAAAACAAGTAGGTTTCGTGGGGTAATCTGAGCCAACAATTATCGGGCTTATTTGGGTAATTCTACGAAGTAAAATATGGATTTTCTGGAACATTCGAGCGAGAAAAACTACTCTAGTTCAATCGAACTCACTCGGGGCCCTGGTACTATAGCACTACGTGCTGAGCTGACAAAATGGGAAATACAAGTCCGTTTCGGTAGTTTTGGGTGGATTTTGGAGATTTGGAGAGATTGTCGGGTTTATCTGAGTAATTCTACGAATCGGAGAAATTACTTTTGAAAAAAGGAACATACTCTCCGCACATACCCCTGTCTTGATGTAAGCCTTTGGGTAGCATAGCAACCAAGTGCTACTATAGAAACCAAGATGGCGGCCTCCAGTATGCAAAATGGACGACGGAAACACGTATCACCCTAACCACGCGCACTTCGCATGCACGCTAACACCACGTATCACTATGGAGATGACGTCACAAGATGGCCGCTCAGGCGGGCTGCCATGACAACCAAACATGACGTCACTGGGCCACGTGACATGACGTCACTTCCGGAGTTCCCGCCGGGGTACCCTCAATATGGGTCGATCGGGTACATGATCTACTACTCACTGGTTCTAATTCTAAGCCTTAATTTCGCAGCAAAATGCAATGCTTGCCTTAACCCTTTACCTAACATGAAAAGCAGACGACACTTGCAAAAATAATTCTTGAATAACTCATTTTTTTCATTTTTGTCTCAAAAACATAGGTTATGACCCCTCATTGGAACGATCTCGACGAGCCCGTTAAAAAATAATGAAAATTAATTGGCGAGTTTTGAGAATAGCGCTGGCCGTTAGGCCGTTACATTGGGTAAAGGGTTAATGGAACATTCCACAGGTATTCAGTGATAGCTCACTCTCCACCAATGACACATCATCCGTTCGATGTTTACACTTGATGTTAACATTTTTCTTTGGACGTTTGAAACACATCTGAACATCACCTGTTTGGTATTTACACTTGCTGTTTCATCTTTGCTCTGCGCGTTTGAAACACATCTAATGCTTTGGCGGTTTTAAAATCTACCCTAAAGGGATAAATGAAAGATAGTGGAAAACATCATTTTTAGAAAATAATTATGTTCAATTAATACGTCGTAGGACTTACAGAAGACATCGTGTTGAATGGTGTTGAATGGACTGTTGATTTTAAATCAATCGTACTTTCTGGTTATTATTTCAGAATTTGTGGAACGAGATAACTGCTCTCAAACTAGTCATCGAAGGTTTACAGTTACAGTACTGTGATCACAAGTGCCGACAGAAAAATTCGACTTGATCGCACAAAGGTCGCGATTCCGTCATCTTTCTATTTTTCTCCCCACATTTCTATAGAACCTCATCCGTCGGAAAACAAATGCAAGAACAAGCCAGGCAATAAGTAGACTGGCATCTGCAAAATGAGGTCCCCAGAGGGTGAAGTTAGAAGCAGAGCAGGGTAGCATCATTAAATTTACCCTCTGTGGACCTCAATCTGAATCAAGGTCTCAAACCTGAACATAAAGAGGTGCCCAGAGGATAAATTGGCCCACTGTATGGGATAGCATCAGCAAATTCACCCTCAGCAAACCTCATTCTGCAAATGACAAATTGCTTATTTCCAGGCTTAATAGAACACCATGAGGTGCTATTTACTTGAATCAGTCTTCGTTTCGGAATATTCAAATTATGAAATCTCTAGTGTTAAACCGATGATCGGAATCGGCCAACCCAATCGGCAGATTGTGGGCAATCGGATGACAACAGCAACGGCTCCTGGAACATCGGTTCAACCGATTGCTGCCAAGCATTTTTTTGTGATGATTCATTAACCACATTTTATTATCTTCTGCAACTGTTCAATTGTTAATGTAAAATGATGTCAATGATACCATTCAATAAAGTTGAGAAACAACCTCAATGTGTATTCTTAATTTCTCTAGACGCCCCTTTATGGGATATACAAATTAAACGACATGCAAAGCTTACAATTGAGCGAGCGTACTTGTGACAATCGCCAGTTCATACCGGAAAATGTGAAAGTTGCATTCCTTTGACTCAGGTCGCAGTAAAATGACCAGTCGCGCGCACTTGGCGGTACACGTGGCTCTGAGAGCCACGTGTACAGCACAAGTATGCGCATCTGGTCATTTTACTGCTACTTGACTCATCGACGTTTAACGCTGCGAAATATGTTCAATTTAATGGAATTATTTCAAGCCTCGACTCGTTTAGTAGTGCACAGTATTACAATCGGAATCGGCCGGGTGTGGAAATAACCGGTAATCGGTCAGCGGCCATCTTGGTAATCGATTGAACACTAGAAATTTCGTACCATAGTGTGTGTGATTCGCACAAGTTGACTTTGTATCTTTTCATTTAGAAGCTGTAATGTCGAAAATCAATAACCTGAAAAATCACACAGCAGCATGATGGTCAATGTATTTGATGCGCCTATAATTTAAATATTGAAATACCATGTACTTAATCTGCAAAAGTTACACCTTTCTGGAAATAAAGTGCATTTTTTACAAAACCCACCATTATGTAATGGAAAAGTCGTGTTGTCAAATTTTGCCTCGAGTAAAGTAAACACATTTTCTGTTGCCCTTTTGTTGTATTTTTAGCGCAATGCAAAAGTCAATTTTCGAAACAGTTAATTTTTCCGGACAAAGAAGTGCCAGAGGTGTGACGAAATGTGAGTGCAGATCTTTTCTATTTACAGCTACAAACACAGTTAACAAATTGCATGCTAATGGAAAGCTGGGCCGTAGCTATGGAGGGGGGAGTTCGTCGTAGGGGAGTGACACAACCAATAATTTTCCAGTCGGGACATTTTCGTCTGGACTAGAGACTAGATATCGATGCGCACTTTCTGGAAATCACACACTTGCTTACGCGACTAGATTCACTTCTTGGGTTTACGGTACGTGGAGAGTATATTATAAAAAAAATCCCCCATAGAGTGGAGATTCCACCCAAGTAATAATTGCTTTGTGTTTTTTTGTCCATATGTACAGAATTTGAAAGTGATACCTTGGGTGATAACTCCACTCCACGGGTGATTTAGTTACAATCCACTCTCCACATACTATATGTCACCTGTATTATGCCAGTGGGGGTATGTGGCACATTGGAGATGTTCGGGGATCAAACCATGACTGACCAATTTAAGTCCGGTACGCACTAATTAAATAAGAACTTGTTAAGCCCATGCATCGCGACTGCATGTATTCATCCAGAAAGGTATGGCACTTAATCTCGATTGCCCACGTGTGGGGGGGGGGGGGGGCATGGCGGCGCTGTGTTCTTATGTGTACTGCACGTGGATGGTGTAATTGTCTTCACCAATGCTAACCCTGCTTATGTGTAGGTAGTACGTTGGAGAGTCTGACAGTTGCTCGCCGTTGCTCGGTGGTTCTCTACGGGTATTCTGTATTCCTCCACCCGTATAACTGTCCGACACGAGGTGATCCTGGCCTTCAAAAGTGTCGTTAAACCCCAATAAATAAATAAATTTATTCAGAAATAAATTTCCTGAGTTTGTTTAACCATAATCCCCAACTATATCCCCAGAGAATGCCTTGCTCATACAGCTAGAATAATCGTTCAGTCGAGACTTAAGTCATGACAGTAGGGACAAATTAGATTTATATTCCCCTCCCCGCATTTACAGGTTTCATACCACGTTTGCTTTGTGTATATTCAACTTTACCCTATACAACACAGACATCGAAGAATGCTGCAGCTGCTCAACGCGTGGAATCGGCATACATGTAATGATGTGTTGTAAAAACGCTACTGATTGGTCGTAACGCGTCTGATTGACGTTATGACGTCAATTAAATGCTGTAACACAAACCAGCGTCAAGCAAGAAAGTAAACGGACCGCGGAGATGATATTTCTCTTTAACCCTTTACCCAAACGAAGCGGCCACATCCGCCCGCGTAATATGAAAAATCAGCATCTGAAAAAATAGTATTTTTTAAAAATTGTCAACAAAACCATATCATGTGACCCCTCTTTGGAACGAGCGCGTCGAGCTTGTTCCAATGAGGGGTCAGGTGATATGGTTTTGTTGAACATTTTTGAAAAAAAATTAAAAAAATTATATTTAAAATAATGAATTTTGATATCGTTTGCGTTGTAAAAGGTTAAATTTAATAGCATCAAGTTTAATCGTGGTGTGCATACAGAACACAACTCAGTCAGAGTACCAAGGACAAGAATCAAAGATTCTTGTTCGCGATTTCCTCTATTTCTCTCACGTAGATTACAGGCAAAACTCAAACTCGGACCGTTTATTACAGCCCCCGTACTCCAGCCTCGTTGTTTCCTGCCTTAATAGACACTGGCTGTACTTCACTGGTCCTTTTAGCATGCGAAGACCAGAGGAACCGCAGGCCAGACAAACACGTGCAACATACTTTTCGACTTGCGTGCAACCCTATATACATACGTTCTATAAGACAAATGGAGCAGTGGGTGGGATTTCGTTATTTGAGCAAATATCGAGGTCTAAAATGTTTATTATCTCCCATGTGTGTATCGAAAAATGGTAGTTAAAAGAAGCGAATATACGGAAGTTTCGATAAAGCAATCAATGTTTGCGGATTAATTATTCACCTCTTTCAAGAGATAACCACTTATCCTATAAATAAAGTTATTTAACATTCAACGCAAACTCAGTAAAACCTCGTATTTTTGATATGGTTGCTCGCGATATAATTAGGGGAATTTTAAACCCCATAAACAGCCACATGTTTGGTATTGCGTTTAGCAAATCAAATGAATATTCAGATCGCCAGTGGATTTGCAGAGAGGTTCCAATTATTCTAACTTAACAATGTGTTAAGACCTCGAAATGTCTCCGAGTGTCAAATGTGGATTAAATGGAACAGAAATTAATAATAAACTAATTCGTCAGCCACGGAGGGCTTAATATCAAAGAAATTTGGCTTTTAAATCTATTACCCTCAAAATTATATATATACAAAGTTGCCAATCAATGACTCTCTTATCCCTTGACGAATGTCTGGAGAGGCATCTCTCAAAAACGTGTGTGAGCCAAAATTTGAGCGCAGAGGACCAAAAAATTATTTGGGATCGAAATAGCGACAGTGTGGCCTCCGTGGTCTGCTCATTTTCCACGCGTGGGCAATATTTCCACGGACGCAACAATATTAGATTCCAAACACCAACTACAGGAATAATCATCAAAATTTTAATTAATGAAGCACCGGGTAAAACCCGGTGCTTCATTAATTAAAATTTTGCTACTGCTGATTTTTCTTACCTGGTAAACGCATGCGTGGACATCACTGCCCACGAGTGGATTACGACCAGCTCATGGCGACTGTACTGCAGTAGCTACGAATGTTGAGTGAAACGAGCTCGATCTCGAATAAAATTTGACGACTGACTATTCGTGGAAGCCAGAGAGCTGAGCATGGGCTTTTTTGATTGGAGTTTTAATATAAACATCTAACCTTTGACGTGTATTTATGATAGTTATGGCTAACGATACACTGTGCTTTTAATCCGGAGACAGACATCCCTGACTTTTCTTGTCATGAAAGTCGACTTCCGATCCAATAAAGTTATCCCCTCTGAAATTATTAGACGGAAAAGGAAGGTTTAATTAAGAAACGTATAATTGTTGAGAAAACACCTGTGTCATAAGTTGAAAATAAAGGGATGTTTCCTTTTGTTTCTTTCAATAAACGAAAACGTCAAACAACATCCGGAGTTGTCTGTCGTTTTCGTTTATTGAAAAATTACAAAAGGAAACTTGGCGTTTTATGGAAAGCAAACTAGAAGCATCTAATTAATTAACAACTTTTGCTCTTTGTTTAGCGAATGTGTTTTTACAGTAATGTGCAAGGTTTTATACTTACCTGCAACAAAATTAGCAAATCTTAACTCCCAAACTTTTACATTAATGGAAGGTAAAGTGTCTGTATTATATATCTCGATGCGCACACTGTTGATATAATGAACAGAAATACACTGTTACGGAACATCAAAAGATTGTGAAAGCGCCGTTGTCTTATTTTTAAATGTCTTTAACCCTTTACCTAACACGAAAAGCAGACGATACTTGCAAACAAAATTCTTGAATAACTAATATTTTTTCATTTTTGTCTCAAAAACATAGGTTATGACCCCTCATTGGAACGAGCTCTACGAGCTCGTTCCAAAGAGGTGTCATAACCTATGTTTTTGAGACAAAAAAATGAAAAAAATAATAAAAATTAATTGGTGATTTTTGTGAATAGCGCTGGCCGGTTTTGGCCGTTACGTTGGGTAAAGGGTTAAACAGAGAATTATAGTCAAACAATCAAACTGGTTGGGGATAACAATTCTAAAAAGCCAGCTTCTGTATTTTTGTACTACTCTACAGGAAAATGCCCGAAGTTTGTAAAATGATGCGTACATCGATGATACAACCTTGCTAACATTTGGAAAATTCAGTTCTTACGTGAAATTTCCATACCCTTAGTGTTAACCTTACTAACAAATTTAGAAAATTAAGGGGAGGTAACTTTCCTTTAAATCGATTCTAATGACGAAAATTGTCAGCCATGGTTTCAACGTCAACTGTGTTGTTATTGTTATGTGGGAACTTAATGTAGTGAGAGGCAATAACGTAAATGTGACGGAAACAAAATACGACTATCCAGTCATTGTCAAGAAGAGGCATGGGCTGTGACAAGGCGACTTCAGCCTGAAGAAACAATGAACTCTCATCTAAACATACCAAAGCCTGTGCATTGAGATTGAATTCAAGTGAGTAATGTTGTGGGGTTTGTAAATTTCCAAAGTGTCGAAACGCTCTCAAAATACAACCAAGTGACCTCTTGGGTAACGCTTTCGAAACAGCTTGGCTTTCATTACTGAAATAGTCCCATTTGTATTGGCTTTCCCAAACAGATGTGACGCCGTTTAATACAATACTCGAGTGAAGAATGACAATATTCTACGTCTGTAAGACATCGCTACATCTCTATTTTTCAAAAGCGGAATGATTCGATTCGAGATTCGTTCCATTCGAAATTTTCTGCCTGATCCGATTCGACCAGAAACTTGAAATACGAAGAGTCCAATAATGTTGTGCGTAATGTTTATATTCATATAATTAAACTTTTTTTCTCTTCATGCATTTTCAGACAAAATGATTGGCTAAAGTCTTTCTTTTTTTTCTTTTCATAACACAATGAACGGAAAAAAAACGCATTTAGGCCCGCCCTAAACCACGTCCCCTATGTCTGTCTTAAAAATTACGTTGCACAGTGTGAATGGAAATGAACTCCTGCACACTCATATTGCTCATACCTTATCATATTGTTTCAAATGAAAAGTAATTAATATTTATCTCATCATATTAAAAAGATTTTCAAAATAAAATTTAATGAACAATGAAATCCTTGCCATGCTTTTTATTCCATGTTCAATTTGTTTATACGCAATAGGTGATCATCTACATTCATCGTTTTACCCAAATCAAACGTAAACAATGGCCGATCATAACAATCCACAAACGAAAATCACGGCGACAGAACTCTCCCACTTCCAAATAGCCTGAATGAACTCTTTTTGAGACAAAGTTCAACCAACATGTCATCAGGGTTTATATCGAACTCCACATTTACAAACTGTATTTTCAGTTTCTCTGAAAATAGTCAAAATCAGAATTAAATTTAACCCAGCAACCTCCCGTCAAGTGGAAAAGATTTTTTTTGTGGGCGTGAAATATGACGTTCCATTTAACTTACGCAGTTCATTGGCCAATACAATTTTTAATGACACAAGAACATGTTTAAGTGAAATTTATCGTTATTTGAAACAGAATTTTAGAAACCTATACCTTCTGTATTCAGTTATCACTAGAAAGCATGATGCGGCCTGGTTTTTATTTTAATTCCGCAAAGTAGAGAGTGTTTAAATGTATTGCCCCTCAAGTTTAATTATAAGGAATGATCGTTTGTTTCTGTCTATTTCTTGAGTTATGAACCCCCCAAAAGAAAGGCCAAACATAGTGTAAATGGGCTATTAACACAGTTTGGCCTTTGTTTTTTGGGGTTCATAACTCAAGAAATAGAGAGAAACAAACGAGCATTCCTTATTAATTTTATCTTTTGTGAACAATCGTCATAAATGCCCTGTAAGACTTTAATCAATGACACCTAGAGGAACAAACCTATAGTACCAAGTAGACGAGGATAACTCGATTGAGGTTGTTAGATTATACGATCGTACCTGAGTTCAGAAATGCAAAAATAAATAACCCCAATAAATTATATACCAAAATGCTTGGAATGAAACATAGAACATGTGGAAACTGAAATCTGCCATGGAACTGCTGCCATGTGGTAGATAGCACCGCCTGAATGTTTGCTATAGCATAAGTAACCTACCAGATTTTAGACAATAAAATACCTTAAATTTGTTGAATAGTTAGATTCTGCAATCCTTCTAGTACAGACTCGGAGAAATCTTTTTATCATTCTTGCGAGGAACAGACCACAAGACAAATTGTTATTTAGGATGCCCACATTTCAAAAGGGCTGCCATTGTTCTTGTGTTTGTTTACCTTTTATGAAGTTCACCAAGGGTCAAATCCACACAGTTCAGAAGAATAAGTACGGCGTCATGAGAGAGTGCATCAATGGAAAATGAAGACTGTCCAATGTGGCTTTTGTGAGTCTGCTGTGACCATGCCCCCCACAATCCTGTGCCATTTTGCCTGAAATCTGTATCAAATTGGTAAAATACGATGAGATTGATACACCAAACAAGGGTGAACTGGTAAACTTCCTTATTTAGTGTTATATGTGTCCATTTCTGGGGTTGCTTGAGCAGTGGCAGCTTCCAAGAGTGTCATTTTAATGTTCAAGTGTGGCCAAAACAACAAACGATGACCTGTCCTGCGTGCTGAATACTTTCACCAATCGTCTACTCTTAGTTAGACATCCTGGCTTCCAATTCATTTATGTCCATGATTTGGTATGCTTCATTTGTTTTGGAACTCTCGGCCTTCCGTAGTTGCTGTTTGGGGAGGCTTGACTGTTGTTTTCTCATGAGATTTAAGAACATTAATAACTGATCTTCTTACCAATACTTATTTTATAGGTGGAGGGTTACCGGCCTGAACAATATCGGAATTGTGTTGGTTATTAAATTCATTTATCCAAACACTTATGACACGTTGTGGTCTCATTTCGGTAATTCGTTCGAATTTTTGTCCGCCTAGAAGAATTGTTCTATTTCTGCCCACAGAGTGTCAACACATATAGATTTTCGCAACCTTTTAGTGCTAGCAGCGATCAAAATTAACGTTCATCCGTCTTATACACGATGCGGTTGTGTGAGGGAGATATTTAAATTTATGATGGTACGACATTTCTTTATATTTGGGCTAAAGGAAGAAACCTTTCTGATAATTCTCCTTGACATTGGTCTTCTTTTTTCGTAGCAGACTTCATCAAGCCTTCTTTACGTCACTAATATAGTTCGGCGAGAGTAAAATTATTTTTTCGTAAATACATATTTGTGAGGACTGTTATGTATCTTGATATGAATATAATTTTGTTTTCAAATATAATTTTCCACATTTGTGTTCTGATCATCGTCACCAACCAAATAGTTCGAATTGGTGGCGTATTAATCCCTTGCCGACACTTGCGGCACATTGTACAGTTTTAGAATTCAACAGCACTACTATGGACTGTATTTCGCATTTATCACATTGTGAATGTATCGTGAGTTGTACATTACATCGCCTGCCAGATTCAAAAACGGCAGTGAAATGTTTGAAGATTTCGGATCGTGGGTAATGAAATCATTTTACAACTTCACCCCAAAACCCACGTGATCACAACAACGTGTCGGACAAACATAATGAAGCGTTTGTGCTCATCCATTTTCCCCTGAGCATTCTCACCACGATGGTGATGAAATGATAAATATGCTTTCTCCGAGTATGGAGTGTGGAATCTTTTATTCACAATTCAGACATTCGAATTACCGATCTATTCCTTGTTAATCCTGACGGTTACTTATACGGCTGACAATTCCTTTGTCACCAAAAGCAAAAAAAATAAAAAATAAAAATAATTTTTGAAAAAGTGGATGAATTCTGATTTTGTATACTTTTGTCATTATTTTGGTATATAATATGCCGGTATTCACCGCTTTAATTTGTATTTAGGGCATTGCGTAAATTTTCAAACAAATGCTCAACGTTTCGTTGGACGACCCCTTAATCAGTTCTAGACAGACATTTGAGAAGCCCAAGTCAAGTGTTTCCGTATACTATACACACAGGTCAATACATTTATTAGAGAGAAAAAATTGCCGTTTTCCAGCTCCAACTCTCTCAACATGGAGATCCATTGACTACTTGGCTTGCATTTCTTATGTTTCATACCTTGGCTTGGTCGTTGTTGCTTGTTGAGAATTCCGCCATGCGAGTGTGTTAGTGGTAATCCAGGCGCTCTATAATATAATATTAGAACGTTTCTTTTCATGTTCTATCGGTCGATAGTACCTGAGTGTGTGTGATTTCTGAAATAAAACTTGAAACAGCAAAGCAGCTGAAGGTTTTATTTCAAAAATCACACAAACTCAGCTACTATCGACCGGTAGAACATGAAAAGAAACATTCTAATTATTTTATTATGCCGAACAAAAAATGACTTCCATTGTTAAGCGTTAACTGCAACATGCCACCAATCTTGTAACAACAATGTACTCGAATCCAAAAACATGACGTCATTTCGAACGAATGACGTCTCTTCGAAAATGACTTGTCACAAGTGCCGTCGCTTTGGGAGTTTCTATATCAACAAATGCCAGTGTTTACAACTGCATCATGCTGTTCATGCTATAATTCATTGTTAATGCTTGTGTGAAAAGTGATATAATTTAATGGAATATAAATTCATGTTTCTCGGACGACAACAGTTGATAGAATTAAGCGGAGTGAAACAATTTATTTTGAACTTGAGGCGGAGGCTCAGTGAGGTCGAGGAGTACTAAACTTGTGGAAATATAATTGACTGAAGTCATAACTGAGACTCATATTGAGGATTCAATGAAGTGGTGAACAACACGTGAGTGAGTTTTGTAATATTTCTGATTCTTTTGAATTCATTGTTTGCAGGTAAAATTGAAAACACACCCACTGAAGATGATGTATTTGTTGGTAAGTTTGGGTCTACCGGTGACGAAAAAAGTTAAACGGACACGGAGCCAGCGTTTGATGTTGAGAAATTCCAATCGACGCTGATCAATGGAAGTGGAGCTTACATTTTCTACGTTCTCTTGTCTCCAGGGAAGAACGTTCCGATAGTACCCGAGTTTTGCCCCAAAACCCCAGTACTATGACTTTTAGAAGGTGTCAAATTAACCAATCACGGCTGATGTTACAAACGTGAGGCATAATAATGTTTGTTATTTACGTTATCAGAGCAGACTGAATGAATGTGGGATGAGTGAGCACAGTGGTAAAGGTAATGGACTTCAAACCGAATGGTTCACGGTTCAATCCCCACCAGGATAACAGCGTTGGGACCTTGGACAAGGCACTTAATGCTGATTGTCCACGTGAGATCCGGTGGTGCTGTGTACTAAGGCGTACTGCGCGTTGGTGTCGCAGTTATCCTCGACCAATGCCAACCCTGCTTGTGTTGAGTTAGTATGGCTGTCAGTTGCTCTCCGCTACTTGGTTCGGTTCTCTCCTGTCGCTGCTCGGTGGTTCTATCCGGGTACACTGGCTTCATTCACCAACAAAACTGTTCGGCACGAGGCGATCCTGGCTGTCGAAAGTGTACCTAATCCCAATAAAAAGTGTGTGAGGTGGAGCAATACGCAGCTTCGAAATTCGTTTCGATTCGAAATCGACCCGATGATTCGATTCGAGTCCCGCAGATTAAGAGTTTTCTAATCGCTGTTTTGTTCGGAAAGTCCTACAAAGTGTCTCCTATTAAACTCTTTGTCTATCACCAGTTTTCCTGTACAAGAGACCTGTTGACAGAAGAAGAGTTCATGCTGCTTCCCGTCCAATACAACTTTGATTCCGTTCAGGAATGTTGCGCGTTTCTGAATGACTCGCCCAAAGAGACCAGTCGCCGTTGAATATAATACTTGAGCGGTGACTGACAATATTTACGGTTGTAAAAAGGTGCAATACCTTCTACTTGAAGAGTGGTGATTCGAGCTTCATTCGACTTGAAATCCCCATCTCCACCCCACCCCATTCAGTTCGACCAGAAATGTGAGGTACAGTCATCGGGACTGGTCGTAATCCACGCGAGGGCTGTGATATCCATGCACGCGTTTACCAGGTAATACAATTCATCATTAGCAAAATTTTAATTAAAGAAGCACCGGGTTGTACCCGGTGCTTCATTTATTAAATTTTTGATGCTCATTCCTGTAATTAGTATTTGAAAATCTAATGTTATTGCGTCCGCGGAAATATTCCCCACACGCAGAAAGTGACCAATCCACGGCGGCCGTACTTGTAATGCTCGACTGCGTCCATGGTATTGTAATTACGTGATAGATCAAGACAGGCCCATGTAAGTCGGAAAATGAATGGCAGCCACAGACTCTTAGCGAGTTTGTTACTGATAAGATATGTGTGATAAGCAATTGCGGGGGGGGGGACTTCATTCGGCTTGAAATCCCCATCCCCACACCGATTCTGTTCTACCAGAAATGTGAGGTTCACTAGGCCCTACAGTATGCCAAGGTGATAGCTAATAGTGGCCATTTTCTTGTTTAAAAGTGTAAATATTTTCGATAATTTTTCTGAATGGGTTAAACATAAAATGTATAAGAATGTGGGTTTATATAACGGACCCCGAAAACCCATTTTTCAATATTCGAGCGGTGGTAATAAAGCATGAAATTTAACGTCCATTATGGTGCATTTTTGAAACGCCACATTGGCTATCTGATAACTGATCAAAGAAGTATTCTTCTGTAGTTATTATCTGGGTAATTATGGCCAGTTAATATGTAACTTTTGGAAAACAGTGCATCGCACATGTTCTCGCCACACACACATATTACGCATCTATCCTGTCTCCGAAATGTCAAAAGGCACCAAAATGTGAATCTTTCAAAGGGACTTTAAAGCGAGTGCCGACTGCGTGTGTGAAAAGCGTCAAGTAAAGTGACAATAAGCTAGTGGCCGTACGACGGCAGTGGTAGAGTGACAGTCTGTCGCTTGTGTGAGCAAAGGCGTCCAGATGAAGTGAAAATAAGTTAGTGGCCGTGCGACGGCCATGAAATAAGTAAAGAGACGACCAAGGAAGACATACCAGCGAAAAGGAGGAAGAACCAGCGACAACAGAGAATGCGGGCCCGCAAGTGACTCAAAAACTGTGTGGGTAGGGGGTGATTGACGTCTTGTTTTCTCATTCATTTGGATTCCATGTTAGTCATGAATTATCATATTTTCTTTATATATATGTATTAAACTTGTTGTTTTCAGTGAACCCCTGTTGATTTATGCTTTTCGAGGTAAAGTTATTAACCCCCTCAGGATAAGAACCACCCCGAGTGAAGTGAAACGGGCGGGTTCATCACGGTGAGACGTGCGTTCACGTACGGGTTCAGGCAAAACTCCTTGAGTTTTGGCTGAATACGCGGCGTGAATCTATTTCTTTCAGCAGCGACAAAGCCCCGGTTTCCGACACAGTACAGTCACCGGGACTGGTCGTAAACCACGCGAGGACTGTGATATCCAAGCACGCGTTTGTTTACTAGGTAATAGGGGGCGCGGTGGCTCAGTAGGTAGAGGTGCAGGCTGCAAGCCGAGAGGTCCTCGGTTCGAATCCAACCTGTGACAACCGTGTTGTGTCCTTGGGCAAGGCACTTCACCCCCATTGCCCATCTGGGGGCACGGTGACGTCGTGGACTAAGGCGTACTGCACGTCGATGGTGCACTTGTCTTCAACCAATGCTAACTCTGCTTGTGTGGAGTTAGTACGTTGGGGAGCTGACAGTTGCTCGGTGGTTCTCTCCGGGAACTCCGGCATCCTCCACCCGTAAAACTGTCATGGTCATGATTAATCATTGTGCAGAAAAATGTGACCTTAAAACCCCAATAAATAAATAAATAATACTAAGTAATAAAATTCATCATTAGCAAAATTTTAATTAATAAAGCACCGGGTTGTACCCGGTGCTTCATTAATTAAATTTTTGATGATGATTCCTGTAATTAGTATTTGAAATCTAATATTATTGCGTCTGTGGAAATATTCCCCACTCGCGGAAAGTGACCAATCCACGGCGGCTGTACTGTAATGCTCGACGGAGTCCATGGTATTGTAATTACATGATAGATCAAGACAGGCCCACCTAAATTGGGAAATGAATGGCAGCCACACACTCTTAGCGAGTTTGTTACTGATACGATATGTGTGATAAGCAATGACGGAGAGGTATAGTGTGTAATACTGGAACTGACAGAACAACCTCGCTGTGTGACTCAATACATACGATATGACTTGAGATGTATGGGTGCTTCCCACTCGGAAATTCAAAGTAACAGGTTTTTGATTATCATGAGATATCCACAGAGAAAAAGGAAACGCATATGTGAATAGTGATACAGGAGATGGAAATGTTATTAGTTTTATTAAATATGATCGGAATCAACTTGGAGAATAAATGTCAAATTGATGATTCATGGCTTTTCAATAACGAACCTGCACACGCAACGTCCTCATCACGTACCAGTAAAGATATGATTACTATAATACGCACTGCCATGATTATCTAGAGACCTGCTAAAAGCTCCATATTTCAATGTCCTATTATTTCTTCTTGGACTATAAAATAAATCAATTTATATCACCAATTCATTCACGATGACGTAGACTTTCGCTGTGGTACTTCGTCTTATTGAATTTGCAGGATAATGAGAACGAAGTTCAAATACTGTCTTTCTTTCCATAATTACAGAGCAGTTCCCAGGTAACTTTCTCCAATATATGCTAAAATACAGAACATATCTATCATTATTTAACACACCATCGGCCTCCAAAAAGTAAACAACATCAATAATGAAATTCTATTTTCGGTGTCGAGTTATGGCTGTGAACACATTGAAATATTTCTGTATCCACAAAGGTTCCAACATCAGGAAATTATTTCCCGAGAAGCTTTTCTAAAAGAGCTTTTCCAAGAAATAATGGCAGAATTGAGTATTATTGGCCAAACAAAATACAATCACGACATTGCTCTGTTAACATACGTAGGCATTCATTTTAGTCTCTTTTACAGACATACGAAAGCTCAAACATGGCATTACAAAGTGCCTGCGCAAACTCTTTCAACGCTGCTGAATTCCAAATTAGCTTCGTACTAGAGAGTATTAATTGCACTTAAACAATCTATTTAATTATGTCTCAACCTACGGGGCCAATAATAACTGGATGATTTTGAAATGCTGTGCAGTTATCTAGAAGCCAGCCAACGAAACACGGCCAACGATGGTTCGACCCACGCCGAAAGAATGGTGACAAGCCCCTTTTAATATACCAAGTCGCCCGTTCACCCTACTGCCGCGGGCTCCAACCGCTTTCAACCCATGTGTATCACTTGAGATACCGCACTGTCCATATAAGAGTAGACTGTGACCAAAGTGCTGGGAGCAGACACTCCACATTTTCAGAGTTTATTCTTTATAGGAGCTATGCTGAACTCAATCATGTCATTCAGAAGTCCTGAAACCGAGCGAGCGGAACTCAATCATGTCATTCAGAAGTTCTGAAACCGAGCGTTTGTCTCGCGGGAACCCAACGCGCATGTACACTCTCTATATTTCCAATTCGACATACCAAAACGCGATATTCTTATCGCGTGTTCTGGCAAATGATGCAACAAGTATTCCTGCACCATGACAAAAAAGTCACGGGAATCTCTTGAAAATTGGCTGAGATACAGCGTTTTTTTATGACAGAAGGTAATTCCTGTGAATAGACCATTTTGGCATAGCGCCATCTTACATCAGGGACTCGATATGCCCGTTCAAACCGGCTTTGTGTTTATCAACATTGCATACACATGTACTGAAGTGGTAATCGGCATTGAAAGCTTCGTATTTCGTCTCCGCTTTATCAAATAAAATTCGACAATTTACCTAATTTGCGTGCGGTTTCATCCCCAAAGAGAACAAAGGTTGTGTGTTAAAAATTTGAGCATTTTGCGATGTTATATTCCATATTTATCATTTTCGTGTTTCATGTTCGTTCCGATGTTCGTCACAACTCTCAAATACAATGTACCTTCGGTTTCTTTAAAGCTAAAATGTTCCGTTTCAAGAACGGAAGGCAGGTACGCTACAGTTTTTTGTTTCAAAAGAACGACAGTACTGGAAAAAAATATTTGTAAAGTGGAAACAAACGATATGAATACAGAACTCAATACTGTACAACACACGTGGGTTCAATTTTTAATAACTGATCTGAATGGCTGGTTTCATCGGGCTATGTTAAAAAGGTCTATTTGCTCTTTTTTCTTTTTTCAGTCTGGTGCGAAATGATGAGGGGATGTGCCACTTAAGACATACAATTCACTACCACTGATACCACTGATACAGAGATAGGACTAAATCAAACTTGTTTCTTCAAGACCTCCGTCAATGGGTCCGGATACAGCCTGTAAAACTAAGATAATCGCCAGAAGTTAAAAGTGAACAGAAATCGCGGATGTGTTAATGGTGAAAGAGATGAAAATTGGCGAATTTGACATTAAAATTGAAGAAATGGCTGTGTCAGACATACGCCAACTGTGTCCAAACCACTGAACGCAGATACTTGAAATTTTCCGAATTTATTCCACGATCCCTGCTTACACGTTCGTATCATTGTCGAGTGTAGAGACCGCTCCCACCTTGGACCGCGTGGGAACCAAGAGGACGATTCGTTCCTCCTTTATTCTTAATGCAGTGATCTTTCCACTCACTCTACTGACCTGTCGCGGCCAATTGTGGCATTACGTCTGTCTATGTAATGAACTGTTCAATACTATGCCGTTTGTTTTGTTGTCACGATATTGAATAATAGATTACGTTACGCAACTCATGCATAACGGGTTGAAATGGTTAAAAGTCCTGAAGTAAAACCTTACCTAACGAATCGGCCGCATCCGTCCACGTAAATTACAAATTGAGCACCTGAATTGAATTTTAAATGTTAACAAAACCATATCATCGTTGAGCCAGGAATGTGGCTAGAGGGTTTCAGCTGGGGGTGGGGGGGGGGGGGGGGGGGGTGGGGGGGTTGCCACCGGTGTAAATTCCAACTGTGAGTGGCTTCGATAGGTGGTTGCACTGCAGCGCTGGGTGATATCATTTAACCCTTTACCCAACGAATCGCCCGCATCCACCCGTGTAAAATGCAAATACAGCTGCTGAAAAAATATTATTTTTCGACAAATTTCAACAAAACCATATCATGTAACCCCTCTTTGGAACGAGCTCGTCGAGCTCGTTCCAAAGAGGGGTCACATGATATGGTTTTGTTGAGATTTAAAAAAAAAAAAATTAAAAATGATATTTAAAATAATGAATTTTGAAATCGTCTGCGTTGGGTAAAGGGTTATGAACCCTTCTGAAAATTGTCACTAGTCCTGAAACGGAAAAAGCATCATTTATAATGTATCTGGGTAAGAAAATTTACCGGATTGATGTCAGAGTCGAAATTTTGAGGCCATGTCAATTTTAGAGTAGGAAATTTGAAACTCAAGTTTCCAGTTGGAAATAAAAGATCAAAAATATCTCATCATTAGTTGGAATTTTAATATTTTTCATGAACAATGTTAATTTACTGAATTTCCAACTATTTGATTTTTGACCTCGGAATTTCCAACTATTGAAAACAAAATACTCCTAGCTGGGGGGGGGGGGGACACCTCCCCCCACCCCTCCCCTGTCGCCACATCCCTGCGTCGAGCTCGTTCCAATGCGGGATCACATGATCTGGTTTCATAGATATTTGTTTAAAAATTGAAAAAAATAAATTTAAATAATAAATTTGGATATCATGTGTGTTCGGTAACGGGTTAAATCCAAGCTATTATACTAGTTATGCGATCCGTTCATATAACTTCTACATGCTCGGTCAAAATATGTTGTAAAATAAAATCTTGTCATTTCCTTTCCTTTCATGAAAATTCTCCTGACAGTGGTTCTTGAAGACAAGATATGAAATATCCTCGACATGTCAACGGCAGGTATAAAGGGGAAATATATGTATGAACTTCAGGTAATATACTCATCTTTACAGAGGTACAACAGAGACGGTATCTACGCTGTTTTAATGAATATCGGGAATTATCTCATGAGTTCGGAACTGAAAGTTTTATTTTTGCGAGCGGTTGCGCTCGTGAAAACATAATACTTTCAAGTCCACAAGAATGAGATAATTCCCGATATTCACTAAAATAACGAAGATTTTCTTTTATTATAGGCTATGTGACATTTTACTGCGCAATATTCAGCCCAATTCGACTGCAAACAATTTCAAGACAACAACAAAAGGCTGCTGATCGTTCCTTCAAGGCGACGTTCAAGGCAACGACAAGCGCTGAACAGTAAGGTAATTTAGAAAGCTACCGAAAAAATTCATCGTGTGGATCTGAAAACATTATTCAGATCCACAATCATAAGATAATTCCAGATACTGGCTAAAACAGAGTAGATTTTCTTTTTTTTATTATGAGCTACGAGATATTTGATTGCACATTAGTCAGCCCAATTCGACCCTAAATACATACGTTTCAAAACAATAACAAAGATCAGCTGATCGTTCCTTCAAGGCGACCTGGTACGGCGTAGCGGGACCTCATTTAGGAAGCTACTGAGGGATATTCCTCGATATCCATTGAGTCGATGGATGTCGAGAAATATCTTTTAGATAATTTGCGATAATTCACAGGCTAGCATATAATAAACTCCTCTTTACAAAGGTAAAACATCTAATTATTATCAGAGAAAACGAAAATAATACAAGCTCCATGGTATGATTAAGGAGGTGTGGTAACAATTACAATTAGTATTATCGCACAGCAATGGCGCAATCGCTAAGTCGTCCCCTTTCTCAATCAAATCGCGATTTGGTCGCGACACACTTTCACCAATTTGGGTGTTTCTGTATTGTGATTTAACGGCACATTCAACTGTCTGGGTCACATCGTGTCGGGCAGTGTTATGGGTGGAGGAAGGCGTACAGAACTACTGACCAGCGGCGAGCACTTACCAGGCATTCCAATTTACTAACACTGTACATGCAGGTTAGGGGAGTACACCATAGTACACAGCAATACCGTGTCCCCACACGAGCATTCGGGATTAAGTGTCTTGCCAAAGACCGCAACGCTGTTTCCACTTGTCAGGAGCGAACAATCGACCTTTCGGTTTGAAGTCCAAGTCTCTAAACAGTAAGTCACCGCGCTCCCACTAACTCCAGTGGGTCGATGCTTTCAAAATACAATATTGGGATTTCAAGACCGAATAAATAAAAAAAGAGCGACAATGACACTGTATTAGAGTTATAAATAATATTACGTATATCTCGTGTACCAGAGCTCCCGGAAACAAATCGGTACCCGTGGAAGCGTGTAGTGGAAGAGGGATTAACCCTTTACTCAACGCAGACGATATCAAAATTTATAATTTTAAATATCATTTTTTTTTAAATTTTCAACAAATTTCAACAAAACCATATCATGTGACCCTTCATTGGAACGAGCGCAATGGTTTTGTTGAAATTTTTTGAAAAATAATATTTTTTCAGCTGCTGAATTTGCATATTACGCGGGCGGATGCGGCCGATTCGTTGGGTAAAGGGTTAATGCGCTTGTGTCCGTTAGATTTTTAGTGAAAACAGTATGTCAGAATTTCTGTAAAGATAATGCATGTAACAAATAACACACCTAAATTTATTAAGATGCGTTGTAAGGTGAACTACAGTTAACACCCTAGACAAACATCGGACTAAAGTGTGAAAAGTGAAATGTTATTTTATTCAAAAGATTGCATTATATACATGTGAAATGAATTAGTTTACTCACTTTTTTTCTAGAGCAGTATCATCCCAATGATCGAAGTAACTTTTATCAAAACAATACAGGATACCCCAGGCCTCCATCCATTCGGAGTTAAGGCTGTGAACAGGGACGTGGCGACAGGGGTCCCCCCCCCCCCCCAATCCTGGCCAAAATTTCCAATAGTTGGAAATTCAGAGGGCAAGTCATGAATAGATGGAACTTCCATCTATCTGGATTTGAGAGCTTCTTTCGTGATGTTGATGTCTTCTTTACTCACCAAAATCCCAACTCGGCTTCGAATCGGCAAAAATTTCAGCTCTTACTATTTACAACTGCAGTGTACGCAGTATCGAGCCTCGTCAGTATGCATGATGTCAATCGGACCGAGGTAGGGTTCTATAGTGCGTTTACTTATCGTAAAAAAATCCTCGAAGTGCACTTCAAGAAAATTTCCATGGAAAATCGTTATCCTGAGTTAATTCCACCATTCACAGTCACAAAATGATGAAACATCGAAAATTGATCATTCCTGCAAAAGATCTGATTTAATGTTAGGAGAGTGTGAATTGCTCAAAATTCTCAGGTTGAGTATTTGTTTAGCACATTCAATTCCCAGAATAATACCAAATAATAATAACCTGATAATTCTATCATAAATGTGTTGACAATTCAGTTACTAGAATCAATTTTATGCTCCCTTTCATGGCTTCATTTTCAATTTTTTTCTCGTAAGTGAATTTCCAACTACTAGAGGGATCGGGGGGGGGGGCACTACCCTACACCCCCAATCGGAAAACTTCTAGCCACGTCCCTTATTGGGAAAACACGGTAGTGTAAATTAACGGGCGGACATTCAGTACCCCAAGCGGTCGGAGGTGTGGCATAGCACAACAGATTTCCAACTGCCTATGTACCGGGTATATTGTTTCTTTAAGGGGTTGGGTTTGCAACAAAAGAAAAAAAAAAAAAAACACGTGAAGAATAATGATAAGGGTGCACGGATCTGTTCAAGTCATCAATATCGCTGTGCCTATTTTATTAATATTCTCTCAAATACTACGCCTCTTCTCGGCATTCTTGTTCTCACGATCATCAAATATCAAAAGCAGGATTTTTCTAATAACTTCTTAGTAACACCCCAATACTACATGGGTTCCACGTAAAAGTTACCTGGGTTGCAAATAAGGCGATTCAAATGTTTGCGAGTGTGACTGCTCACTAAAGGACAGTTGTGGCGCCAGGAGGAAAAAATAATCCTTTATTGTGGGTTTGTTGGAGAATATCTAAGGCTGTCTGGGAAATCCTGCCTCAGGATTTACACACCACAACTGATCTTCAGACAGTCACCGTTTTCTTCTGTCTTTTGTGGAATGTTACAAGACGAATTTCCATTACCTTTGAAGCATAGTCATGGACAGGTATCACAATCTTGGCACTGTCGTTTAGGACAATGAGTCTCAGCCTTTACTTTCGATCTTTTCTAACTAAGTCTGAATTTTGATGGGCAAAAAAATGGAAAACTGTAATTACTCAAAATCGTATATTTTGGCAAGTGTGGTCGTCTAGTCGAATTACATAAAGAGTCAGTAAGGACTTGGTGGATCACCACAACTTCACTCTAACATCAGTTGGGTTGACAATCAACCCAAATCAACTGCGTTGAGTGAATATGAACCCAACATGGTTCACATTCACTCAACCCAGTTAATTTGGGTTAAATTTTAACCCAGCGCATTTCATAGTGTCTGTAACGATTGTGGTATGATTTATTTATTTATTGCTGTTTAAGGTCATATATTTCTGTGAAATGGCTAATTGTGACAGAATTATCGTATGAAACTAAAATTCAATTTCGTACTGACGAAAAGTAAAATATCTGTCTTCAAAGAAATGAAACGTGCATAACTTATGGGATGTACATAAGAACTTTGGATCACAAATCCTATGAAAAACGTTAAAAACACTGCTGATCTAAAGAGCGTAATGGTTCAATTTCTTTTTGTAATTATTTTGCAACTTTTTCAACAAATTTCAACAAAACCATATCGGGCGAGCCCTCATTGGAAGGAACTTGATGAGCTCGTTCCAATGCTCGGTTATATCATATTGTTTTGTTGAGATTTTTAAACAAATATATTCCTTTCCACATCCAACTGTATAAATCACGCTTATGGATGCGATCGATCCGTAACTTAAAGGGTTAATCTTAATTCTACTGGCACATCTTTGTTTGAGTTTCTTGTTTCAAGAGTTCCAGTTAAATATGATCCATGTCAAAATCCATACCCCAGATCTGTTGTATAACAAGTACAGTGTATTCTCTATTTTCAACTTAAAGTCTTGTAGCCATCTGAATTATAATTCTAAATTGTGATCAATGCTAATCCAACTCCTTTAATTACCATTAAAATTTATTGTACTGAATTGCACAATTACATGGACAAATCACAGATTAGTAGAAATGGACGGGAGCGCGGTGGCTCAGTAGGTAGAGGTGCAGACTGCAAGCCGAGAGGTCCTCGGTTCGAATCCCACCTGCGGCAACCGCGTTGTGTCCTTGGGCAAGACACTTCATCTCCATTGCCCGCGTGGGGGCACGATGACGCCGTGTATTAAGGCGTACTGCTCGTCGATGGTACGCATGTCTTCAACCAACCTAACCCTGCCTGTGCTGCAGTGCGGAGTTACGATGTTGGGTGAGCTGGCAGCTGCTCGTCGTTGCTCGGTGTTTCTCTCCGGGTACTCCGGCTTCCTCCACCCGTAAAACTGTCACGGTCATGATTAGCCATTGTGCATAAATATGTGACCTTAAACATCAATAAATAAATAAATAAATAAATAAATAGTAGAAATGGACAAGAAATTGTAGCGTTGAGCTGACACGAGGTGATGACTGCCAAAAGCGGGAGCAAACTCTCATCTCCTTTCAGAACACATGTTCAACACCCAAATAAATATAATACACTGTTGGTGGATTCAATATCACTAAGCTTCAAATGAGTAACGTTATTTGCATATTCAACGTTTTTTGATATGTTGAATGATCAGAATCTTACTATTCACTATGTTAGTAACAGTATGGTTTCAGAAAACTAGACAACATCGACTGCCAGGGTCGTTTTGTATCGTTCACTGCAATAAGAAATATGCACAACTGCTGTTTAAATTTCCATCGGAAAGTACACGATTATTCGAAATATTAAATGTTTTCGT
This sequence comes from Pictodentalium vernedei, assembly GCA_031216915.1. Classification (NCBI taxonomy): domain Eukaryota; kingdom Metazoa; phylum Mollusca; class Scaphopoda; order Dentaliida; family Dentaliidae; genus Pictodentalium; species Pictodentalium vernedei. The sequence goes on from CM062297.1 coordinate 130,832,696, forward strand.
ACTTTCTGGACGCGTAAGCTGGAAGCATTTAATGTATATGTGAGTATATTTGGGGTTTGCCAAATCAATGGACGCATCCCCGACTGATCTCGTCATGAAAATTAACTTATGGTGTAGTTATTTCCCCTGAAATTAGTAGGCTCTCAGGGAAGAACCAATAACTGATGAGAAAACACTTGTGACATCAGTAGAAAATAAAAGGAAGTTTCCCTTTCTCACTTTTAATAAATGAAAACAACAGACAGCTCTCGGAGCTGTCTGTTGTTTTCAATTATTAAAAGTTACAAAAGGAAACCTGGCATTTTATGATGAGCTAATTTATTTATTGGCGTTTAAGGTCACACACTTATGCACAATGGCTAATCGTGACCGTGACAGTTTTACGGGTGGAGGAAGCCGGTTTACCCGGAGAGAACCACCGAGCATCGACGAGCAACTGTCATCTCCTCAACATTCTAACTCTGTTCAAGCTCCGCTCAAGCAGGGTTACAGCGGTTGCAGACATGTGCACCATCAACGTGCAGTACGCCTTAGTAGACGGCATCATCGTGCCCTCATGTAGGTGACCGGGATAAAGTGCCTTGCCTAAGGACACAACGCGGGTCGTCCCGGACAGGGATCGAACTCGGGACCTCTAGCATAGAAGCCCAATAATCTACAACTGAGCCGCCGCGCTTCGTGGTAAGCTAATTTGAACCAACTAAGTAACTCTCCACTGTCGCTCTTTGTTCAGAGTAATCTGAAAGTTTTTATTCTTCCGAGGACAAAATAACAAATATTACCTCCTGGACTTTTAAATTGATGGAAAGGATAGTAAAATATGTCACGATGCACACACTGTTGATATAATGGACAGAAAAAAGATACAGAACGTCACAAGATGGTCGATGCGCCGTTTTCTTGTTTTTAAATGGGTTTAAACACAGAATATTAGTTAAACTTTCAATCCAACTGGGAACACAATTGTAAAAAGTCATCTTCCGTATTACTGTATTGCCTGTCTTTTGCGGAATGATGCGCACATGCAATTTCCACTAGTATTTCGAAATTCCAATTTTTATATGAAAGTCCCATTCCCTTAGTGTAAAATTTACTGTAAACTTCAGAAAATTAAGGGGAACTAACTTTCCTTTAAATTTCTCCCAATAACGAAAAGTTTTAGCCATGAAACGCGAGAATTTCGTGGACATCCATTAATTTTCATGATTTGTCAATGCAAATAAATAGGATATACAGTACGTGGAGGGTGGATTGTAACTAAATCACCCGGGGAGTGGAGTTATCACCCAAAGTATCACTTTCAGATTCTGTACATGTGGACAAAAAACACAAGCAATGTGTCAGCCAATGGACCTCCGTATGACCCGGAAGTCCATTGGCTGGAATTTTGCTTGTGCTTGTAATAGTTTGCAACAAATCGGCAATTATTGCGTGGGAAAATTTAAATCTTTCTGGAAATCGATGATTAAAACATGATGGGTAGCAGTGAACAAAATGTACGATTTGAACTCAATAAAATTGATTGAGTAAGCAAGGGTTTGTGGGTCGGCCGGGTCACCCTAAACACAGGTGTTCTTTGTTTGCTTAGCATACCAGGTGAGGATTTGGTGCAATTTGAACACGAAAACAGAAGAAAAAGATAAGAATTGAATTTCGTCGTTGTACCCACTGTCTCAATGTCGGCGACGCACAAACCAACGAACAATTAAACCAAGATACCCCAGCGTTCAATTTAAACTGGTGACACCACCCCCCCCCCCCCACCATTCCTGGCCAAAATTTCCTGTAGTTGGAAATTCGGAGGGCAAGTCACGAGTAGTTGGAAATTTAATCTATCTGGATTTTTTAGCTTCTTTGGTGATGTCTCCTTTACTTCTTAAAATTCCACCTCGGTTTCAAATCGTTAAAACTTCTAACGGTTACTATTTACAACTATAGTGTACCCAATATCGAGCTTTATAAGTATGCATGATGTCAATCGGTACCAGATTTCTGTGGTACGTTTACTTATCGTAATAATAAAAAAAATCCTCGAAATGCACTTCAAGAAAATCACATCATGTAACATTGTTATCCTGAGTTAATTCCATCATTCATTTACAAAATGATGAAGCATCAAAAATTTATCATTCCTGTTTAAGATCCAGTTTAATGTTAAGACAGTATGAATTGCTCAACGTTCTCAGCATGAGCATTTTTTAGCACATATTCAATTCCGAGAATAATACCAAATAATAATAATCTGATAATTCTATCATAAATGTGTTGGCATTTCAGTTACTGGAATCAATTTTATGCCCCGTTTCAGGGTATCATTTTCTAAATTTCTCTCGGTAATGAATTTCCAACTGGGGGAGGGACCGGAGGGGGAAACCCCCTCCCGGTACCCCCATAATTAGAAATTCACTACCCTACCCCCCCCCCCCCCCCCCAATCGGAAGCCTCTAGCCACGTCCCTGCCCGATAGTGGTTTCTAGCACTCAACCAGTTAACACCCATAGTCTCGGAAGTCTCCTAAGTCGGTTGCAAATATTTATTGATCGCATCGCATATTGCTTATCAAGTTATTACCATTACCACTCACTACACGAGAGTAAAATGGAAAGTAATCTAGTAAATTTCTATTATTAAGGGATGTCCAAATCATTCAACTGACAGGCTGTAATTAGAGTAATTCTTCCGAAGCCATCATCTGTCACGTGTTTGTTGACGATGGACAGCTAATATATTGAGTCGGAGATCTTACCAACATATTTTCTGCTCAGCTCTAACCATTGTAAATTGTACTTCCAAAATGTAAATAACCTACAGTGCGACCGTCGTGGAATGGTCACTTTCCACGGGTGGGTAATATTTACACGTGCGCAATAATATTAGATTCCAAACACTAATTATGGGAATTATGATCAAAAATGTAATTAATGAAGCGCCGGGTAAGCGCTTCATTAATTAAAATGTTGCCGACGACGGTTTTTATTACCTGGCAAGCACATGTGTGGACATTACTGCCCACGCGTGTATTACGGCCAAATCACGGCGACTGTACTGTATCGCCACTCTTCATTAGTTATGGCCATTTGAAGGTTTTTGTAGTTTGGTCAGTTGCTTCGGGACCTGGAAGTTTCAAAATTCTAATTTACTTGTCTTCTGAACGAAAATGTAAATTTAACAAACATAAAGAACCACGGCGGTTCTATGTCCTTCGTGTATAACCCAATTATGTGTGTTATTGTATGACACTTGAGTCTTTGTGAAATTATTTTGACACGTACCAACGATCTATTTACAGATATCGAAAGTATACAGAAGTCGCAATCCCGAGTTCGTGAAGAGCCGTTCACATGCGGGATCTACGCACGTGTGTAATAAAAAAACAAGTATGTAAATGTGTAGCGTTCGAGGTATAAAGGCCATTTACCAACCAGTCTGGTTGGTCCAGATCTCTTTGTCTCGAGGTAAATCGGTCGCTTTGCATGCTAGAGGTCGACGATTCGACCCGCAGCTCCAGCACTTATCTCTCCTCCTGTTACATTTGGAGGCTTGTCCAGTCCTCAGTAGTAGGTGGCAGTGTGAGTGTTTCGACCGCTCTGGGAGAGGAACCTGGGTGAGATTCACATGTGGTGAATCTCAAAAGAAGGGGAGAGTAGCGTAGCGGTCGAGGTATAAAGACCATTTACCAACCAGCCTGGTTGGTCCGAATCTCTTAATCTCGTGGTAACTCGGTCGCTTTGAATGCTTGAGGTCAACGGTTCGAACCCCGTCTATCGCACTTATATCTTCTCCTGTTACAAATTTACCCGCAGATGAGCATGTTGCCATGTGAGTAAATTTACACAATTATGTATATTTATACTTTTGGGTAAATAATAGAAGGTGGGACAAATCTCGGAATGCACATGTGTAAATTTACCCATGTGTGTATTTCCATCAATGAATTAACATGAGAACAGACTGCATATTTTGCATACTCCCAACACAGACGTGAATTCTGTTTGATATGGGTTAACCTATCGGTCGTTATCGAAAGTAGAATGTATGGTGTTGCCCTACAATTATAGTGATCACTCTCTTTACGACGGGAGCGCATTGACCCTTTACCCCACGAATCGTCCGCATCCGCCCGCGTAATATGCAAATTTAGCAGTTGAAAAAATATTATTTGTCCAAAAAATTCTAACAAAACCATATCATGTGACCCCTCGTTGGAACAAGCTCCAACGAGGGGTTACATGAGATGGATTTGTTGAATTTTTTTGAAAAAGTTCAAAATTTAATATTTAAAATAATAAATTTTTATATCATCTGCGTTGGGTAAAGGGTTAACGCCGTGCAATAGTTTCGAGTTGTTATAACAAGATAGACACGCCCTGTAACAAAATAGCTACGTTGCTATAACAAGATAGCCAAATTGCTGTAAGAAGATAACTACGTCGTTAGAACATGATAGTTAAGTTGTTTTAACAAGATAGCTAAGCTGCCGGGACCAACCTGGTGATTCCAAACTTAAGTGTTTACCTATCCCAATTGTTACATACAGTACGGTCGACGTGGAAAGGTTAAAATCCACGCGTGAACAATATTTCCACGCACGCGTTAACAGCAAATCTCCGGCATACAACTACAGAACCGACATAAATTTTTCAATGAATGAAGCATCGGATACGACCCGGTGCTTCTTTCATTGAATATTTGCTGAAAACTTCGGATTATTGACTGAGAAAAGCGCCCGTGGGTAGCAGTGTCCTCTTAGTGGTTACATATCCTAATGTTTGCATTTTCAGTTTACCTTTTTGTGTCTACGCATTGTATTTGCATGTTGTTACGCAACCTTGTGGCTACCCACTATGGGGATTACATATCACGTTGGTTAAATAATCCTCTGATTACATAGCGTAGATGTTACATATTCTAGCTCTAACATATAGAAATTACATATCCATCTCGTTAGCGACCTCAATGGTTACATGTCTTAGTGGATACATATTCTAGTTGATATTATCACCCAAGTAGCTACTAACATGTATCATAATGTTTATCTATCATAGTATTTACATATAGTGTTTATATATATCAATGCTTACTACCCTAATGGTTATATATTCTAGTAATTACATACCCAGTGGTTACATATCCTGGTGTTTATAATTTATAGTAGGAGAGCAGTGGCTGCGTGGTAACTGCACTGTGCCCCAAAGATAAAAGTCCCCGGTTTGATCCACGCCAGGGGTAACTGCGTTATGTCCTTGGCCCTTGGGCAAGGCACTTCATGCCCTTTGCCCACGTGAGGGTGCGGTGACACTCTGTGCTAAGGTGTACTGTGCGTCAGTTGTGCACTTGTCTTCAATCAATGCTAACCCTGCTTGTATGGAGTTAATACGTTGGGGAGTCTGACAGCTACTCGACGTTGTTCGGTGAGCTCTAAGATTCTCCGGCTTCCTCCACCCGTAAAGCTGCCCGTCACGAGGTGACTCTGGCTATCAAAAGTATCGTTAAACTATAATAAGAAAAATATAATTTTTAGTGGTTACAAGGCAAAGTGGTTACCAATAACACAGGATTTGGGGTGATCGAAATGGGCAGGGTTACACGGTGAAAGGATGCTGGGGTACGATATGGTAATCTTCTGTTTAGGTGGTAGGGTCCGATGGTTCCCCTGAAATAGGCCACCGGGTGCCACATCAGTCGTATGGTGGGGATCGTGGTCTCCTGGTTGGGTCCCCGATACGAATCACTGTGTGGATGAGTCGGGTAGAGTTGTATGGTTGGGTCGCCGGTCGAGTAGTGGGTCGAATGGGTGATAGGATTCGGGCTTCATTGTCTTTTCACGCATGCAAAAGATGGTAAGATGGGAGGTGGGTCGAGATAATTGGTCCGTAGGGATGTTGGACCACTTGGGTTTGGAAACATTGATTGTCAATAAACTTGCTGAGTTGTAATACTAACATATCTATCTTGTTTAACCCTTTTAACCACCACGGTACCTACCGTAGAAGTTCATCAGTTTGAAGAATTCATATTCGTTATTTGGTGCAGAGCAATTAATATTTTCAACGAGCAGCCGTGGGCTGCACGTTGAATATATTGATTGGTCTACCAGCACACGTTCACTACGCAAGCACCCGCTTTATGACGACTGGTCAAAAAACAACACTAGGCCCTTAAAACGGGTTTTCGGGTTCAAAGGGTCAAACAGCTCTCAAATTATAACAACTTAGCTATCTTGTTGTAACAACTTAGAAACCGTGTTGTTATCTTACAATAACAGCGTAACTATCTTGTTATAACAACTTGGTAGAAATTACTTCTATGCGTGATTATCGTGTGTTATTTATTTATTTATTAATTGGGGTTTAACAACACTTTCGACAGCCAGGGTCACTAGTGTCGGACAGTTTTACGGTTGGAGAAAGCCGGAGTACCCGTAGGGTAGCGGCGAGCAACCGCACTTTTCTACGTATGATTCTTGTGTGTTGTTTATTTACTTATTGTGGTTTAACGACAATTTCGACGGCAAGGGTCACCTCTTGTCGGGCAGTTTTCCTAGTGGAGGAAGCCGGAGTACCCGGTGAGAATTACCGAGTAGCGACGGGCAAACGTCAAACTCCCCAACGCACTTACTCCACTCAAGCAGGGTTAGCATTGTTTGAAGACAAGTGAACCATCAACGTGACGTACGCCTTATTACACACCGCCACAGTGCTACCACGTGGGTATTTGGGATTAAGTATCTTGCCTAAGGAGACAACACATTCACCCCTGGTGGGGATCTAACATTTTGTAAGTTTTAATAAACGAAAACAACAGACAGCTCCGAGAGCTGTCTGTTGTTTTCGTTTCTTAAAAGTAAGAAAAGGAAATTCACTCTTCTAATAATTTCAAAGGAAATAGCTTAAAAGAACGTCGATGTCCACGACGAGCTAGCGCAGGGATGAGTGCTAAACGCTTTGCCTGTCAACAATGCTCCTTTGTCATCCATGACCAATGACTTTGTAATCAAACATTTGAGGCTGTTTTGAAAGAAAATCGTTTGTATTAGCAATGAGAACGCTATTGCCTGTTGAAAATTTTAAGGTTTCAAACCAACTATAATAATATTTTATCTAAAGTAACGGCAAAAACCGCCTAGCCCATTTGAAAAAAAACAAGCCTCCAAATTATTTCTTCATTTTCCATCTGAACAACATAGCTTATGACACCTCATGAGAACGATAGCGCAGAGCTCGTTCTAAAAAGAACTCATACTATATCTATGAGACAAACATTAAAGATATTTAGTTGTTCAACTTTCGTATGCAATAATACAGATCTCAAAACATTTAACAAACAATATCACTGGGTTATTTTAAAAAGATATACATATACTGAATCAAAAAAGAAAGTATACTAAACTTTGAGGAGCACTTTTTAGTATTATCGACTTGCATCCCAAACAAATTATTGTAAATTCATATTTCGAGTCTAGCTGTATGCATTTTCATAATTTCATGTTCTTACTGTTGCCAGCGTCACGTCAGGACGTCACAATTCAGATATGGTGTGAAATGAAAAGTTCACACATGCAGGCAATAGCGTGTATGTCCACCTTTTGTCTCTTGGATGGCAAGACATCGACGGCGCATGGACCTGATAAGTCTTTGGATGTCACCCTGTGGTATTGCGTTCCACTCCTGCCTTAGGACATTACGTAAATTACCTAACGTCTGAAGATCATGCAGTCGGACCCGATGGTCCAATTGATCCAATTTGTTCGATTGGCGACAGATCTGGTCAAAGTAGGAGCCAGGGAAGAAGTTCGATGCTCTGCTCCTCAAGGAAGTCACGACAGATACGCGCCACGTGAAATTGGGCATTGTCTTGCTGGACTAACTGCAATCCGACGTTAGCGTTGAACAACGGGACAACAACAGCGTTAAAAATTTCGTCCCTATATCGCTGTCCGTTCAGATTACCATAGATTAAGATCAACTGCGTTCGATGGTGTGAGGACATTCCCGCCCAAACCATTACACTTCCCCCACCGAAACGGTCGCCTTTCCGCACGCAATCATCAGAAAACCTTTCTCCTCCTCAGCGATACACTCGTGCCCTACCATCAGCGCGCCGCAGACAAAATTGTGACACGCTGACGTACCCATTCCATTCTGACGGTGCGATGACGTTGGGTAAGGATTGTCCGTGGTATGGACGCCGTGTTCAGCGAGTCTGTTGCGGACAGTTTGTGCACTATTTCTATTCTTAGTTCTACCAGAAGTAGTTGCTGCTGTCCTCGTCGCCGGAAGGAAGCGATCCCGCAAGTGAAACGTCCTGATGTGTCAGTCTTGTGCCGGGGTCGTAACTCTTGGTCGGCTTGAATGCGCTCGGTCGGCAGTAGATCCAGTGGTTCGATACCTTCCAATGAGACGGTAAATAGTGGCCACAGTGACTCCGAACTCACTAGCGAGCTCATATGGAAGTATCCCAGCATCATGCATACCAATGGCACGCAACCTCTGATTTTCGGTTAACTTTGGCATTTTTCAAAATGTCGGAAGACAAAAACTAGCGTGTTTTCTCAATAACCCAGGCTCTCTAGCACAACATAACACAAGGAAAATCGTCGGTCATCCATTCAATTTGGCATTCAAGGGTAACACGTGTTATTTTGAAATCTGTAGCAAAATTGTGTACGGTTGGGTGGATAACAACAACATGCCATTAAACTCTTTGCACCACTTCTTGTCCACAAACATGCAACATTAGAACTATTATATTTCATCCTTTATGCTATTTTTTCACATTTGTTTCTATAACACTTTCTTTTTTGACTCAGTATATATACTATAATTTAACAGGTCGGTATTTTCGGCAGGCATATATCTAGTTCTTTAAATAATGCTGCGATAGAACTCTTCCGCTAAAAATCCAAGAAGATACCGAAAACGTAGAGGTCGTACTTTTCGACTTTGCCGACACAAGACATTCGATTATAGCATTGAAACATTGTATTTTTCACTGTGGGGACAACCGGCGAATCCGACACGAGGGGACACGGACTGTCGAAAATGTCGTCAAATCTCAATAAATATAAAAATACAACCGGCGATTAACAGTGAAAATAATATAATCAAAAACGAAATAAACTCGCTAAAATGTTAGGAAAGGTGGTATGTTTAATATAACATATCGTGGTGAAAAGTTATTACTATTGTCATTTGAGGTACTGAATATATATCCATTAACGTTTCGGTGTAGCTTTCGGCGACAAGCATGGAGGAACTATTTTGTTTCGCGGGCGACTTATTTCGTAGGTGGAAGCGGTTGATGGGTTTTAACTAAAATGTTTGTCGCTTTCGAATCTGTTACTCTGATTAATTTGGGATTAACACGTGAAGAGCTTTTTAGAATAGATAATGCAAACAGTAATATGAACCTATGTTATTTGTCTGGTTACCATCATTACTTCACAAGAGTGAAATAATGATGGTAACCAGGCAAATAACATAGGTGATGTCCACGCATGCTTTTGCCACGTAATAAAAATCATTACCAGCAAAATATTAATTTGTACCCAGTTCTCCATTAATTAAATATTTGATGATTATTCCTGTAATTAGTGTTTGGAATCTAATTTTATTGCGTCCGTGGAAATATTGCACACCCGTGGGAAGTGACCAGTCTACGGCGGCCGTACTGTAGTCACGTATGAAATAATTATTGTAACCATTCAAGAAACGTAGGTATCTTCTATGTGTTTGGGTTTGTCGAAAATGTGTTCCCAATGCCAAAGCAGCCGTCCCTCTTTTTAATAAATGTGTGACATACATGGGGGTATATTCATGTATAATAGATATACAGTATCCCACGTGTAGGCCATTTTATTTAACCCCTTGATGAATGGGTTAAATAATTAATGTTGTGGGTGTGATTAAGCTTCCGGGTCCCCAGTCAAGTTCTGTAAGGAATCCGGTGTTATTATCAGCTTTTTACTTACCCCCCTTTCGTGGAGTCTGCTCACAGACTATCGTAGATTTAATGTGGCGTCCATCCAGTCACACAGATGTACAGATATTATTTCGTGCTCCAGTGATAAATATACCAATAAATAAGTATTTAATTCACCCCGAAAACAACAAGATATTAACACAATTGGTACTTGGAACTGCGCGGCATAATCACAACACTATAATTACAGCAGTACGAAACAAAAAGTATCCCAGATTTGGTATCCATATAGTAGAAACCTGGGTCTCGGTGACTGTTATACCCACAGATTACAGGCCACCGGTGAACTGAAGAAACCAAAGCCATTTCCAGTTACGTAGGAAATGTGGGGCACAGGCGCGCGTACACCCATCACCCAGCTTTTCCAGAAATAACTCAGGGAGACGGGTAAGAGAGAGATGAGAGTTTAGGCAAGCATTATCTTTACCAACACGTCACTCCTTCCTCATTGGAAATTAGTATGAATGAGAGGTGAGAGGGGGGGGGGGGGGCGGGGGGACTCTGTACTCTTGAGATGCGACCGAAGATTCCCTCATTTAATTTGTATTCACTGCGTTGAGACAAATGCACACTTCTGGTACCATATTTAACAATTGCCCCAATGGGGAAAGTTGTTAAATTGGAGCCCAAAATATGCATTGTAGTCAATAAAGAGGCGCTGAGTCCCTAGCATATATTTGAAAATTGTATTCATACCACGCCATTTAAAGACATGGACGCCCACTGGTTTATATTAGTGTAGGTGCTCTTGTACAACCGTCACCCACCCCGTAGTTCAAAATCCTTCCTACGCCCCTGGTCATTCGACGAGAGGTCAATCAAAGAACACAGTCGGGTAAATAAAAAGAAATAGGTTATTAAGAGAAAAATATTTCAACGGTTCACAATAAGTAAAGGGAACAGTTCATAAAACATAGTTGGGAAAATAAAAAGAAATAGGTTATTAAGAGAAAATATTTCAACGGTACACAACAAGTAAAGGGAAATGGTTCATAAAACATAGTTGGGCAAACTAGAGAAACAGAATTTACTGCATCCAGTAAATTCAAGTATGTACGAAAAGGGTTAAGGTATCAGGAAAAAAAAACTATATAGAAGATAATTTATGGAGGCTTATTTTCGGAAGTAAAATTGTTATTAACAAATCAGAAATGGGTTTTCGTTAACATTATTTACAGATATCCATACAGGAATCAGAACAAATTTCTAAGAATCCAGAAAAGGCATACATGTGCACAGCATTTAAAGGGTTCGATCAATGAATCAGAAATTGACATTACTGGCTCTGCCATTTATTTGAATGATGAGATAAATGTATAATCTTCGGAGTTGCATTAGTTGGTATAAAATGCAAATCCTAATAGGTCTGGAAAATATGCTCTTAATGACTTCTGTTGACCGCATTGAGGTGGACCACATTTTGAACCTCCAGCAAGTTTCAACTCATTCGGTGTAGGTTACATTTCTACATATCATACCAAGCCTGAAGTATGAGCATATACCACTTTACAAATATTGGCTCCACCAACTCCGGATCTGCCATATTTGTGGATGACGGCAAATATTCATATTAGCTAGAAAATGTTAAGGTACATGGTACCTCTGGAAATATATTGCGAGCAAAAGAGTTCAGTAATGTTGGAATATAGACGTAAAATGGCCTTACGCCCCCCCCCCCCCCAAGAGCCTACCTGAAGACTTATTGGCATTGCCAAAATAACGAGGTCTCATCTATGCCCAGTGTGTTTAGACCAACATTGTTTCATTATCCTTGAGTTTTCTTAAAATAGAATTTTTGGGACCCATATTAAGATCTTGAGAGGATTAAAATAGTCCCTTTAAATACTCCATTTTAATACTTTAAAAGGGGGCGCGGTGGCTCTTTTGGTAGAGGTGCAGGCTGCAAGCCGAGAGGTCCTCGGTTCGAATCCCACCTGCGGCAACCGAGTTGTGTCCTTGGGCAAGACACTTCACCCCATTGCCCACGTGGGGGCACGGTGGCGTTAAGTACTAAGGCGTACTGCACGTCGATGGTGCACCTGTATTCAATCAATGCTAACTCTGCTTGTGTGGAGTTAGTGCGTGGGGGAGCTGACAGTTGATCGCTGTTGCCTGGCAGTTCTCTATGGGTACTGCGGCTCCCCCACCCGTAAACCTGTCGTGGTCATGATTAGCCATTGTGCAGAAATTTGTGACCTTAAACACCAATAAATAAATCAATAAATAATCCTTTAAAAAACGAGTTAATTCCACCGAAGCGTCATAAGCTATGTTTTTCAAGCAAAAATGAAAAAGTAATTAAAACTGAATAGACATTTCTATGAATAACGTTTACCGGTTCTACCCGCTATGTTGGGTAAAGGATTAAGAATGCCTTACTTTGGTAGGCACACTGAAAAGGTGTCCCATTCCACATAGAATTAAATATTACAGAAAAGAAAGCGAAAAACATTCCGTAGCCATGAGTTATATTAAATATGTTTGTACACACATTGAAGTATTAAGAGGGTTAAAAATAGACCATTCAAATATTCCATTTCATTACTTTATAATTGTGATAGGTGTTTCGAGAAAGCCGTACATCATTCCAAAACCTGTGGATCCTGAGCTATGATTGAGAATAAATAAATTTTAAAAATGCTTTGAAAAGTGAGGGTTCTTTGTTCAATATGATTTGAGAAATCTGTAACATGATACTAAATAAATATACAATATTATTCTATTTTACAGATACAGATGTTTCTCTGACCCTTTGTTTATGAGAGACTCTCTTCTGTTTTAGATAATGGCCATTGCTTCAGCGAACTCATTTGCCAGTATATGTTGTAAACATATTTTAGCCTCTAGAGCCCCAAGGCACCACATGCATCAAAATCATAGATGGCGGAGTACTGATGGCAGGCACACTATCAGTATACCAAAAAACATTGAGACAGGATTGATTGTATTCGGTTTATCGTGTTGTCAAACAGTGCATAGAAGAAATAAATATTCCAACTACACCATCAAGGCATGTATTCTATGAATGTTATTTATTTATTTATTTATTAGTGTTTGACGACACCTTTGACACCCAGTGCCACCTCATGTCGGACAGTTTTACGGATGGAGGAAGCCAGTGTACCCGATGAGAATCACCGGGGCAACGGCGAGCAACTGTCAGGCTCCCCGACATACTAACTCTACGCAAGCAGGGTTAGTGCAAGTGCACCATCTACGTGCAGTACGCCTTAGTACACAACGTCACCATGCCCCTATGTGGGCAATGAGGGTGAAGCGTGTTGCCCAAAGACACAAGGCGGCTGCCGCAGGTGAGAATCGAACTTGCTTGCAGCCTGCACCTCTACCAACGGAGCCACCACGCCCCCTGAAATGTGTCGTATATTCTAATACTAAACATTTCAGCGACGGTCAACGTTTGATAAACGTCAGTTCATTTTGTCTCCCACAAACGTACCCATCTATGAATGTAAACGGAATACTTTGGAGGCTTATTTTCGGGGTTAAAATAGTTTTAAAGACATCAGAAATAGGTTTTCGTTAACAGTATTTAAGATATTCATTCGGGAATCAGATAAACTTTTCCAAGAAACCAGAAAAGGCATATATTTGTACAGCATTCAAAGGGTTCGATCAAGGGAATGCACTAGGGGTCCAAAAAAGTGATTTCCAGGAATTGTGACAAATGCACTCAATGAGCCCCTTGGTGATCGCGGTGACCTTGACCCATATTTTGAATCTCCATCGAGTGTCGACTCATTTGGTGTTGGTCCCAGGTCCATAGGTCATACTATACCTGAGAAGAAGAAGAAGAAGAAGAAGAAGAAGAAGAAGAAGAAGAAAAGAAAGAAAAAGAAACCGTATAAAAACAATAGTCTGTGTGTTTCACACAGACTAATAAAAAGAAATAGGTTATTAAGAGAAAAATATTTCAACGGTTCACAAGTAAAGGGAAAACTGTTCACAACAGATTCACCACTTCAGTCGGAAATGCACATTTTCTGCTTGAAAAACAAACTCAATCGTCGATCAGCAGACGGCAAAGCGAACGAGAATCACTTGGAAATTTCACTTTTTATCCTACAAGGCTGTTGGATTAAACTCCCACTGAACCTTCCCACAAACGCAAAGTGAATTTACCTGTTTACTTAAAACTGTATTATTATGGACTATCCCAATAGTGGACAAAAGAGTGCACAGTTTATACTATCACGCAAGTCAAATTTACATTCGCCAACTTAAAGATATGGCTGTATTACAACTGGTGGATAATACGATATCATTTTGTCAGAACGTTTTCTCAAAGAACAGAGCAAATTTGTCTTATGTCTTGTAAATTTGCAGAACACGATATGACATCTGTAATTGTCGGATTCTAATGAGAGTCAAACAAGGGGCACGGAATCGAGTGGAAACGTATTCTTCCATCATTGATTTTGACAGCCGTTGTTAATTACAATACTGAGTTCCACTTTGGTCTAATACATCCCACTCTACTGGCACCCTGTCTCTTAGATATATCCATCTCAATTAAGTGTGATGAACTTCCAAGTCGTTACATATATCTGTTCTTCAAATTAAACCATTCTGTTTGGCTATCGGCCACTACATGTACAGTATAGTCGACGTGTACTTCTCGTAATCCACACTTCGTCAGTTATATCCACACACGTATTTTTCCAGGTAATAAAAATCACCAGCAACAAAATTTTAATTAATGAAGCACCGGGTTGCACCCGGTGCTTCACTAATTACATTTTTGATGATTATTCCTATAATTAGCATTTGGAATCTAATATTATTGCATCTGCGGAAATATTGCTCACTCGTGGAAAGTGACCAGTCCATGACGGTCATACTATACAAAGATGTTCAATGAGCAGGAAGTTTAAAAAGTCAGCATGCAAAGCATGGGGAGTGGTAGACAGAGGGTGTCTTTCATTTTATTGATAAGGTTAAAAAAGAAAAAAAAAACAATCAAGATATACACCCGTTGACCTCAGCTCATAGTTTTACGGTTATTCTTTAACGTTTCCAAAACACGCAGAAAGGCAAACTATATTGTTCTTCATGGGGAAATACTTTTTACCATTGTGTTATCAATGGTTGTTTCATGTATTGCTCATAAATACAATTACACACTTTGATGGAAGAAACTGTAAAATGTCTTCATCCTCGGTATTGTTTATACGTCTCTCACGCGTTCTGTCGACTATTCCCGATTTTCTAACTTGTTTATTCACTTTTCAGGAGCGGCGGGCCAAGAGGCCACTTGATCTGCCCCACTAACATGTGCCCTAACATAAACGAACTAATCGGAGCCTCAAAAATTTAAAGTCAACTTTATCTTCATAACACGCAGCAAGAAACTATTATTACTTCACCCGTAATGGAAAAAAGCCACAAATTCCATCCTTCGCGAAAAAGTAAAAAAAAAAATAATTCTACTCTTTATTTAGTATTTATTTCGATCGAACAATATTTGTCAATTTACACATTATGGACATTTTCATGTGTCGGGAGTGAAATACTAATAATGAAGTCAAAACCATTTTAAAATCGACCCACGGAACACATCAATCCCATATTTGAAATATTCTTTCTCCGACCAAGAAACTAACTTAATTCTTGATCACCACAAACATCAGTTGTGCATTACTTTAGCACAACTAAGGATTATCAGATCAAAAACTTCGAGTTATTTCAAATGAAGCGCAAGAATGGTTGCAAAAAAACCACAACAAAACGAGTATCGGCAACAGCAAACCGAGATGGTTTCATGGACGAATACACTATGAACAGAAACAAATGTTTTCAAATTTCACCGTCGCCTTTCAGTGAAAGCAAGTTTCGATGAATATGGTAAATGATATTTCACTTCGCGCTATGTCGGCAATTTCCGTGAGTGATAGGGTGACAAGATCAGGATGAAAAACTATGGGATAAATTTTCGCTAAAGTCAGTAAATTCTTGCCTTCAAGTTAATTTATTTAACACTTACGCTATTGTCACCTATGTTATGATGATTATCTGTACGTTCTGGTATGCGCAGATCTAACATACCATCTGATTAATTGGTGAAAGGGCTCAGAGAGCCCTTTCCAACAATTAATCAGGTGATATAATTTCAAGTATGTCATAAATTTGATTAAACGTCCTCGCATACAGACGTACATATTTATTTATTTGGGTTTAACGACACTTTAACAGCCAAGGTCGTTTCGGAATCAGTTGTATCGGTGGAGGAAGCCGGAATACACGGAGAGAACTACCGAGAAACGACGAGCAGCTGTCAGCTCCCTAACATCGTAAATCCACACTGCAGCACCGGCAGGGTTAGATTGATTGAAGACATGCGCACCATAGACGTGCAGTGCGCCCTAGTACACGGCGTCATCGAGCCCCTATGTGGACAATCGGGGTTAAGTGGCTTGCCCAAGGACACAACGCGGGAGCCCGAATCGATCGTTCAGACGGTCACCCATCCAAGGATAAACCGGGCTCCACGTTGCTTAATTTCGGTAAACTGATGAGAACAGGTTACCGAAAAGACACCCCCCCCCCCTCCCACAGGTGTACATAGAGGTCCTCCATATATGCTAAAGTGGGCGTGGTAGTAAAAGGGTTAAGCGGTGCTAGCGAATGATATAAGAAACATAAGGATGTTTTTGCAATTGTGGGCTTGTCAAATGGCAAACTTGTTTTTTTTTTAAATTCGCGCCTCATTGTCCATTCAGATTCTCAGATTATTTCCTTGATAGTAATTATCGTATGGACATTTATTGTGCTAGCTGTATAGATTAAACAATGAACGGCCATAATGTCAGGCCTGGGCTGACGTGGGGTTATTTAGTCCCGCTGATGAAGTTGCGGGAAAATTAGACCAACGTGGAGGGTCGGAATCCAAGTGTCGCGAACTCGGCGCAGAGAGCTGAGTTAGAGCGACGCCGTGATTCCTTCTCTGCCAAATTGGCCTGAAATAGGTTCGATTTCCGTTAGGTGTGATTCCTACTCACTTCAGGCTGCGTAATGGAAAGAATGATTTAAAGTAACAACGATTCTTTCATTTACACATAAAAATAAAGCCGTTTCAATATTTTAACAATCAACAATTCGATTCTTTTCACAGAAATTTGGTTGCTAGGGTTAAATAATTCTCAACAGTCATTCTATAGCCCTGTACTGGCACTATAGTCTACACACTGGAAATGTTACTACCGTGAGCTCGCCATAAGAGCTTCACAAATCTGAAATGTTATTACTGTGAGCCCGCCATAAGAGCTTCACCCGCTTAGGCTCAAATGTGAACGTCTGCGCGTAACTGTACATCTGGCTGTCGGAGGGTTCCGACCAGCAATGTTCGTCATCTATAAAGCCACCGTACTTCTGCTTTGGGTCGGATATTGTCTACTCATACCTTATGTGCCTTTTGAAAGTCCTCCGTGAAAGTCCTGTTGAAATATTCACCGTTCCTGGTTGAATTCACGATTCACAAATGCCCCTTTTTGTCACCCACACCGATCTCCAGTCGGTATTACGATGTTTCGACAGCAAAACAAACTACTCAGAACGCAATCAGTCTGACGCTTCAAAGGGTTAATACGCACAATACAACTAACCTACACTTCTGACTATTGCAGGCTAATACCTGCTACTCGACAATCTAAACTTTAACGTTTCACCTTGGGTGTTCTTTCTCAACGAATTTGGCACTTGTTGCCGCCTATCAACCTGAAGCTAAATCAATCATGGAATGCCCTCTCTGGCGATTCCAGTCGTTTCAGGGTCCTGTGATCGAAGGTAACCCTATGCCAGGAAACAGAGTCCGCCTGTCCTGGACTTCACCAACGTGTGTGTGACCCCAAGTGTGTGTCTAATGCTCTGCTCTTCCAGGTATATATACTTTTTACCCTAAACTGTCAGGTGGACCGACGCTCATCTGTCCACCTGTCAAAACGGTAGGAGATGACGTATATCGAGGCAGAATCAATACAAGTCATCTCGCGCGTGACTTAACGGTGATTTCACTTGTCGAGAAAACCGATTCGTTCTTGCCATTATTGCTACCTAATGATCAGGTGACGATACGATAGGCAGTTCTATCGTTTTAGAATCTCGTTTCTCAATTGACCGTGACGATATGTTGCCACCAACCGATTACGTCCCGTAAGACTCGCGACTACTGTATAAATTAAATGAGATTAGACCTTATCTAACATACCGTTTCTCCCCTGGGTCCCTGCGCTAAAGCTGGATATACACCACGTGTGTTTTTTCCATGTCCAGCTTTACAGAGAAGTGAAATTCACGTGGGTTTTTTCGACTAGATGCGGAATATATTTTGAACTTACAATATCTTTAAATATTAGGCCCCTTGCCCCTATATTTAGGCTGGCTTTGCCCTGACACATAAATAGTGACTGAGGAATACACCGACAATAATGGCCAACACTGACCCCCGTATTGATTTAATATTCAGTACAGCCGTCATGGAAGGGACAATATCCACGCGTGGGCAGTGTTACCCACGGGTGCTTTTCTCTATCAATAATCAGTAGCTTTCATTAAATATTCAGTAAAAGAAGCATCGGATCGTACCCGGTGCTTCATTCATTGAACATTTGATGACAATGCCATAGATTTATGTGGGAGAGTCGCTGTTAACGCGTACGGGGGAGCGCGGTGGCTCGGTGGTAGACTGTTGGACTTCTATGCTAGAGGTCCCGAGTTCGATCCCCGCCCGGGAAGCAAAGCACTTTATCCCGGTTGCCTACATGGGGGCACGATGACGCCGCGTACTACGGCGTATTGCACGTCAATGGTGCACATGTCTTCAACCGCTATAACCCTGCTTGAGCTGAGCTTGAACAGCGTTAGAATGTTGAGGAGCTGACAGTTGCTCGTCACTGCTCGGTGATTCTCTCGGGTACTCCGGCTTCCTCCACCCGTAAAACTGTCACGATCACGACGAGCTATTGTGCATAAGATTGTGACCTTAATCACCAATAAAATAAACTAAATAAATAAATAAATAACGCGTACGGGAAATATTGCCCACGCGTGTATTTTGACCTTTCCACGTCGACCGTACTGTACCGACACTGGTGGTATATATTAATTGTAATTGTCCACAATTTGTTTTATTATCTCAGAATCGCAGTTTGGATCCCGCTAATTGGCACTTTAGAAAGTTTGTTTTCAGTTCGAAACGTCCGAAAAGCAGGCATACTTGTAAAAGCGGCCAAAAATGTCGAAAGTAATAAATCAGTAATATTCTTGGCGATCAACGAGGCGTTGGATTACTTCCCTTGTATTGCACCAGTACTCGTCTGCTTCTGTGAGCAAATGGATGCCGATAGAAAGATTTGACGGAAACATAAAACGGCTCTAATTTGACAACAACGTCGACTTTGTAGGCTGATATAATAAATAAGTTATGGGTAGTTTAGTTGACAGATACGGTGCCGCATTAAGCCTTGCGTAATATTGTTCTCACTTCGCCTCATGTGATAAGGTCTCCACCAACTGAACGTACCGTAACTTGTGGTACACAGATGCAGATTCATTAATAGTGTCTCTACATCTTTATTGGCTGCCTGTACAAGAAGACAACTATGATATAGAAACATGTGATAGATATATCACTATTTTGTGTACTATATGGGTAAATAATTGTACAGTTGTGCAGGTGTCCGGAGATATTTTGGACGAGGCGATATATGTGATTTAATCCACAGCCCCTCAATGTTAACAAAAGTCAAAAAAAAAAATATTTTAGAAAGTTTGACACGAGTGAAACCACATTTTAAAACACTTTTTGCTTGCTCTACCCCCTAAAAACAAAATGGGCATAACCCATTGTTTGCTTGCTAGAAAGTCTATTGAAGTTATGACACGCATCAGGAGTTCAGATATTGTGATCAGATCTGTGGCTTCGAAGTGAACTCACATCATGACGTAATTTGTTCTCCCGCTAATATAAGGTCTCAGCTCAAGGGTGGAACACTTTTTCAATCACTCATCGAAAGTGCGGCAGATAAATTTAATAATCGTTCATTTTTAAAGCATTTGGAAGAATAATTCTTTTTTATCTGAAGAACAGGTTCGCTTTCCCTCAGGGGTGGCGGGTGGTGGTCCCTGATTGCCTTCGTAATATTTGAAAAAGGGCGTTTTTTTAGGTTATTTATTTATTTACTGGTATTTAAGGTCACTTTTCTGCAGCTATGGCTAATTGTGACCACAAAAATGGTGTAAAGTCAAGTTTAGCCAATCGTTTACACCCATGCTGCCTATTTTAGGGGACTTCTACCCCGGGCACTGGTAACCAGGTCCTATTTTACCAGTAAGACTGAACTTGTTTACCACAGCAAACAAGCACTGCTTCACTTCCGAGGTTTCCACAGGAGTCCTGTTTAGGTTACCAGGGCTGTTGGTTATTAAAAGCAACAAAAAATTAAAAAGTACATTATAATTTGGACACGATGGACACTCAATTCAGTAGCTCTGTCGAGAAAAGCTTGTCGATAATTCATGTGTTAGAAAGTTTTTCACACCGCCTTTACAGCATCTTTAATTTTGAATGGTTATGATTACAGTACCGTGACAATCGTACAAATATCTAGTTATTGGGACTGTTTCAAAACCGTCCCAATATCCAGATATTGGTACTGTTTTACTGAGCTGTTCTCATCAAAACCGTACTTGGTGTGATTTTATAGGGCTTGTTTTCATGACAGAGAACAAAAGAAATTTTAGGTAGCTGTGGATTAATGTCAAGATAAACGCCGCCTATCAGTAGAGTTCTCAAAGACGAATACACAACTTTTGCAACGATATATGAACGTAATGGTTTATGGCTGTATGGGGATTTAACCCTTTGAACCCTAGCGGCCGTTTTTCCGGGCAGGAACATGATACGTCATAACGCCATTAAATGGCATGTCTGTTCAGTAAATGTGTGGGGTAGACCAATCAATATTTCCAACGTGCAGCCCTGAGGCTGCACGTTGGAAACATTGATTGTCTACCCCAAATAATGAATATGGACTCTTCCGACTGCTGTCATTGAACTAGCATGGAAGATACCATGAGAGTTCAAAGGGTTAAGGGTTACAAAAAATGGTTACGTTGTGCGTGTATTCATGTTTTTACACAAGAATGCTGTAAATATTCATCAGATAGTTGCATCTAAGTACTTAATTCCACGAACTGCACCTCAGAAGAAATCAGCGACACTTGTCTTTTTCAAATTTCTCGGATGCCATAGAATTAAGAAAGGACGCTGGTTTTGTTTACATTGGCATGGCGGGGGTTCGAACCCACGCCGAGAGAGCTTCCTTCGGCACCAACCGCCTAGCGAAACTATACTGAACCACGCACACCACTCGGCCACCGACAGGGGTCTGAACCACGCACACCACTCGGCCACCGGGTCTGTCGGTGGCCGAGTGGTGTGCGTGGTTCAGTATAGTTTCGCTAGGCGGTTGGTGCCGAAGGAAGCTCTCTCGGCGTGGGTTCGAACCCCCGCCATGCCAATGCTGTAAATATTTCAGGATTTCAAGGGAAGTATTTGCAAAGTTCCTTTCAGTCAATGAAACTACCATATTTCAGCATGTCAGGAAAGAATGAACTATTTAATTAAAATCTTGGTGCCAACGAGAGGAGGTGGCAGTTCTTCTATTCTCACTCATAGCTCTACGATTGAAATTGTATTACGAACTCGGGAAAAACTTACTCCGCATAGACGTGCTACTGGGTGCAAATATCACAACGAACATTGCGTGTTGTGTGCTGTCATCTCAGACAATTATCACTGAAAAACAAGAGCAATAGGTTCATTGAAATTTACGTTATTTGACAGCACATACATTTTGGTGAATTGGATATTTATAATTAAACAGACACGAATCCGTGAGAAAATGCAACAGTAGCTCATTTCAATTAACCCTATATATCTGGTCTGATATGTAATACTATTATATGACTACCACAACTAGCCCTTCAGTACCACTGCAGTTTGTCCATCAAATCCAGCTCTCCGGAAAACAAGAGTGCCAAGTTTTCCAGATCGTTATGAAGCCTGTCTCAAACGAGGCGCATGTGAACGGACTATTTCTACCAGTGACCTATAAATAAATATAGAACATAAGCACAGAACATAAACACGAGTGTCTCCTCATTAAACTCCGCTGACAAACATTCCAGCCGAGGTCGATTTGAAAATACCGTGCTGAACAACTGCAAAATAACAATAAACATATATTTTCAAGATGCGAATCCAACAAAACGTAGGAGAATCTGTGTCATCGAAAGCGATTCCTGTGGAAATTCGAGTCTTGCCTCCATTGTTTTTACTTTCAAGTTTCATGTACGACACGGACGTTCGATATTACTACGCGTTTGGGATTCCCCAATCCCACAAATTGTTAATGGTTATTTGTCTAATATAATTCTTGCTGTATTTTATTTTTCGGGTCTTGGGATCAGTTTAAAATACTAATTCCCCAATCCCACAAATTGTTAATGGTTATTTGTCTAATATAATTCTTGCTGTATTTTATTTTTCGGGTCTTGGGATCAGTTTAAAATACTAATTGTCATGTAATAAACAAATTACTACAACAGTCACTTGATCTGTGTTGTTGTATTCCGTCTCGTTGACGGGATGAGATCGGCCAGATCAAACTCGACGCCTGCGGCGACCTGTTTGATCTGGCCAGTCTCACCTCGTCAACTTGACGGGATACAACAACACAGATCAATTGCCTGTTGTAGTAATCTGTATTTACATTCCAGATTATTGCGAATTTTCTATGAAAGAAAATGTTGAAGTCGATATATACAAAGGTAGCAACACAAAGAGGTTATCGCAGGAATTCGTTTGAACGACTCCATGGCCCGAAAATGGGCCCCTTCCCCAATGGCATTGGGGTATGATTTTTTTCCCAATTTCCAACCCAAAAGTTCCCACTCTCAGTCCCCCACCCCTTTTCAAAGACAAATATAATGCACAATTGGTGACCTGAACTCAGTGACAGTAAGGTCCCAGAAAACCATTGGTTTTCTGAGGCCTTACGGCCACCCAGTTCAGGACAACAACTGTTCATTAAAATTTAAATTGCTTCCGTAATAAAGCTTAGAAAGTATCAAAATTCAAATCAAATGACAAGTTCTTCTCTAATAGTATAAGAATAGTTTACTAGAGACTACAGGGTATGGTGTGAACATGATTCCAAGTGACTCTTTGTTCTAAGAATTACGTGTAGTATACATGCAGTTGCTTAGTTAGGTATCGTTTTTTATCTTCGTTGTTCAGTTCAAATGTATCACTTCTTAGTCTTTGTTTGTTGCCCCCCCCCCCCCCCCCCCCTCCAAAAAAAAAAAAACAAAAACAAAACAACAAATTCCCAATTGGAGTACCCTTGACACACATTTTCCCAATGTCACACTGCAAAAAATATAGGTTCTATTTAGAACCAAAACTGGTTCTAATCTTGTCCCGGAGATGGAACCAGCTCTGTTTAAACAGTATTTATTTCAAATCAGATAAATTTATAAAGATTAGCGTTCAATTTTAACAGAATATTACATGAACTGAAGTAGATTCAGCACTAAACTTGGAGCTTATTCAAGGCAGTCGCCAAACATTTTGAAACAAAGAAGATATGAACAGTTGGCATATCGGACCAGTTTTGGTTCTGTATAGAACCAAAACTGGTTCGATATGCCGACTGTTCATATCTCCTTTGTTTAATAATGATTTGAGACTATCTCGTATAAGCTCTAAACTTACGGTTGAACCCCCCTCAATTTATATTTAATTCTGTTAATATTTAATGTTAATCTTTATAAATGTATTTGATTTGAAATAAATACTGTTTAAACAGAACTGGTTCCGTCGCAGGGACAAGATTAGAACCAGTTTTGGTTCTAAAGAGAACCTTTATTTTTTGCAGTGCATGGGCACAGACTTTGTACCAGAAAGTGCAGAAGAATCCCTGTTATTATCACCATGTGATGCCGATATGATTCATTGTAGTGGCAATCTTGTCTCTGGCATATATGGACGAATCTGAAGAAAAAAAGGTTCCTGGTGTTAGTGGTCTTCGAAGAAAGTAACACTGATGTTTTAGGACAATACCACAGTTTATATATCACGTTTACCACGGTGTTTTGAGACAATGTCATATTTCACCATGGTGTGCCAACAAACCTTTGTATAGCCATGGTTTACCGTGGCTTTTGGGACAATACCATGATGGGACATGGTTTTTAAGAGAGTAGTGGTGAGTACGGTATGGCCACCTTGGTCTGGTCGCTTTCCAAGGGTGAGCAATATTTCCACGGACGCAATAATATTAGATCCCAAACGCTTATTATTGGAATAATCATCAAAAATTTACAACCCGGTCTGCCATTAATTAAAATTTTGGTGATGACTATTTTTATTACTGGTAAACGCATGTGTGGACATAACTGCCCACGCGTCGCTTACGACCAGTCCACGGCGGCTGTACTGTAATTCTTGGGCAGTCCAACATACTTGCTAGTTTGACAGAAGCAGGGATAACATTGTTTAATGGCAGATATATCACCCATGCAGTTCATCTAAAATCGTCTTAACCCCGACGTTTGTAATTGATAGTGTTGCTAGCATCTCA
This sequence comes from Pictodentalium vernedei, assembly GCA_031216915.1. Lineage (NCBI taxonomy): Eukaryota > Metazoa > Mollusca > Scaphopoda > Dentaliida > Dentaliidae > Pictodentalium > Pictodentalium vernedei. The sequence goes on from CM062297.1 coordinate 130,857,337, forward strand.
GTTGATGATCAGGTGCAATTTCCGCTCTGGACCAACAGAAGCCTTAATGCTTTTGAAATGTTAAGGGTGTATTGTATGGCCAGTTCAGATGGGTTTCGTCGGAAAATTACCGAGGCCAAAAATCATAAAAATTCTTCCGCTCTTCCAGTAAACTTGTGTTTAATAATTAGTACACTCACGGTGTTAGTAGAATCTACATGTAGAACACCAGTTGCTTGCTTATAAAATCGAACTTCGAATAGAATATATACTCCGGTGGGCGATCTACCCTATACGGTCTATGGTTGTGGCGATCTATACCTATTGTTGTTTATATCTGCTGCGGAGAACACCCAGTCTTAGTATTTTTACACATAAATTACTATATCCCTCTTCAAGTTTAATATTAAACATGTTTGGTTGAGACAGGATGGGACAACGAAGATGACCGATTGGAAATATACACCCGATTTCTTGCGAATGGGTGATAATCATTTGGATTTCAGGGACCCAGGTTTTAAAGAGCATACCTATATTTGTCTCTCTCACCGCGTAGTTCATTAATACCCTTTGTTCGGACGTTAATTGCCGTTGGTTTGGACTTGTGACAACTGCTGTTGAACGTATCCAAACAGTGTCGAAACTCAGATGCTGCTAACGTCTTGCCCTGTACCGTGTCTAGTGCTTGTAACTTTACAGTTTCCTCCCCAAACAATTCGTCGTCTTCAAAATGTCCCAAACAAGAAAAGAGAAATGTTCTACTCCCAGGACTGGACAACTTACGTATCTACATTGCCAAAGTGGATAAAGAGAAGGATTGACAATATTCCTAACGTCCAGTGCCCATTTATTTATTTATTTTTGGGGGTTTAACGACTCTTTCGACAGAGAGTGTGACTTCGTGTCGGATTGATCAATCACTCACGCGTACATTGTTTATTATGCTTCATGCTCACTGTGCCCAAAGTTCTAGCATTTTGGCACAATGGTCCCATGAAGAATATCTTTATTAACCATTTATCTAACATGAAAAGCAGAGGACACCTGCAAAAACAATTTTTGAATAACTAATTTTTTTCATTTTTTGTCTCAGAAACATAGGTTATGACCCCTCATTGGAACGAGCTCGACGAGCTCGTTCCAACGAGGGATCATAAGCTATGTTTTTGAGACAAAAAAAATGAAAAAATAGTGAAAATCAATTAGCGATTTTTGAGAATAGCGCTGGCCGGTTTTGCCAGTACGTTCGGTAAAGGGTTAAAGTGTTGTTCGGACGAAAGTTTTTTGTCTATTTATCTTTTACTTGGGCCTTGCGAAGCTTCGAAATTCGTTTCGATTTCGAATCTTGAGTTGCTATTCGGTTCGATTCGATTCGAATTCGGCGCCTCGATTTGTATCCTTTTCAATCTTTTCACAGGAATATATTGTGGTATCAGTTATCTACGTCGGATTACGGATAGTTCAGTTGTAAATTGTACATAAACACTGCTGAAAATAAAGGCCGAGTGTACTGAGCCACGCCACCACTCACGCTAATTCCAGTCTCACTTGTTACTACTGTTGAAAGTTGTCAAACAATGCCGTCAATGAGAACTAGAATCGTTACTAACAAATAGTCCAATTCCATCATAATAACAATTACACTTTGGCCTGCCGCTGATTTGTCGCGTTTCTCGGATGAGAAGGCATCGGTTACCCATGTACTGCCAACTGCCTCCCTATTCCCACACTCCTGATCTCCCAACACTCGGAGACAAAGTGCTTGATGCCATCCCTTGCCACATTCTTCCCAATCTCTCCGATTAGCATATTAACCCTCTCCTTTGAGTCTCCATGTCCTTCATTCTCCCATCCCACTTCCCCATTATACTCCCAGTCCAGACTGGTCTTTTGGGCATTCTAGAAGAAAGTGTTCCAGGGTCTCCACCACGCCCAAATTACACATCTGGTACTCCTTTTCACTGTTTTTCACAATTTTTCCCCTCAGCTCCAGGGACCTCGACCTCAGCTTGAACAATAGTGGCACCCTAAAGGTGCCATCAATGTACTCTTCAAAACCAGGCTTCCCTTTATCGCGCAGGCCACACAAAGATCTCTTTGATTTGACCCTCTATCGCCAATTACGGTTACCATCTTCCATGACACATTCTCTGACGATTTGTTTTACTCTGGTTTGCCCCAACGTCTGGGTTCGAGATCTTCAATGAGTAGTTCTCTATTAGCTCCCTCACTTGGACCATCCACCCTGTCTTGATATTTGAGTTGAAAATTCTTTGGAACATTACTTTACACCATCGGATGTCGGGGAGATTTACCAAATAATTAAGATAACCGAGTTTCAATAAGTCTATCCTGTCCTTGATCCTCATCCACCCAATCTCACCCCTGATTGCTTCTAGTGCTGCGGCGGACTCGACCCCATTATCCATCGGCATGCATCGCTCTGCAGGATTCCAAGCTCTTTACAGCCGTCTGGTTTAGGGGTACCACTTCCGTACCGTATTTTATACTTGGCAGACCCACCATTTCCCAAATGGTTTTCCCCACGAAAACCTTATTGAAACTGTTTCTCTCTATAAGTTTCATTTGGTTAAGGATTCGCTTCCTCTTCAGAATCAATTTATTTGTGTGGTTTCGGTAGATGTCTCTTCCTGTGATGTTTATATTTACCCTCAGATACTCGTAGTCACCTGTCTCTCCTACATTAAGAAGTTTGCTGCTACCTTCCGGAATACAGAACTCACCCACTCTCCACATTCGAGTGGGGTCCACTTTGCGGCCCACAGGTATAACTTTGCTCTTGCTTTCATTCAGTTCGAGTCTCCATTTGCTCCCATATTTCCCAACAATTCCCAGCATTTCGATGAAGACATGCCTTGACGATGAAGTTGGAATATATATCAGTCTCCAAGAGGCCCCTGGATGGATTCGAAGTTCGATTCAATTTTCATTAATAGACTCGAGATTCGATTCGAATAAAAAATGAGTGAATCTCAGGTCTCTATCTTTTGCATGTAGTGGTGTGGTATTGGCTATCACAAATGCTGCCTCGGCGTTTGTCAGATTGCCCCTCAATTCAACGATCACACAAACATTCAATAAATCTTACACCTCGCAAAACCGCTACTGCAAGCAAACGCATCCACTGCTCACACCTCCATCCGAACAGCATTGCATTCTTTGGTGCGAATGTGAGCCAAATGAAAATATATGCGTATGTGCCAAAATGTGTAAGAAGGAAACGAATGCGTTTAGAACTCTCCCTGCTGTCACTCTCATTCTAGGTTTTCCGTTTCACCACTTCGGGTTTTCCAGTGTAGCAGTTATAGAATCTTTCGCAATATCTGACCTGTGACGTAGAGTCTTTTGTGGCAAGGAAATACAGTACAGTCGTCGTGGACTGGTCAATTTCCACGCGTGGGCAATATTTCCACGGACGCAATAATATTAGATTCCAAACACTAATTACAGGAATAATCATCAAAAATTTAATTAATGAAGCACCGGGTACGACCCGGTGCTTCATTAATTAAAATTTTGCTAATGATGATTTTTACTACCTGATAAACATCTGCGTGGACATAACTGCCCACTCGTGGATTACGATCAATCCACGGCGACTGTACTGTAGTTTAGCGATACAAATCATTGCCACATGCCATCTTAGGCACACAGGCATTCAATGCACAACTGATTTGCGTCGGAGATTTTATTGTGTCTCTCGCATTTATTAAGATGGAAATATAGAGAGGCGAGTCGGTTTCATTCTTAATTCTACGAGTAGAATAATATTTTCACTTGAAAACCCTATATGTTTATTTTGTTTATCCCATAAATCTTTTACAGGGCAAACGCGGCGAAATCGTGATGTTACTCGCTGCAAAACACTGCGTGAAGTGAGGAGCACACTGGTCCGATTCGATAGATAAGCAAGATTGACAAAAATAAACAAGGCGCAGTAATACATTTCTGTCTAAAAATAATTCCCCTACAAACTTGAGCTAAACTTGCAAAAATACTTTATAACATGAACAGTGTGTGGTGTTTTCTATTGGCATTGTGTAATACTTTCAAAAAAGATTAAAGAAAACAACAATTAAACTATTAATTATGCTACACGAATGCGGTAGAGTTCAGAGGTCAACAAGTCCGTCTCTACTATAGGAATAAATTCGTTCAGTGTTAAACATACGGGAAAAATTTATCACCCTACTAGGTGAATAAAGCAAAAATTTATTCAAGGCTTTTATTGTTCGAATAAACGGTCATTTATATGATAAACTTCAAAAACCCACTTGTAAAGTGCTTAAAAATCCATGCCTTCCAATCCATGCCAGGAAGGCGCATTCGTTTCAAGTCTACATTGTTAGCAATTACCATTACATTTACGGTAATCTCCTTGCAGCCAGCTGCAGGTTCTCCCACCGCAAATTTTACGGTAACTACCATTTCTTCTCAATGCGTAATCACGGCAAAGGAGAAGTGTTCATGTTTAGTGGTGCTTAATTTTTCTTCAGTACGAAGAGATTTAAATATTTAATTACTACTTCTGCGTAACAGCATCATCCAGGTCGTCTTGTCTGGGAAGAGTCATCCTCAAGGTAGACCAATTAATATTTTTAACCTCAAAATTTTAATTGGTCCACTTTTAATGACGATTGAACAAGCGTCTGGTGTTGTGAACTGTGCAGCTACATATTCATATCAGATCCTTGGTTCTGCTTCTCGATCGAATGTACTCATTGCAAAAGTACGGGGTTTTACCATTAAATTTTACGGTAAATACCTACGGCTAGTTGCTAGTACTTTACAGCATTTTCAGCATGAATGTCTTACATTGTATATGGAAATTGACCATTATTTTCAGCGTGTATGGACCATTATGTGCTCCCAACATAACCACTTTCTGACGTTTTACACATTTGTCTCATACATTTTTGCTCCTCCAACCTGACTATTACGAAATATGAGAATACAGGGGTGCTTTCCACCCATCAGCAGTTAGAAGAGAGGGTTAAATGATTGGTATTCCGAACGTAATGTCAAAAGTTAAAAGTGATTTAAAACTGCAGACATGAAAAGTTATTTCAATCATCCGCCTGTTCTAAAAAAAGTTGGTGAATGATTTTTATTGCCAACGTTTTCTATTTGCAATCCCTCAATTGGAATTCCATTGATTAAATTGATTTATCGTGAAGGAAGGCATATCTGTGCAGCTGGCAATCATTGGTACAGAGTCTGCTAATGCGTATTGTATTTTCTCGCCCTATAATTTTATTTTGTAGATAGATCTTTATTTTGCAGTATACCAGTGAATTGATTACAATATAATATTTCAACAAACAAGAACATAAGCCAGTGTGCAACATGGATATGGCATAGCCTGAAAGACTGTCTTTCTACCATTCCCGTAAAAAGAAAGACATGAAATCTATATGGCATCAGTGTAACGATATGCGTCCTCACTCCAGACTATCTAATCTTTCATTTGTGATTCATGGTTCATGGGGGCTTATGGTATTGGAGGCTCCAATATCGTTACACTGATGCCAAATAGATTTGATATTTTTCTTTTGGAGAATTAAGTATTGGGAAAATGAGGATGAGATACCAGAGGATATGGCTAGTGGATGAAACGGTCGGGAACACTGGGTTGCCACATTTAAAGTTAGGACGGGAATAAGTATGCAAAACTTTATCAATTAAATTGTTTGGATTTGTGTCTACTGTATTGCTGGATTAGCGGGTCCATGCTATTGCAAGGGCAGTTCTGAAGAAAACTGTGTTCTTGGTTTGTGAATGTCAAATTTATCGGTTTGCCTTGTATTCATTCCTGACGGGTTTCTATATACTTGAAAGGTATCGTTAAATGGCATCGGTCATTTTTTGTTGGTGCAATCATGCATAAAGAGGGAGACGCCATCTCTGAAGAAGAGATCTATGAGCTAGAGATATGATTTCTTTGTGCCATCTCTGAAGAAGAGATCTATGAGCTAGAGATATGATTTCTTTGTTATGATTTGGGCAGCTCTTCTTTTGAATTTTACAATTCTATTGATATAGGTAATATTCCATACGAGAGGAATCACTCAATTTTTCTCTTCCCTCAAACGGTATGAAGTTACCTGGAAAACGTCTGTAAAAGTCGGGAGGCTTATAGCCCGCATATATTACCGCTGCAGAAGATTAAGGTTAAAAAAAATCCAAACACACGCATTTATGCAAATACTTCTCTATTCCAGTGGAAAGTTACCTGTGAGAAAAAGGTCTAACATCATTCGACGCCATATCAGTTGGGACAAGCGTGATTAAGTTGCAGAACAAAACTTGCGCTGGGGTTTCAATTGAATTTTATTAACAGGTGCTTTCGATTTTGTTCAATGAAGACAAGCCGACTGTGACAATATTATCGGATTTTGGTTCTTGCGAGAAAATGCCCAGGTGCATTCAACAATACGTGTAGACACCGAGAATATTGTACATAAAATTAGGGTTTCAAAACACAACCACAAGAATTAACCCCCTTTTAAAAAAGAGTGTTCATAATTGTTTGCGTAAAGCAAAATTGGACAGTCCGTAAGTAAACAACATCACAAATACATAACTGGGCAGGGTTATCAGTGATACTTTAATCCTACAGCCCTACAGGGCTGTAGGATTCAATTATTACTGATCCTCTCCACAAATGCAAGAGAGACACTCCTGTTTCACTCTATAAAGTAGTGTACCAGCTGATACTATTCAGGGCGTCAGAGTTAAGTATGCAAAGTGTTCTCGACATCACCAATTCTCGCTCCGCCTAAAACTATTTTAACTCGCGAGCTATTCAAGCGCTTACTCAAGAGTAATATGTAACGTGGTTTTGAGGGAACATTGGCAGGACTCCGGTGCAGGACCCCGGAAGTGACGTCATGTCACGTGACGTAGTGGCGCCATGTTGTGTTGTCATGGTAACCCGCGTGAGCGACCATCTTGTGACGTCATCTCCATAGTGATACGTGGTGTTAGTGCGTATGCGCAGCGCGTGCTGTTAGAGTGATACCTGTTTCCGTCGTCCATTTTGAAAACTGGAGGCCGCATCTTGGTTTCTGTGGCAGCACGTGGTTGCTATGTTACCCAATTTTTCTGCAATAGGACGGGGTGTGTTCGAAGGGTATGTTCGATTGAATCGGAGTAAATCTAATTACCACAAACAACCCGACAATCTCTCCAAATCACCAAAATCCACCCAACTTTTACTATTTCGAATTCTTTCAGAATTCTCTGTTTCTATCTATATATGTAATAGTTTATGTCTACCTAGCCATGTTCCTTTGTTCTGGAGTATACTTCAGTAGCGTAGAAGAGCCTATTAGTTGGAACAGTTTTGCTTATTATTACTACATTTAGCAATTGCTGGTCTATTCTTGCTAGTTCTGACCCTATTCCAAATACTCTTGTTGTTTCATATATCTAGATCATTTATAACCAATCAGATTGCTTAATTTCTCATAATCAGTATGCAGAGTTATCTCCCTTCTGCATAATAAAAGCCTATATCCAATAGCAATATCCCCAGGCACCCCAATTTTAGCACCCCTTTTTTGAAAACACCTGTGGCTATGGAATCCCTTTTTTGTCATATGTGCTTATGTGAAAAAGCACAATGTGACAAAATGTGCCCTAGCACAAAAGCACATGCTTTATGTGCCGATATGTGCTTATGTGAAAAGGCATAATGTGACACAATGTGCCCTATCACATAGGCACATACGGGTATTTGAGGATACCTTTGGCCTGGTATTGTATTATTTGAAGATACCTATCGAGGATACCTACTGGAGAATCCCTTTTTGTCATATGTGCTTATGTGAAAAGGCACAATGTGACACAATATGCCCTATCACATAGGCACATACGAGTATTTGAGGATACCTATGGCCTGGTATTGTATTATTTGAGGATACCTATCGAGGATACCTACTGGAGAATCCCTTTTTGTCATATGTGCTTATGTGAAAAGGCACAATGTGACACAATATGCCCTATCACATAGGCACATACGGGTATTTGAGGATACCTATGGCCTGGTATTGTATTATTTGAGGATACCTATCGAGGATACCTACTGGAGAATCCCTTTTTGTCATATGTGCTTATGTGAACAGGCACAATGTGACACAATATGCCCTATCACATAGGCACATACGGGTATTTGAGGGTACCTATGGCCTGGTATTGTATTATTTGAGGATACCTATTGAGGATACCTATCGAGGATACCTTTTGGAGAATCCCTTTTTTGTCGCATTAGGCTATGTAGTCTTACCAACCGCTTCCATCTTGTCGCCAAAGCTCCAATCCCATTACAGGTCTATGGCCTATCTGTCCTATCATTAGCTTCTACAACAGTCTTGTTCCATTGCGGCCTTGTACCAGTACTATTGGCTTCTGTTATTCTGCCCCTTATCTCATCCATTACTTCCTAGCTATACCTATCTCAGTCTTGACTATAACATTGATCAAGGTTGAATCAGATTTCCCCTGCATACATATAAGGCATTCCGTTATTGAGATTCCTAGCCGAGTCCGTAAAATTTGGGATTCTCAGTAGGTATCCTCGATAGGTATCTTCAAATAATACAATACCAGGCCAAAGGTATCCTCAAATACCCGTATGTGCCTATGTGATAGGGCACATTGTGTCACATTGTGCCTTTTCACATAAGCACATATCGGCACATAAAGCATGTGCCTTTGTGCTAGGGCACATTGTGTCAGATTGTGCTTTTTCACATAAGCACATATGACAATAAGGGATTCCATAGCCACAGGTGTTTTCAAAAAAGGGTGCTAAAATTGGGATGCCTGGAGATATTGCCATTGGATATAGTCTTTTATTATGCAGAAGGGAGTTAACTCTGCATACAAATTATGAGAAATTAAGCAATCTGATTGGTTATAAATGATCTAGATATATGAAACAACAAGAGTACTTGGAATAGGGTCAGAACTACCAAGAATAGACCAGACATTGCTAAATATAGTAATAATAAGCAAAACTGTTCCAACTAATAGGCTCTTCTACGCTACTGGAGTATACTCCAGAACAAAGGAACATGGCTAGGTCGACATAAACTATTACATATATAGATAGAAGCAGAGATTTCTGAAAGAATTCGAAATAGTAAAAGTTGGATGGAGTTTGGTGATTTGGAGAGATTGTCGGGTTGTTTGTGGTAATTAGATTTACTCCGATTCAGTCGAACATACCCTCCGAACATACCCCGTCCTATTGCAGAAAAAATGGGTAAGATAGCAACCACGCGCTGCCATTTAAATCAAGATGGCGGCCTCCAGTATACAAAATGGACGACGGAAACACGTATCACCCTAACAAAACGCGCTGCGCATGCGCACTTACAACACGTATAGCTATGGAGATGACGTCGCAAGATGGCTGCTCACGCGGGTTACCATGACAACACAATATGGCGCCACTACGTCACGTGACATGACGTCACTTCCGGGGTCCTGCACCGGGGTCCTGCCAATGTTCCCTCAAAACCACATTACATACTACTCTCAAGCTCTTATTACGGTTTCTAGATCTCAACGTTACAGCTTTTACTTCTTTGGCTACTATGCCACTACGGTTCGCAACCGTTAACAAACTGCTATCGGTTCCTCACAACCCTCACAGGGTTACGACAATACGAGGACTTTCAATCTCGGTGCCTATGACCCTCGACGGCAAAGACTAGATTCGGACCTTCTCTGAGTGCCCTTAGGCCAACTGCCCCTCAGAATTCTGCTTTATACAGTCGGAACGCAAAGTTTAAACATATTAATTCTGATTTAACGAGTGCTTTGTAATTCGATATGGATAGAGACATTAATGCGAATTTTGTTTGAGGTAAATTCTTTTCACATTTCGGAGACAGGATAGATGCGTAATATGGGTGTGTGTCCAGAACATGTGTGATGCACTGGTTTCCAACAACTAGATTTTAACTGGCTTTAATTACCCAGATAATGATAACCGGAGAGAATATAGCCTCTCTTAGTACTGATCTGTTATCAGATAGCCCATGTGGCGTTCAACAAGTGCGCCATAATGGACATTACATTTTCATACAAAATCACAAGAGTTCGATTGATAAATCGGTTTTCGGGGTCCGTTATATAAACTCACATTCTTTTTCCTTGGCACGAACGAGAAAATTATCGAAAATATATACACTTTTATACAACAAAATCACAACTTTTAGCTCTCACCTTGACACAAATACTGAAGCTGGCTATTTACAATTTTTCCCAAGCAGTTTGAACGTTCGACTATTATTCTCTGTTTAAACCTATTTAAAAATAAGGAAACTGCGCTTTCGCCATCTGTTGATGCTCTGTAACTCTTTTTGGTGCACAAAATCAATACTGTGCGCATTTGACACATTAGCCAGACATAATCTGTTCCATTAAAATAAAAGTCTAGGATGTTAGATGTGCTAATTTTTCCCTGGGAAGAATAAAAACATACAAATTGCCGTAAGAACATATTCGCTAAACAAAGAGCCAGAGTGGACAGTTACTTTGATGCTCCTTATTAGATGGCCATTAAAAGCCAAGTCTCCCTTTGTACCTTTTAACCCTTTGCCCAACGAATCGGCCGCATCCGCCCGAGAAATATGCAAATTCAGCAGTTGAATTTTTTTTTATTTTTCAAACAATTTCAACAAAACCATATCATGTGACCCCTCGTTGGAACGAGCTCGTCGAGCTCGTTCCAACGAGGGGTCACATGATATGGTTTTGTTGAAATTTGTTTTTAAATTTGAAAAAATGATATTTAAAATAATAAATTTTGATATCGTCTGCGTTGAGTAAAGGGTTAATAAACGAAAACAACCGACAGCTCTAAGAGCTATCTGCTGTTTTCATTTATTAAAAGTAACAAAAGGAAACTTCGCTATATTTTCTACTGATGTCATAAATGTTTTCTCAACAATTACTTACCTCTTGATTGGACCAGCCACGTTCGTCTATTAATTTCAAGGGAGATAACTTCATCTTAATTGAACCTTCCTCGCCGTGGGAGCGCGGTGGCTCAGTGGTTACGGCATTGAGCTTCAAACCGAAAAGTCCAAGGTTCGATCCCCGCCAGGGATAACTGCGTTCTGTCCTTGTGCAAGGCACTCATCTCGATTGTCCACGTGGATGCACGGTGGTGCTCGGAACTATGGCGTACTGCACGTCGATGGTGCACCAGTCTTCAACCAATGCTAACCTAGCTTGCGCGGAGTTAGTACGTCGGGGAGTCTGACAGTTGCTCGCCGTTGCACGGAGGATCTCTCCGGGTACTGAGGCTTCCTCCACCCGTAAAACTGACCGACCCGAGGTGCCCGGCTATCGAAAGTGTCGTTAAACCCCAAATAAATAAATAGATAAACTTCCTCGCCGGTGTTATAATTTCAGGGGAGATAATTTTATCGAAAGTTGATTTTCATGACGAGAGCCAGAGAAATACCATATTAGGTCACTAACAAACTATTATTCTCTGTTGAACCCCATTTAAAATATGAAAACGGCGTTTTCACCACCTTTTGATATTCTACAGTATGTGGAGAGTGTATTACCACTAAATCACCCACCGAGTGGAGGTTTCACGCAAGCAATAATTGCAAATTTGTTGCAAAGCATAACCAGCACAAGCAAAGTTTCAGCCAATGGACCTCCGGGTTAAACTGAAACATTGCTTGTGTTTTTTGTCGATATGTACAAAATTTGAAAGTTATAGCTTGGGTGATAACTTCACTCCGCGGGTGATTTAGCTGCAATCCACTCTCCACGTACTGTATATTTGTTTCTGGTCAGTATATCAACAGTGTTCACATCATGCCGTATAATATAGATACTATCCTTTCCATTAACTCTTTTGGCACGGAATAATCTGAGAAACAGAATTCTTAGCGCCTAATATTCATCAGGAATTTTATAGAATGTATAGGTTGTTAGACTAAAGCGTTATTATCTTAAAAGATGTTCTTACGATCTCATTGACAGTTTTTCAAATGATTTTCTGTATATATTTAAATATCACCTTTATACTTTCAAGGGGCGATATCGTTGTTCGGGGATAGGACATAAATGGTGCATGAAACATAGGAATACGTATCTTTGTTTAACCCTTTACCCAACGAATCGGCCGCATCCGCCCGCGAACTATGCAACTTCAGCAGTTGAAAAAATATTATTTTTCAAACAATGTCAACAAAACCATATCATGTGACCCCTCGTTGGAACGAGCTCGTCGAGCTCGTTCCAACGAGGGCTCACATGATATGGTTTTGTTGAAAGTTTTTGAAAAAATTGAAAAAATGATATTTAAAATAATAAATTTTGATATCGTCTGCGTTGGGTAAAGGGTTAAAAGCACTTGGAAATGGACACACACATTTGGCTAAAATGACTACTGCAGTACCTTTCCGCGGTCTGCCTCTGTCGACTTTAGTCGCCTGTCGCGCTAAAATAGTTAATATAAAGGCGTAGAAGGTGAGATTTGTTAATTATTTCCCGCGAAAAATAAAAACTTGCAAATTAATGTAAAAACACATTCCCTAAACAAAGATTCAAAGTGGACAGTTGAATGTTGGTAGGTGTAATACTGTTTGATATTCTTAATGACGGATTATCTATGAAGTAATTGCTTCTAATTAGCTTGTCACTAAAGGCCACTGTTTCCCTTTGTTACTTTTAATAAGCGACAACAATAGACAGCTCTGGAAGCTATTGGTTGTTTTCGTTTATTAAAAGTAACAAAGGGACATTTCAATTTCTACTGATTTCATAGGGGTTTTCTCAACAATTACTTGTTTCTTAATGGGACCTTCCTCGCTCGTCTAATAAGTTCAAGGGAGATAACTTTACCGATATTCAATTTTCATGACGATATAAATCAGGGGTGTTTAAGTAACATAAAAAAGGGTGAAGGGGTGTTCAGCATGGTTAACAATCCGACAGACCTACTAAATTCTATGATAGTAGTTGAAAACAATTGAAGAAAAACTTGCGTATCGGTCCAGATCCACGAGGTTTAACTAAATGCTTACAAACAAATAAATACAGGATAAAGATGGTGGAGGAAATGACTTCCAAACTAACTGGCTCAAAATTTTATGCAACCCATATGGATTGAAAAGGCCTCATTTCGGGAAATGAAGTTAGATTAAGGAAGTGCGAACATCACTACTTTCAGCGCACCGTTTGGCAACTATTGTTTTAATCGACTTCCATATTGATTGAACATTTCAAGTCAAATTTATAGGAAGTATCTGTCAAAATGGTTAGAAAATATTGTTGGTGTTGAAGCATACATAGTCGATATGTAAATTCATGCATCTGATGAAATAAGACTGAGTCAGCGACTCACAAATGTTTGGGAAATTTGTCTAGAAAAGAATCTGAAATTAAATGAAAACAAATGAGAGTTTAACGTAAACTATATCAAACATTTTGGATTCATAATATCAGAACACGGTGAATAAATTGGGCAAGAGATAATAAATGCAATGAAACATATCAAAAGACCAACTTCAAAAGAAGAAGTGCTACGATTCCTTGGAATTTTAACTTTCGTCAACAAATTAATGGAAAACTTGCCTCAATGAACAAAACTTTTACGCGAACTGATGAAAGCTGATAATGCATTTGTATGGCCTGATTAACCCTTTACCTTGCATGAAAAGCAGACGACACTTGCAAAACTTATTCTTGAATAACTACTTTTTTTCATTTTTTGTCTCAAAAACATAGGTTATGACCCCTCGTTGGAACGAGCTCGACGAGCTCGTTCCAACGAGGGGTCATAACCTATGTTTTTGAGACAAAAAATGAAAAAATAATGAAAATTAATTTGCGATTGGCCGTTACGTTGGGGAAAAGGTTAATCACAATAATGTGTTTAGCGGACTGATACAGTATACAGCCACCGTGGACTGGTCGTAAACCACGCGTGGGCCGTGATGTCCACGCATGTGTTTACCAGGTAGAAATCATCATGAACAAAATTTTAAGTTATGAAGCACCGGGTTGTACTGACCAGAACGCGGCGGCTGTAGTCAAAATGCGCCCGTTTTAAAGTTTCATGACCAAACGTGTTACTATGGCATTAGACTGATACACATTTTGTATTGGTGCTGCTGGAATACAAGATGGCACAATCCTTGCATTTGCCTCTCATACTTCAACTTCGCAGAGTGGAAGTACTCACATACTGAAAAAGAAGTATTGTCAGTTGCGTTTACATCGGAGCATTTTCATCAGTTCACATATTCCGAACATGTCTTCGAGTAAAATTACCACAAACCACTAAAATTAATTTTCAGCAAACCTCTAGCACAAGCACCAACCAGAATTGAACTAATCTTGTTACGACTACGAAAGTATAATTTCACAACCTGCATGTTAACTTGGTAAAGAAGTTGATATTGCTGACGCATTATCACGGTCCCCACTCCATTTTCAGCAAAGAATGCGCAACTGGATCGAGACTTGCACTGTTCTGTTCATTTAATAGAATGGAGTCTATTTTTTTCTGTAGAAAAACCGAGAAAATTTAAAGACGATGACAAGAATGAAACGAACATGACTCAAACATGTCATGTTAAATGGTCGGCCTTAAAATCAAAGTAGAGCCCCAACGTATAAATATTGGAATTTCAAAGAGGAACTGTCCTGTGATGAATCACAGAAATTAATATTCCAAGGCGGAAAACTATTGGTCCCTGTCAAATGTAAATCAGAAATTCTACGAAGAACACACGACGGACATCTTGGTACAGAACTAGAGGATTTCTGATGAGTCGCGATATCATATAAACGTCCGTACTGTGTTCACAAACGTCGAGCAGAGCCGAGGTTTACCGATACTAGTAAATGGGGTGTAGACATTTCCTGTCAAATCGTGACGAATTTGAAATTCGTTTTAACCACAATTTCTTTACCATGCGTCATATTGTATCGGACAGTTCCATAGATAGCGGGAGTCAGAATAATATCCATCGACCACTGACAATATTATGATCCCCGATGAGTCTGGAGGTGGGATGGGGAAATCTCACCCTCGGGGCAAGATATTTGAACCAGACCCGAGGCTTGCCTCGGGTCTGGTTCAATTATCTTGCCCCGAGGGTGAGATTTCCCCATCCCACCTTCAGACTCATCGAGGATGATTTTTCTCCCCCCCCCCCCCCCATCATGCAGCGATTACGTCAGCCAGAAGTAATCGGGAGTCACGTGCTGATTCAGTCAACTCATTTTGTATTCGTTGTTTTGAGAAACTGATGACACCATCGGAAAGAGCATGCACAAGTTATGTATATACCAAAGGTATATACCACGAAATCGATAAGGAACTGTGGCAGCTTGATCACACTGCATTCCGATGACGTCAATATGAATTAGTTGGTAGCAAGAAAGTGATACGATATGCATAACGTCATAATAACGTTATAAATATATAACGTCACGTGGATGGGGTGCGATACATCTGTCTCTCCCTGCTATCTCACCCGGGACACACGTATGTTACACATGCAGTGGAGGGAGAACTGATAGTCCGATGTTCCGTTTTACAAATCTATTACCCCGCGTAACGTTAGCACAATTCGCCTGTGTATTTTTAAAGCAAGAAACTTCCGAGCTCGCCGCTCTGTCATATGAATTAGTGAGGTTTACTCTTTCCATACTGCTGGCGGATTTCCCTGTCCAGAACAGGATGTCGCTTGCTACTGAAATAAGAATAATTTGGGCTCATTTAATCAAATTTCTCCTCAATAAATTTAATAGATGTTTTTCACGAATGATTCCTTCACTCAAATTTAGATGAATTTTTCATTAGATATAGTCATGGCTGCTTTTTCCACGACTAGATTTCATAAAAGATATATTGAAAATATTCGTCAAGTTAAGAATTAAGAGTCTCAATTCACAACGCATGTAACTTATCGAAAACTGAAGTGTTAAAATTAAGTCACAATGGCAATGTAATTACTATTACAACGCCAGCGTTTGTCACAAACGATGCCAGATCCATGATCTCTATATCACAGGTCAATAACACAATTAATGTGTGTAATTTTATCCTTACACACGACTTTGTCAAATGTAAAAAAGCGCTTGTGGGTAAGCATCCAAAATATTTGAATCAGTCAGGAATTCAATATTATCACCTCGCCTGAGTAGACCATTTAGAAATTGGCCGTTGAGAAGTACGCATCATACGGCATACACTCTAAAATCAGTTGGGTTAAAAATCAACCCAAATCAATTGGGTTGAGTGAGCGTGAACCCAGTTGCGTTGATATCTATTAACCCTTTACCCAACGAATCGGCCACATCCGCCCGCGTAATATGCAAATTCAGCAGTTGAAAAAATATTATTTTTCAAAAAATTCAACAAAACCATATCATGTGACCCCCTCGTCGGAACGAGCTCGTCGAGCTCGTTCCAACGAGGGGGTCACATGATATGGTTTTGTTGAAGTTTTTTGAAAAAATTTAAAAAATGGTATTTAAAATAATAAATTTTGATATCGTCTGCGATGGGTAAAGGGTTAAACCCAGTTGATTTGGGGCCATGTTTAACCTAACTGATTTTAGAGTGTATTGACATGTATGAACCCTTCTGTCGAATCTAATTGATTATTCATTAAGCGGTTCTCCCTAACTGCATTTTAATGGTTGTATCTGTATTCGTATGGTAATTACCCACTCGAAATACGACGTTTTGTGAAAACGATAAAGTCATAATTTGTTTGAATAATATTTATTGTTATTTCTCTGAACAATTTTAACGACGAGATGAATAACACTTCTCTCTATATCAGTTGTGAGTACCCAACGTTTTGTACTCACTTGCCGCCCCTCATCAAAAAACACATCTTTTATATTTTGTTTATTTCAAGTCTCGCACATTATAATTTGTAGAACATAATCGAATATATGTATACAATTTAGGTACTTTTAATTATTACCACATGGGTGTACGCTCTCAAGTGGTCCGTTTTGATGTTATTCTAGCTACAGATTAGGAAATGCGCCGTATTTTAGCCACAACACGGCATGGTATCTTCTTTATTTCTTAACATTCTTCATGCGGATGGAGAACATTTTTTAGCCCGCCATCAATCTGTTTACCATGAGCTATTAAAATATAATTCCTCGACTTCTGCCAAACAGAGTATTACGAATACAGCTGTATTCGTGATTTTGTGGCTATCGCCAAACTGAGCATGTTAGAAATTATTGGACAGCAAGTGAATCCGTTAACAAAAGAGAATAGAAGACGACATCTGCAGTATGGCCGCCGTGGACTGGTCACTATTCACGGGTGGGCAATATTTCCACGGACGCAATAATATTAGATTCCAAACACTAACTATAGGAATAATCATCAAACATTTAATTAGCGAAGCACCGGGTTCAACCCGGTGCTTCATTAATTAAAATTTTGCTGACGATGATTTTTATGACCTGGTAAACGCATGCGTGGGAATCATTGCGTCTGTACTGTACAAAAAGTCCACGGCGACTGTACTGTACAAAAAAAATATTTATGGATCGCAGAGCTCTTTATTATCAGCTGAGCATTATACAAATCTTTAATTCTGGGAAAGAATAACTTTTCGTTCACGTAGTTGTGACACATGTCACCTCCCTGATAAACTATTGTTATACCCAAGCTGTAACAACGTGAGATATGCCCGGGATACTTGTATTGCTTGGACAAAACGTTAACCTTTTACCTAACACGAATAGAAGACGACACTTAAAAAATACTGATTAACTAAAAATTTCATATTATGCCCACAAAATCATTGCTTTTGACCCATCACTCTAACGAAAATGTTGAGTTCGTTCCAATAAGGTACCATAAGCTACGCTTCTGAGGCAAAAATTGAAGGAAAAAAACTGAATGGGGATTTTTTATCCCCGAACTATTATACGCTTTTGGGTCACATAGCAACCACGTTCTACCATTGAATCCAAGATTGCGGCCTCCAGTTAACAAAATGGACGACGGGAACACAGCTCACCATAACAACACGCGCCACGCATAGTGAAACGTTGAAAAGAGGACAATTACATATCAGATGTCGCCATGGCCAGTGGAAGCATGAAATGGCGGGGGGGGGGGGGGGGGGGAGGGGGGCGAAAACGTCTCCGTAGGGCACTATGGAGCAGGTCGTGGCATCTGCCCCGAGTGCCGAAGGCACGAGCCATTAGAGGGTGGTCCGGGGTGGTTCTCCCCCCCCCCCGGAATTTTTTTTTTTTATGGAGCCCTCGAATGGTGCATTCTGGTGGCTTTTGGACTGAAATTTCTCTTGCTAAGTTTTGCTAAGTTTAATTGAAAAAAAAAAATTTCTAGCAAGTTGTAATTTTTTTTAATGCTGGCCCGAAATGTAATATATGTAGGACAGAAATAGTATTTTCCTGCAGCTATTAGATTTGGGGATATCTAATTTTATGGAGTCTGCAAGTACAGTACGTGGAGGGTGGATTATCACTAAAACACCCGCAGAGTGGAGATTCCACCCAACCAATAATTGCAAATTTGTTGCAAAGCATAACCAGCACAAGCAAAGTTTCAGCCAATGGAGCTCGGGGTTTAGCCCGGAGGTCCATTGACGGAAACATTGCTTGTGTTTTTGTGTCGATATGTAGAAAATTTGAAAGTTATAGCTTGGGTGATAACTCCACTCCGCGGGTGATTTAGTTACAATCCACTCTCCACGTACTATACATGCGTACAGACTATGAAGAACAAGCAAAAGTAATTAAAATTGGAATAGTTTTCTACCGTCTGAAATAATAAGATGATAACCACATAAGTAAGGCTAAACATAGAATTTCAGAACCTTTACCCTAAAATTTAAAGAGAGAGAGAGAGAGAGAGAGAGAGAGAGAGAGAGAGAGAGAGAGAGAGCATATAAAATCTGTCCTTGGGTCTGCAAAAAAGCACGACCGGGCAGCTAATGATGAACACTGATAAAATGTATGTACCGGCATCACTGCCACATTGAAAAAAATATACATATTTATTTAATTAAACAACAATGATCACTCCTGATTGTTCCAAGTACTCTGCATACCATATATTATTCAAGGAACTTTCGGCTTTCCGTAGTTTTTGTAATCGATCGCGGATTGTCTTCAGTATGTGCAGTGTAATCATGTTTTCTAATTTCGTCGTCTGCTGACTTGACACTCGATTACTTATTAATTTTTAAGACAATGTATATATCACCATTGTTGCAATTTCAGCAGCGTGTCTGTGACTGTATGTGTTATACCATAAATAATAGTAATCCGTCATTAATACTTACATAAAGCTCTGGTATGTGTTTGCGGAGAAATTCCGACTCGATGTTTGGCTGCTACTCTTGCTAAAAATAGACGACCGGTTCCGTGGGAAAACAATCAAGTTACGGAGCGCTGTAAATACAATAAAAACTACACAACACACTCAACACTGCCAACATATTAGGCCTACCATTATTGTACACGTTCTGATTTTAGGGCACTTAATAGCCTCCGCTAGCCCCTGTGGGCGAGGACAGGGGAGCGACTGCTCCAATCGCCCCCCCCCCCCCCCCCCCCCGTTCCGCCGGCCTGGGATGTCGCTATTACGATTGCGGTTAACATTGTTGAGTAAAAAAGTTCAAACCGAATGATTAAAGTGACTAATGACTCATTAAATGATTGCTGCAAATCTATAAAAATGACAAAATCTGCATTTACATCAACGTCTGCTTATTTGGTTTCAGCCTTTACCAATGGAATCGGCAGTATCCACCCGCCTAACATAGAAATTGGACACCTAAAAAGAATTTAAAGGGATTTCAACAAAAGCATATCATGTGACCCCTGGTTGGAACGAGCTCGTCGAGCTCGTTCCAATGAGGGGGTCGCATGTTATGGTTTTATAAAATATTTTTTTTAAAAGTAAAAATTATAACAAATCTTGATATCCTATGCGTTCTGGGTTACCAAATGAACAGAGAAAATACGTCCAGACTTCTGCTCCACATTCGCAATTCAAATTGTGTTGTATTTATCATATATTTTTTCTCGTAAAGCAATAGATGCGAGTGCGTTCCATTCGGAGACGATAAGCTATAATTTGTTAACAAAAATTCATTTTTAGATTTATTTGGTGGAAATACTGGAACACTTCTCAAATGATATTTGCAGCCCACCTCACTATCAAATATGTCTGGGCGTATTTTGCCTTGTTTAATCCTTTACCTAACATGAAAAGCAGACGACACTTGCAAAAAAAATTCTTGAATAACTAATTTTTTTCATTTTTTGTCTCGAAAACATAGGTTATGACCCCTCGTTGGAACGAGCTCGACGAGCTCGTTCCAACGAGGGGTCATAACCTATGTTTTTGAGACAAAAAATGAAAATATTTTGAAAATTAATTGGCGATTTTTGAGAATAGCGCTGGCCGGTTTTGGCCGTTACGTTGGGTAAAGGGTTAAGAATGTATTTAAACTACTGAAACGTGGAGGCAAAAAGATGGATATTTGAGGGGCACCGTCTCTTTTCATACTTCCAATGTAGAAACAATACTATTCATGTTCGTCTTGAAGCGCAGACATCTTTATTTCGCGGAGTGTCGAAAAAAAAATCAGCGACTCGAGGAAAAGTAGGCAAGAAGGATTTTTTTCCATATATTTTTAATTAACACGGCATATTCTTAGACGGCTCTTTGTGAGGTGAAGTGGGTGGTCTGTCGAACAGGTGCGCAATTCAATCACAAAACGAACGTTTCACTACACAGTTACACACCCTGATGTGTTTCTTCTCTGCGCGTGTAAAAAGCTCGAAGAGAACGTGTGGCGAAAAGACAGAGTTGTCGAAGAACGGGGCGGGATGTCGTATCACTAAAACTGATATAAGTGCTTCTCTCAAACAGTCGAGTTGGTTCCAATAAAGAGAGAGTTTTTGAGCTGATGTTTTAGAGGCAAACAATGAAACTATTTCGCTATATGTTGCACCACAGTGGCACTGCGTGCTGTACGCCTTAGTACACAGCATCACCGTGCCCCCTCGTAGGCAATCGGGATTCTGTGCCGTGCTCATGGACGCAACCCATGATGAAACAATGCCGGTAATTACTGACAAAAAGATGTAACTTTTGATCTCCTGAACACAACAGCAGTGTCTGACGTCAGTAGCGAATGAATCCACCAGGTGCCCGGATGTCAGCCTGAACCCTTCTCCTAATGCTACCAGTAAGCCTTCTGATACGGTCCAGTGGCAACTGCTGCCACTTCTCATGCAATGCAGCTCTCCAAATCGGCCCAATTCTGTACAGACGGATCCCTTTCTTGCACACAACGTCCAAGAAAGTCCCAGATGTGTTCTAAGGGATTCAAATCGGGGCTCATTGCAGACCAAGGTAGTGTTGTAATAGCGTTGTTCTGAAGGAATGCTCTCACTAGCATGGAAAAGAGATGGCCGTGCATTTGTCAAAATGAGGCACAACAACCGGATTGAGAATGTCTCGGATGTACTGATGGCCACTGAGATTCCTGCGTAGAGTCATCATATCAAGTTTACAATCATGGAAGAGGCATCCTCAGATCATTACTAATCCTCCACCATAAGGAACAGTAGGTGTAATGTTCCAGGGCACGTAAGCAGTATTTCTAGGCATCCGCACTCCCATGCGACCATCTCTGACGTGAAGCAGGAACCTACTCTCGTCTGACCAATGGACTCTCCTCCACGCCCTGAGATTCCAATGTTGTCGTGCCATCCGAAAGTCATCTTTGGTGCTGATCTGACAGAGCTGGACGATTGATAATCCTTCTGGACCTCATACCCAGTGCTTTGATATGGTTTCGGACAGTTTTGTTGCCCAAACCCCTGTTGGGGAGCCAAAGGCGTTTCAAAACCCCACTTGAAGCAAAGGGTTAACACCTAACGATGCGTGCCAGTCTCCAATCTTCTCGAGGAGCGGTCTTCTGGGGTTGTCCAGGCCTTAGTCGACCCTTAACATCGTTGGTTTGCTGATGACAGAATGACTATAGCCAAGTTGCCTTCCAATAGGTTTGAATGACATGCCTGTTGCAAGCATATCAGCGATTTGTCATCTCATTGTCTCTGACAGTCTCCTCCTTGCCATGTCAAGATTTACTGATAAAAGAAGTGACAAATTTACTTGTTTTTTACCCAGATATTGCATGTGGATGATAGTGTTGTTTGTGACATTTGTAGGAAGCATGCTTCACGTGGACGAGGTGATGAGTTTGGGGAACGCTATCAAACAGAAGCATCATGTTTCACTAGATGAAATGGCCTGCAAGTTATAGAACTCATTAAAACATAATAATCAGTAACAACAACTTTACTGTCATGAAACATTTAAGGAGGTTCTTAATAAGTTCCAGGTGCATATATATATTATTAGTTACACAGTTTGTTGGTGGCCTAATATGGTATATATGGTGTCAGTTAATTTCATATTGGACCAGAGCGAAGAGTATATATACCATATTAGGCCATCAACAAACTGTGTAACGAATATATCTTACCGACAGCTGAATCGATGCACAGAACTAATAACAACAGCGATCAAAATTAAATGAGAGAATTCTCACAATGTGTTCACGTGTCTTTGCCTGTAGGCACTCTCCCACAAATTGTAACAAGGCAAATTCAAACATACCAAACAGTTTCATTTCGAAGGTAACATGACCCACATCCACAGAATATGAAGCCTTTTAAGTTGCCTAACCTGCACTTCAGACCAAATATGGGCTTCCAACACTCAGTCTTTCAACTTGAAGCCTTTATCGGCTGCCGCCATTTTGAATAATCAATGAACAAAGGGGAGATTACCCGTAGCTGTCAGCGTATATTGATATTGACAGGCAGTATATGGTTGTATATGCAGTCTGCATGTGACGTCTTTGAACCAATGAAATTTCCAGATACTTGTAGCAGGTAAGATATATATATATATATGTCTTTAGTTTGTCAGCTTTAAGTAAGCACATAATATTATCATCTTCAGTGCACACGAATATTTGGACACTATCAACTAAGATACGCATTTACTCAAAAATGTACCGTTGACAAACCATTCCCTTATTGCATATTTACTAAATGGAGTTACTTCCGCCCCCTATTTGACGTTCTTGCACGGAATGTCTGAAAATCTATGTCTATCCTTTCCGTTTGATTTCTGAATCCACTTTCCATATCTGTTACTCTGTGGTTACATTCACAATAACAGACCTGGCTTATATCGTATCCCATTGGAAGGGCAGGTTACTCTATACATCACGGTGGTAACAATCTATAGGGAAGGGGCTTTGTGATGCTTCTGTGACTTCTCCATTTTTATTGCGCCTGTACTGTTTTTTTTTTGCATCTCAACGGGTATTCCGCATCTTATTAACAACTAACACGTGATCTCGTGGAGATGAGGTCGCACGTTATTTGTTGCTATTTATTTTGGCGGAAATGTTTTTAAAGATGGAAACATCATGCCATTGTATTCATACGTAGACGCAATACTCAGTCTTTGAGTTTTTGTCGAGATGGTTTCGAAACACTGACAAGTCTTTCCGGTAAAGCATGCGAGATTATTAGTTGTTCTTGTGTTTTCCGGGGTGTATGGGAATTTACACCGGTTTGGGAACTCATACACCCTGAGGCAAAGCCGAAGGGTGTATGAGTTCCCAGACCGGTGTAAATTCCCGTACAACCTGGAAAACACAAGGATAACGGATTTATTTCCAAGAATGTTGGTGTACTTAATACTTTAACCTAAATTGTGGGAAAAACTGACAGAAAATTTGTACTTTGTAAGTTTCTTTATAAAACCAGACAAATATGGATGTCATTGGAACTGGCTCAATGAGCCAGTTCTAATGACATCCATATCTGTAATATTTTATTACACATAAATATTAAATTTCCTGAATTTTTATTTTTGTTCTAACATAACCCAGCAGAAGGTAGGAATTAATAATTAAAAATGGGTACTTTTTTTAGCCACATACCCTGCTATTGTGTATTCTTGTTTTTGCACCGTGGTTAACCACGGTGTAAAAAAAAGCCATTTTGGACTGCAAGTTACACCGTACCTCTCAGCCAATCAAAATGCAGTATTTTGTTCCATTTGGAAATAATAGTAATTTATGCCATATTTCACAAAGTGTTGTATGCCATCTGTAATTTCATTAAGTGACATTCTACGCAAATCGTAGAATTCAGGATTTCTTTGAGGGATGAGAATTTGGGGATAGGGCAGGCTCCTCTCCTGGGCATTTCATCGGAACGATTTTGGGAGAAGACTAATTTTTGGAGAAGAATACGGAAATTCGCAAAGTTACTCTAAAATGTTGCTCTGGGTGAATTTTTTTAGTAACAAAGCCAACCTCGAAAGAGGCATTTGCGTTCAGCGTGATAACTCTTCCGATCTTTCGGTCGCCTGCAATTCATCACGGCATTCTTTCATCGCGTCAACGAAGTAGACGAAACAAATATGGACTGTATTTTACTGTTAAATTATATATAGAATAAATAGGTACTAAGGCCGGTAATCAGATTTAAACCACGAGTAGGATAAGGGTTTTAACCACTCGGCTTGTCGAGTGGTTAAAACCCTTATTCTACGAGTGGTTTAAATTTGATTACCGGCCCTAGTATCTTTTTGTTTTATATATACCATGCTCTTAATAAATAATCGTCTTTGTCACTTACAATGTAGAAACAACGACACTTTCTATCGCAAACGCACGGGTTTGTTTTGTATACATCTGCGCCGGTGAGCAGTACAACCGGCTGTACGTGAATGCTTGATTGACAGCTAGACACATCGTCAAAGTTGATTGAATTTACCTTGCTTTTTTCAGTCAAATTATTATTAACAATTCTTAAATTTTATTCTAAATATTTAATTGTAGGTATTTTAAACTTAATAGGTCATTGCACGTAGTAGATAGTACTGCAGAATGTCGTATGTTTGAATGAAACCCCGCGAAGTCTGAATGTATCGAGGTTAGCAAATTGCGTCATGCCAAAGTTTGATAAACTTCCGACTGCAGGTGTAAATTTGTTTTAACCGCAGAAGAAGCTTTACACCGGTAGTTGGACTAAAAGCTAACATTTAACATACAGGTTTTTCACAGGTGATAACATAGGCGAGCATGGTATGAAAATGTCAGTTTTTAAGATTTGTCTATCTGGGGAAATACAAAAATGAAAGGAAGTTGTTTTTATCGGACGACTATGCATAAAATAATTTCTGCGTGTGCTGAGTCGAGGTTTCTGCTTTGATTCAACAGATGAGGTCTTCTCAGTAGATATATAAAATATACCCATAGCAGCTTGGTGCATCAAATGTTCACCACGAGTGGTGAAGTGGTGTTAACCGCGAGCCTTTGGCGCGCGGTTAACACCACTTCACCACGTGGTACACCACGTGGTACACCAATCTACTATGGGTATATTTTATTTATACCATGATCGTCAGATTTTTATTATCGCTATTATTTTTTCTCGATTTTACTGAGCACCAGACGTATATACGTGCGAATCTGTTTCTGTTTACACGAGCATCGGTGGGCGGTACTTCCGCTGTTAATTTTATCGCCCAAACGAAATAGAAAATGAAACGAGTCCTTTTTCATTTTAATAGCATAATAACATACCATTTTGAGTTATGGATGCTTTATTAACATGAGACAATGCATGTTTGTTAAGTTTTGGCGTCTTATGGGGTAAACTCATTTAAAAACGTAATAAATAATTGTCACTTTCATTTCACTCTTCCTGGGGCTACGTGCGATAAATTTAGACAAGATGCATTCAGGTCGACGTCACCAAAGGTCAACTTGGATGTCGCTCCACTGTAGGCGTAAATTTTAACTACTGAAATCCCATTGCTGGCGTGTTCACCACGGTTGGTGTGTAAAGCTAAAATTTATGTCATAGGCCTTTCATATATTGTAGAATAGGTAACCATGGTATAAACTACACTACTTAAAATCAACAGCGTAGCACTATTAATGCCATTATGTACTTCAATGAATAATATTTTTTTTACAAAAGACAACATAACCGCATAATCGTTAGTGATGATAACTTAATAATAATAACACTTTGGCCGGCCACCGATTTGTCGCGGTTCTCAGGTGAGAAGGCCTTGATTAGCCCTGTTCTTCCAAATGCCTCCTTATCCCCACGCATCTCCTCTCCTCTTAACACTCTGAGATGAACTGCTTGATGATATCCCGTACCGCATGCTTCCCATTCTCCCAGATAAGCATATCAACCCTCTCCTTTGTGTCACCCACTAACCACATGTCCTTCATTCTCCCATCTCACTTCCCCATTATAATCCCTGCGAATCTTATTTCGTTAGACTGGTATTTTGGACATTCTAGTAGAAAGTGTTCCAGAGCCTTCACTACGCCTAAATTACACATCTGCACTCCTTTTCCAGTGTCTTTCCCAGTTTTTCCCATAAACACCAACGACCGCGACCTCATCTTGAACAACAGTGACCCACCAAAGGGGCCATCAAGTTACTATTCAAAACCTGGCTTCTCTTTATCACGCAGGCCACCCAAAGACCTCTTTGCTTTGACCCCCCTCTCGCAAATTCGAGATTTTATTCTCTGCATCCATCGGCCTGCATCGTTCTGCTGGGTTTCCAGGCTGTTCAAAGCCATTTAGTTTAGAGGTATCACTTCCGTACCATATATTATACTTGGTATACCCACCATTTCCCAAATTGATTTCCCCACGAAAACCTTATTGGATCTGTTTCTCGCTATAAAGTTTCATATGATTAAGGATTCCCCTCCCCTTCACAGTTAGTTTATTGGCATAGTTTGGGTAGATGCCTCTTCCCGTAATGTTTATTTGTACCACTAAATACTGGTAGTCACATGTTTCTCGTACACTAAGAGGTTTGCTGTTACCTTCCGGAATACAGAACTCCTCCACTCTTCACTTTCGAGTAGATTCCATTTTACGACCCACGGGTATAACTTTGCTTTTGCTTTCATTTAGTTCGAGTCTCCATTTGTTCCCACATCTTTCAACAATTGCCAGTATTTTCCCAACCCCCCCTCCCCCTCCTCCCCTTTCGCTTTCTGACACTAGTCCCATATCATTTACGAAAAATAGTCCCGAGATCTTCAGGCCCCCAACTGTTACTCCCTCCACGCTATGCAGGAGTGCACCTCTCAAATCTTTTATGTTCAATTATAAAAAGTGTTGGCGAAAGGATGCACCCATGGTGTCGGCCTATCTCCAAAGGCACACGTTTTTTGTTATGTTACGCAGGCTAAGTTCACTTTGTACATCTTTATATAAGGCTTTAAGAATTCCAACAAACTCACCTGCCAGACCCACGGCCTCAAGCATAAGCCGCATCCCATCCCTCCATATCCTATCATATGCATTTTTCTCATCTCATCTCTTTGGCTTTATCAGATTCTGCCATGTGGTCAGTGTGAAAAGATAGTCAGTGACTCTCCTTCTCCTCCTGAGGCCATTCTGGGTCTCTCCCAGAAACCCTTTCTCCTCGATAACATCCTCTAATCTCACAAACAGGACATTACAGAAACATCTTTCCAATGTTACTACTGACAGAAATCCCCCGATAGATTAGATTAAACATATTTTATTTGTTTATAATCAACAAAAAGGATTGGATAACAAGTGCCCAGCACTTAGATTATATCCTTTCCTTGAAATACGTTTACAATTACAAATTATGACATGTTTACAAGTAGTTACATGAATTTATATGTAATGGCGAAACAAAACGTATGTATATGTTGAAACAATTTTGTGTATGTACAAAGTTAGAGAAGAAAGCTGATGGGTACTCAACTTTGCAAGAGATAGAACAAAGAAGTATGTGTGTGGGGTGGGGGGGGGGGTGGGGGGGGGAGGGGGGAGAAGAGAAATGAAATGCCACACTACAACACTGCTGGCTTGGGTCAACAAGGCTATGGGCCACATTTCGGCACTACCGCGACTCCGACGGGGTCCACACCACGACTATTGCCAGGACAGACGGGACAAATAAGCGAATAGAAGTGAGCCATGTGTGAGGTAAACAGAGATGACCACTGACTTTAAAGATCAACAGAATTGGAAAAGGATGCTTTTAGACTCCTGTGCTCATCGTTTCGTGGCTTTTATGAAATTTTGTACACTGCGAAAAAGGTGAATATTGACGGAATCCGGCATGTTTGGAATACCATAAAGAAGATCATTGACCGTTCTTATTGGCAGATGCACAATATTTCTCTGTAGGACAAGTCTTTCGTCTGAGTAGTTACTGCAGTTGAAGAAGTAATGGTTCGCGTATTCGGTCTCACGTAACCACATAAACAGTTAGGTGTATTTTGAATATAGTTAGAGTATTTATCAAAATCTAGGTCGCTACAGGAATTTCGCAGCTTGCAGTGTATTATATTAACCGCCCTATCGCCATTGTTGAAGTACTTAGATGGTCTACACACGCCTGTATTGAAATATTTAATAAAGTTATTCAGTGAATCAGACTGTCTAACTTCTAGAGGTAGTGCATTCCATTCGGAAATGCAAGAGGGAATAAATAACCGCCTAAATACTTCCGCGTGTGTAAGTGGTAGTTGGAAATTGGAATGGAACCGGGTGCTATACGGGGAAATGTCCGCAAACGTTCAGGGTAATAAGTCCGATAGGTCCGATAGGTATCTGGGGGCCTGGTTATTTGCAATTTTGAAAAATGTGATCATTTTGTGGAGATGGCGTCTATGTCTAAGGGTTTCCCAGCCAAGTTCTGCAAGTAGAGTACATACTGGGTCAGATCTCGTTAGACCGGATATTATTCCAGCTGCATCGGCGTGGAATCTATCCAATTTTGAAAGTAGGTAATCCGGTGCACCAGCACATACCACATCCGCGTATTCTAAAATAGGGAGAATAAATGATTTATATAGAATTTCAAGGCTTTTTCTACCAAGGATATACTTAAGTTTTCTTAGTTGGGATAGCCTGGCGTTGGCCTTTTTACATAGTCTATTAATTTGGCTATGCCAGTTTAGGTCCCCCTATAAGGTCAGGTCGAGGTGGGTGTGTGACATTGCGAGTTCACGTGGCGTCTCACCAAACATTACAGCATTACTTAGATTAACCTGTTCTTGGAGAATAGAACAATTTCGCTTTTTGAAGGGTTAAACATAACTAACCATGTATTTGCCCATTCGGAAATGGCTTTGAGGTTTTCATTGGACTTTGTAGAAATGCCATCCGGTTCGTGCCCACTTCCTCTTAAGCTTGTATCATCCGCAAATAATCGACACACGTCAGGTGAATGCAGATTTTCAGAAATGTCATTAATGTATATCAAAAAGAGGAACCCTGTGGAACACCTCAATTAACAGGTAAGTACTCGGGAGAAATTGAGTTACAAGTTACCCTTTGTTTACGATCAATCAAATAGCTGCTGGTCCACTCGATGAGTGGTCCAGATATACCGTTTTGTCTCAGTTTATAAATTAGTCCTTTGTGCCACACTCTATCAAATGCTTTAGATATATCACAGAAGGCTCCAAGAGAAAACTGGTTCCTATCAACGGCCAAGCAGAGATTATGATATATTTCGACGAGTTGGTAAACGGTGCTATGGTGGGGCAGGAAACCGGACTGATATTTAAAAAATAAATAAATTATTAGCACAACAATGTTCGTACATTTGGTTAAAAACAATCTTCCGATAATTATCCAGTGCATCCTTTTCCCCCTTTTGAGTATAAATGTAACCTTGCTTTCTCTACATTCTCTTGTTTTGGCTAAATTGTATAGGGTTTTTACAGAGTTGATCTCTCCCATGTTTAGGAACTCGTCAGGAATTCCGTCCCTCAGTCCCGCTTTTCCATTCCTTAATTTAAGTTTGAAACAATTTTTTTGTACCTCATCGGTTTTTATTTCGCTGCACACGAAATTCGATAAATTTTCCTCGACCTGTAGCAGTCCGCTGGGTTCCCCATGCGCCATCACTTATCGTTTACCTTTTCCCAGTGCTTGACTAGTTCTGCTACGATTATGTCTTGGCCGTCTGTATTCTACCCTCAACTTTAATACTCTGTGAATTACTTCTTTCCTTTCTTTTATTCACCCATTTCCAAAATAGGTTCGAACTCGACCCCCACCTGTCATTCTTATCGTCGTAATAAGATTGCAGTTTACCACTCTCCGATTATCGTCTTTAATCTTATTTACTTTATTTCGTGCTTGTTGGTATATTTCTTTTGCTGCCCTGGCCTCATTGTTTTCCACCTCCTTGAGTTTTCTACTCCTGCGAAACGCAGCACTTTTGACTTTTCTGCCCGTTCAGTTCGTCATGCACTTTGTACCCAAGTTCCCGTGTTGACAAGCTAATCTTTCCTATACTTTCCTTCCCTGCTCCCACTAGGCTCACAACTATGGCATCTGCTATTTCCTGGAGATTGCCCCCCCCCCCCCCCCCCTGTGTACATTCACAAGTTTTGGTTTCAATTTTCATCAAACTTCGCCCAGTAAGCACCCTTTCTGAGACCCCAAATCATCTTGAAGCTTCCCTTATTTCTTTCTGGATTGTTGCCCCTGATCGTAACTGTAATCAAGCTATGGTCACTATCCAACTACCCTTTCCCTCATCGTCCAATTCTACCTCCATCACCTTCCTCCATAAATCAATATATGTGAGAATATAGTCCAGGCTTGGAAATTTCAGGAGAGCGATTTTTTAGCCCTCCTTACTGCCCTCCTGAAAGAATTAAGGAGAGCGAAAAATTGCCCTCCTAAATATTTTGGTCTGGGATGATTGAGATTACATGTATTATGCTCACATTAAATTTTTGTTGTAAAGCAAAAATGTAATTTAACTTCGAAGACACATAACATCACGTAATTTCATTTTGAAAGTGGGTTAGTGGTAAAAGGTAATGGCTGCAACCATACCCAAACACAGTTGCAATCATTTGAAGCAAAATGGGTCACAGCAATATTTTTTTTCTGTCAGTTTCAAGTTCAACAACTGACATCACAGCTTGAGGGATAATTATTCAAGGAATATTGACACTATAATATATTACCATTACTGCTATCCTGTCACTTGAAGCACTTGCACCAGGATGTGACTGTAGATTCAAGCAGACCTGTTGTCCAAGAAAGTCATACGCCTACCACTACCACCTTCAACCCCCTTGGGGGGTTGATGGTGGTAGTGGTAGGCGTATGACTTTCTTGGACAACAGGTCTGGGTACACACACAGGTCTTGTCAAGTGTGTGTTCGGTTGTTGAGTAAGACATCTAGATGTCTAAGAGATTTTGCTTTACCTTAGTAAAGTTAATAAAATCACTGATGTAGTCTGTTGGTTTCAGTATCAATGAGTTCGTTCAACTGGATACTCAAAATGCTGTGTAAAGCTAATTGCTCTCCTAAGCTGATTGAGGAGAGCGATTTTTTGCCCTCCTGCATTTTTCAGAATGCCAGGCCTGATAGTCTATTATTATTCTTCTGTCGATCCTCTCCCATGTCTATTCCACTTACACCTCACATCCTTGTTCAGAATCCTCAGACCGAGCTCACCTGTGAAGTCCAACAGATTCCTCCCATTCCTGTTGACTTTCTTATCGCAGCTCCGGATGCCCTCTTCCATGTCACATACAATACGTGGAGAGTGGATTGTAACTAAATCACCCGCGGAGTGGAGTTATCACCCAAACTATAACTGTCAAATTTTGTATATATCGACTAAAAACACAGGCAATGTTTCAGCCAATGGATCTCCGGGTTTAACCCTGAGGTCCATTGGCTGAAACTTTGCTTGTGCTAATTATGCTTTGCAATAAATTTGCAATTATTGCTTGGGTGGAATCTCCACTCTGCGGGTGATTTAGTGATAATACACTCTCCACGTACTGTATGTGTTCATTAATTAACCCATTGATACTTTTGTGGGTCTTATGACGTACGAAATCAAATAGCGCGTTGATACTTTTGTACGTCTTATGACGTACGAGATCAAACAGCGCGTTGATCTTACTTTGTGGTCATTTTTTTTTTATTATTTTTCGATTTATAAAAGTATTAACATCAATTCCTATTTTCTCTCGAATAGTGCTCAGTGACAACCGTTGAGCCAAATGTTATAGCAGCTTGAAATACTAAGATAATCCTCCTGTCAAGACTTCTTGACTGGTTGAGTTCTGGACGCCACTATCACCGCTTTTAAAAAATGAGGACACCAGAGCAAAAGCCAGCACTTCCCTTGCTTATATTTCATATTCAGTGAAACACAAATAATATTTTGTTTATATAAATTTGTTTTATTACAAATTATTGGAGAGTGCTTATGAGCACTCTCCAATAATTTGTAATAAAACAAGTTTTGAATAACAAATTCAGACCACCAAAAATAATCTAGCCCTCAACCAGATAATCACTAATGTGAAATATATCTTGTTTTTTGTACTTTCCGACGTTTGACGTCGCATTTTGAAAAAACGTTGAAGAAACGGAATTCCCAGTGACGTTTGAAAGATACGAAAATTAAAACCTCAAAGGGTTAAAGTATCTACTCAGAATTATATCGAGTCCCTTGTTTTCTAACTCCGTGATACTGGACTTAAGTGTTGAGTATATTGAGTCATTCTACTTAAATTTGCTTCCCGCCATCGCACAGTACACAATCCCAATGACAACATTTTTTTGCTTTTTAGATTAACCTTTACCCATCCAATTTCTTTAGATACCTCAGCCGAGGTACTGGCATCTGCCAGATCTGTGATCAACGACGGTTTTAAATATTTATGAAGAGACCTACCCTCCACCTTTTTTCTGACCTTCAGTTTGTCCTATAACTACCCGCAAGCACCCCCTTACTTGGTCTACCCGTTCCCCACGTCTTAACCACGTCTCATTTAAGCCCATGACTTCAAAGCCCTCTCTCCCAACCAGTATAGCTATTTCACCTACTTTCATGTGGAGACGCTGGATGTTGCTATGCCCCACATTCAGTGTTTGGGATTCTGTGACCTGCCCCTATTCATTCTATTGTTTCCTGACGGTAACCTCGATAATCGTGTTCTTTTCTCCTCTAGTTTGTGTCCACTCTTGTTATTGCATCTGGCTTCCCACCCCGCTCGTCTCAAAAAAGGCTCTGCTACCGCAGAATCTTTTCACCAAACACTTGTGTCCCCTCCTGCTAAGATGCAGTCCGTTCCGTCCATGCATGCTCCCTTTACTCCAAAACGTGTCCCAGTGATCAATAAAGGGTATACCCAAATCAGCACAGTATCCCTCCAATTCCCCATTCAGTGCCACAATCCTTCCGCTCGCCCCAACCCCGTATCGACTTAAGTAATTAATTAGTCGAATCTCGTTACGCGTCGAAAATTTCTCCAGTCGTTTTGTTGATTTTTTTTCATTTCTCCACGATATATAGTTTCATTTCAAAACCTCCCAAAATCAATGTTATTTCACACCACAAAGTTTAAAAAATGTATTGTTAGTTAACCGTTTGAAAAAGGTAGTTTCAGCACCACATGGTGTATGTCACAAGATTAGTACAAGATGTTCTTTCTTCTTT
Source organism: Pictodentalium vernedei (assembly GCA_031216915.1). NCBI lineage: Eukaryota > Metazoa > Mollusca > Scaphopoda > Dentaliida > Dentaliidae > Pictodentalium > Pictodentalium vernedei. The sequence goes on from CM062297.1 coordinate 130,890,958, forward strand.
AGAAAACGACCCCTTGGTAAGATTGACCCAACACGGGTAATGGTAAGAAGTTCTGCCATCCCCATTAGCGTAAAGGATTACATCCACTAACTGTGTTTAGATGTGCCAGTTGGGTCCCAAACCACATTCCCGTTCAACACATTATAAGCGGTCAGATCCAATTACAGTATTGCAAGAAATATAGGTTCTCTTTAGAACCAGAACTGGTTCTAATCTTGTCCCAGAGATGGAACCAGTACTGTTTAAACAGCATTTATTTCAAATCAAATAAATTTATTAGATTAACATTAAATATTAACAGAATTAAACATAAATTGAGGGGGTTTCAGTCGTAAGTTTACAGCTTATACGAGGTTGTCTCAAATCATTATTAGGCAAAAGAGATATGAACAGTTGGCATATCGAACCAGTTTTGGTTCTATACAGAACCAAAACTGGTTCGATATGCCAACTGTTCATATCTCCTTTGTTTCAAAATGTTTGGCGACTGCGTTGAATAAGCTCCAAGTTTAGTACTGAATCTACTTCAGTTCATGTAATATTCTGTTAAAATTGAATGCTAATCTTGGTAAATTTATTTCATTTGATATAAATACTGTTTAAACAGAACTGGTTCCATCTCAGGGACAAGATTAGAACCAGTTTGGGTTCTAAAGAGAACCTATATTTTTTTGCAGTGCAGAGTCATTTTACACCAAACTCTTCGATTATTATTATTTATTTATTTATCGGTGCTTAACGCCACATTAGCAGCTAAGGCTATGTCGTGACGAGAACTCGATTTGTTTGCATATCAAGTTTTATACTTGGGTCGTTGTTCATTTTCAGGGCCTCCTTATTCAAATACCACAAACGTTAATCCTTCTAAAATCGATATCAGGAATGCCGTGGCCTTTTCTAACCATTGGGAGATTCAGTAATGGTTTAATCCTACAGCCCAGATGGGCTGTAGGATTAAATTATTGCTAATACCCCTTGATGCGATTCATTGGGGTTTTAATGACACCTTTGACAACAATGGCCACCAGTGCCAACAGTTTTACGGGTGGAGGAAGCCGGAGAACCAGGAGACAACCACTGCGCAACGGCGGGTAACTATCAAACTCCTCAACGTACTAACTCCCCGCAAGTAGGGTTAGCATTGGTTGACGACATGAGCACCATGGTTGTGCAGTACGTCCTAGTACACAGCGCCATCGTGCCCTCCCATGTGCAATCGGAATTTAAGTGTATTGCCCAAGGACACAACGCAGTTACTCCTGCTGGTGATCGAGCCGTGGGCCTTTCTGTTTGAAATCCAATGCCGTAACCACTGAGCCAGTGCTCTTCGTGATTCCTTGGTTAGATTGTCTCAAGGAACCACGCATAATGGTAAAGAAATATTCTGAGTTCTGCACCTTAGGATAAAGGTTAATATCCACTAACATTGTTTCGATGTGCCAGCTGTGTCCCAAACTACATGCGCGTTTAACGCATTATAAGGGACCAGATCCACTTACAATATTAGTGTCTTTCTTTACACCAAACGCTTCGATTTGTTTGCACATTACGTTTTATACTTGGGTCGTTGTTCATTTTCAGCGCCACCGCATTCAATTACAACAAACGCTAATCCATCTAAAATCGATACCAAGAACCCTGGATTGTGCCCACTTCTAAGTTCTAGATCTCCATTGAATATAGTTCTCTTTCAACTCACTTGGTCTGTCCACCCAGTCATTATGTTTGGATTCCAAATATTCTGGAACATTAATTTACACCACCGACTGTCGGAGAGATTTACCAAATAGTTAAGATAGCATTAAGTCTATCCTGTCCTCAATCCTCATCCACACAAGTTCACACCTTATTGCTTCTAGTGCTGCAGCATTGCTCAACTCTGCTATCCATCTATCTAATCCTTCTAAATCCGATATCAAGAATGGCATGCACATTTCTAGGCATTGTGAGATTCAGTAATAATTTAATCCCACAGCCCTTTCGGGCTGTGGGATTAAATTATTGCTAATCTCCCTTACTGGTTGCAATATGCCATCTTGTTGCAAACTTGCAAACTACTGTTGTTATCTTTACGCCCTGGGAGCGCGGTGGCTCAGTAGGTAGAGTTGCAGGCTGCAAGCCGAGAGGTCCTCGGTTCGAATCCCACCTGCGGCAACCGCGTTGTGTCCTTGGGCAAGACACTTCGTCTCCATTGCCCGCGTGGGGGCACGGTGGCGTGGTGCACTAAGGCGTACTGCACGTCGATGGTGCACTTGTCTTCAACCAATGCTAACCCTGCTTGTGTGGAGTTAGTATGTTGGGGAGCTGACAGTTGCTCGCCGTTGCTCGGTGGTTCTCTCCGGGTACTCCGGCTTCCTCCACCCGTAAAACTGCCACGGTCATGATTTGCCATTGTGCATAAATATGTGACCTTAAACACCAATAAATAAATAAATAAATATCTTTACGCCCAAGATGTGTACATGATTGTTATAAATAATGTTCGATTGATGATGGGGGTCCGTGTCGGGTTCTGTCGACGATGGCCGAACGATGAACATGCTGTGGAGATTACACTGAAGCCTCAATAATACGATAACATTTGATGCGGTCATACGTTTAATTAGCAATCCGCCATTATTATCTATTATTCATTGATGCTTTACGCCACATCAGCAGCCAAGGCAATATCGTGGCGACGAACGGTACGTCTTTTTACAAAAGATCAACATCCGCCAACAAGTAATTAAAAAAGAGTCGACGAAATATGAGGAATAAACAAAGAAGTGAATGTAGAAATGAGAAAATAAGACAAGTCATTCAAAAAACGCTGTATAAATCAACCTGTGAAATACATGGGAATTGGCGAGAATCTAAAAGAATAAAAACAATTTACAATTTATTGAAAAGGTTGATTACTTTCAGAAATGATACAATTTGTGTGGGCTCGTATTATAAAACAGATCTCACAGGGAATGTATTATTATTCGGCCGCTGTAACCCTTCTTGAGCGGTTAAAACAGCAGACAGCTCTGGGAGGTTGATGGCACAACATTCAGCCGCTGTAACCCTGCTTGAGCGGAGCTTGAACAGAGTTAGAATGTTGAGGAGGTGACAGTTGCTCGTCGATGCTCGGTGGTTCTCTCCTGGTACTTCGGCTTCCTCCACCCGTAAAACTGCTTAATTCTAACTCTGTTCAAGCTAACACCCTTTTTCGTGGCGGGAGAGGGGTGGGTAGCTTGAACATAGCAAGGATGACCTTTAAGCCAGGATTTTAAAACTAGGCGGGCAAGAGTAACATCTAGGGGGCATACCTAAATGTGGGCGTGTCCCCCTCTAATTGAAGGGGGCCTGGGGGCCTTCCTCTAGGAACAATTTTGAAATTCGAGACAGAAAAATAAAAAATACAATTTCCTTGACTCTGAGTCCGTTTGTGTCTAATTTATAAGTTATGAAAGGCATCAATAATAATAAATTCCCAGTGAGCGATAACTCTCATCTGTAGTTGTTTCCCACACATAATTAGCAGAGATTTATTTATTTATTTATTTATTTATTTATTTATTTATTTATTTATTTATTTATTTATTTATTGATGTTTAAGGCTACATACTTATGCAGATTGGCTAATCGTGGCAGTGGCAGTTTTACGGGTGGAGGAGCCCGGAGTACCCGGAGAGAACCACCGAGCATCGGCGAGCAACTCGCAGCTCCTCAACATTCTAACTCTGTGCAAGCTCCTCTCAAGCAGGGTTACAGAGGTTGAAGACATGTCCACCATCGACGTGCAGTACACCTTAGTACACGGCGTCATCGTGCCCCCATGTAGTCAACCGGGATAAAGTGCTTTGCCCAAGGGCACAACGCGGGTCGTCCCGGACGGGGATCGAACTCGGGACCTTAGCACAGATTAAAATGATAGTTTTGAACACTACAATTGCTGAAAGAGCAAACATGAAAAGTATCGGTTACTTCCCACGATAAGTAAAAACGTATACGTATAAGGGCACATAGACACAATTGCTATTTCCCTTGTGGAGGAAACAATAGAGTAGGCATAAAGTTAAATAAAATATGAAGTTCAATGAAATAGTGCAGGAGATAGATGGATTTGGGATTTATCAAAAACGCATTTGTTTTCTGCTGTTTTTGACGATAATACCTTGTGGAATTCATACGATGATTTCGGTGTTCATATCCGCCACTCCAGAATACAGGTACGTTCGTTCTTGTTACACAAATTAGTTGTTTTTCTCCATTTTTGTCTAAATAAACTAGTCTAAGTACGTTTTAGTGGGTCATGCGATAGAAATGTGCTGAGCAGACCTGAATGTGTTTCTAACCGAACAGTGACAGACAGCATGCAGATATTATCAATTCGTTCAGAGTTCACGCATTTTGGTGTTTGTGGGACAGGACAACTAGATTTATATATGGGAAATGGTGTTCAAGCAGTGGCGTAGCCGGGAGGGGGGGGGGGGGGGGGAGCACACGCCCACTGTCCCAAAGTTCAGTCATTCCCCCCATGTTCACCCATGTAGGCAACATCAGGGAAGAAATTTTAATATCTAGCAATTTACTTGATTCTAAGGCCGTTTGTGCCCATAGTTTATAAGTTGTGAAAGGCATCAATAATTAGGCCACATCGTGGCCTAATTATTGATGCCTTTCACAACTTGTTAGTGGCCTTATTATTGATGCCTTTCATAACCTATCATAACTTATAAATTAGACACAACCGGACTCAGAGACAAGGAAATAATATTTTGTTTGTCTCGGATTTCAAAATTAGAGGGGGACTGGCCCTTTTGTCCTCGCCAACATCTAGCTGCTGCAGGGCTAGGATGATGCAGCTAATTATATTCGGTATGCACCCCCCCCCCACCCTAGATATTACTCTTGCCCCCTAACTTTAATACCCTGGCTACACGCCCGTATTCAAGTACTATTTGTTAAGCTGGGTAATCATATTTAACAATTCAGTCAAGTGGAGCGCCGTGGATATTATATTAGCAAATAGAACACCATAACAAGTATGTTGTCGTTCACCACCGACATTAATCGCTGTTTTTTGCTCTCACGCAGGGACGTAATTAACATTTTGTTTTATTTTACTTTTTTTGGAGGGGCGGAGGGGGGGGGTTGAATATCGCAGACCGACGGTTCGGTCATATCCCCCAAATATTTGGACATACCTAATTGCATTTACCAAAGACTTATACGCTACAAATAAACTTTCCATTAATAAATATACTCACATGACAGGGAATTTATTAGAGTATCATGACAGTGCTGTTGACCGTGCTGCCAATTACACACCAGTTAGGTAGAGGTGTCCGGCCATCTGGGTGTTTGCGACAGGTCATGGGTTTAAAAATCATTTATTAATAGTTACTCTCTCCCAGGCGGTGGAAATCTAATCTGTGTATATTTCTGTCGGGTAAGTAACAGATTTTACCCAACGGAGTTCTCCAAGGTGTGTATATTTTGTTCGTCTAGCAAGCAAGGACGTCTGCCCAACTTGGTATTTCATAATTTCTTGCACACCCCTGCCCGGCGAAACCAATGATCCAGAGGGTTCTTTATGGGAGAGGGCGGGTCACACCTGCACCCAACCCCCAACAGGAGTTAGGCTCCATCTCTTCTGGATATACCAGCGCCTAATGACATTTATCAAAACAATTTGGATGTGAATTTTAGAGTTGTGCCATCAACCTCCCAGAGCTGACTGCTGTTTTCGTTTATTAACCCTTTACCCAACGTAACGGCCAAAACCGGCCAGCGCTATTCTCAAAAATCGCCAATTAATTTTCATTATTTTTTTCATTTTTTGTCTCAAAAGCATAGGTTATGACCCCTCATTGGAACGAGCTCGTTCCAATGAGGGGTCATAACCTATGTTTTTGAGACAAAAAATGAAAAAAATAAGTTATTCAAGAATTTTTTTTGCAAGTGTCGTCTGCTTTTCATGTTAGGTAAAGGGTTAAACGTTACAAATAGGAACTTAGCTTTTTATCTACTGTTGCCAAAGATTAGGATGCTTCCAAATTGGACCGTTCTCGCTCATCATCTGATAATTTCAAGGGATATAACTTTATGGAAAGTCGATTTTCATGAAGTCACAGATATCAGGAATTGATAGAGTACGCCTACACCCCCAGGACTCAACTACGTACCTCTCATTTTGAAGAATATAGACCTCTCCAAATTTTAAGGAATGCTAACATGAAAAAGGCGTTGCCGTGCTTGCTCATACACAACACTAACAAGGTGGCTGCTATTTACGAAAGTCGCTGTAGGTATTTTCCAATAGCTACCTCAATCATAAATGCGTAAGAACTTGAAGACTTCTTTTGTTATTGATTCATATATGATGTACATTCTGAGGAAGTAAAGCTGTGACGTCATTATCCAATATGGCGGACACAATGGCAGGCGGAAGTTGGAAATATGCCGATTTTGTTCAATTTACACAATCAACTTTTTTTTCTGCTGATCATGTTGAATCGAGTTGTCCCCTATAAAAATCTATCAGGTGCTACTCTTTCACACTTGGACATTTTTTAAAACTTCAGCCTGAACAACAGCACTCATGCGTCGATGACTGACCGAAAATATATGAAGAGGGAGCCGCCCCCTTTTTCTTCTCCAAATCTTGTTTTCGCCCGATCGAATCTGCCGATGGCATGTTACTTGACAGGAATCCCCCACCCCCAAAGAAAGAAGAATTTTCTTGGGCCCCGATTTTTTTAGGATCCCCGACCACGATATTGTATGTAATGATTTACACAATGACAATAGAACAGTAACAGATCACCATGCTTTATTTCCAGTTCACGTCAGCTGTACGGTATCAGTTTGATTATTCGACTATTGTAAATGAGTCTATGCGCCTTTTCTCAATTTTCGCCATACAGTACGTCGAGAGTGTATTGTCACTAAATCACCGGCGGAACGGAGTTATCACCCACACTATAACTTTCAAATTATGTACATATGGACAAAAAACACAAGCAACGTTTCAGCCAATGGGCCTCCGGGTTTAACCCGGAGGTCCATTGGTTGAAACTTTGACAGTGCCCTTGTTATGCTGTGCAACAAGTTTGAAATTATTGCTTGGGTGGAATCTCCACTCTGCGGGTGATTTAGTGACAATACACTCTCCACGTACTGTATTTATGAATATCGATTTTACTTTTTTCCATTTTGGTACCTAACAGAAATTTGTTGGGGTTCATCATGTTTCTTTGGCTAGTGGTCTGAAACTACTGTACAGAAACTGAAAGCAACACTGTTTTGGATAAAATATTACTCTTCTTTCCAAAAGCCCTGAAAAATTGCCTAGAGGGTACTGGAGTGGCATCCGACGAAAATATGTTCGGCGAGTTCATTATTAAAGAAGACAAAGAAATTTCACGTTTTGTCCGAAACACTTCAAACTTTTCAATTTGCTGGACAGTTATTTTCCTATTTGTTTCCTGCGCGTAGGCAGCAATTTTGTTTGGGATGTGCGCTAAGTGGTGATCGACAAACACAAGATGGGAGAATTTACGTTATCTGTCCTATTTAGGGCGGATTATGTTGTATTAATCTTTTACCTGCAAGAAAAACGCCATTCATTTTTTTATATTTTCACTTTATTGCTTCCACAACATAGGTTATGACCTCTCATTGGAACAAGCACGACGAGCTCGTTCCAATGAGGGGTCATAACCTATGTTTTGGAAGCAAAAAATGAAAACTTTTGTTTATACGAGGATGTCTTTTCCAAGTGCCATCTGCAACTCAAGTTAGGTGATGGGTTAAAAGGGTCATACTAAGTGGCTAATTTGTGCGTGTGTGTGTCATATGATAAATAGAATATGAAATGAGTGTTTTTCTCATATAATATTTATGAAACTCGTCCGAATTTTCCGTTTGGGTCACCAGAGGCTCGCCAAAACGGAAAATTCTTAGACTCGTTTCATAAATATTATATGAGAAAAACACTCATTCCATATCCTCTATATATAACTTCGTCAATTTGCCGTCATGCTCGGAATATTCCTTCCTTCTAATCGGCTTTCGTTTTTAACTAATTCTTATTTCGTTACGTTAAGTGCCGTACCAATGCGTATCGCGTCATGGGAAAGTAAAATTTAGCGTCACGCTTATCCTAATTGTTAAATGCGAATTATAAAATTGATCAAGATACGCGTACGTCTTACATATCAATTTATTATTTGGCAAGTGACCGTCTAGCTCCTAATCACGAACCCATTTATAAAATCGCCGTTTCATATCTTCCTTGGGTGGCAACGAGTAAAGATATGTTCCGCATTCCACGTTGTTCACTGTATTTTAAGTGTAAATTATGGACAAACAATACCGTATCATATCTTCCTTGGGTGGTAACAAGTGAAGATATATTCCGCGTTATTACGCGCAAAATTTGTTCTCAGCCTTAGAATTAGGAGCATTCAATCATTTATCTCAAACCCGCCCTGGTAACAGAGGCAGAAGCGAGTTCGCATGCAATATACGCACATTCAACCATTCCTTGACCCGAATTGTTCAGGCGCGTTGTTCTCCATATTCAAGTGTATTGCTTGTAAAATCACCGTATCATATCTCCGGTGCTAAAACCTCGCCCTGGTAACAGAGGCAGAGGCAAGTAAGTTCGTATTCACACATCCAACCACTCCTTGGCCCGAATCATTCAATCATTTAAAAGTGCGCCTCCATATCTCCGCCCCAATACCTAATCCGCGTCAATCAGACATCACTACCGCTGATGAAAAATATAATTTCTTTATACCTTCCTTGCGTAGTAATAAAGCCCCCACGCCCGACCCTTCCAGGGTGTGTAAATGTCTTGTCCCCCACCCACTATTGCAGAATATATTTGCCCTCCACCACTGGTCTAAGTGCAGACCCTGCTATAATATCTACACTGACAATTGTAGGCTAGGGTTCCATGCACCCCCATCCAACCACCCCCTCCCATTCCACATACGCATGATGTACGCACTGACATATACACAATGATCATAAACACAAAACGGCGCTCGGCGCTCTTGAAACGCAGCAAAAAACAACTTCGAGTCGTTGATTCCTGTTTCCCGTACTTCACCCTTGTCATGTTCTGTCTTAACACTCGTATAATCACTTAGGGTGAAAACTTAAAATATAAATGGCAGAACAGATTTTCCAAGATAAAAATTATTATCATCACGGAATACGACGTTCGCTGGTATATTAACAGACTTTAGTGACGCGATAAAATTACGTAACGTCACGTGACGTGTACCGAAACGAACGCTAATGGAAAGCGCACTCCAGTAGTGCCCACTGCTCTACACCTCAACAAACTACTAACAGTTGCAATAGAGAGTACAGGGTTGATTAATCGCTGCCCGACTCCTCGTCACGTACGCGCGATGGTAGATCTGTGATGATGAGGAATATTACAGAGGCTAACGATCTTGTAATTTCGAGTCTTCGAACATTTTGTTTGAGAACATTAGAGTAACAAACTGCCAACGTGAAAATTTAGCAGTTTAAGGGAGATAAACAAAGCGGCATAGCTATATAAAGTCTTCATTCTTGATTGACAGAAACAAGTCCTTATTCTTATGTCATGACGAAAAAATTGTCTGTGCGGGCATTTGTTAGTGATCTCCATACAATTGGATCGCGTGCACGACAGCGAAAAACATAGCCATACAGACCCCCCCCCCCCCCCCACCCCCTCCCATCCCCCTCCTCTGAGATGGTGGCATGTCAATACGTCTATCAACGCAGTAACTCCTCCCAATTCATGACGTTCGATAACGTGGAAGCTGTTACGGTGTGACTATATTCATAGCGTAACAGCTTTCAATTCATCAAGCGCCATGTTGTTTTCCCCGACACGAATACTGATAAACTTTTATTACAGCTAAGCAAACTTCCACTCTTGGTACTTGTTATTTTGTCAATAATAACTAAAAGCGATGCAGTTATTTAGTTTGTGCACATCATCAAGATTTCCATGTTTCACAGACATTAACATTATTTATTATGCCCCACGTTTGTAACATCAGCCGTGATTGGTTAATAAGACAACTTCTAAAAGTCATAGTACTGGAGTTTTGGGGCAAAACACGGGTACTATCGGAACGTTTTTCCCTGGAGACAAGAGAACGAAGAAAATGTAAGCGCCATTTCCATTGATCAGCGTCGAATTTCTCAACACCAAACGCTGGCTCCGTGTCCGTTTAGCTTTTTCAACACCGGTAGACACAAACTTACCAACAAATATATCACCTTCAGTGGGTGTGTTTTCAATTTTAACTGCAAACAATGCATTCAAAAGAATCAGAAATATTAAAAAACTCACTCACGTGTTGTTCACCACTTCAGTGAATCCTGAATATGAGTCTCAGTTATGACTTGTGTTTCACCCCGCTTAATTCTATCAACTGTTGTCTGAGAAATATGAATTTATATTCCATTAATTTAAATCACTTTTCACACAAGCATTAACAATGAATTATAACACGAACAGCATGTTGCAGTTGTTAACATTGGCATTTGTTGATATAGAAACTCCCAAAGCGACGGCACTTGTGACAAGTCATTTTCGAAGAGACGTCATTCGTTCCAAATGACGTCATGTTTTTGGATTCGACTACATTGTTGTTACAAGATCGATGACTTGTTGCAGTTAACGCTTAACAATGAAAGTCATATTTTGTTCGGCATAATAAAATAATTAGAACGTTTCTTTTCATGTTCTATCGGTCGATAGTACCTGAGTTTGTGTGATTTCTGAAATAAAACCTGAAGCAGCTTCGCTGCTTCAGGTTTTATTTCAGAAATCATACAAACTCAGGTACTATCGACCGATAAAACATGAAAAGGAACGTTCTAATATTATACAATTATTGTGATGAATTGACGGTAACATGGTCTGAGGTTTGTAGGTCGGAGCTTATGTTCAACGTCAACTCATCTCAATAACGTATATGTTTCCAATATGACACCACTCATAACCCAAACCCTTCATCGTGAAACTAGAGCGGCTTATTTACAAAACATGCAATCGCTAAAAGTTGCCTTCTTCAAGGCAACATTTAACGATCACGGGTTTAGTAAATAAACCTCTCATGTACCCACAACGGCACTGGATAAATAATCAATAAACTAGATAAACTCATTCCATCTTAGTTCAAATCGTAAATCGGTTTGTAATTTAAAAAACACTTCATCCCGAACACCGTCTGCTGCACATGTGAAGGGTCAAAAAATGAAGCTAGTCACACCGTTGATGAAGCAATTACGAAAAGGGCGACGTCATTTCAAATATTTCGCATGGTGACGTCAGATGGTAACATTTATTACTGGAGCCGTGAACATAAAAAACTCCGCCAGCTCTCGTCCAAACAGAAGGTGAGGATTTTACTCCTATTGGAACATATATTCTTTAACCCTTGACCCAACGTAACGGCGAAAACCGACCAGCGCTATTCTTAAAAATCGCCAATTAATTTTCATTATTTTTTTCACTTTTTGTCCCTCAAAAACATAGGTTATGACCCCTCGTTGGAACGAGCTCGTCGTGCTCATTCCAACGAGGGGTCGTAACCTATGTTTTGGGGACAAAAAATGAAAAAAAAAAAGTTATTCAAGAATTGTCGGCTGCTTTTCATGTTAGGTAAAGAGAGTTAAATCGCGATCGGTGAGTGTGAGTCTTCAAGAAATTGGACACCTCGGAGAAACTCTTTTTGGTTGAGCGTTGTTTATTTAAACCAGTTTTTTGCCCCTCCCCCAATAAAAATGGCGATGGTCGAGATACCTTTCTATATGTGACCAATGAGCGATCCAGTAATCCAGAGTTCAGAAATCAGTGCTTTTCATCTCATTACAGATGTGCTATCGCAAGGTTACCAAACGATACATATGCTATACAAAGTGTTTATCACAGAAGTCTTGTAAATGAAACTATTCCATACAACAATGATGGAGATCAACTGTACAGTAAATGTAATGTTTATGATATATCAAATGACACGGAAATCGATCACTCTGGCATACCTATCAATAGTTCTACATTCGGGTGCAGTAAATGGGTGTACGATATATCCACATTTCAGTCGACGGCAACAACACAGGTATGTTGTTTACTGTACAACTAGTAATCTCCCACAGCTTACCACTGGCTCTATTGTCTCTTTGGCAAGCGGTTTGAAATACATGAAAAGATAATATTCTGGGTGTTCAAGTGGCATACATGTAACTTGAATACCTTTGATCCACTGAGTTAACCCGAGTCTGTACGTCTTGTTGATTGAATGAACAACCTGTCGGTGCTGTAAAACTTCACTGCTTCGCAGCTCGGTGTCACTCAATGCACGTGACAGGTTGTGCAAAGTCATGAAATACCTCCAGCGCGGTTGATACCGTCCTCCCGCCGACAAGTATACCTTTAAGTCATTTATAGTTGAAACAAAAACACATTTCAACAATTACCTACACATTGTAAGTCCGATGACGTGGCAGTTTAAAGGGTCGTCCAACATAACTTTTTGACATTTTTTAAAAATATTTTATCAATGCCCTAAATCCGAATTAAGGTGGCGAGTAGCGACATATTATATACCAAAATAATGTAAAAAGTACACAAAACTTGAACTAATCCACTTTTATTTAAAAAAGAATGAAGTATTATTTTGCTTTTAATGACAAAGTAATTGCCAGCCGCATAAGTAACCGACAAGAGCAACAAGGAATAGATCGGTAATTCAAATATATAAGTTATAAACAGAGCTGTAGGTTAACCGAAACCGAACCGAGGTTTTTAGTTTTTTTAAAAACCCGAAACCGTCGACATCCCGTAATCTAAGGTTTTTCGTTTTTTATTAAATACTCTCTTGCCAGCTCTTGCTGCCGAAATTCACAGAATGTAGCCAGACTAGAGTAGTGAGAGTACCCAGACACTGCCAATGGCAGTGTCTGGGTACTCTCACTACTCTGGGAAGGCTACAGTCTGTGAATTTCCGACATTTCAGTTTAGTTGTGTTTGCAGCTTTCCTCAAGTTGTGTGTAGGTGTCAGACCTCGAAAAATGGCCAAGCATAATAAAAGTTCTGTATATTTAGGTAATTATTATATTCGCCTTCCTGATTCTTCATGTATTATAGCTTATTTCGGGCATTCATTGAGTTTCACTCAATTTCACTACCATAAAGACTCAGAAAGTTCCTTTTCTCTTCACGAAATATAGTGAAATTTAGTATCATCGTAAATTTAAATTGCTTCCTCGCACATCCGCATTATGTGTAAGCTGGATCCACGTCAGTTGTGATCGCTATTGACACCAAAAGGGTGCGAAAATCTATGTTTATTTAATAAACTGTTGACGGGAATAGCAGGAAGTCGGCAGACAAAATCACACGAATTACCGAAGTGAGACGAGACCACAATGTCTCACAAGTTTTTAGATAAATTAATCTAATAACCCACATAATTGCGATATTGCTCAGGCCTGTAATTCATACCATGTAAAATTGGTATCGGTAAGTAGATCAGTTATTAATGTTCTTAAATCTCGCGAGTAAGCAACAATCACGCCTCCCCAAACAACAACTACTGAATGGTGATAGTTTCAAAACAAATGAAGCATATCAAACCATGTGCAGAAATGAATTAAAACACATGCTTTCGAACTTAATGAATCCGATTGATGTAAGTCTACTACGTGCAGGGAAGGTCATTTGGTTCTTTTGGCCACTTGGGCACACACAGCTCTTTGCTGTGTGTAACATTAGAACTGACCACAGATAATACCATATGGGGAAGTTAAATAGTCTTCCCTTTTTGGTGCATCAGTCTCACCATTTTACCAATTTGATACACATGTCATGGGAAATGGAACAGAATTTGGCAATGTGTGGGGTTATGATCACTGCAGGCAATTAATTCATTCAAACAGAATAAAGTTCATCTTAGACCATGACGAGCTAAAATAGCCTTTGTTCCACTCTTCGTCTAAACTGCATAGACAGGGAACACCGTGGTCTTAATGGATGTACCGTTATGTTACGGTTTATAAATGACAACGAAAGAAAAAACATTCACAGTTTGCTGGGCTATTGTTATGAAACGAAGTAACCAGTGAAGTGACAAGGAAAGGCCACTCAAAATTAATTGTTACTTTTCTTTATTGAACTGATCACATATTAACATTTTCGTCTGCTGTGGATTCCACTTGGGGTTTCTCAATTCAAATTTGCACCTTAATTTTTTTGTCACCTTTCACAATCACAATTGAGTTAATTGAAGGTGGGAGATGGATAACCATGCAGTTTTCGTTTTCATCCCCTTTTTGCAAAGACGAGACAGGTGTAGTGGATTGTACTGAACTGAGTGGCTCAGCTTTTGTCTCTGAGGGTGGATGGGGTGGATTTACACATTTACTTATCGCCTCTTTCATTGGGCTAAGCTCCCTCTTGTAACTTTGAACAGCACTGCTTCGCGCTCGGAATCGTGAGTTGCAATCAATCTCACTTCACACTACAAATGACGGTCTATTTTCTTAAGACTCGGATTATCATCGTCTATCTACTACTTATCTTCTGACAACTTCCACTTTTTTATGACACTACTTGTGAACATGTGAAACTTATAACATTTTATTATATTCTATTTTAGCAATTGACCATACAAATCCAAACGGTGCTCCGAAGAAACGATACACTGTAAATAGGGGTGTTAAACTTTTGAACGCGTCATATATATGACGCTTTTAAAATATGAATGTCATGTGTTCAGTTGTGGTACGCTAGTGTTCAAATCAACCATTCATATGAAATATTTGAACGGTAGTGTTCAATTTTGCACCTTGATGTTCAACAATGTATAACGTTGGTGTTCTAAAGCTCAAAAGTAACACCTGCATATCCAGAAAAACAATTTAAACAATTTCATCTGTGTTTCACATTGGCGATTCGTCCCATCAGATGAATTTTCGTATCATCCATCATCAATATCATTCCACTCGTTTATATGCGCATAATATATTATTTTAGTGATCAAATCAACCACAATGAACCCATCAATCATGACAATAAGTTATTAAAGATATACTAGTTTTTGTGGTGTATTAATTTTTAAAGGATTTGCGTGAAATCTATTATATTTTTTAAACAATAAATAGAGGATATGGAATGAGTGTTTTTCTCATATAATATTTATGAAACGAGGCTAAGAATTTTCCGTTTTGGCTAGCCTCTGGCGAGCCCAAACGGAAAATTCGGACGAGTTTCATAAATATTATATGAGAAAAACACTCATTTCATATTCTATTTATCATATGACACACACACGCACAAATTAGCCATTTAGTGTGACTTTTTAACCCATCACCTAACTTGAGGTGCAGACGGCACTTGGAAAAAACAACCCCGTATAACTAAAATTGTTTTATTTTTTGCTTCCAAAACATAGGCTATGACCCCTCATTGGAACGAGCTCGTTGAGCTCGTTCCAATGAGGGGTGATAACCTATGTTTTGGAAGCAAAAAGTGAATATATAAAAAAAAATGAATGGCGTTTTTCTTGTAGGTAAAAAAATAATACAATATAACCCACCCTAAATAAGACAGATATCGTAAATTCTCCCTACTAAAATTATGCAAATGTGACCCAGTTGTATTTTGTTTAGCCAATCAAATTGTCCAGTTTGGAAATTGACCAATGAAAGCTCCCAACTCTAATTATGCAAATTATGAAAATGTGGCCCAGTTGTATTTTGTTCAGCCAATCAAATTGTCTAGTTTTGAAATTGACCAATGAAATTGATGGGATGCTTTATTTATCACTGGTTAATATGAAAACAAAATATGAAATGTTTTAAAGTGAAGAAAACGGACGAGTGATATGATAAACAAATTTTCTAAATATCATTTTAATACACTTATGCGAATTTGAACACCAATGTTCGATACAGTGTTCAATGTTTTTAACCCCAGCGTTAACGATCACAGTCCGTTTTTTACGAATCCCGCTATTTGTACAAATCACTGTCGCAGATTTGACATGCGCGATTGGAACAATAGCCCCGTTCTTTGAACTGCTTTCTGAAAATATAGAAGGGAAAATTTGGTTGATACAAACATTTTTTTAAAATTATTTATGTAAGATCATTTAATATATTATTTAAATCGGCTTTTGGGTAAATTTGATCTAGTGTGACCGATATACAAATACATTTCGAACGTACATCCGATCGATACTTGATAACTTCAGTATAATTGGTAAGCCCGGCATCGAATTTGTTCTCTGTTTGTCCTGACTCAGTGACTTGTTGAATTTGCTTTTCTCTAGCTTTGAAGCTTCAACTGTACTTATAACAGCATTTTTATTTAAAATGTAAAGGTAGCGTATCGTAATGTCTGTATGTATTTGAATGCACCGTACCGCAAACTGAAATGGGTGTGTTGCCTCCACCCCATCTCCAGGCTTGGCAATTTCAGGAGAGCGATTTTTTAGCTCTCCTTACTGCCCTCCTGAAAGAATTAAGGAGAGCGAAAAATTGCCCCCCTAAATATTTTGGTCTGTGATGATTGAGATTACATGTATTATGCTCACATTAAATTTTTGTTGTAAAGCAAAAATGTAATTTAACTTCGAAGTCACATAACATCACGAAATTTCATTTTGAAAGTGGTTTAGTGGTAAAAGGTAATGGCTGCAACCATACCCAAACACAGTTGCAATCATTTGAAGCGAAATGGGTCACAGCAATATTTTTTTTTCTGTCAGTTTCAAGTTCAACAACTGACATCACAGTTTGAGGGGTAATTATTCAAGGAATATTGACACTATAATATACTACCATTACTACTATCCTGTCACTTGAAGCACTTGCACCAGGAAGTGACTGTAGATTCAAGCAGACCTGTTGTCCAAGAAAGTCATACGCCTACCACTACCACCTTCAACCCCATTAGGGGTTGAAGGTGGTAGTGGTAGGCGTATGACTTTCTTGGACAATAGGACTGGGTACACACACAGGTCTTGTCAAGTGTGTGTTCGGTTGTTGAGTAAGACATCTAGATGTCTAAGAGATTTCGCTTTACCTTAGTAAAGTTAATAAAATCACTGATGTAGTCTGTTGGTTTCAGTTTCAATGAGTTCGTTCAACTGGATACTTAAAATGCTGTGTAAAGCTAATTGCTCTCCTAAGCTGATTGAGGAGAGCGATTTTTTGCCCTCCTGCATTTTTCAGAATGCCAGGCCTGCATCTCAGCCAAAGTGATTACTAACTGGATACATCCTTTACGTGGATGAACCAACTTGTTACAGCTGTTTGGGGTAATTAGATCATTTTCTAAACACAAACTTTGACCCTTATTAAAATACCACAATTTTATGTAGGCCTACCAAAATATTTCTCCTAAATACAATACCTGGAGAGAGTATTATCACTAAATCACCCACAGAGTGGAGATTCCATCCAAACAATAATTGAAAATTTGTTGCAAAGTATAACATACACAAGCAAAGTACCAGCCAATAGACATCCAGGCTATACCCGGAGGTCCATTTGGATGAAACATTGCTTGTGTTTTTTATTCATATGTACATAATTTGAAAGTGATACTGTAGGTGAAAACTCCACTCCCCCGGTGATTTAGTTACAATCCACTCCCCACGTGTCGTACTGCACATGCACACAGAACAGGCACATTTCACTGAAACAGTTGCTTTGAACTAGCAGAGTGTGCAGTGTTTGAAAGCCATACTATTCATTATACAATTACAATGCAGTTGCTGTGAACGGGTCGTAATCCATGCTTGGTAAGTGATGTCCACATATGTGTTTACAAGCCAATGAAACTCATCATCTGAGAAATTTGAATTAATGAGGCACAGTGTTGTACCCGGTGGTTCATCAATTAATTTTTTGATGTTTATCCATGTACTTAGTGTTTGGAATCTAGTATTATTGCAGCTGTGGAATGTCCCCCCCCCCCCTCCCCCATTGAAAGTCACCAGTCCACGTTTGCTGTACTTTATTCCAAACAAGAAATATGACTGATTATCGTTATATAATTACATTGTTAATGTGGTTATACGTTTTGGGTCCAAATACTCAATTCCCATTGGTCAGCTGGATGAAAACGTTATGACCAAATGTAATTCATTTTCCAATGAATACATTTGGTCGAACTTTGACCCGCATTTACGATAGAGTGCAGTTGACAGAATGTAATTCGGGTGTTGTTTGGGCGGGTTTTTAACTTTTAGCGCCTCTCGGACTGATCAACTCAGCTGCTGTTTCTTTGGTGACATTTCCCAACTGTGGCATAAAATCTATGCGCTTTGTCTTTTGTGTGATTTTTCGCCTCGTTCGTTCGTACATGTTTTATTTCGTCTTTCTGCTTTGTTGTTTGGTAAAAAAGTACTTTAAACAGGTACGGAATGTAATTATAAGAATTGAATGCAATTTTTATAATCTTTATTGGAGTATGAACGTGTGGGAATGGGTATAAACTGTATGAATCCCTTCGGGATTCATACATAATTTGCACCCATTCCCACACGTTCATACTCCAATAAAGATTATAAAAAATTGCATTCAATTCTTAAGTGAACTGCAGTACAAGTGTCTATCATTTTGTACTGGTATGTAGGAAATTATGTTCTACTAATTAAATTTCAAACAGCTCTTTGTGTGAGATGTTTTAAATATTGAGCCCCAATGTTTATGTACAATTGATGTATACAATGTTGATGAGTGGGGTGCTTTCTGCGTGTATGTTGTTGCCTCTCTACATGACGATAATGCTAACTTGATTTACATGAACTAAAGAAAATATTTAATTTAGGAAATAAATTTCCTTCTCATTCTATAAAAAAGCATTTCCATAAAGTTTTGTGAGGTGCACTGCAACTAAAAACATCTATGCGGTTGATTTTCCATTGGACATAAAGTTGAAATTTCGGAGCAAAGGGAAAATAAATGTTGGCCAGCTTTCTGTTTATTGGTGATGGTGTAAACCCGAGCTGTGTTAACTTAAAGTTTATTCATGCTTTTTTCTGGGTTTTTTTTTCTCAGAAATTGTAACATTATCTTGGATGGAAAATTGCCCCCACAATTTTTTAAGTAGTAATCCACTTTACCCATACAGTAATCTATAGTGTTTGTTCTGAGAAATTGCAACTAATCAGCTGATGAAAAAAAATCATCCCACCGCAATTTTATGGTACTCCGTTCCACGAACTATAGATGAAACATACATTTTTACATAATTTCTCAGCAAGTTGTACTTTTCAGTCAATGAAACAATGCTCGTATTTTTAGATAAATTAATGGAAAATTAGATTGTATTGTCAGCTGGGCCAGTATATTTGGGCATACATACATATACATGTTTATCATATGACTTGTCCGTTTTGTTCACTTTAAAACATTTGATATTTTGTTTTCATATTAATCAGTGATAAATAAAGCCTTCCGTCAATTTCATTGGTTAATTTCAAAACTAGACAATTTGATTGGCTGAACAAAATAAAACTGGGCCACATTTTCATAATTTGCTTAAGCAGAATTGGGAGCTTTCGTTGGTCAATTTCTAAACTGGACAATTTGATTGGCTAAACAAAATACAAATGGGTCACATTTGCATAATTTCAGTAGGGAGAATTTACGTTATCTGTCCTATTTAGGGTGGGTTATATCATATTAATCTTTTACCTACAAGACAAATGCTATTCACTTTTTTTTATATTTTCACTTTTTGCTTCCAAAATACAGGTTATGTTCCCTCATTGGAAGAGCTCGACGAGCTCGTTCCAATGAGGGATCATCACCTATGCTTTGGAAGCAAAAAATGAAAATTTTTAGTTATACGAGGATGTTTTTTCCAAGTGCCGTCTGCAACTCAAGTTAGGTGATGGGTTAAAAAGTCATACTAAGTGGCTAATTTGTGCGTGTGTGTGTCATATGATAAATAGAATATGAAATGAGTGTTTGTCTCATATAATATTTATAAAACTCGTCCGAATTGTCCGTTTGGACTCGCCAGAGGCTCGCCAAAACGGAAAATTCTTAGACTCGTTTCATAAATATTATATGAGAAAAACACCCATTCCTTATCCTCTATATATACAATACCTTGTAAGAGTTTTTTTCATTTTATTTATCGGCATCACTAGATCCTAATGATTCTCACATAAAATAATTCAAAAATTGTTTGTCAACAGTTGAAATGTGTTTATTTTGAAAAAATTGAAAACAGTTCTGAAAAGGCCAGTAAAGATGCCACTTTACAAAGTCTGGAATGCTGACAGAAATGAAAATATTTTTTTTGTGTGTGAGAAACCCTCACTGGAATTCCTGAAACAGAAAGGTGAGTTATTTGTTTATAGATGTTAAAACAGTATAATGATTGAACATATTCCAGAAGTGGACTAAATGTCGTCTGGCCAGAAAAAAATTGGTGTGTTTCTCATCTCTGACAGACCAGGCATCTATGTTTTGGGCCCCACCCAAAACTTTTTATTAAGGTCAGAGCAGGTCAGCGCTGAAAAAAATACTACTTTCAGGTATGGCTTCTCAGCATAATTTCCTGCCTGTATAGCAATGCTCACCATTTAATCATTCCTGGAGGGCCGTTAATAAACAGGGTCGCCCAACAAAATTTTGTTATTACTATTATTACCACTTCTAAAATGGTTAAATCCAAAGGTTCTTCATCAAGTTCACTTGATGGTGACATTCCGAGTTTTCGCAATGACATTTAACCAAAACACATGTGTCGTCTGTTTCTAGATAAACAAAACGTCACATGGTCAATCACATGGTAGCTTAATTTAAATATTTTTGTTTACCACGAAAAATTCGACTACTCCTGAAATCTGCTTACAAAAACCTACCGTAATGAATTAATTACACTCACCTTGACAATTCGAATGCTTCATCGCCGAAGTAATGGGGAAATCACACAAATTTCACGTGTTTTTTTAACATTCATTGCAGTTAAGCGCGTTTCATCATCTCGGAACCAGTGGCGCGTTTGGTATAACGGATTATTTTAACTGTAACCGGAGCTGGGACTGTTAACGAAACATTTAGCTGGAAGCGGGCTGTCAACCACGTTAACACACAACTTCCGGTTTGAGTTTGTGCATTATCACTTTTACCGTAAAGGTAAAATTGTGCTAATATACTAGAGAACGCACGCTAGAGTGGTAATAATAAAAAATATTATCAGCAACATTTTAGTTAATGAAGCACCGGGTTGTACCAGGTGCTTCATTAAATAATTTTTTTTTTTTATGATTAATCCTATCAATAGTGTTTAGAATCTGACCAGTCCACAGCAACTGTACTGCAGTTTAGGTGAATAGGACACAAATATGCCCTAAAATGTTACAGAAATGATCTGGGAGAAAAACCCGTATCCAGATCAACCAAAAAGGGGCCTATCAAATATTTGACCCCCTGTTCTCTCAGAAATTGTGGAAAATTTCCCCCATCCCCACACCCACACCATTGTGATTCAGTAGTAATTCACCCTCCGTGTACTGTACCTATTTTTTTTTTTTTTTTTTGAGTCCTAGCTGATTTTTATGAATGGTTGGGGTAGCTTAATATCTGAAGAGTGGTTGATGGGGTGACATGAGTGGAAGGGTTACTTAGTAGTTAGAGGGAGCTCGAGATATTACCATATCAAAGAAATGTGTGCTTATGGCCTGGGACGCGACAGCAGCATGTGCTCGGTTAGGTAAAATCGAATGGGGGGGGGGGGGAATCCTCGTCATAAGAAGTAAAAAAGGATGGTTTGAAGCCATGACCCCCGGCAAAATTATCTGGTGTTATATCCTTACATCCATGGGAAACTCAATGTGTGAAGAAGTATACAAATCGCAGAATTCGTAATTAGTATTTGGAATCTAATATTATTGGGTCCTTGGAAGCATTGCCCACCAGTGGAAAGCGACCAGCCCATGGCGGCTGTATTGTAGCCTCTGTGGGACAGACCTTCAAGTTTGAAAAATGTAGACGCGCAATAAACAGTACACCGAAAATTCATTTGGTGTGCAGAAACTTTTACCACGTGCGCTGGTTTATTTTTGGATGTGGTTCTGAGAATGTTAGAATAGATGTGCTTGTGTTTTCTTCTTAGGACAGTTCTGAAATCATGATGTAAAATATGCAATATAACTAGAAATTTCATTTTTTGCTTCAAAAAACATAGTTTGTGACCCCCTCCCCCATTGGAACTAGTTCGACAAGCAGTCACAAGCGTGTTCCATTGCAGGGTCATGAGCTGTTTTTAAAGGAAAAAATGAAAATATTAAAAAAGATGAATAGTGATTTTGGGTGTATGGCACGGAGCATATTTTAATGCGTGTAAGCAAAATGATCTAGCAACGCCAGTATTATTAGTCACCATATTAGGCCACCAACAAACTGTGTTACGAATATATCTTACCGACTGCTGCATCAATGCACAGAACTAATAAAAACAGCGGTCAAAATTAAATGAGAGAATTCTCACAATGTGTTCACGTGTCTTTGCCTTGTTACAATTTATGGGAGAGTGCCTACAGGCACTTTCCCACAAATTGTAACAAGGCAAATCCATACATACCAAACAGTTTCATTTCGAATGTAACATGGCACACATCCACAGAATATGAAGCCTTTTAAGTTGCCTAACCAGCACTTCAGACGAAATATGGGCTTCCAACACTCAATCTTTCAACTTGAAGCGTTTATCAGCTGCCGCCGTTTTGAATAATCAATGAACAAAGGGGAGATTACCCATAGCTGTCAGCGTATATTGATGTTGACAGGCGGCCGTATATGGTTTTATATGCAGTCTGCATGTGACGTCTTTGAGCCAATGAAATTCCCAGATACTTGTAGGAGGTAAGATATATTGTCCTATACTGATGTCAGTATCCACTAATCGAGACATGCAGTATTTGCTACAGCACTCCACAACAGTTTAATTTCTGAGGGCCGCGATTGGTAGCACCGCACCTAATCTTCCTTTGGGCATCGTGATGAGCAAGCACTATTGCACGCCTCAAATTCGAAGGTCTGGTGGGAACTTGGGGAAGTGGAGCAGTGCTTGTGCACTGTGGTAAACAAGTTGTTTTACTAGTAAAATAGGACCAGGTAACCAATGCTTGGGGCGGATGTCCTATAAAGTGGGCAATGGGTATAAATAATTATTACTTTATACCTGTTGTAAGCTTTTTATCAGCATGATATAGCCTTAGAATTTGGTCTCACACTAATCACCAATAAATATATAAAATAAATATGCATGTTTTGTCAGGTGTAATGCAATTACAATAGCACCCATCCATCTCACATGCAGGACTAATTCCAACTGAACCTTTCACCCACTGTTTCTGCATATACTAGTATGGTGATGCATACATTTATCCGAGATTTCTAACAGGCACCGTCTTGAATTTTCGAAAATATTTTCATTTTGCAGTCAGTGTGCAGCAAAAGTCTTTCACAAAGAATACAACACCGAAGACTTGCAGTGAAACAGAAAACGTCTGTTGTCAAGTGGAGAGCCTTCTGAAAAAAGACGCAAAGCCTTCAAAGTCTGTTCTAGTGTTGCCAATGAGGCTGACCCCACATCACATATAGAAGCTCTTAGCGCGGAGTGTAAAAAGCCAAGGAAGAATCAAAATGGTCAACACATGCTTAAGAGATGGGCTCTATGTAAGTACATGTAATCTTTTATAAACACGAACAGTGCTTGAAGCCATGATCATGGCTCTCATGAAAAGTGGCGGAAGCCACAGTCAGTTTGATGGCGTTATTTCATTGACTCTTGCATTTTCCTATAAAACACAATTAACTTTTTTTAAAGATGATGCTACCAGCAAGTGGGGCCTGAGTTTAGCAAGATTTTCTTCATAAATAATAGTTTTGTTAGTATTTATTGGAGAGAGCGTCCTGACACTCTCCAATACATTCTAACAAAACAATTTTATAAGCACATTTATTTATCTACTGAGCAGTCCGGAAACGACAAGCTTATGCACACAGTGTAAAGACACAAGTCCATGTTGTAAGTGAAAATTTACGGGTGCAATTTTTTGCTCTCATCTTTTTGAAGACGAGTGCATATTACCCCAGTAAATCTTCAGTTAACCTTTTTGCCAGTTATATTAGCTCATTCGAAATATTCTTAGCTCCTCCACCACCTAGAGTGCCATGGTATTGGGATAAAAAAAACTATTGCAGTATCAAAGAAAATAACATAATATACTGTTTTAGTGACGTTGGTGATGTTTAATTATGAGACTCAAATTTAGGGTAATAAAATATTAGAAATCTTTTTTTAAGCCCTCCGGGGGACGTTTAGATCGCTGGAATCTCAAACCAGCCCAATGCAGAACAGAGCATCCATTCCTTCACTTTAGAACGCTAACCAACGTTTTTCTTTTAGGATATAGTAAAAAATATGCTAGATATTCTTCCCTCCCCACCCCCCTGAAATGAAGCTGAAAAAGTTGACTGGGAGGAAAACATAGAACGATGTTGGCAGATGAATTCGGTTCTGTTGCGGTTATTAGTGTCCGAATAATTTGATAATTTATTTTCTTATTTTTTACAAATAAACAGTTGAGACTTACGTATTTATAATCATTAAAACACTGAATAACTTTTGTGGAATAAAAACACCCAAAAGAAATAATGAACTACATGGTTATCTTCTTTGAAGAGCAATGTCAACAATAGCCCACACATTTCATTCGTGACCTTACATGAAGTTACATCATGAATATTAATTATCTGGGATCATAAAGACATAATGATCTCTCACAAACTCAGTAAATTAGTTTTGAATATTCATTTGTGTACGTTTTGTTGACATGACCATTGGGGAATTATCATTTCTTTCCTCTGTTTTGGGTGAGCTTGTTGTTAGTTGTTGGCAAAATAACACACACACAGAAACAACATATAAAATTTGAATGTAAGAAAATTCATAGAAAATAAAAATGAGAACCGAATCCGTTACCGCAATGTTGTTTACGCAATACTCCCTTACTACCAGTAGTCAATACCGGTGAATCTATTCTCCAAGTTCGAACATCGGTTTGTTAAATTTACCTCGTGGTTCGAACGATTATAAATTAAAAAATCAAACATAAAATTCATTATTTATAGAACCATGTGAGCTTGAAGGGTCTTGTATGTCGCAGTTTCACTACAATCTAGCACCGATGTTTGTATTCTGGAGAAATAAAAAATGAAAATAATATGTGACCAAACAGGTGCCGAAATTAAATCACTTGGAGCTGAAATAAACAGGTTTAACCCGGAGGTCCATTGGCTGGAACTTTGCTTGTGATGGTTATGCTTTGCATAAATTTGCAATTATTGCTCGGGTGGAATCTCCACTCTGCGGGTGATTTAATGATAATACACTCTCCACGTACTGTATTGACAATTACACATTATATATACTGGCACGCAACCTCATGTAGTTATATCATTCTCTTTATATTTCTCCCATGCTTCCTCTAACTTCTTGGATATCTTTGTTGTTACAATTTCCAAATCGCCGTCAATCACATTCATCCTCGCAATCTCGGCCTCGCCTAATAAGGTAGGTATCAGCAAGTAAGTAAGCGAGCCAGGTTGATGTTGGTCGAATGAAATGAAAAGTTTCTGCGCGCCGAAGGCGCACAGGGACGATGTGGGATTGAAATCCCTTGCGACCTCAAAATGGAAGATGGCCCGAATTTGCATAACTGCAAGAGTTGGACTCTTTACCCGATACCCCCAAAAATGTGAGGAGTTGTTTTTACGCGGGAAGTGTTCAAATAAATGTTCAAAGAAACCGTGAAAAACAATATAAGATTATCTGGGACTGGGCTTACTGGTGAGAATGTGCTTACTAGGGGGTCAGTAAAGTAATAAAAATATTAACCCTTAAGGAGGAGTCTTCTGAAAGCAATTAACACAACAATACATGGCACGTTCTGACTCCACATACTTGCAAACAGTAAACCAGTAGCAACAATTGTAACTGGTAACTGCAATAACCGAACTGTAGCCCATTAATCATTTCAGCACTGTTGATAATAGGTCACATCCTTCCAGAAAAAGTTGGAATTATAAAATTATTTTTTTTATTTTCAGGAAAGTCCTGATGAAGAAGTAAAAAAAAATAAAATCTGAACAGCTGGACCATTCAAGGCTTGTTCTTTTCCACAGTGACAGAAATGTGAAGGTTACGTTTATGTTAGCTGATGGAGAAAAAGTCAGGTTTCATGGGAGCAGAATAACACAACTTTCAGCCATTATGTTTCCAATTTGAACTATCCCAAATGCTTTTCAATGATATTAACTGTGCTACAGACTTTTGTTTTGGGCGCAATCTACGCCAATCATAAATCCCAAAGCCAGGTTGAAGCCTCCAAACAATATTCTTTTTTGCGAAGAAGCTCCGTCCTGTGTTTGACAGCATTGATGTGCAGGAAGAGTCCAGTGAGGACTGAATGGGAAGCCGTTTACCTAATGTAATAGTTAAAACCGCCCTTTGCAATACATAAGAAATCTGCCATTCTAATATTTTTATATTTTCATTTTTTTGCTTCAAAAACCATAGCTTTTATGTCCTCATTGGAACAGGCTCGTTCCAATGATGGCGGGACCATAAGCTATGTTTTTGAAGCAACAAATACTTATTTTTAAAGTTATGAAAATTTTCTACTCATTTCAATTTGATTTGACACTGTGTTTAAATTAGGGTTGAAACAGTTACACCATTTACCTAACTTCTTACAGATTTTGTTATGATCGGTCAATAACCAGTTTACCTTCTACCAATTAACCCTTTTTGAAAACATAGCTTATAACCCCTCATTGGAATGAGCTTGATAAACTGCTCCATTGGTGGATTATAACACTGGGTGGTTGGGCTGTTATGTTAAAGGTAAAAGGTTTAGCACAAATCCCAGGTAGCATGCCTGTACATAGACTTTGTGATGAAGCAGTTCTGATCATATCTTTCAGTAACCGATCTGATGGATGACTGATAACTGCGCAAACTACAAGTTTGCATAAATGCTGCATCTTAACACATAAGTTGTTTCTGATTCCTACATGTATATACAAGTTTGCCCAATCAATCACCCATGGGCAATGAGCCTATACTTTGAATCAGCCATTTACTCTTGCAGCAGATTGCAGATGATCATGCTTCAGGGAATCTTCTGATCAACCCAAATCAGTTTCAAAAGTAAGTGAAAACAACTGAACTGACGTGGAATTAATGAACTCGGAAGTTGGGAACCTATCCATTCTCTCAAGTTTACCAGTGCGCCACATTAACACATGATTGTATTGTATACTACATCTAGTCAATCAATCGATCAATTGATTAGTGTCCAACCGATTACCAAAAAATGGTTGCTGACCGATTACCGGTTATTTGAGCCCACAATCGGCCGATTCTGATGCCGATTCCGATTGTAATACCGTGCACTACAAGACAAGTCGAGGCTCGAAAGAACTACATTAAACATTAAACTGAACATTTTTCAAAGTGTTAAACTTCGTTGACTGGGGTCCCAGTAAAATTACCAATCGCGCACACTTGGGCGGTAAACGTGGCTCTCAGAGCCAAGTTTTCCGCCCAAGTGCGGGCGACTGGTAATTTTACTGCGACCTGAGTCAATGGAGTGCATCCTTCACTTTTCCGGTATGAACTGGCGATTGTTGCTTGTGTGCTCAGTTGTAAGCTTTACATGTCGTTTAGCACGTATATCCCGTAAAGGGGCGTCTAGAGAGTTTTTTCAATAGTTAAGCAGGTACCGATGGGAAAGGAGAGTGATCACTCTCACTCGCCATCGTTTTCCTACACCTTTCACTAGGGGTGGGGGAGGGGGGGCAATTAAACACTCGCCTTCATGATGTGTGTAGAAATCGTGTCTAAACACAAAAAAGTTATATACTGCTTTTCAATCACCCGTTCGTTACTTGACCCAACTTGGAAACAGTACTTGCAAAACACCTTGCATTGCTAAAATCTTTCATTTTTTGGTTTAAACATATCTTATGACACCTCATTGGAACGAGCTCAATGAGCTCGTTCCAGTGTGGGGTCATATGCTATATTTTTAGAGTGAAAATGAATAAATATAATTTGTATGGTCATTTTCGTGTATATTGCAGGTCAGTTCGGGCTGTCATGATAAGGGGTTAAAATCACTCTTCTGATTTTTTTACTCTCGTAAAAATAAGAAGAGTGATCATTCACTCGCCTGCACTTTCCTCCCTGCTGTCACTGGTTAAGTCCATGCACATTTTAAATTTTGTTTTTTCATTTAAAAATCATTTGTTTTTATTAACATATTTTTTATATCTTATAAAATTTGTTTTATAGTTAGTTGACATCAGAATTTAATTGATAATAAAATATTTTGGAATGATACATCAGGTTATAGTGTTTCTTCGCTAACATCCCAGTCACCATTCCTCCTCATTTTCCTCCACTGGGACACTAGTGAAATGATTTTAATACCAGTGTTCAAATAGTTGAACACTATTTTAAAGAGTATTCTAATATCAGTGTTCAGTTCTTAACACATATTTGCATTTTGAACGCGTCCATGGTGTTCAAGATCTGTTGCATGTGTTCTGAAAGCATGTATGCATTAAGATCTTGAACACATCAAATATTAACATTTGTAACATTGGTATTAAGATTTTGAACACCAGTATTAACTTTTTGAACGCTAGTGATGTGTTCAAACTTTTGAACACTGGTATTAAATATTTGAACACCGGTGTTCAACATTTTGAACACATTTTACATGTTACATGTTTACATGGCGTTAAGAAATTGAACATTAGTGTTAAAAATTTGAACAGTAGTAACGCTTTCAGGAGCTGTTGCATTTTTGGAGTTCAATTTTTTAACACTATTATTTTATTATTTACAGTGTACGGGGAATACGGTACAGGAACAAAATGGTACAGGAAAGAACGGTACAGGAATAAATGGTACTGAGGGGTAGAATATATGTATATATAACTTTCTTAGTTTGGAGGAATTAACTTAACTGCAAAAATCTTAGCTCATTTGGATCATGGTCATGCTCAACAAGAACTCTGGACTCTGTTAATTGGAGGGTGGTAGCTAATGCCCTTCTAAAAATTTTTATCATCTTGACATATCTCCAACGGAGAAACTCTTTTCTGCACACCTGTTTTGTGTACATGTAGCTATTTAGACATATCGTTTCCCCTCCTTTCTGTGTTTCACTAATTTCCATGCGGATCACGAAAGAAAAAAATCAAAATAAAAGACAAACGCAATTAATTTATCAATATTATTATGAAAGGAAAGCAGTACTTATAAAAAGAAAACTATGAAAAAAATAAACACAAGCCATTTTACTGTTCAAAAATATTTTTATTTACCCATTAATTGAATTTAATATTTTTTAATTCAATGCATGAAATGTATATTTATCTGATAACCATAGAGTATAACACCCGTTGTATATACTTGAAGTATATACAACGGGTGTTGTATATAATTATAATTTATGCGAACGACCTCTGACCTCTTTCAATTCCATTTTCATTCATTCATTCATGAAACATCGTTATATCACAGGGCAGGTTTTAATTGTACGCTTATTGCACTTTGTCAAAATCCTCTGATGGTGTCATTTCTTATTTATTTTGCTTCAATAATGGCAACCTAAAATTTTGCTTCAAAACACTGTAGAAATTACTTGAATGTTAATAGTAATTAGTATGCGGCGACTGCGAACTATTTATAGTCACGGCCTCGATCAAAAGTACTCGCGGAACTGCGCTAATTAAAAGTTCGTCTGCTCTACCTGAAAAAAAAACACTTCGTAAAAATTGCAAACAAACGCAAAATTATTTGTTATATTGGGACTACAGCATAAAACACGGAAGAAAACTGGAACTATGTCAAAAAAAGAATAACTCTACTGAAACACCGTTTTGTTACTGTTAATAAAATAGTTGAAATTTACTTTGTTCCAGCGCAGTTACATGATGCAAGAAGTGCAATCGCACTTTACAATCGCCGTCATCTATTTTGTAATGTAAGGGACACAACTCTATGCGTCTTGTCCTATTTCTTTTGTCTCGTAGACTGGTTTTCTTTGGAGGCCCGTGGGAAGCATATATAAGTCGGGTAGGCGCACGAGACGGGTGTCTGTTTGTTATCAGATAAAAACAATAAACATATAGTGTGTTTTTATATCTGTGTTATACAACTCGTTGAAATATGGTTTATTTTTTCTCGGCGAAGCCTCGAAAAAATAAACCATATTTCAACTCGTTGTATAACACAGATATAAAAACACACTATATGTTTATTGTCTATGTATTTCATGCATTGTATATATATATTACCAGCACTTCTTTCATAATTATCAATTTGTACCATTTATTCTTACCCCTCTGTAACATTTATTTCGGATTGCCTAAATAAATCCTGTACTCTTTTTTTCTGTACCGTTTTTTCATGTACCATTTTTTCATGTACCGTTTTTTCCTACTACTATCCAAACGGGAGCGCGGTGGCTCAGTGGTAGACTGTTGGACTTTATCCCGGTTGCCTACATAGGGGAATAATGCCGCTGTGTACTAAAGCGTACTGCACGTCGATGGTGCACTTGTCTTCAACCGATGTAACCATGTATGAGCGGAGCTTGAAGAGAGTTAGAATGCTGAGGAGCCGACAGTTGCTCGTCGATGCTCGGTGGTTTTCTCCGGGTACTCCGGCTTCCTCCACCCGTAAAACTGTCGTGGCTATGATCAGCCATTGTGCATAAGTATGTGACCCTAAACACCAAACAGTAAATAATAAATAAATACCATTCAACAATCTGTCTAACTTTGTGATAATATTTGGCATGGGAAGTGTCTCTTTCAGAACACCCCAACGCAAGAGTTTTATCAATGACCAACTGAAACTCAGTCAATGTTTTTGACTCCTTTTTTCTGCTGCAGATGAACCTAGTTTGCGATGATGAGCTGAAGACATCACATGCCCAGACGCTATATATGGCAGGAGTTCTAGTTGGCGCTGTTGTATTTGGGAATTTGGGGGATGTGTAAGTATACATCATATTCGCCCAATCATAACCAGCCGTCAAAAATATATCAGAGAACTCAGTGAGCACGATAGGTAACACACATGCAGTAGGAAGAGAAACCCGTAATTTCCAATAAATCAGTACATCTGACAAAGTGAAAATTGTGTCTTCGGGTTTGCCTATCGGGGCGGCCATTTTGTCGTCGATATTGAATTCTGGGATAGTTGAAAATAAATAGCGACAAAAGCGAGAGAACGCACCCTGTGTCGCCGCGTCAATCTTACTGAATAAAAGATGTTAATATTTCTTTTAACTTGAACAATAGCTGCCTTGAATTCCATATTAAACTGATTTACTTTTGACCACGAATCTTTTCTCTTCAGGTTACCTGCCAGTGTCAAAAGTTGACGAAACTACCGAAGTAGCAAGAATCATTTTCTTTCAATTTTACGATGCATGCAGAGAACGATACGCGTGTGTGAATGGGATAGTCGATATGGCACGAGTGCCAGCGCAGAAGGATAGAACGAGAGGCCGCAGGCCTCGAGTTTTATCCTTCCGCGATAGGGGGCACAAGTGCCATATCGATTAACCTATTCACACGCGTGTCTCGTTCTGTGTTTATTATACGCCTTCACGTCTATAAAACAATTATTAGAAGGACGCTCTACAATTCATTTGACAACTATCAACAAAAATAACACATTTTATCGCCAACCAAATTTGCGAGGAGAACCCGTGTTACTATTTCGTTCCCTGAGTTCCAATGTGTTCTTTGTGCCTATTGGCACTTAGAACACACTGGAAGTCAGGGGACGCTTTTTAACTATCTCCAGCGAGATCACTACACTGAACGTAGTGGTCAGCATCACCAAGGGATGCCACACAGGCAAACCCATGGATATATTGCACCAAATCCTTTTCCAGAGGCAAGTCTGACACCCAAGATTCTGGGTATGTTTTAGATTTCTGGAGCAATTTGCAGGTGTGCGAAAATTAAAATTGTGTATGCCCAGTAACCCAAAAACGTTTAGGCGAAATCTTTTTGCTTAACCATTTTTAGTTTGCTCAAAGCCATTTTTTGGAGCAAATTATTCCTCACTGTAAAAGAAAAATGATTAATAAAGATATACTTTCTGTCTCAGGGATGATCCAATTTCTCATCAATATTTCCCTTGTTTTACTGATTATTTTATGAACAATAAATGATAGGTGGGTTGTAAAAACAACAGAAACACATTTAAATACATATTTAAACACAGTGTGTGAATTACAATTTTTTTTACGTTTGTTGATTTTTTTACGTTTGTTGATGATGGCAATAAAATGGATGCGGTAGGCTACTTTTGTGAGAGGTAGGTAGGGTTAGCGGAAACAAACGTCTTTTTTATGCCTAACTGCAGGAAAATGTCTTGTCACCACAAGTTATTTAGTTTGT
Organism: Pictodentalium vernedei; assembly: GCA_031216915.1. Taxonomy (NCBI): domain Eukaryota; kingdom Metazoa; phylum Mollusca; class Scaphopoda; order Dentaliida; family Dentaliidae; genus Pictodentalium; species Pictodentalium vernedei. The sequence goes on from CM062297.1 coordinate 130,923,481, forward strand.
ACACTTTTTTTACACCCCCCCCCCCCCCACCCCTCACCCATCTTTAACCTGACAGCATTTTCTCGAAAGCTCACGAACTGAGTATCCAACAGTCTTAGTCAGAGGCTGAAAGAGAAATCAGGAAGGGTGGGGGTGGGGAGGGGGATGTTCTCACCAGTAAGCTTCAACTTATTTTGGTTGATAATATTTTCAAATATTGATTAATGTTTACATTAGTTTGTACTAGTACTATACTTCACCAGTTTGTTATCTGGTTATCTGTCAATATTTTTTTCTTAGTATCTGGTTCAAAACAGAATAATTTTTTATTTGTCTGCTCCAATATATTGTCAATCTTAAATCTGAAATTTGGTATACTGAATTTGCATTTAGTAAGTAGTTTTAAAGAGGAATGATATGGCTAATGATAGGCCTGTGGAGGACATTTTCTTTTTTCTTGGAGATGGGGCCTGACCAACCAACCTGCCCCGAACTACTGTTTCAAAATCAAAATGCAGGCCCTTGCCTAGAATTTGCTATGAAAATGCTCTGCCCACTGCCCTGATATTTGCCAAAATTATAAAAATACCCCCTCCCTCTGAACAGTCTGTTCTGAAAATACCAGTCCCTTTCAATGAAAACTACAAAATTAGCTGCTTATTGGTGAATGGGGATGAGAGTGCAGCAACCCCCATCCCATCTCATACACCCCTGTAGCTAAGTCATATAGGTGACATTCGATTTAAGTTTTATTGCTGAGAATTAAAGCAAAATAATATCCTTGTATAAAACAGAAATACAAGCAAAACTCCTTAATTAGTCATTTTAAAATACACATCAATCTGTGTCTGGAAAATATTGTCATATTGTCTATGTTTTAAACATTCTAATAATTATTTTTGAATATCATGTAAGTCATCTCATAAAACTGACAATACATTGCATTCATCAGACCACATGCATTTACCACCCCTTCCCTCTTCGTGGTCTCATTCTCACTCTACTCAAGACTTTTCAGAATTTCAGTAGAGGGTAGCTGGTAACATTTTTTAATTTCCCCAGTGTAAACTCCATTAAGACATATTTTAGCAGAACTGCATCCCCCTAAAAAGCCCCCCCCCCCTCCCCGCCCCCACAAAAATAAATTAAAATAAACCTGTTGCCCCAACACCCACTAGCACATAAAAAACACTGGTTCCACAAATGTAAACTACTGAGTTTTTCTTATAAAACCAAGCTTTTCATTCTGCTGAATTTATTTTCTTTATTCAGCTACTGTGGGTGTGTGTGGGGGGGGGGGGGGGGGGTGATGACATCTAGTAAGGCTGGAATTGGTAATAGTTAATCAGTAACTGCATGTACTTACTGTCAAACATCTGCAGGCGATGTGGGCGTGTCGCCATCTGTTTTTCCGCTTCATGGTAACCAGTTTTCAAGATTGATTTTGTCCTGCTTCCTGAGAAATACTTCAACTTAACATGCTCTTCAAAGTATGTTTGCGTTGGCAAACGTGCTGCTTCATTGCCGAAGAGTGAATCGAACAGGATGTTACTGACCAGATTAGTCGCGAAAATACAAAATGCTTCCTTATCGGAGACTTTAATATCGATCTCTTGAAAATCTTCCAGCACCCACAGACTAACGAATGTATAGACACAATACTATAACGAAACCAACCAGGATTACGGATCATTCAGCAACTCTGGTTGATCACATACTCACAAACTGTTTGGACGATAATATTAAAACCGGGATAATAATAACGGACCTGGCCGATCACTTTGCAACATTCTATCTTGAAATTGGCGTTAAACACCAAAAAAAAAAAAACAAACTATGAGTCCATTACCCAGCAGAAACTTCTCAACGTCAAATATAAACAGATTCAAAGCTACACTAGCATGATACAGTGTTAGACAACAACCTGACTTTGTATCCCCGGAAGATGAAATGCGCACAAATAGCACGTTGATTTGCGCGTTAATCTACGCGTTATTACCATAGTAATGCAAGCAAATTCTGTACATATGGCCTGTGCACAAGCAATGTTTCAGCCAATGGACCTCCGGGTAACCCCGGAGGTCCATTGGCAGAAACATTGCTTGTGTTTGCTAGGAGTAACCAGGAGAACCTACCGTACTTTGGATACCATTCGATATGGTAATTGCGCGCAATTCCTACGCGCAATTAAGCCTAGATAAGCGCACTGTTCGTGACAGGACTTCTAGTTTTAACTGTAATGCTTACATAGATTTCTTCAGGGAATCATTCCAATCATATTTCCCTTTGGAAAAGACAAATGTCTCAAGGACGTTTGTCAAAAAGCAGCCCTGGATGACAAACAGACTTTCAAAATCCTCTCGTATAAAACTAGAACTATATAAAAAAAACATCTCAGGCAACCTACAGTTGAGAACGTCACATGCTACAAAACATATGTCCAAAACTTTTACAAGGTCAAACGTAGAGGCAAGGCCGATTATTATAACGCAATCTTAGAGAAAAATAAAAATAATATGAAAAGAAAACCTAGCAAATACTAAATGAGGCTATTCAGAAATCTAATACAAACCTTCATTCAGTAACGTACATCAAAACTAACAAAACGGAATACGCCCACCTTCAGGATATAGCTGCAGAATTCAATAACTTTTTTTCCAGAATAGGACGATTAACTAGCGCGGAAATACCTGACACTTCCACGATTTACACGGATTATTTAAAAGGAAATTTCGAGAATAGTTTTTTTCATATCCCCGACATGTCCAGACGAAGTAATAGATATAATCAAAGGTTTTAAGCCCAACAAGAGCAAGGATTGCGACGAGATTTCGATATTTCTTCAAAAACATGTTGCTAAAGAAATAGACCTTCCAATTTCAGATATTATCAACCTATCCTTTCAGACAGGTATATTCCCTAAAAGAATGAAAATAGCAAAGGTAACCCCAATCTTCAAATCAGGTGACAAGCACATACTAAACACCCCCACACACGATAATATACAATCGTATTATTTGGGCTTTACTCAAGATACTGCTGTTTTATTAGCAAATTAGGCCCTAGTAACCAATGCCTGGGGTAGAAGTCATTTAAAATGGACATCATGGATATAAATGATTGGCTAAACCTTAGTTTATATCTGTGTTATAGGCCATGATTAAGCTTTTTGAGCTGAATTATATGACCTTAAACACCATTATATATTATTTGGGCGTTATCCAAAGTATTGCTGTCTAACTAGTAAAATAGGCCCCAGTAACCAAAGCTCGGAGTAGACGCCCTTTAAAATGGGCATCATGGATATAAATGATTGTCAAAACTTGAGTTTATATCTCTGATTTGGCCATGATTTGCCTTTTCGTGATATTATATGACCTTAAACACCAATAAATAAATAAAAGTACCCCCCCCCCCCCCCCCAACACACAGTATGGATAATAAACAATGTTGCTTGTGTCTGCTGTCGGTGAGTTCAATTTAGAACAGTAAATTCAGAACAGTGGATGTTAAAATTGAGTTGAGCCATTTCAAAAATCAGTGAATCCGCGTTTCGATTGAAACTGTAGCTTGATTAATGCAGAGGGGACTTCAATTTATTGAATTTTCCTTCATCCCTAATCAAGATACAGTCTTTATTGATGTCGATTATTATGACATGTCGGTTAATTACACCCCCCCCCCCCCCCCCAAGTGGTGCAAATGTTATTTAAATTTTTAATTAAATTCCTGCTAACTCAACTTGACCTAACTTTATGTAACTAGACTTGATTGACAAATTATTAATGTGCCAAAATTTTGATAAATTGCCTGTTGTCATATGAACCTTCCCTGCGTCATGTAGCAAATTATTGCTGTCCATACCCATATATTTTCTCATGGCCTAATTAGTCAACCCAGCTGGCTAAGCACTGGAAACATTTGACATGCAGTCTCCAATCTCTCTATCCAGGACGCCTGCCAACCTAGACAATTCTGGCAACAGTACACTATTTTATCTACAGAATATATGCTTTGTTATGTTGATAAATCTGACTGGTTCTTTCCTTGAAACAAAAGCCCTGCTGCTTAGTATTGATAATGACTAACCCTCTTATTTTTGATGAGATAGAGAGCGACAGCTCATTCGATTTTATTTCTCAGTTCAACAATGCACTTTCTGATAACGAAGCTGCCGAATTAAATTCCCCACTCGACACTGAAGAACATAATTGTGAATATTTCACCCCGGAGAGATTTAAAAACGAAATTGCGACCAAGCCCAATTCCCTCTCGCTCTTCAATCTTAACTGTCGAAGCCTTAATGCCAACTGAGTTTTTTTCATAACTTGATATGAAGCCTCCAAAACAAATCGAACTTCTTAGATGCCATTGGTGTAACAGAAACATTCAGTGTAAAAGATAACATTACCTATTCCCTGGAGGGCTACCACCCCTTAATCATTCGACAAAGACCAGATAACGATGATGGCAGGGGAGGTGTTGGGATATTTATTAAAGATACCACCCTCTTTAAAATTCGAGAGGACCTTACTGTGTTCGTCCCTCATGTATTTGAATCCCTGTTTGTGGAAATTTCGACGAAAGACAAAATAATCGTTGGAATTATCTATAGGCCAAATTCAGCCCCTAAAGCGGACCTTGATCTATTCCTAGAAAAACTCACAAATTTAGTGCCTATCCCAGGTGACTCGAACGAAATTGCTTATCTCATGGGTGATTTTAACATTGACCTTCTTGGTTTTTGTAATCATAATAAAACCAATTTGTTCATTGAAACTATGTTCACTGCAGGGTTTCTGCCACTTATCACCAGACCAACTAGAGTCACAGATCACTCGGCCACCATAATTGACAATATTTTCAGCAATAAGATTAATCCTCACACGTCCGGAATAATCATAACGGACGTTAGTGACCATTTTGCTACATTTTATATCAATGAGTCGTCAAAAAGACATAACAATCCTGTACAAACCTCCAGGATAAGATCCTTTAAACAAGATAATATAAATCGGTTCAAGACTCTTTTGTCTGTAAGCGACTTCACCAATGTACTGAGTGAATCATGTCCGAACGAAGCCTATAATATCTTTCTCGAGATCATTCAAGGTGCTTTTGATGAGGCTTTCCCCGAAAAACTTGTAAAAGTCCACCCAAAGTTTGTAAAACGTGAACCGTGAATGACGGCGGGACTTTTGCGATCATCATCCGAAAAAACAAGTTTATATATGAAAAAAATAAAATCACCAACCCCACAAAACAAATTAAGATATAAAACATATTGTGCTACTTTCAATAGACTGAAAAGGGCTCGAAAGTTCGATTATTATAAATCTATTCTTCAAGAAAATAAACATAACATGAAAAAAACTTGGGACATCCTGAAAAGAGCTATCAACAAAGGTACTTCTACCTACACCTTCCCGTGCACATTTGTCGAAGACAATCTGGAGATATCTGGCCCTAAAGAGATAGCCGATAAATTTAATTCTTACTTCGCTAACATTGGCTCAAAATTAAGCAATTCAGTACAGTCCTCTTGTCATCACTTTACTGATTATATCAGAGGAAATCCCATTGAGTCATTTTTTTTTATTTCCCCCACTACCCCACATGAAGTGATTAACTGCATCCGAAAACTGAAATCAAAAATAAGTAAAGACCTTGACAATATGTCCTCTAAAATCCTAAAGGATATTATATATGAAATTGCCATCCCTCTAACTCACTTGATCAATTTGTCGTTTTCAACTGGTATCGTCCCAAATAAAATGAAAACTGCAAGAGTAGTTCCTGTATTTAAATCTGGCGATCAACAGTTATTCAACAACTATAGGCCCATTAGCATCCTTTCTAGCTTTTCCAAAGTACTAGAAAAATTAATGTACTCCAGGCTGATAAATTTCCTGGAAAATAACAAGATAATTCATCAAAACCAGTTTGGCTTTAGAAAAGGGCATTCAACAATACACCCCGCCCAGCACCTCATAAACAATATTGCCGAGATGAACGATAAAACAACCAAAGACTGCACGTTAGCCGTGTTTCTTGATTTTTCGAAAGCATTTGATACCATAAATCACGATATCCTTCTGAAAAAAAACTTGAATTCTACGGAATACGAGGCCACGCAAATTCATGGTTTAGAAATTACCTTACAAATAGATCTCAGTCGGTTTCCCTCACAAAAGCGAATTCAGGTTTCCGGGTCATATCAACAGGTGTTCCTCAGGGTTCTATTCTTGGTCCTATTCTTTTTATAATTTATATTAATGATATTATTAACTCCACATCTTTGAAGGTTTTATCATACGCAGACGACACTACTGCACATACTTCCGGTAACAGTTTGGAAACAATTACAGGTCAGGTTAATAATGAACTCAATAAAATATCTCACTGGTGTACGGCAAATAAACTTGTTCTAAACGAGAGTAAAACAAAAGTCATCATATTTCACCCCCAAAGTGACTAATACTATCTTGGGAGCAATAGAGTGAAGCTTAACAGTTCATCTATCTCGATCGTTGGAAATAATCAAGATGAAAAATTCCTTAAGTTTCTTGGAATTCATGTTGACGAAAATCTGAGCTTCAAGAAAAATGCCTCAAGACACTGAACTACTCTCTGATTCATAGCCATATGATGTATGGTATTCAGATATGGGGCCACTCGTGTTCCACTCGAACAATCACTAAATTACAAAAGAGCAATTCGTGCATATCTAACAAACGCTATAATGCGCTTACTGACCCACTGTTCAGTGAGCATCGTATTCTAAAATTCAATGACCTGTACAAACTTCATGTCTTATTATTCATGCATGATTGGCATAATAACCTGCTGCCGGATAGCTTTAAAAATACTTTTAAAGTGTACCAAAATCCCCCAGGAATGGACGCAAGACAATCTGGCAGACTGTATACGCACAAACCAAGAACTCAATTCTCTGCAAACTTACCAATTCACACTTTCCCAAGGATTTGGAATACTGCAGGACCATCGGTACAAAACCTATCAAGATCGTTATTCAAAAAGTTCTTATTGGAACAATTTCTGAACTCGTATTCAGGTAATATAGACTGTGACAATCCCACTTGCCCAGACCTGTAGGCCCTAACTCTGTTATCTCATCAATACCCATTGACGGAGCTTAAATGTGTTATCCTCAAAAATGTGCAAAATAGTTAACTTACAAGGAAAAAAACATTTTTAATCAATAATGGTCAACCCATGTTGCTCTATGCATACGCGTTGCTGTCAGAATTGCCTAATTTTTATCATCCTTCTGGGAATGACAGGAAGACAGCCCTAGTGGCTATATCATCTCCCTGTAGTGCAATAATGTCAATTAAAAAAACCTACTTTACCGTTTATGACTTTAAAAATGTATTTTACTGTTTATGACTTTGTAACCTTGTGCATGATGTGCTACGAAATAAAATCATTTCATTTCATTTCAACAATTATAGACCCATCAGTTTACTTCCCGTATTTTCAAAAAAATTGGAAAACATTATGTTAAAAAGACTTACATGTTTTGTAGAAAGAAATAAGATCTTATATTCCAAAAAATTTGGCTTCAGGAAAGGTCAAACAACCATTCAGCCCATTCTGAAAATGCTTGAACACATAGCATACGAAAAGAATAAAACAACTAAAGACAGTACCTTGGCCGTCTTCCTCGACTTATCCAAAGCGTTCGATACAATCAATCACGAAATCCTCCTGGGAAAATTGAACCACTACGGCATCAGGGGTCTCAGCAATAGTTGGTTCCGGGACTACCTCAGCGAGCGAACACAGTTCGTACAATGCTCAGGATATAAACCAAACCCAACCTCCATTAGTTGTGGCGTCCCACAAGGTTCGATTTTAGGCCCAATACTGTTCTTATTATATACTAATGGTATATCCATTTCCACTTCCCTTAATCTATTGTCATTTGCTGATGACACGACAATGTATTCATCAGGTCATGAAATTGATGGTCTGTCTGATACAATTAACGCCGAACTAGAGATCCTCCACATATGGTGCTCCACAAACAAATTAAAGTTAAACACAAACAAAAGTAAGTTTATATTGATTAACCCCCCCCCCCCCCCCCCCCCCCACAACGTAAAAGTATCAACTTAAGAATTTTCCTTAATAACGACCAAGTTGGAAGGGTGGGATCAACAGAAAATGAGAACGCAGTGAAATTTGTTGGAATACATATCGACGACAAACTGACCTACAAATTACATATTTCAGTACTCTGCTCTAAAGTTTCCAGATGGGCACTCAAAAGCTATCAATAAATTATTCCTCTTGCAGAAACGTGCACTCCGTATTATAAACAACAACAAAAAAAAAAAAAAAAAAAAAAAACAGGGCCCATACCGATCCTTTATTTCGAAACGATAAACTTCTAAAACTCAAGGACCTCCACATCTTGCATATTATGCTATTAGTACACGACTGGAAACACAAGCACCTTCCAGCAACATTTGATCACTATTTCAGTGAGAGGGCCACGCCAGAACTTGCCACTAGACACTCTTGTGGCCTCCAAGTAAAGAACACAATAAATAAATCTTTAGATCTACTCCCAGTTACCCTCTTTCCCAAAACATGGAACAGTATGGACAAACGTATAACTAATTTATCAAACAGAAATGAATTTAAAAAACTATAATAAGACAAATGTTGGAAGAATATCCCAGTGAAGTAAACTGTAATGATACTAACTGCAAGGACTGTAATCGCCATTACTAAACCACATCCTACTTTATAGATCCCCACATATAGGTTTATTCCGTATTCCTCGATGCTAATGCATTGTGAGTATGTGAACACGGTTACATGTGTGTGTGTGTATACATAAATTAAATTCAAGCAGTTGCATCTTCACGGATCTTCCATCAATTGATATACCTGTGTTTAATAAGTGAGACCATGGGCCATTACATATATATACTTGCCCACTTGTGCACACGCGTACATATGCACACATATATGTATATGTGTGTCTATGTATGTATTCATATACACTTTTGTGGTCGATGCTGGGTGGAAGGACGATATATATATATTATCTTTTCATCCATTATCGATAGCACAAGTGTGAAATGTCCATTCTACCTCGCCACGCCCTCATCACCAACGTGCATATACAGTACGTGGAGAGTGGATTGTAACTAAATCACCCGTGGAGTGGAGTAATCACCCAAAGAATCAGTTTCAAATTCTGTACATATGGACAGAAAACGTAAGCAATGTTTCAGCCAATGGACCTCCGGGTTCAACCCCGAGGTCCATTGGCTGGAACTTTGCTTTTGATTCTTATGATTTGCAACAAATTTTCAATTATTGCTCGGGTGGAATCTCCACTCTGAGGGTGATTTAGTGATAATACACTCTCCATGTACGGTAAGTCGTTCATCAATACCAATTTCTTATATTTACTTGTATCCATTCATGCAATCCACAAACACACCACAGGGAATGACAGGAAGACAGCCAATCTGGCTAGGCCATTCCCTGCAGAACATGTATGCTGAATATCTTCTTATAATTTATAAATACTTCATAAAATGATTAGAACATTCTTGTAGAACTTAGTCTTATGCAAATACATGTGCTGCAAATAAAGTATTCTCTCTCTCTCTCTCTCTCTCTCTCTCTCTCTCTCTCTCTCTCTCTCTCTCAGTCGACCTCGTATCGACTCGTCGGCAGCACGCAGCGCAGAGGACAACATTGTAACAAAATTTTATAGGAACTGTACTAGTGGCTGGCTGCAATATCGAACCCAATTGGACATTTTCGCCCTAAAATTTATTAAGTTTTTCTCGGTTTTCAATGAAGAAAGCAAAGGTTGAGTTTCACTGTTTAATTTCTTGGCAGAGCTCATGTGTCTTTCGTGACTTTCAATAGTTTTTAGCATAGTTGTGCATCAAACATTTTGTAATGAAAATCAATAATTCCGACAAATAAATATAGCCGATGGTTCTCAATGGTTATATTCCACTGAACGCTGCAAACTATAAGAACCAGTCTAACGAGAGAACTCGTGCACGCGAAGGGTATTTTTTATAGGATCGCGCTTGAGCTTTCTGGTTAAAATTACCGTCAGTTTTGGCAATTACGTTGGGTAAACGGTTAAAGAGTTAAAAATCTGTATTTATCTGCTATAGATTTATGCAGTGTATTTCTACTAGTATCTCAATAACTACTACTTCTCTGAAGCATCTCTGACTTATCTCGTCACGAAAGACGACTTTTGATAAAGTTATCGCCCCTGAAATTATTAGACGGACGATAAAGGCCCCATTAAGAAGCAAGTAATTGTTGAGGAAACAACTATTACATCAGTAGAAAATAAATCGAAGTTTTCTTTTGTTACTTGTAATAAACGAAAACAACAGACAACTCTCGTTTATTGAAAGTAACAAACGGAAACTTGTTTTTTTCTAATGGCCAGCAAATTAGACGCAACAAAGTAAGTCTCTACTTTAGCGCTTTGTTTAGTGAATATGTTTTTACAGTAATTTCCAACATAAAGAGTAAGCCTTTTACTCTTTAATGAATAAGAAAAAGTTCTTCCGAGGAAAAAAATAGCAAATCTTATCCCCAAGACTCTGTTATATTAATGGAAAGGATAATGTATGTTTTATAAGTCAGGATGTGCACCCTATTGGTATAATGAATAAGAAGAAAACAGTTACAAAACATCAAAAGATGGTGAAAGCGCCGTTTTTCATATTTTAAATGGGTTTCAACCGAGCATAATAGTCAAACTGACTGGGGGGAAATTGTAAAAAAAAAGACTTCCGTATTTGTACTCTGGGGGAAATGCCTAACGTTTGTGAATTGATGCGTACATCGATGATAGAACTTCGCTAACGTTTTGAAATTTTAATTTGTATATGAGATTTTCATACCCTGAGTGTTGAATTTACTGACAACAGCAGTAAGAGAGCGATGAAACGGCCCTGGTGGGATGGATCTTATGATGGATCTCATGTGACGTCATAGTAACGTGGTGTTTGCTTTTCCTGGTAGCCCACGTGAGCGGCCATCTTGCGACGTTATCTCAATAGTGATAAGTGGTCTTAGAGGGCATGAACATCGCGTGTTGTTGGGGTGATAGGTGTTTCCGCCGCCCATTTTGTATATTGGATGCCACCATCTTGGTGTCTATGGTAGCACGTGGTTGCTATGTGATTCGATGGCCTACAAAAAGGACGAGGTATTTTCGGAGTGTTTGTTCCTTTGTATAAAAGTAGTTTGCTGGTTCGGTTACTTCGTAGGTTTACCCGAATAAACCCGACAATTCTTCTTGGTACATTATTCTTTGTGGAAACACTCTTCTATGGTATCCAATCTGCAGAAAGACTGTTTATGAATATCTGACAGATATTCATAAACAGTCTTTCTGCAGATTGGATATCTTCTCAGTGGTTTTCAGCAGACTTTGCACAGACACAAAAGTAATGATTACATGTTCGCGGAGCGCCATTGGCTTCAGCTAATAAGCAGACACAACATTTCATCTTCTGTAAATCATCTATTTTTTGAACGTCCTTGGACGTCCATGAATTCTGGTTGTAAATTATGAATATAATTTCGGTCAGGAGAATATTTTCTGTATTCTTGTATGGCATCGTATTCATTATCCCGGAAACGCACAATAGTACCACAGTGAAAACATTCAGTTCTATTTTCGCTACCAAGATAAAGGAATCCGACTCGTGCATGTTTCTTCAGTGTTTTTGCACATTCACTTGGTAACATGAAGTTGAAAGTCTTGAGACGAGTTTCCTCCAATGAATACTTGATGTGTTTTGGTAGTCTTAATACTGGTCCAAGTGTCAGAATCCCGAGTGCCTTATTTTACCCGTGATCTGTAAATATCCATACATAGTAATCAGCCCTGGGTATAACGAAGTTCTATATGATTCCATAGGCCAAGAGACAATGGAGCAGGGACAATTATTGCTCGAATAACTCTAATCGTATCCATCAAATAAGCCATAGAGTAATTACTCGATCGAGTGACTCCTCTTACGACTTTTATTCTAATCTGGGTATTTAACCACCACATTCTGTGCAATCCCTTTTTGAGAATCCCTTTTTGGAAAACGTATGTGGTCCGAGAATCCTTTTTCTGTCATAAGAGGACACGAGGGGCATGGGAAAATTCCTCAGTGAGGTATAATTTACCATTCCACATATCCTCATTTGGTATTCAACGGCCACGTTCTGTGGTTTCCCTTCCTGTGGTCCGACTATGCCTATAGAATCCCATTTTTGTCGTATGACGCCATGAGGGTCATGAGTGAATGTCTTAATGAGATATAATCTATCATTCCTCTTATCCTCATCTGGGTATACAACTGCCACGTTCCGTGGAATCCATTTCGACTTAACCCTTTACCCATCATAACGGCCAAAACCGGCCAGCGCGATTCTCGAAAATCGCCAATTAATTTTCATTATTTTTTTCATTTTTTGTCTCAAAAACATAAGTTAAGACCCCTCGTTGGAACGAGCTCGTTTAGCTCGTTTCAATGAGGGGGGTCATAACTTATGTTTTTGAGACGAAAAATGAGAAAAAATATTCAAGAATTATATTTGCAAGTGTCGTTTGCTTTTTATGTTAGCTAAAGGGTTAAATTACAAATCCAAGCCCAATAGATTGATAGCACTGACTTTCACTCTGGCTCTATTGTCTTTTCGGGGTATGCAAGTAACTTGAAATACGTGATAGAACAATAGATTAGGTGTTCAATGTGACGTCACTTGAATACTCCTTGACCACTGAGTCTACCTGAGTACATGAGTGTTGATGATTGACCAGAGGGCAGGGTGTAATGTAGTTACATCCTTGCCTTCGGTCTGCGGTGCTAGGTTACTCAGCGCGCGGGGCAGAGTTTTCAAATTCATGAATTACCCCAGCTCGATTGATAACTGGGACGCGTTTTAATGAGATGTGAGGGGTCGCGTTGGCGTTGCGGTAATGGGTTCTCGTCAGATCACCGAAGTTAAGCAACGTCGATCCAGGTTAGTCCTTGGATGGTGACCCTCTGAGCGATCGATTCGGACTCCCGCGTTGTGTGCTTGGGCAAGGCACTTCACCCTGATTATCCACATTGGGGCACGATAACGTCGTGTACTAAGGCGTACTGCACGTCGATGGTGCGCATGTTTTCAATCAATCTGACCGTGACTGTGCTGCAGTGCGGAATTACGATGTTGAGGAGCTGACAACTGCTCGTCGTTGTTGGGTGGTTCTCTCCGGGTACCGGCTTCCTCCACCCGTAAAACTGTCATCCACAAGATATGACCTTGCCTGTTAAAGTGTCGGCAATCCGTAATAAATAAATAAATAAATAAAAAAATAAATAAATAAATAAATAAATAAATAAATAAATAAATAAATAGAAGTGTGAATATTGATATTTTCGTTGAATGAATACATTTACCAGAGAGGTTACACACTGTTTTATATATCCATTAGCAGAAGCTATTAAAAAAAATTAAAATTTACAAACTCTTTCAACTAAAAGTTTATGAGCAATCCATTGTGTTACACGAGCTAGGGAAAGAAAAATCTCCCACAGGCCAATCACGTGTTTTGTTTACAAATATATTTTTATTGGACTCAAACTAACAGGAACAAACCTGACCAGACAGCCAATCGGTTGCGTTGGTTACACGAAATAGATTAATGCGTAAATCCTAAACATAATAGAAAATATGTCAAATACGCGTTTACTACAGTTCTACACGCAAACTGGTATAAGAGTTTGTAAGGTTCTATCAGTATATGTACGTACGTTAGCGTTTCTTTTTACTGCAGTATTAATAAGAAAGGTTGCGCACTATCGTACAATACAGTCGCAGAGGACTGGTCGTACACCCACGCGTGGGAAATGATGTCCACGCATACGTTTACCAGGTAATGGCCATCATAAGCAAAATATTATTTAATGAAGCACCAGATTGTACGCTGTGTTCCATTCATTAAATTGTTGATGTTTATTCCTATCATTATTGTTTGGAATCTAATGTCATTACGTCCGTGGAAATATTACCTTCATGTAGAAAATGACCAGTCCACGGCAGCCGAATTGTATTATCCATTAGCGACAGTTCTTAAATCTAACAAACTCTTTTGTCTAAACGTTTACTAGCAATCCATTGTATTGCGCGGGGTGGCGAAAGAAAAATCTCCTAGTGATCAAGCCAACCACATGTATTGTTTACTAAAATTTATTTGTGGGACTCATACTACCAAGACAAGACCCAAGCTGGCAGCCAATCAGTTGCATTGTTAATGGATGGATGTGTAGATTGCAAACATAGGACAATGTACTGATCAAAAGTAAATACGCAGTAAATATATTCACCAAGTGCCTTCCATAGCTCTACTCATTAACTGGTTTAAGACTTTGTAACTTTTTATCGATATATGAATGTGTGACGTTTCTTTTTACTAAATGATTTTATCAGAAAGAATGCACATAGCATCCATTAACAATAACTCCTAAATTATGAGAAACTGATATTAATATTTTCAACAGTACTCGACAAGCTACTGGACCGGAAAAGGGAAACCGTTCTCCCAGATCACTCCTCTGCTTCTGATCTGGCGGAGCGGTTCTCTACATTTTTCGCTGACAAAATCGAATGCATTCGATCTGGACTGAATGTCAGCCCCACCCCACAACCCACTGTGTTTAGGGCTTCGACAGACCATGTGTGTCTGGATTCCTTCCAGCCTATAACACTTGTAAGTCTCAAGAATTTAATAACGAATGCCCCAACTAAACACTGCAAATTAGATGTAATCCCAACCTGGCTGTTGAAATCTTGCCTATCAGATATTGCACCGTGGATATTAGAAATTGTAAACTCATCTCTTACCTCGGGTGTCTTCCCCACCGATATGAAGCAGGCACTTGTTACCCCATTACTTAAAAAACCCGGGCTCGACCCGGAAATATTGAAGAATTACCGCCCTGTCTCCAACCTTTCGTTTTTATGTAAGGTTGTGGAACGCGCGGTTGCTCTTCAACTGAATTCTCATCTTTTCCAGTATGAACTTTCAGAGGTTTTCCAGTCCGCCTATAAACCAAAGTGCAGCACAGAGACTGCCTTACTCAGAGTGCAGAACGACATTCTAATGTCGATGGATAAACATCTTGTCTCCTGCTTAGTATTACACGACCTGAGTGCTGCCTTCTACACCATCGACCATAATATGCTCATAGATAGGTTAGAACACAGAATAGAAATTACGGATAGAGCTCTACAGTGGTTCTCTTCCTACCTAACAGGCCGTACCCAAAGTATACTCATTAACGAGACAACCTCCACCGAGTTCAATCTTCAGTATGATGTTCCACAAGGGTCCGTTCTGGGCCCTCTGTTGTATGTGATTTAATTTCTTCCCCTGGGTGATATCATCCGCAGCCATGGCCTACAATTTCACTTTCATGCCGATGACACCCAGCTATACATCCATTTTAAACCGGATAATGAAGCGTCAGCATGTCATCGACTAGAGGAATGTGTGGCGGATATCAAAGACTGGATGACTAATAACTTTTTAAAGTTAAATGCCGACAAAACGGAGGTTATTTACATTGGCTTACCTCACCAATTAGGCAAAATTTCAAAACTTCCGTTATCAATAGAAGGAAATAGAATTATACCATCGGCTACCGTTCGTAACCTGGCTGGGATATTTCCTCGATGAGTCGTTGGCAGCCGACAAAGTTCAGCAGGTCTGTCGTGCTGCATTCTACCATCTTGGAAGTATCAACAGGGTGCGAATGTTGATAGACAAACACACAGCTGAAATTAGTCCACGCTTTTGTCACTAGTCGTCTTGATTATTGCAACTCACTACTATACTGATGCAAAAAGGCGTCACTGGATAAGCTTCAACATATCCAAAATTGTGCTGCTAGGTGTGTAACTCGAAATAGGAAGTCGTGTCACATAACACCTATCCTAGCTGACCTCCACTGATTCCTGTCCAACAAAGAATTCAATATAAAATAATCCTTCTGGAATATAAATATATAAATGACCTGGCACCATCAAAACCCTCAGATCTGGTCACAGACTACACACCTGCCAGAGACCTCCGTTCTTCGGACTCACACATCTTGGTCCAGCCTGTTTCAAAATTAGCATCCGCAGGTGACCGGGCCTTTTTGATCGTCGCCCCTAACCTCTGGAACCTTTTACCGAGTCACCTGAGACTACCAAAGGAAACTGAGTCTTGCAAAGCTGCTTTGAAAAGGCATCTCTACAAACAAGCTTTCTACACCAATATGTAGATAAGAAATCATTTCCCTTTTTTGTGTGTAAAGCCAAAGAGCACATTTTGTGGATTTTAGGCTGAAAATTATTATTATTATTATTATTATTTATTATTATTAATATCCAATATCGGAATCGGAGCGGGTTATAACTGTGAACTAACATACTAGCTGAGGTAATTGCAATCTTTGGTATAGTGGCAAAGCATTCGTAGCCAGGCAATTGGGTGCCGTAAAAACGAGATTAATTCCTGTCATGGTCAACTTCCGAAAAACTTTCAGTCCACTGGCTTGGATCCAGGACTATACTTGTTAGAATCCCTGCTTGACATTGGCGATATACAATTAAATTCAAGCAGTTGCACTTTCAAAGGTCTTCCATTGAATTGACATTCATGTGTTTAAAAACTGAGGTTACTGTCCTATATATAACAGTAATTTGTACCGGCTGCATCGAACGTTAAGGCAAACGATCCATGGGTATATCTCACAATAAATGCAAGCGATATATCGACAATTTCTAATCACCTCTGGAAATGATTCCTAAAATTCCGTAATAGGCAATTCTCGAACATCGGACTCTCGGCGGGTTATATATGTACGTAACTTAGTTATGTCGGGGGAAATGGTTTTCATTTGATTCATTTTGATCATCACAAGATCTCTTAGAACTTTTTTTAAATCGTTAAGTTAAGTATATAAATATTTTCATGTATCAAGGAATTACCCCACAGGTGTATAACAATACTATCACGTTAATGTGGGTTGTGTGACGCTGAACGTTGTTGCTTAGATGTCCTGTCGTGGTGTGGCGAGACAGTGACATGAGATATATTGCCTCAGTATAAGCTTCAAGATATAGCTTTCATTTGCTTTTCAAACAGAATGGATTGAGCGGGACATCTACATTATTCTGGTCCGCAAAATGGTCGACGAACCGAAGTCTACGGAAAAACCTATGGCAACTGAAGGGAAGTTCGCCTCAATTGAGATGAGCTGGAGTAAAACAAACACTGGTTCACGCGACAAGACATCACCTCCGCCTGTCCTAAATGTTTACATATAACATATTTATTCAATAAAATATTGTTTTAACCAATTACTGTCATTTTTTGTTAAGAAACATCAGAAAATAGACACTGAGGAGAAAAATATCACACAAAAGAGGTGAGTGAGTTCCTGGTTAAAATGGGATTTTTTAACCATTCTGCTTTTGAAGTGTATATATTACATGTATACTCTGTATTATCTCTGTTGTATTGCAGGATCGGCAGGAAGAAGACACTATATATTAGCATAATATTGCTTTTCGTCAGCGGAATGAGTTTAGCTTGGGCCCCGGAATTCATCTCATTCGCCATGATTCGTTCAATTACTGGAGCAAGCAATGCCGGCATATACATGTCATGTTTTGTCTTGGGTAAGTGACGTATCATAACATGTACTCAAGTGGCAGTTCGAATGTCGATGTGTGGGTGCATTTGTGTGTTTTAAACGCAAATACACCCACACAGATTTTTCTTACTGAAATGTGCCGCCGAAATATTGTTTTGAAAAATATATAAATTGAGCCCCAATGGGTTTCAATCTTACACAGAGAAAACAACCCCACCACAACAAAACACCGCAACACCTACAAACTTTGTTTAAGTCAAGTGTTCACTTTAGAAATTGGTTAAACCGACAGGCAATAATTTATGTTATTCACTGATGGGCTCTACAGTTAAAACTAGAAGTCCTGTCATGAAATGCGCACAAATATCACGTTGATTTGCGCGTTAATCTACGCGTTATTACCATAGTAATGCAAGCAAATTCTGTACATATGGCCTGTGCACAAGCAATGTTTTAGCCAATGGACCTCCGGGTAACCCCGGAGGTCCATTGGCAGAAACATTGCTTGTGTTTGCTATGAGTAACCAGGAGAACCTACCGTACTTTGGATGCCATTCGATTTGGTAATTGCGCGCAATTCCTACGCGCAATTAAGCCTAGATAAGCGCACTGTTCGTGACAGGACTTCTAGTTTTAACTGTAGTTTGGTTCCTACACAGATGTTATTCAAGCTTCGTTTTTTCTTATAAGCGATGACAGGATTTGTTGTTGGTTAAATTGAATTCTTTTTTTACTACATTTTCTATTTCGACATTCATTCTGTTGAATTCTAAATTGAATGATGGTCCTCCCTTCGCACTCTTCCTCTGACATGTTATATCAAATGGCCAGAGGGCTTGAAGAGAGCTGATAATCTTTTGCCTTTTATATAATCTCATCTATTTAATCTCATGTATCGTTCGTTGGTGGTTTATCAATTAGATGGGTTTCAAAGTCAAACAACGGTTGACCAGGTAGGTTAAACTGTTACATTTTTGTGTTACTGGGGCGTCAAAATTATGTTTTATATCATGTTTTTGTCGAGTAGCACGCATTTGAAATAGTTTGAAAGTTTGATATACAAGCTGTTTCCTAGAGCGTTAATGTGTAGTAAGGTAAATGACATTGGAAGAATCAGAGTGGAGGGAGTTACAGATCTGCTCATGATTTTACGTTTTTTGGGGCAAGAAAATTTTAGAGAAAAACACTATAAAACGATGCTTTGTAAAATTCAACACCACACACAACTGTGTAAAGGCCTGCCATGTTTAACTTTTATTGCATTGAAATAATTCATTTTGCACGAGTTTCGGATGTTTTCAAATCTGGGATTTTAGGCTATGCAGAAAGTACATATTGTAGTACACCCTAGACCTCAGGACGCAAATTAGGAGGAGCAAGCCTGATTGAAATGTGCCTTATCACAAATAACGGATGAGTTGTGACTCCTTTAAATGTATGATATTGTATGTAACAAATGGTGTGAATCAGTTGGATTAAAATGAATTTTATAATCTAGTTGACCTGGTGGCTCTAATGTTTGCATTAACCCATGGATACTTTTGTACGTCTTATGACGTACGAAATCAAGCAGCGCCTTGATACTTTGTGGTCATTTGTTTTATTATTATTTTTCGATTTTTGAAGTTTTAACCTCAATTTCTGTTTTCTGCCGAATAGTGCTCAGTGACAACCGTGGAGCTAAATGTTATCGCAACTTAAAATACTAATATAATCCTGTTGTTAAGACTTCTTAACTGGTTGAGTGCTAGAAGCCACTTTCAGGGCTTTCAGAAAATGAGAATACCAGAGCAAAAATAAACACTTTCCTTGCTTATATTTCATATTCAGTCAAACACAAATAATATTTTGTTTATATAAATTTGTTTTATTACAAATTCAGTCCACCAAAATTAATCTAGCTCTCAACCAGATAATCACTAATGTGAAAAATATCTTCTTATTTGTACTTTCCGACGTTTGACGTCGCATTTTGAAAAAGGTTGCAGAAACTGAATTCCCAATGACGTTTGAACGTCAGGATAATTAAAGTCTCCGAGGGTTAAAACACGGTCAAATCGAGAGAAACAACACAATCTTGACTGATGGTTGCTTTTAATTTAACGTTTGGATCATGGTTATTTAGAATCATTTTTAAATGTTCCCAAATGCTAAAAAATGTAATCTAAATATCTAAGATATAGGGAGGATGCTTTGCATATATGCTTAAGATATTTTCGTCCAATTCCGCTTGGCAAAAGTGAATCTTTTGCCCATTGGACAACACACGATTGGGACAGCATTTTCTGTGTGGAATTGGAAGTCATTACCCTTTAAGCTACGCCCTTAAAGCTACGAAATATGCACTTCCAGGCATTTTGCATCATCGTATTTTTCGAATGAATGTTTTACACATTTAAGTTCTTAATCAACATCAATATTTGCATGACGTACTGTCGAAATACAATGCATCTAAATTTTTCGATACCTTCAAGATAGAAATTTAGATAGAAAATAATGTGTATAATGGAGATATCTTGTATGCCTATTAGGAATAGGATTCAGATGATAATCAATGTGTTTCGGGATGACACGTGATTCCGAATTGCAGTCAGAGACAGTTGTTTTCCCACGTGAAGTTGAGGCACCCGTTCACGTAGAAGGCCAATGTGGGGTTTCAGTACGATTTAAAATTATATTGTTTGTGCAATGGGCTTAGGTATTAAATATAGAATATACCTGTAGTAGCTTGGTGTACCAAATGTTCACGAGTGGTGAACAATGGTACACGAAGCTATTCTGGGTGTATTTTATTTATACCATGATCGTCAGATTATTATGAGTCGCAGTTAATTTTTATCGATTCTATACAGCACCAGACGTACACATGCGCGAATCTGTTTTTGTTTGCATGAGCACCGGTGGGCGGTACTTCCGCTGGCGATTTTATCGCCGAAACAAAATGGAAAAAGACACGTGCAAATCACGGGTCCTATTATAATATTAGAACGTTCCTTTTCATGTTCTATCGGTCGATAGTACCTGAGTTTGTGTGATTTCTGAAATAAAACCTTCAGCAGCAAAGCTGCTGAAGGTTTTATTTCAAAAATCACACAAACTCAGGTACTATCGACCGATAAAACATGAAAAGAAACGTTCTAATTATTTTATTATGCCGAACAAAAAATGACTTTCATTGTTAAGCGTTAACTGCTACATGCCATCAGTCTTGTAACAACAATGTAGTCGAATCCAAAAACATGACGTCATTTCGAACGAATGACGTCTCTTCGAAAATGCCGTCGCTTTAGGAGTTTCTGTATCAACAAATGCCAGTGTTTACAACTGCATCATGCTATAATTCATTGTTAATGCTTGTGTGAAAAGTGATTTAAATTAATGGAATATAAATTCATGTTTTTCGGACGACAAGAGTAGATAGAATTAAGCGGAGGCTCAGTAAGGTCCAGGAGTACTAAACTTGTGGAAATATAATTGATTGAAGTCATAACTGAGACTCATAATATTCAGGATTCACTGAAGTGGTGAACAACACGTGAGTTTTTTAATATTTCTGATTCTTTTGAATTCATTGTTTGCAGTTAAAATTGAAAACACACCCACTGAAGATGATATATTTGTTGGTAAGTTTGTGTCTACCGGTGTTGAAAAAGCTAAACGGACACGGAGCCAGCGTTTGGTGTTGAGAAATTCGACGCTGATCAATGGAAGTGGCGCTTACATTTTCTTCATTCTCTTGTCTCCAGGGAAAAACGTTCCGATAGTACCCGTGTTTTGCCCCAAAACTCCGGTACTATGACTTTTAGAAGGTGTCATATTAACCAATCACGGCTGATGTTACAAACGTGGGGCATAATAATTCATTTTAATAACACACTATTTGGAGTTAAAGATGCTTTATTAACATGAGACAATGCATATTTGTTAATTTGTGGTATCTTGGGAGGTAAATTCATTTAAAAACGTAATAAATAATTGCCGCTTTCATTTCACTCTTCTCGAGGCAACGAGCGATAAATTTAGACAAGTTTGCATTCAGATCGAGGTCACCAAAGGTCAATATGGATGTAGTTCCACTGTAGGTGTAAATGTAGCTGCTACATCCAATAAATAACTCGGAGGTGGTTCAAAGTTTAATAATCATGGGGTTTTTTTATTCTATTCAGTTGAACTGTCAATTACATAATGTACTGGATATAGTCCAGATGACAATCACAGAATATTATTCTGCACATTCACAATAAATGTTAGAACAAGGAATCTCTCAGTGTGACGAGTTCCAGAATCAAATTTCAGGGAGGTGGTTATCTTGGACCTGATGTTCCAAGCTATCCAATATCCTCCCAGAAATATCCAAGAAATTAATACACAATAATTTCAAACTTCAAATAATGTACACAATATATTTGGGCCGTGAGCTGCGAAAAGGGACCTTACAGGATATCCAATGAAAACAGAGAAAGACGTCAAAAACGAACGACGTAAAAATTGTGGGCGTGATCAAATAAGTTTTATAAACACACGCGGCTTTTTATTATTTTTTTTTCCAAGCGAGGAAGGCACTGATTTAATGTATTTAATAAATTAAAACTGGTTACCATAACTAAATAAATGTTTAATGTCAGAGATAGAATCAGACTCTCAAAACATTCTCTTGAATTCTAATGATTTAAACAGTTCTTTGCCAACGAAATAGTCGAGGCGACAGTGCAGCACGCGTTCTTGACCTTCAAGAAGACGTGTTGTCCACAATGTAGCAAACCAGTTTCAGGCGTATCCAGTTGTTTGGTTGTTTCCATATTACTTTACATGTTTCCTATTAATCGATGACATTAATGTCATAAAACTTCGAGGCACACAGCATTTTCTGATGAAAATTATCACACACAGAAGATGTATTGACAAAAACACGCCGATTTCATCGTTTTCAAAGATAGTTCGATGGGCTGTCTGCAGATGTGAAACGACTGATTTTTCTCATCACTCTGTTTGGTTTGACCTGTTTAAATGACGTTTCGCACTCGCTGATTTGTTTACATCAACGAGTGTTTCTATTTTTAAATCACTGTGTGACATCGAAAAGAAAGTTGCCGAGAACTCAGGTTTCAAAATCATCTTTGTTTCCGTCACTTGTTCTGACATGAATTCATCATGTTCATGGAGTAATACCTTCTGAAACCCATTTTTTGTTGTTGTTGACTATTGTTGTTTCTGATTTTATTTGAAGTTCCGCTGTGGCGTAAAAATGACTAAAATTGTCTGTTCTGATTTCTGTATTCAAGCTCTACTCTCCGTGACTACAAGTCATTACAGTACACATAGATTCATACTGACAGTGACAAAGCCTTGCGGTGTTCTATTTTCTAGCAGCATAGTTGCACTGTGAAATTGAATGTGATTTGTTTTCTACAGCCCTGGATACAGCATGTCCACAGCCTACATTCATTTACAACCTCAAAAGCCGCAACACCTCATGTCAAGCGCAGTAACTTGTGACCATGCAGTGTCGATGCTATGGGTGGGGTGAGGTGAAGGGCATTTACCCCGTCCCCAAACATAGCCTAGATTTTTCCAGCCATCCCCTTTCTCCCATTCATCACAAACACATTCACACACCTTCTCTCACACAAACCTTGACTCTTTTGTTATTCCCATACACACCCAGCCGATGAACTTATTCAGTAAAGAATTACAAGCTCGAATGCAGTTAGCCTACACAGTTTGTGAATCTTGTC
Source organism: Pictodentalium vernedei (assembly GCA_031216915.1). Classification (NCBI taxonomy): domain Eukaryota; kingdom Metazoa; phylum Mollusca; class Scaphopoda; order Dentaliida; family Dentaliidae; genus Pictodentalium; species Pictodentalium vernedei. The sequence continues at coordinate 130,946,912 of CM062297.1, forward strand.
CTCAAAATATGGGTCGTAGGCCCTACCTCATTATTTTCAACGTTCAAAAACTGTGTAAACCTTTAAAAGCCACCAGAATAGTCCGAAAGCACAATTTTTTTTGTCTGTTTTTTTATCTGGGAGGAGAGGTCTGGGAGCTTGAGAAAAATTGAATCACCTCACTCCTCCCCCCCAAAAAATAATAATAAACAAATAAATAAATAAATAAAAATAAAAATAAAACCCTCCAATAAATCTTCAAGTATTGCTCCTGCCTTAAAAATTATTGATATGCACTACCCCCACCCCACTCTCTCCCCCATGGGGAGCATATCATGTCCCCTACTTGCCCCCCCCCCCCCCCAACATGCAAGATTTTCTAGCGCCGCCCCTGCTACTGATCAACTTAAGTAGCTCACAATTGTGCCAGTCTTTCTTTCAATTGGAGCCTTATTAATTTTGTGATCGTGATGCAACTCAATTATATTTATTTAACAAAATTTTTAAAAATGACAAAATTCAAGTAGGCTATCTTTCAAAACTTTCCTTCGAAGCTGTTCGAGAAACATTTCTCGGTTCTGGTAATTGTTGCTGGGACCAATCATGTATACTACCATTTTCCTAAACTCATTTTAAGAAGGGATTTGCGTTTCAAAGAAGTAGAAAGTTAAAAAAAAAAAAAACCTTCAATTTTTTTCCAGTCCTCATAGGAGGCGGGAGGGGGGGGGGGGCGTCAGCTGTAAACAAAAATATACGAGGTCCAAAATTTAGCCCTTGGAATAACCCTGGTGGGGTCAGAAAAACATTTGCAAGACACTAGGCCCCGTGGGGTGCGCCCCCCACCCCTTCCGAAGCCGAACCATTTTTTTTTCAAATCCACTTTTTCCACATTTATTTCGCTGATAAAAGACCTTTGAGCATTGTTATATCTTTGGTGGTCACTTAAGAACATGATAGGTAAAAGATATAGGTTTTATTTGCTTTGAAAGTTACTTCTTCTGTTTTCATATTTCTCGTCAAAATTGGATTTTTGCACACACACACACACACACACACACACACACACACACGTCTCAAATTTTGTTTTTAGGTATAGTGCAGGGGCGGAATGTTGCTTTTTCGGCCTCGTGTATTTTTTTTTTTTGCAGCCGACCGCCCACTGGTCCTCATGAAATGAAGTCCCTTGGTGACAATTGAGCTCGTTTTTCTGATGAAACATGAAAGAATAATCTTGTTCGAATGATTGGTTGGGTGGAAAGGTAGACTGCATGTAAGCCTGAAATAATTATATGATGTAATTTCACTGCAGCACAATATCACAAACACTCATACACAACAACACAGAAGGGAATACACGTGAGCGGTGGGGGTGGGGGTGGGGGTCTGTAAAAATAATACACTAGGTCCGAAAAGCAATGTTCTGCCAGAAAAACAATTTGAGCATAAAAAGAAAAAAAATGTCCTTTTTTGGGGTGGGGGGGGGGGGGGGGATGGGAGTCAATTTTTTTTTTTTCAATTTTGATGTATGACAACCTTTAAAAAAAATTCTTTCAAGGCAAATGAAGCCGTCATGTTCTTAAGTGACCACTAATGACATGCATGACAATGCTCAAAAGTCGTCTATTACTGAATGTAAAAAAATTAGATTTTGAAAAAAATGCTTGGGCCTCTGCGGACCCCATCTCCCCGGGACCATGTGTCCTGCAATTTTTATCCTCCCACCTCCCCCAACAAATCGTTTTTTTATTTATTTATTTTTTACAACTGATCCACCCCCTCCCTCCCTCCACCCCACCCCCGGGAATACCGATAGACAAAACAAAAACAATACTTATCACGTTATCGTGTAAAATAACTTATTTTGCATAGTATTGTTTTTGTTTCCTTGTTTGGGTTTTTTTGCGTGTCTTGTTCGCTGATCCCTTTTCTCCTGGCAGGAGCGAGAGGTGGTTGGGAATGGGAGTTGTCTAAAAAACTAAAAATCGTATGATTCGAATATATGAGATAACTCGAAGTTGGCTATCAGTCCTAGCAATCAGGGACTAGCAATCCCCCTCCACCCCTCCCAGGAAATATAGACGGTCGCTGTTCTATATTTTCTGGGAGGTGTGGAGGTGGTTCCTTTGTCCAGATTAGGCCTACAAGTTTCTGTGTTCTTGTGTTCAAGGCTTCCAAATCCCTCATATACATCTGAAGTGCATAACTGGAAGACCGGGATAAGTCGAAGTTATCAGTCGGTCCCGTAAACTTCGAGTTTCGACTGTACTTGTGAATTGTGATTCTGCAAAAGGTGTTAATGGTGGTGTCGAAAAGTACTGAATCAGAATGGCAACAAAATTTAGAATTGGGAAGACAATCTTGCAGAACAATGTACTTCAAGATAACTTGTTAATGGAAGCTCAAATAAATAAATCAGTTTTTGTGATGTGCCTAAATTATGTAGTCTTCAAGATTTCTTTTCACGCCATTTCATTTCAAAGAAAATATGGCGTTTGTCAGCCAACGTTTTACGAAGGCAACAAAATATTACAGGCGCCTCTCTGTGCATGTATGCGTGTAGTGGTTGATTCTGACCCCTCGATCCACTTCCAGCTTCGTGTTTAGAGCATTCGACAAATACGCTTACTGAAAAATCATAACGCCTCCATTTTTTTCCCACTACATGTAATTTATTGGTTGATACTGGGAAATTAATAGAAGAAATGTTGTCACCAAGATGAGATACGCGATTGCTCATTCTCACACATTCTTTCTAACTTTCGAGTCAGTGTCAGTGAAAAAAACCCCAAAACCTGTCCAGAGACGTCAGGTTACCAAGGGACGGATTCAGAAATATGGGAGAGGGGGTGGGGGTGGGGGGGGGGGTGGGGCTGGCCAGCCTTGAGCAGAAGCTCAATTTTTTCTTACGCTCATAACATCCAGATCCCGAAATGATCTGGCCGACGAGTGGCATTTATACCGATGTTTCCCACTTACTGAGGGATGGCAGCCAGCAGCGTTGGTTACCAAGTCCTATTTTCCCATTGGAGACAGGTGGAGGAGAACAATCTACATCAGTGGACATGCAGATTTTTATATCCTGGGCGTCCAACGGGAAGAAGTTTTGAGATTAATATTGATGAGTTTGATATCATCAACACACATACCCCAACATGCGGCCAAACACACTGAGCTTGATAACCCCTCCCGGCAAAGATTGAGACTAATGACAATCAGGCAACTTTCGAAGGAAACTCACATAGGTCTTGGCTGAATCTACTTTTGATTTCAAGACGTTTTAAAATTGAAATTGTTCAGTTTGATGACCCGCTCCACGAATTATATAGGGCCTACATGTTCAAACCCAAACGTGTTTCAATGTTATGTTTAAAATCGATACGCATTTTAGAGTTACGTTTCACCACAACTAAATGCATTTAGAAATTCCACACTAAGTTGTGTTTTGGAGCAACTGAACATCTTTACACGTTCCGGAATTGGACACAAACTGACGAGAAAAAAACACTTTTGTACGTAATCCTTGCACTTCAGAGGCGCTTAGAAATTGAATACAATGTTTAGTAAGCATTTTGGTGTTTAAATTCCAAACCGAAATACATGCTTTGCATAAATGACACTCAGAAATCATGTCTTTGTCTTGTGAATATCAATTAATCCAAAGCTTGTTAGGGGTCAAAAAATAAGAGAAAATAACAATTTAAAATTAATGGGCAACACATTAATATTTAGCAAAAAACAAACAAAAACCCAGCCTGTATTTGTTTAATAATTTTTACAGTGGTCCGAGAATAGGCCTATGCGCATGTGGATGAGGGGTTGGCGGGGGGGGGGGGGGGGGGGATAAATACTCACTGGCATAGCCAGGATTTTTGATTGGGGGTGGCAAAATGTACGAACGAATGAATGTATAGTAGGCTAGATTCCGTGTTAGTTCTCTCGAGAAAAAATTGTCATCCGTGCTCTCTGATGCCTTTGCGACGTTGTGTTCGTTGGTCCATTTTGTTGCCATTATTGGAGATGGCACTGTAAAATTTCTGTTGGTCCCGTTTCTTCTTCTGCTTTTTTTGTTTGTTTGTTTTTTGTTGTTATTATTGTCTGTTTTCAGCTTACTAGTTATATTGGTGAGGAGGGTCGTGTGTTAACGGATTTTCTTTGTTCATTTTTCCGATGCAGCCGAAAACATGCAAAAAGCATCACCCCGACCCCCACCTCCCACCCCCACCCCCCCCAACAAAAAACCAAAAAAAACAAAATTGAACAAGAAATAAACAAAAATTAAAAACCTGAAAAGGAAACAAATCTTTTTCAAAACTTTCTTTGCAGTTTGCTCCTCTCACACCATGAATTGAACCATATCCACAGTGAATTAAAGCTCAGATGGTAGTTTGTTATCTTCCTTCACTCTTAAATATTGCATTTTTTTGAAAAAGAAATAACTTGTTATTGTTCGCTAATCGTTCACATTTTCACGAGAGATAACGTTGCACATACGCATCGTATAAGTATTACGTTGAAACGTCAAACGGTCGATTCAAGTTATGGAGCTCTTGGACATCCCACTTTACACGTCGCGTTGACCCATTTATAAATGTCAGATGAACCTAAAGTAAACTTTCTTGGAATCCTCGATTTCAGGAGAGTAGAGATGTAGCTCTAACTCAATTTCGAAATTTTGACCCGTAAGGTCCCTTTTCGCAGCTCACGGCCCATTTGCACCACTTAATATTAACTTTCGAAGAACAATCAAGAAGGCACAGGTAACATCTAGAAAATCAATAATTATATTCATTAGTACAGAGACTCTACAGCTGGTAATTCAATCAACTGACCAATGATGCATGAGTTAATTAAAACTCACTGCATGCTGGTCGAGGTTGCATATCAACCTGCTTTGTGATCAAGTGAATATTTGGGCTGAACGAAAGATTTTAATTCTCTGTTACAGATTTGAAAATAAAAATAATTTGGCCCTACAAGTAAATGGAAATTAATTTAACCCTCTCTGTTCAAAATAATTCCTGAAATAAAGAGGGAAATATATTGTCAACTCCTTCACATGGAAATACTTGAAAAACTGAAATAAATATAGCTCTAAACTGAAACAAAGTTATTAACCCTTCTTAGACCTGAAATAAAATTAACCCCAATACTGACACATAAATTTTAACTATTGAAATCCCATTGCTGGCGTGTTCACCATGGTTAGTGTGTAAAGCTAAAATTTATGTCATAGGCTTTTTATATATAGTAGAATAGGTAATCAGGGTACAAATAACTATATTGTGTTTGCATGGTGTTCATTGTGGAATAATTTCAAGATGTTATTGAATATTTCAGCATAGCATAGCCACATAATTGAATCTATTGTCTTATAATGTTTGGTATTGCTGAGTTATATCATGGTTTCTTTATATAATTATCTCGAGGCAGAAAGACAACTAACTCACCTCTATCTGATGGCTTGATAACTAATTTCCAACTTCTTCGAAGTTTCGCTAGAGCTCTCAGTTACCGAGCTGGAATATTGGTTTTATCGGAGAGTATGTTCATGCTGACAACATTTGTAGGGATTCATCTAAATAATTTGAGGATGCATTCACTTTTGAAGGTGACCAAGCAAATGATTCTGTAAAAGTAAGATTTCGACCGTCGGCGTGTCAGAAGCGGTCTACTAATCCCACTTGCATAATAAAATTCCAATTGTATAGTGGTAAATTAACTTGATCAACAGTTTTTGCTTTATATGTTGCTACAAAGGTTAAACCGCGATCTAACAGAGGTCTTTTGAAGGTGTTAGGCCATCGGTGCCAGAGAGATTATCCACATTAGTTCCTAATTCTCATAAGGCGGTCCTTACATTTATCATTGTAGATGAAACTAAAAGTCCTGTCACAATTAGTACAAAAAATGCTGCAGCAGAACGAAGTAGTCTGGAATATACAAGAGCGTTTGCGTTGTGCAATGCAAAACGTAATGCGTCATTAGCGAGGTCGGCAGTGAAATCATGAACTGAACCGGTCAAACAGAACGAAGATATTGAGATTACAGAATATGGAGGGTTGATTACTATTAAATCGCGGTGTGATGGAGTTTTCACTTAGTATTTATTTACAATTTCTGAGGACAAAGCACAAGAAGCAATTCCATGTGATGAAAGTTTGCAAGGGTTTCTTGTGCTATTGTGAAGAATGAAAAATACTTTTCGAGTAGAGAATATATGGCGCTGCGATTCACTGATAATTCATTTTCTTCATTCTGTATATGAAGTCGGATTTTAATATCTGTTTACATCATTGCATATATATGTACCCCAGTAGAGGATGGGGATGATGTTAATGATCTATATTGGTCTGCGCTTCTGTCGGTTAGGTCTTTGTGTCAAAATTGTATTCAATCGATGTCGAAATTGGGAGTGTTTAGCATCACATGAGCGACAGGAGTTGCGTCCCGGTAATTAGGCATGGTGGGAGTATGATTACTATTACGAGCAAAGTTGGCCTATACACGCCATTCTTTGTCTCAGATAAGTAACGTGTCGTTTTTGTGGTATGACATCAGTTGGAAAAATATCTATCGTGAATATGAATTGTGCCAATAACTTGGACAAGTCTGCAAAAAACGCAGTACTATGTTTCCGCGTACAGTACAGTCCCCGTGGGCTGGTCTTAATCCACGCGTGGGTAGTGATGTCCACGCCTGTGTTTACCAGTTAATAAAAATCATCAGGAGCAAAATTTTAATTTAACCGGTTGTACCCAGTGCTTCATTAATTAAATTGTTCATGATTATTCCTATAATTAGTGTTTGGAATATAATAATATTGCGTCCGTAATATTACCCATCCATGGAATGTGACCAGCCCACGACTGACGTTCCGTATTGCTATGATATCAAAAATGTTGTCCCTTTTCAGGATTGGAACTGGTTGGACCATCAAAACGAATGTGGTTTGGAATAATGGCGTCATGTTCCGCCACTGTAGGATTTCTTATACTCGCTGGGATTGCTTATTTCATTAGAGACTGGCAGATTCTTCAGATTGTTTGCTCTGTACCAGTAGCCTTGTTCTTGTTGTCCTGGTGGTATGTTTAGTTCATTCCAAATATCTTCTATACCATGACACTAAAATCGAAGTGTTTCAAAATTCAAAATTTCAAACAACATTTTTTTCCCATAATGCAAATGGGAATTTAACCAATTTAACCATTTGAACCCTAGCGGCCGCTTTTCCGGCCAGGAACATGATACGTCATAACGTCATTATATAGGATGGCTGTTCAGTAAATGTGTGGGGTAGACCAATGAATATTTTCAACGTGCAGCCCCGAGGCTGCACGTTGAAAATGTTCATTGGTCTACCCCAAATAATGAATATGGACTCTTGTAATTGCTGCCATTGAACAAGCATGGAAGATACCACTAGAGATCAAAGGGTTAAACATGTTTAACATAGCTCACTGAATGAACGGCAAAACACACACGCAACGCAGAAACATATACCTCGAATGTTGCGCACTGACAAAGTAAGATGGTAACTAAGGCCACCCAGTATGAAAACGCACGACAAAACCAACATAATGTGACCTGTGACCTGAATTGTGAGATGTAGTATTTATAATACATGATTCACAATACATATTTAATTACCTTTGGCGATCAGCATAAGCATCAAGTTTTCTGTTGAATCCCTGCATTGTAGTGATTTACCAAGTGATGTTTCTGTATGCTGCATTCGCTGTTTCATAATAAAATCTGTTTATTTTCTTTATAGTAAATCATATTGTGTGCAATTACAGTGCTTTCATCAATAAATATTGTTTAAACCCAACAAAATGTGACCTGTGACCTCAATTGTATGACGTATGACTTATAATGCATGATTCACAATACGTATTCAATTAATTTTGGCTCGGACAAATAAATCATTGACCACAGTCAAACGGAAATTATAACTTGAAGAAGTAAACACTGGCTTGTAACCGCGACCATGGCGACAGAGTTTTTTTATGATGCATTTTGCTTATCCTGTTCATAATAGATGTTCACTCGCAAAATAGTTAAGACATTTTTGCCCCCACACGTAATATGTTGCTGAGACAGAAGTACCGGAAGATGAACGTTGCACAAATTGGTGTCTGAAAAGCTCCGATGACAATGTAAAGCGGAGCTAAAAATGTATTGCATATGACCACAAACAAGTTAAGGTAAGTTAAACCTTGTGAAATACCGTGCACCAAGCACCGCCTCGAAAATATAGGTCAAAAAGAGTATTTTTTCGGAGGAATTTATTTCAGGAATTTTCAAAAATAAAATACAGATTGCAAATATATCACAGCATCTTTTAAGTACTGCACGGGACTTTTTTCTGATACTCATAACCGTATTCATATTTAAAGATTTATTGTAACTCTACCACTGTGTATCCAATATCAAAATAGATCAAAAAACTATGTTCATATTGATGTTTGTTTTGGAACCAGGCGTTTTTAATAGCCCCAGTGGTCCCCCTTAACCCTTTAGCCAACGCACGGGATATTAACATTTATTATGTTAATATTATTTTTAACCCTTTGAACCCGAGCGGCCGCTTTTCCGGCCAGGGACATGATACGTTATAACGCCATTATGTAGGATGGCTGTTGAGTAAATGTGTGGGATAGACCCATTAATATTTTCAACGTGCAGCCCCGATGCTGCACGTTGACAATATTAATTAGTCTACCCCAAATAATGAATATGGACTCTTCCAATTGCTGACATTGAACTGGCATGGAAGATACCACCTGAGTTCAAAGGATTAAACATTTTTCAAAACATTCAACAAAACCATATCATATGACCCCAGCCCCCCTCCCCCCAACTGGAACGATTTCGATGAGCTCGTTCCAATGATAGATCACTTGATATGTTTTTTTTAAACGTTTTTGAAATTTGTTTTTTTTCAGCTTCTTAGTTTGAAAATTACGTGGGTGGTTGCGGCTGAATCGTCAGGTAAAGGGTTAATGCGGCTTTAAATTTGTTTCTACGAATCAGGGGCGTACTGAAGATAACCGCTTGTATTTGTTAGGGAGGAGAAGAGAGTAGTATGTCACGTTCCCTTTCACCTCTAGGTTGCCAGTCCCCGTATGTGACGTCATAGTAACGTGCATAGTTACGTCGTATTGGGTTGAAACGGTAGACGGCGTGAGTGGTGATGTTCTGACATCATTACCATAGCGATACATTGCGTCATGGTGCCCGCAGAACGCGCGTTGTTAGGGATGTTATTGGTTGTCGCCATTTCGGTTTCTATTGTGGCTCGGGGTTGCTATGCAACTGAATTATTTCTAATACGATGGGGTGTTGTTCGGGGTGTGCTCAATTGAATGGACGGATATATAATTACAAAAAAACAACCCAACATCGACCTAAAATCGCAATATACGACTAAAAATCACCGAAGCGAATCCACGAAAGCCACCATCTTGGGTTAATAAAACCAGCCCGCAGTGTATGACTTGTTAGAACAAACAACCCAACAATTCTCCCAAATTCCAGAATTGGTGATTACGGTGGAAAAGTTAGCAGTAGTGGCATTTGAACCATGGATGACATGGTTTGGTCTAGCAGTCTGGCACAGATCTGGTGCTGGGAGCCATAATCATCCTCAAATAGATATCGCCTGATAAGCATCCCCCAAAAAGTATCCCGAAAAGTTATCGTCAAATAGTACATCTCCATGCCATAGGTATCCTCAAGACCGAGATGTGTTGAAGAGTCGTACGAAAGGGATACTCTCGAGTAACTACTCGATAGTTCAACTGGCGATGTCGGAATAGGTATGAAAGAGTTGTTAGTTATAGCGACACCTGTTCCAGTCACTGCTCGACTGGTGTTTAGATCTATTCGTATGAAACATATAAGCTTTTGTAGCAGATAATGAACAGACAGTTGGCGGAGACTAAAATGAATGGAGTGATCTGATTGGTCCAGGCCAAAGGCCGAGACCAGAGATAGCTAGGATTAGATCGACTGCAATGGTGGGGGTAGGTAGACTAGAGCTTGGGGTAGCAGAAAACGAGGATCTGTAAGTATGGAAAAATTGTCGGGTTGTGGTAGTAATTAATCACACTCTTAAACTATCGAACGCATCTTTTAGGCCAAATAGCAATACGCGATACTCTCATCAGCCCAAGATGGCCGCCATTTTCTGGGTCCGTTTCTGTCGCTTTGGTCATTTTAGGTCGTTGCCCGGTCCTTTGTGGTAATTCGATATACACTTATTCAATCGTCCGGGAAACGGAATCCGGAAACCTAGAGGCGATGCGGACTGAGGAGGAAAGTGAAGCATGGGGTACAGTTCTTTAATGACATCACTCCACAGTCCATTGGTGTTACGTTTTGAATCAAGGACTTAAGAAACAAATTGGACGTCGGGTTGACTACAATTAAACCTTAAGACGTGTTTTTGATAAAGAGGCCTAGACTATGAGCTTGCTCAAGTACTTTCGTTTCAAAAGCTTGTTGCGTGATAGTTTTTGAAACAAATGCCAAATTAATACTTCTTATAGGATATTTCCTCATCACGCGATACGTAAACTTATTTTTTTTGTTCGTAATTCAGGTTTTTACCAGAGTCTGCGAGGTGGCTGATTAGTCAGGGGAGACTACAGGAGGCGGAAAGAGTTCTTCGACACGCTGCTGGTGTCAACAAGAAATCGCTTCCGGGAAAACTTTTTGATGATGACACATTAACTAAAGCCGAGGCTGGCAAAATATGAGAGCTTTTTACCAGCAAAATCCTTTTTACCAGAACACTAATCATATTTTTTAACTGGTACGTCTATTATCTTTCGCAATTTTTATACTGATACAGCGGAAACTAAAATGTTGTCGAGGTTGCTCCACTGAGGGGACATATGCTAAGTTTTCGAGAAAAAAATGAAACTTTTTATTCATTCATAGTTGTTTTTTATCACATCAGATGGACAGTTAATGAAATATAGGAGAAGAATAATTTATTTTTATTACACGCCTGTTCCATGTAATCCCCATATACAGCAACACAAAATCATGCGGAAAATGAAAATCTGTTCCGCACATATGTGCGAAACGGAAATCGTTGAAGGACTTTTTTAAATGGAAGCGAAATTTCACTGGAATTTTCTACAAATCGTGCAACGCAATTACAATTTGAATTGCAAGCGACAGCGACAGCGGAAAATCGTCCCCTGAGTTCCAATGTGTTGTAGGCACATAGAACACATTGGAACTCGGGGGACGAAATAGTAACACGGGTTCCCCTCGCATATTTGCTTGGCGATAAAATGTGTTGTTTTTGTTCATAGTTGTCAAATGAATTGCTGAGTGTTCTTCAAATAACTGTTTTTATAGACGTGATAACCTGTAATAAACACAGAACGACACACGCGTGTAAATGGGTTAATCGATATGACGTTTGTGCCATCGCGACCTACGGTCTCTCGTTTTATCCTTCCGCTCTGGCAACTCACTCAGAATGTTATGACGTCCACGTTGAATTAGGACATCACGCGTTTATTAGACGTTTTGTTAACGGTATTTCCGTAATGAGATTTGTTGTTTGATGGTGATTATCAAGCTCTCAGGCCACTAATCTAATTCCGTAAGAAACCCGACCTATTTATGGCCTGGAACCAGTATCACTCTCGAATAGATCATCGTGTGTGTTCGCTTGTCTGGAATATTTCGGTGGTTGGAAAAGCAAATGCTAGCGTTTTTTTTCCAACCATCTGATATATTCCGGACTATTGAATCTGAAACGTTTCATAAAGATTTATTTTGTGTGAATCAATTAATTTATTTATTTATTTAATATTATTTATTTATTATTTTATTTAATTATTGGGGTTAATTACACTTTAGACAGCGAGGGTCACCCCGTGTCGGACAGTTTTACGGGTGGATGAGTTCCCGTAGAGAACGGTGAGCAACTGTCAGACATCCCAACGTCCTAACTCCACACAATGAGGATTAGCATCAGGTGACGATACGCGCACCACTGACATGCAGTACGTCTTAGTACACAGCGCCACCATGTCCCCGAGTGAACAATAGAGATTAATTGCTTTGCCGAAGGACACAACGCAGTTACCCCCCGCGGGGTTTGAACCGTGAACCTTTCGGTTTGAGGTCCAATGCCGTAACCACTGAGCCGCCATCCTCCCTGTGTGAATCAAAGCAACAAATTTTGCTCAATGGAGATTTTATTTGATCGATATCGTTGTTTCTTCCGTAATGTTCTTCCTTTTTATGTACCAGCTAGTTGTCCTAACGAGAATGCATAAGGAAACGATCGCCTTCTATGTCGCAGCAACATCGCCATCTTGAACTATATAGAGTGACTACTGACGTTTGATGACGTTTGGTGTTGATGATGAGTGAAACGCATGTGAATCCAAACTAAATTTGAAAAAATACTCCCCGATTAAAATAAACTCGAAAATACACCCCGAGCAAATTACACCCGGGGAGTATATCTCATCATGTAAATGCGCCTTTTTTGATGACATTACAATTAGAAACAAAGAGTCCCCACAACAGTTGTATTACGATTAGTTCCACAAATTATGTAAATGTCTTGATGTTTTCAAGGGGAATTGAATATCCATTTTGCTTGTTGAAATATTTATAACTTAGACATGAAGGGGATATATGTAAATTGTTGTAAATAAGGGCACGTTAAATTTCACTAACAGTCGTCTGAACAGAAATTTCCACAAAATCTGCCCATAACAGCGTCGAATTATGAGAGAAAAATTATGATGGTGATTATTTGATAGAACAAAAATAGTTTTGCTTTAGAATTACCAAGTAATTCCGCTGACGGAAACCCAGGCGCAACCCAGTGATTCATCAGCTGAAAACTTACTTGCGCTACCTAATGCCTTTTCCAAGAACACAATTTCCAGTATATTCTTAACTCATTAAGTAAATCTACTTTTCACGCATGTCCCATTTACTTGTGTCTCTACTCTGCAACAAATCCGCGAAATGAGGGTAAAGTCAATTACAAATAACAAACTTTCGAAAATACTGGTCCGGAGTGTACGCGACTGCTCTAAAAATAATCATAACGTTACTGATAAACATTTTTAGCAGTATCTTTCCCTTTCTTCGACAATGAAACTCTTACTTGTTGGGCCATCAATAAACCACAGTGTGCTCTCTATAATCGCCTATTATCTGTAATATCATCATTTCAATTATGCATATAGCAGTATCTGTTCTCACGGAATAATTGTTTGAATATTTACAACTCCATCTCCTCCCATATGGCCGGAGTGAGCAAAAAGTTAGAACGTCTTGCTCAAATCGGTACACACACTGGAGTTTGTGGGGGTGGGGGAGGATGGAGGTGGGATGAAAAATGAACAAAATTAGCACATACTGAAGTGGAAGGGGAGGGGGTCACAAACTGAACACAGTTTCAACTGCATTTTTGGCATTAATTGGCTTGTATGCGTTCCATAATGAATCCGTGAAGAAGATCTACCATTTACTAGGTATTCAGAGGATGTTTATGAAGCTAAACAAAGACAAATAGTCCGGAAGAGAAATTTTCTCGTCGAAGTAGCTCTCAGGACAGTGATTTTTTGCCACCTTGGAATCTTTAAAAGACCAATCCTGCTGAAATCGTTTCCACAGTGAACTGATAGTCGTTCAAGATCCATCACTCTATCACTCCACCACACCCCTATACATATCAGGGGGAACCAACGGCCCCTTTGCCTCATGACAGAAAGTGACTGTGCAATCTGGGACCTATAATATAAATAGACAGAACACGATGTGTGTTTGATTCGGTTGGTGTTTGCATAACGAGTTGGAATGGTGTAGTCATATTTCGCGTGAGTCGAATCTGTGTTTATTACACATCCCTTGCATTAACCCTTTACCCAAACGCAGACGATATCAAAATTTATTTTTTTAAATATCATTTTTTCAAATTTTTCCCAAAGTTTCAACAAAACCATATCATGTGACCCCTTGTTGCAACGAGGGGTCACATGATATGGTTTTGTTGAAATTTTGGGAAAAATAATATTTTTTCAACTGCTGAATTTGCATATTACGCGGGCGGATGCGGCGATTCGTTGGGTAAAGGGACAAAAGTCATTTAAATAAACAGATTTAATTCCGATGTTTAACCCTAAAGGTGAAGAGTCCATTTGTTTTGTTTGAAGCTGTACTGATCACATGGATCGATAAAAAATCAAAACAACCTTTTGGGAACCACTCTAAATTACATTCGTTATCTTATCAATTCGGCGTGTTTGTTGAAATTCGTATCGCTTCTTCTCTTCGGCTGGTGTCAATTCACGCCTAACCATTTGGTGGCTATGACTGTTGGTAAAAACAGAAGTACAAATTTGGACAGATTTGCAAAACACCTGGGAGAAACTTTTTGAAAAGAAGTTCGAGCCATGTCAAGATGTCCGAAGATTTACCGAAATAAAGTTGACCAATTTAGATATAACGGGATCCGCAGACGAGACGGCCACGGGACTGGGTTAATGTTGTGGTTGGAAATGATTGGGTTTCTTTTTAATATTATCTCATTTTTGGTTAACTAATTATTTTGTGAACCGACTTTATTTTGCTGTGGACGTTTTCATTTTCACACTACGCGACAGACGATCGATAATTGTATAACGAAATTTGGAAACTTTTCGAAGCGTAACTCATAACTCGACGGGAAAGGAGCTAGTGGAAAAAAGTACCGGTTTGCACATCACCAGTTCAAAACAGAAACATTTATGCCACAGCGGAGATTCCGTTAAATACAAGGGTTTAAAGTTTAATGGATGTGTAATAAAACTTGAACAATTGCAATTTTTAGAATTGTAATCTCCACCGTGAATATTAATCACTGTAAATAACCATTGGTGTTTTAAAAGACGTGGCAATTTACCATTTTGAAAACGCTAATGATTTGTTCAAACCACTTATAGTGATAGTGAGAAAAAACAATGCTCGAAAATACAAAAAAAAGCTTTCTAGTATTGGTCCCTGTTCAGCTGTCTCGTGGATCCGGTGTTCATGTGTGTTATGCGTTTATACTTTTTATTGTTTACAGGATGGTAATTAGCATGGTGTATTATGGCCTCTCGCTGAACGTTGGAAACCTAGCAGGAAGTATTCATGTAAATTATCTTCTGAGTACTCTGGTGGAGTTTCCTGCTAACATACTGTGCATACTCCTGTTGAATAGAATTGGTCGAAAGCATTTTCACGCCTGGAGTATGATCTTGGGAGGTGTTGCATGCACATCAACACTTTTTACAATCATATATGCTGGAGAGCGTAAGTCTATGTTTTATTTTTTTTTCTGAAACTCGCTTAACCCTTTACCCAACGTAACGGCCAAAACCGGCCAGCGCTATTCTCAAAAATCGCAAATTAATTTTCATTATTTTTTGTCTCAAAAACATAGGTTATGATCCCTCATTGGAACGAGCTCGTTGAGCTCGTTCCAATGAGGGGTCATAACCTATGTTTTTGAGGAAAAACATGAAAAAAATAGTTATTCAAGAATTTCATTTGCAAGTGTCGTCTGCTTTTCATGTTAGGTAAAGGTTAAAGGTAAAGGGTCGACTACAGTACGACCGCCGTGCACTGGACATTTCCTATAGGTGGGTAATATTTCCACGGGCGCAATAATATTAGATTCCAAACACTAATTATAGGAATAATCAACAAAAAGTCAATTAATGAAGCATCGGTCACAACACGCTGCTTCACTAATTAAAATTTTGCTGATGAAGATTTTATTACCTGCTAAACGCATGCGTTGATATCAGTACCCACGCGTGGATTACGACCACTCCTCGGGGACTTTACTATACAGTATGTGGCGTGTTTGTTACCACTAAAACACCTAGACAGTACCATACATTCTGTGGAAAAGTTTAGGTGGCACCAGCTGATTGACTTCTACAGTTCGCATCCCACAGTAGAGACCACTCAGATATGGATTAATGCTTAAAAACACTAACTAGGACATATTGTCACAGTGGGAAATGCTATGGAATATTTTTTGTGCAGAAAAAATTAAAATTGTAGGGCAAGGTCTGAGCGACCGATTACATAGAGCAAAAAGTGTAACAGAATGTTTGTTGTGGTGCATGATTGAAAGATTGAAACACGCACCCTCCATAAACGATATTATTGTGACCTTTGGTGATAGTGCCATGCTGTGAAATTGAAAATAATCGTAAAGACGTCTTGTCAGGGCATAAATACAGGAAGTAGTCGTTCGTGGTAATAATATATATTGATTATGTATGCAGAATTTGGAATGTCGATTTCTGACCCCCGGTCGGGAATCGAACCGTCGGCAATCCCGCCTTGCAATCAGCAGTCCAACACCTAAACCAATGAACCATTGCACACCGTCAAAAAAAAAGATGGTTGGAATCCAGCCAGTAAGATGTTTTCATGATTGCTTGGTTCACTTTTCTTACAGCAGCTGCTCACGACAATATTTGTACTTTTTGCAAACGAAAGTGTGATAAATGATATCGAAATACAAGACTAAAGGCGTCTTAAATACATTTGACTCTCAAAACGCTTTAAAAGTTCACTTTCCACTTCATTGGGCCCTTCATAAGAAAATCTGTAACACTGTAGTCTCTGTTACGGAATTCAGTGGCAAGCTCCCGACTGACTGGCATAGGATTACAAATTCGGACCAAAAGATGAAAAATATACTTATTTAATGAATAAGGAAAATAACTCCTAAACGAAAAATGTACATGAGAAAAACACAAACATTTGGATCCGCAAAACACCCCAAAACACCCTTGACTCTACAAAATGAATACAAGATGAATTGATGATAATGAAACAACGATGACGTAAAGATGTGGATAAAAAATGAAATCACATTTGGTGTTTGATTGCTTGGTAATAAATGTCTAACCCTCCCCAAATGTTCGTATCACAAAGGTGCTCAGAAAATGGCTCAATTTTCTGAGTAACACATAATCAATCACCAAACACAGGTGAAAAATTCACAGTTGAAAAGTTCAGTTAAAAGGTTCAGCTCAAAGGTTCAGCTCAAAAGTTCAACTCATCAGCTCAAATGTTCCCGTTATTATTATTTGTAGGCACGTATATATATATATATATATATATATATATATATATATATATATATATATATATATATATATATATATATATATATATATATATATATAACGGTAAAGTTCCTCCACATGGTCATACTAAATCACTGCATCGTGCATAAGTAGTAAAGTTCAATACATTACAGTTTCAGGACAAAGTTCCGTGACTGACAGATGGCCACTTTGGCACTCCGTAGTTACATCATATATGCTTATTAAAACTCATGCCATCCATTCTTCAAACATCCCTTCCAGCACCCAATATCCTAACAGTGGGTCAGCTACCAACACGCCACATTATTGCAAAAACCTAAACAGGAAAAGGCCTTAATTTACCACGGGTTTAAATTTATAATTCATAAAACGATTCATTCTACTGTAAAATGTTAAATTTGAACGCAAAATGCAAAAATCTAATTATTCGCGACCACACGTACTTAAACAGCACCGGAAGAGTACTGCGCCTATGCGCCCTACGTACTCAATTTACAAACAGCCTAAAGGCCAAAATACACGTACCTGAAGGCACAAATAATCACGTGCCAATTCAAAAAGCACAATTTAACACGTAGCGAACAATTAATTTAAACGCGTCGCCAAGTGCAATGTAAAACGTATGGACGGTCGTACATAGCATGAACAGTATTTATACTTTATGTGGAAAACCGTAATAAATCAACAAGGCCTACTACCGCGTTTAAGATGCATAAAATTACACTGTAGCACACTATACATTGCTCTAACATACATCTGATCCACAATCCACAGGTACGAATATTTCCTGTTGCTAAATCATCATATCCTTGTAATACGCTGAACGCAACAAAAAGAGACGCTGCCCTATCACCAACTCAGAGTCAATATATATCTCAAAACCCCTCTCTTTGCACGGATCACTCGCATTATAACGCACTACCCGAAAATACACAACGCAATCAAAGCTAATAACATGCCAGCACGCATACCCAGTTGCAAACAAACAAACAACTGGTGCACGACGCACACGATCTGAAACCAATATTGAACATCTCCGGTAATACCATCGTAATGTTAACCCCAGGTTCACCAAAATATTCCGGCAGCTAATACTATTTACTATATCATTATTTAAATAATATACAACTTAAGCAAAGATCGTGACAGTCTCCCTGCCTGCACGACAAATTACGAAGTACCTGTCCGACTAACTGGAATGTACACAATATATATTTTTGACCGCCTAATTGTACAGATATAACTGTAAGAATCCCGATATATGTTGTAGTGCTTCTCTGTTTTTCATGTTAGTCTCGCACCACTGGTAGAAAATAGAGGATATCAAGTGAATACCGAATATTATCTCATGAGTGACCGAGACAAATGGTTATTTTTGGCCTCGGTCACAAGTGAGATAATTTTAGGTATCCACTCAAAAACACTAGATTTTCTTTTTATTATTCGTTTTTTATAAGAATCTGATAATTGCACTCGTTTCAACCATGAATTGATGCATGAAAGTAAACAGCGCTGTGAATCATTGACACGCGGAAGTGATTTGATCGATACTCGGAACAGATAGCGTCTTGTAATCTGATTCAGCTGGTGGGTTTCTAGTCCAAACATGATCTGAAAGTCCGTAATATAAGATTTTGGTTTGGTACGTCCTTTGAAAGGACGTACCAAACCAAAAACTTATATTCGGATTTTCAGGCCATGTTTCGTGAATGCGTGTTAAAGTATTGCTGAAAATGATCGGTATCCACTCAAAAACACTATATTTGCTTTTCATTGTACGTTTTTACAACCCATTAATCATTTCCTGTGATAATTTGACTCGTATTCACCTTGAAAGGATGCTTTGAATTCCGCCATTTTGATTGATACCGTGAAAGTGAAAATTTCTATATCTTTACAATGTGGGATACGATTTCTATCTTTCCGCAATTTCTTCGATAATCTTTCGTTTAGCGTAAAATAAATTAAGTTATTAACTTCATAGAGACTAATAACAAATTTTATCAAGAGTTCAACTGGAATCTTGGAAAATTCGGAAGTACCTATTTGCCAATGTGAACTAGTTCTGTTATACCAAAACATACACGTGTAATATTTGATATTCAATTAACATATCAACACCCCCGGGAAACACAGGTCTAATATTTCGGCGAAAATATTGATTTTAATCAAGTGTTTTGTAGCAGAATTCTCAATTGGATTCTCACTAAGGAGAACGAAATATAAACCCTGGTTTACGAACACGGTGTTAATAAAAGCTGATATGTATTTGAGAACTAATTATTTGAATTCTCTTTTTTGAATGAAAATGTAGGTGTGTAGTAGAGGCCCAACGGTTCATTGAGAACGAGAAGTGCAGATATTTGAGATATGCAGAGATAAGATATAAAGAGAAACAGAGAGATAAGGATGTCGGGGAGAGAGAGCGAGAGAGAGAGAGAGAGAGAGAGACTTGGAGAACAGCTAACTTTGGTCAATGCATTTATTGATGGGGGGTGTAATCAAATCTAGTCAGAGGTGTATGTGGGTGAAAAAAAAACACTTATTAAAATAAGCCCATCAGACCACATCCACCCCCCCCCCCCCCAAACGAGGGCCGGGAAGGGGTAGTGAATGGATCATTGTGTGATTTTAATTTTGCGTTAAATTATTTTCCAAGGTCTTAGACAAATTTTGTGCCAAGCACATTCTTGTCCTATTGACCTAATTGGGTTTTGTGTGCGGGTTGGGATGGGGTGGGTTGGGGTGGGCAGGAGTCATTTTTTCAGATCTTGCGAGGTACATATTGTTCAAAGGTTTCTTAGAGTAAAACCTGAGACTAGTTTTTTTAAATACTGTGTTTTGTGATTAGCAAGTGTTAGACATAGAGAATATGTATAGCAAATGGTCAATGACACTGCAGCTCAATTTGTCCAAGAAGAGACAGTACTAAATAGAATGCTCATTTGACCAAGTTTCTACCGAAAAGACACTACACTAAATCTAGAAATGAAACCTAAATCAGGTCAGGGATGCGACCTTTAGGGTGTACTAATGGAAATGTTGACAAGTTATATGCCAAATTCAAGATGGCCGTTTGGCGATCATGTTTTGGAACGTAATTCAGAAAAATTGTACAGCCCCCATATAGACATCACACCAAACTACATATGGAATTTGAAATAAATTGGGTGAGATATGTAGCCTATAGGTGTACTAATGGAATTGTTGACAATTTATATATCAAATCCAAGATGGAGAAAAAAATATTTCCTCTTATTGTATTAAGTTAAAATTTGGCCTCCTCTAGAGATGTTGTATACCAAATATCAAGATTCTGAATTGTGGATCTGAAGAAGAGTTTTTAAAAAATGCACTAAGTTAATATCTCGCCCCCCCCCCCCCCCACCCCGGAGGAACCTCAAATATTACCTGGGGGACTTGATTTAAACACACTTGAATCCGACCACCTTAAAATACCAAATATTAAAAGGTTTTGACGAGTGGTTCTAGAGAGAGGATTTTTCACGCTCATTCCCCATACTGCCCTAAGTTATGATTCGGGCTCCTGTATTGAGCTCAAATATGATGCGGGCGGCTTTATTTGAACACACTTGTATCTGCCTCCCCCACCCCCCCCCCTCCACCCCCTTAAAGAAATACAAATTTGACTAGTGGATCTGGAGAAGAGGATTTTTAAAGCTCATTCCTCATATTGCCCTAAGTTAAGATTCGGTCTCCTGTATTGAGCCCAAATATGAAACGAGGGGATTCATTTGAACAATTGGTATCTGACACCCCTACCCCCACACCCCATGGATGCTGCATTCTAAATAACAAAACATTCTGATCAGTGGTTCTAGAGAAATTGTTTTTTTTAATTTTGGTAAATATGCTTACACAGCATTTTTTTCGAAGGGGCCAAACCACCCCCTCGCCCTACAGAACACTCTGACACAGTCGATGGCATTTATTTAATAACAGTTTTCTGTTCGGTGTGGTATGGGAAATATGGTCATTTGAAAATATTTATATATTTTAGCTTCTGGGGAACACGGGGAATTTTTGCATGAATAAAGAACTTTCGTCTCAATAATACCACGTACTAAAGTTGGTTCAAATCGGTCCAGAAAATAGAGATTGTGGGCAGGGCCAAGAATCTTGCCCCTCACATTAGAAAGGCAAATATTGCTCCACGAATTTCAAAGGGAAGCTCCATACTAAATATCAAGTCATTTTATCCACTGGTTCAAAAGAGTAGATTAAAAAAAGTGGAGCTTTTTCCTCCACTCCTCCGTATGGAGTGTGGCAACTTGAGAAAACGTGAATTGACATACAGTAAGGAACAGGAATATCAAATTTGGTTTAATTTGGACCAGTGGTTTGTGAGGAGAAGTCAATAATGTAAAGACGGACAGACGGGCGGACGACAGACAGAAAGTGATCACGTAAGCTCCTCCTGACTTCCAGTCAGGTGAGCAAAAATGGAAAAATAGGGCACTGGGTTGAGTTATTATGTGCGATATGGTGGGACATGTACACTGAGTTGGGGCAATAGGTCAGATGAGTTAATGGAGTGGGGTAGAGGAAGGTGTAATATGTCGTGTGGCCATTGGCAGTATAGGTAACCTTTCCATTCGATTCAGTTGAAAGACTCCTACCCGTTTTTTGTCTGGACAACTAGAGCCCAACTGGCAAATACTGGACAACTTTTATCCACAGATAACTCGTATCCATTTCTCTTTGAATGGATTTGAATTGTCAAAACGTGTGTACGAGTTATCCAGACGAAAAATGTGTGGGGGGTCCAATTGTGGGTACCTCTAGTCTAGTACGACTTGTCTCGTAAGTAACACGACTATTTACGAGGGACAGTAAGGCGTTCATGTATATTGTTCCAAGACATCTTTCCAATTCTGTTTCAACAGTTTCCAGTTTGTCGGACAGTGCATATCAGTTGGTGGTACAGCTTGAAAGTCTGTTTTTGTAATAAGTAGTACAGTCTGGGAGACGGCAGTGGCCTCAGTTATGAGCCTGGTTTACGATTCAAGTGTTACATATGTCCCGTATGAAGGGCCCAATGAAGTGGAAAGTGAGACTTTTTGAGAGTAAAATGTATCTAAAACGCCATTGATCTTATATTTCGATATCATTTATCACATTCTCGCACGCAAAAATTACACATATTGTCGTGAGTCAAGTCAACAAATTCTACGTTTAGAGACAAACCCACACAGAATCGAACCTCAGTTTTGTTCTAGAAATAATAGTTAATTACTCTACGTACTGTGTATAGACAGGGGTTCCTAGGTACATCCACTACATGAACACAATCTCACAAAAATGACCTGTAACCCGCGTGCAATGTTTAAATTTCCGACGTTTCAGTTAGGTGAGTCTCGCCGAAAGCTCACAATTTCCGTTTCGGGAGACTGTCGGCTTATACCCTGTGTTAAAAGCGTATGCGTCCATAAAAAAAACTCTCTCGTTCTGTGGGTCTTACTGGAAACACCAGAGTGCTTCATGTGAAATAATACTGAGTTTTTTTATCTGATAATGTTCAGTTCGTGCTACAATAAAGCAGAGTGGATATTCGTGGTGATTAAATGCTGAGGTATTCAATATTTCCACATGTATCAGAAATTATAACACGCGGATAACTTCACGCAAATTCGTTCATATCTTCGCAATGTCGTATTTTCTGCAAATTTGTCTGAATGCAATTTTTTTTCATCACAGATTTAAGTCATTTCTTGTTCCTTCTGGCGCCCAACACTTTGCAGACGACGACAGTCTTTTTTAACACGCTGTTCTCAGACACAATCTGAGAGAAGTTATTTTTTTTTCTTTTGAATACTAGATTTGCTAATTGTTGTTAAGTAAATAGAAGTTGCATCTCGACAACTGTATGTATATTTTATTGAATCGCTAATAAATGTTCATGGATTCTTGATTCTTGAGTTTGTTAACCCTTTAAATCCTGGTGGTATATTCCATATCAGCTCAACGCCAGCAAATGGAAGAATCCATCTTGAGTATTTGGGTGTAGATCTATCAATATTTTCAACGTGCAGCCCTAAGGCTGCACGTTGAAAATATTGATTGGTCCACCCCCATTCACTTAGAATGTATCCTACGTAATGAAATTAGAGCGTATCATATTCCTGGACCGAAAAAACTGTCTCTCGGGTTCAAAGGGCTAACAATAATCCTGACTGACTAATATTTCAACTCCATCATCAAGGAATGCCGTCCACGACGGCATGTCTTGATGATGGAGTTGGAATATTAGTCTTGAGCCAGTTGGAACAAATCAGATTTACACGCCTGGTCGCTCATCTTCTCGTTGCCCCTCACCAGATATCCACCTCATCGAGAAAAAGCCATCTTCAGTGATTCTTCTTCTTCTTCTTCTTCTTTCTTCTTCTTCTTCTTCTTCTTCTTCTTCTTCATCTTCTTCTTCTTCTCCTGTATTCCGTCTTCTCCTCACTTCCTTGTCGACACGATAACTCGAAAACGAATCGTCCCATCTCTCTGATTGTTGGCATACTGATAGACAGCCACAAGTTCTTGGCTCCCGATGTTTTTCGGGTCTCTAGAGCTCTTGAGTATGGCTCAGTCGGCCACAGGGTTTTCACAACCTCTGATTTCCTGTAACAGTAAATTATCCCAAGCAATACTATGTTTTATTCATTCACACTGGAGAAATGTAAACAGAAGTAGCGGTAGATGTCAAACATTAAATGTTCTCGCTATTCTAACCAGACAGATGTCAGGTCTTCAACTAAGTTGAGAGAAACCCTTTGCTTTGCAAGGACATAAAGTGTAAATTATTCAGTTCAATGCTTTAAACTCTTCCAAGACAATGTGGGTTCCACAGATTTTATTTCTGTGAGAATAATGTTAATCTTTCCATGCTCACAATACTGCTCTAAACATCATTCAAACAACTTGCAGAGCAAAAAATGTCCATTTCTGATCCCTTGATCGAACTCTTTGACTGCTGTCGACAGATACGATTTTTCTGGTTTCTTGGAAAAAATTATCTGATTCCTGTTTGAATATATTTAAATACTATTAACGAAAACCTATTTTTGATTTCTTTAAAGATATTTCACCACCAATATTAAGCCTCCATAAATTCGCTTTCTGTTGTGTTTATTTCTGATGCTTTAACCCCTTTCACACAGACATGAATTTACTGGATGCAGTAATTATGTTTCTCTAGTTCTAATTTGTTTTTGCTTTGTCATCGAATGAAAACCGATGAACAGATTAAATATTCAATAGAGATTATCAGTACGCTGATTCGCGCAATGCTGCTTGGTTAAATGTTCTCAACTCGATGCGATACAGAAAAAGGGAAAATTTAACTCTACAGTTGTGAGTCTTTTTCATATACCCACCCTCAGGAAATTTCGGAATCTGTCAACTCCATTTTGGACGAGACAGTAAGTGACTAACATTATACTGTACAGTTAAAACTAGAAGTCCTGTCACGGAATGTACGCTTATCTAGGCTTAATTGCCCGTAGGAATTGCTCGCAATTGTCAAATCGAATGCCACCCAAAGCACGACAGGTTCTCCTGGTTAATCATAGCAAACACATGCAATGTTTCTGCCAATGGACCTCCGGATTACGCGGAGGTCTATTGGCGGAAACATTGCTTGTACACAGGCCATATGTACAGAATTTGATAGCCTTACTATGGTCATAACGCGTAGGTTAACGCGCAGATCGACGTGCTATTTGTGCACATTTCATAACAGGACTCTAGTTTTAACCGTAGCTGTTGCAACTGTGTTGTCTTTATACTCATTCTGTTGCGGGACGGCTCAGTGTTTTTTACGACACTGAACGGCAAATCGAAACGACCGCGGATCTATCCCTGCCAGGTGCAACGGCGTTGAATTCATGGGCAAGGCACTTAATTATGATTGTCAACGTGGAGGCAAGGTGGCGCTGTGTACTATGCGTATTCAACGCCAATGGCGCCCTTTCCTTCACCCAATGTTTACCCTGCTTCTGCAAGGTTGGTGCGTTGAGGAGTCTGACATTTGCTCGGCGCTGCTTGGTTATTCTCCGGCTTCCTCCACCCGTAAATCTGTCCGATACGAGGTCACCCTAGCTGTCGACGGTGTCGTTAACCCAAATAGGAAGTAGCTAAAATCCGTCCTGGTAGACTCCATCTTCCTCACCACCTAGAAGTATCTAGCACAAATCTAATGTAGGTTTGACAACACTGGTTGAAAAATGAATTAATGCATTGGTATAACGAAGAAGATTTATAAAATCTTAACTGATTGTTGGGAGATTTAGGGAATATGTTATAGTGCGAGGTGAAAGAAGAGATCACAATTAAGATTTTTCAAGTCTATTCTGATTCACATATACCCCGGGCTCAGTGAGGTTGTCTTGGGTCGAGTGGTTAAGTTCTGGTCTGGATCCATCTGCAATCGACTACTGCCTGATCGGACAACGAGTCTTAGAGGGCTGTTACACCCCCCCCCCCCCCCCCCCCCGCCAATCGAATTTATGTCCACGAGTATCAAAATCAAAAAGAGTGTTCTAAATTTCAGAAAGCCTGGTCACGTTTGGTAACAGTTCCACTATCCTATCTAGTTATGTGGTATTTAGGACATATTTTCGGCGCATTTGCAAACCCTCTACACCTGCATGGGGGCGGGGGGGGGGGGGGTGCGAACATAAATTGTAGAATGGAACGCCAGGGTGGTGGATGGGTCGTTCAAAAAATCCAAAATACAACGTTTTACATATTTAGTAAATGTCACACCTGCACCAGTTTGCAATGTATTTATTGTACTGGGGCCATAAAGGGGATTCAGTAGAGTTTTTGAGGTCATGTTAAACAGCCGCAACCCAACAGCCCATCTGTTCGAGATCCTTTGGAAGGTGCACGTAAAAAAAGCTAGTGAACTCCAAATCATATATTTGGGTTAATGTAATCGACATTATAAAAAATAATGACCTGGTTTGAGGGTAACATTGCTGATTCCCTCCCCTTGGAACCAATGTCTCCTCGGCGTATGGGCCATAAGGGCGCCACAGTGGAGTTTTTGAACTCGTGTTGATGATTCGTAACCTAACAGCCCATCTGTTCGAAATCCATTGGAAGGTGCCTGTAAACAAATTATTGAACTCCTAATCATATAGTTTGGTTACCATGCACGTGTAATCGACGTTATAAGAAACATGACCTGGCTTGAGGGTAACTTTCCAGACTGACTTGTCGAAGAACAAATGTCTTCCGAGGCGTGGGCCGAGGGAGACATTTGTTCTAAGGGGAGGGAATCTGCCATGTTACTCTCAAGCCAGATCATCATTATTGTTATTATACCGAATGGTTTTATTCCATCCCCGGTCATACGGATTTGAGAAAAAAACGGATACCCATCAACTCTATACTAGTACTTGAGAACTTCATGTTCAACTCAAGAGTTTGGTCGAGCTAGGAGACAATATTGAATGAAGGAACCTTGCGTAATTTAATGTGAATGGTTAAACTTAGGTTAATTTGGTTAATATGGTTAATCTCAATGGTTAGATTCACTGATCCTCAATCTGAGAGTTTGCAATCTGATTCTTCGTTCGTTTCCGGTATCATTTTCAGGGGACCTCGTCCCGAGCGGAAGACATTGCCGAAAATGTGATACGGTAATATTACCAGCGAAGGGAATATTGCAGAATAACAAATCAAATCGAATGGCAGTTTAGGGTAGGCCTTTAAAATGTGGAATAATAAAACCTGATGTTATCAGGCCTGATTATAGAAATCAACAAAGAAGATCAACAAGGTCTACTTGAAAGAGACTGGAAAACCTCAACAGTTATTAAACCCTTTACCTAAGATAACGGCCAAAACCGGGCAACGCAACGCTATTCTCAAAAATCACCAATTAATTTTAATTATGTTTTCATTTTTGTCACAGAAACATAGGTTATGACTCCTCATTGGAACGAGCTTGTCGAGATCGTTCCAATGAGGGGTCATAACCTATGTTTTTGAGACAAAAAATGAAAAGATTAGTTATTCAAGAATTTTCTTTGCAGGTGTCGTCTGCTTTCATGTTAGGAAAAGAGTTAAACATGATTTTCTTTTTTAAATTAACATTAAAATAAACTGGGTAGCTTATGAACCCTCACATAGCCAAATTATACCATATACCTGTCAAGTACATACCCCTCCCCATTATTGCGATACGTTTATTGACGGAGGCCCTTAATGATAAAGCAAGACGCTGAAGTTTGATCCTCTGAAGTCTCCACAGTCGGTAGGATCAAGATCGCAAAAAATAAGTTGCAATTCCTAATGCCCCAGCATTCTTATAACTGGTCTGATTCAGGATCTATACGCTTAGCTCCCTAATTAAAAATAGTCAGGGTGCAATCTTATGTCGACCTTGTGTCATCCGTTCACAGCATTGTTCCTTGATTCCCAATTAGCCATACACCAACTTGTTTATTAGATATGATGTTCTTTCCCAGAATTGCCGGTTATCAAACTCGGCTTATATGATCCCGATCCCGGCCGATATGGACCAATCTAGAGTTGTCCTCCTTGATGCGTTACTAAGCACAACCAATTGTCGAAATGTTCACAGTTCTTTGTGGAACGCATTCAGGAAAAACTGGCATGGTGAAGTGGTTTTCAGCGGGTTTCTGAATGAGGGGGATTTAATTATGGCAATAAGTAATGACTAGGTGGATGAATAGAAGAAAGAAGAGAGTTGCACAGACAAATGTCATCACAAATGAATAATGGGCAGCGGAAATCTGTCGAAGAGGGAGCAGATATAGTTCAGCTATTGGAACAGCTGAACTAAGGGAAGAGGTAGTCTAGCTGTCCGAACGTCGTGGCTTGGGGAAGCGTCACCTTGCCCCCACTTGGGCAATCGGGATTTAAGGCCATAACGCTCCCCCCACCCCCACCCCCGTCGGAGATCGAACCTTGAGCCTGTCTGTTTGAAGTCCAATGATCCCGTCTTATTTAATGAAGGGGAACTGATGGTGTTGTATAAGAACTGATGTATAACATAGAAATGTTTTACAGAACTGACGAACAGCATATTGTATTTCAGGACTACAGGCAATAACCATCACATTAGCCATGATTGGTAAGCTTGGAGTCACAGCAGCATTTGGGTCTATATATCTGCATTCTTCGGAGCTATTTCCGACTGCTGTCAGAAACGGAGGCATGGGTGCGAGCTCAATGTGCGCACGTATCGGGAGTATGGGAGCACCATATGTATCGAATGCAGTAAGTACGTCGATCATTTACCCAACCTTGAGACTCAACCCGGCCTGTGCTATTAACACAATTTGTCATGAGAGTTTTATATTAGTGTGCCTTTGTTTCATCTCAAGAACACAACTTATGACCCTTCATTGAAACAAGCTTATCGACCTCGTTCCTACGAGGAGTCACAAGTTATGCTTCTGAGAAAAAATGAACAATTTTAGTTGTTTAAAAAATATTTTGGCAAATGTTGTGCTCCTTTCGCACTGTGTAAAGTATTCGTTTTTAAGCGCAAACACCCCTACATTAGAGAAATAATTAAAATGTTATTTACCTTTTTCAAAACTCTTTCACCTCTTTTGATGCCAAATTGAAACAAAGTTATCGATACAGCGAAAATGGGCAAGGTGTATCAGGGCTTGCATTTTAGAACCGTTGCCAGGCTAATGTATAGGCCAGGTAAAAAGGGCCACCAGTCCTGATTTGTTCAATTCAGGGCTGATTTTGCAGATTACTTAAATTGTGGCAGATGCATTTGCCAGCTTAATAGATTGGCGACCATGCTGACTGATCAGCCTGGTGAGAAATGTTTTGAGGCTGATTACCAGGCTGGGCTGATAGGCCTGGTGAAAATGCAAGCCCTGGGTGTATCTGTTTGTTTGTTCCTTTGTTTATTTGGGCTTAACGACACTCTCAACAGCCAGGATCACATTGTGTTGGAGGGTTTTACAGGCGAAGAAAGTCAGAGCGCCCAGAGAAAACCACATAGCTGTCGCGAGCAACTCTCCAAGTTACTAACTCTGAACAAACGATGGTAGCAGCAGTTAATTGGACACAATTTTCATTTATATTCTTCTGTTTACAAATCGATGTGTGCACGTGTTTTCCAATCACACCTGAGTTTATTTTTTTTTTATTTCCAGCAGACGTTAGGACTGTCAAATTGTACAAATGAGACCCTATTTTTAGATTAATGGATTATAGATCATAGAAACGTGTAATAAACACAGAACGCCATGATATGTGAATGCGTTCATCAACAAGGCACATCTTGCTCTGTCCTTCCGCACTGGCACTTGTGCCGTGTATTGACGAACGCATTCAGACATCTTGACATTCTATGTATATAAGGGACTGAATGCGAATGAAAGAGGGTTTCACTTCGAATTTTGAACGGCAATATCCTGAACTCACTTTACCTTGTCTGAACAAATTCAGAAGAACTATTTCAGACATTTTCTGATCATTAACGCCTAGCACTCTGGTAGTATTGCAAATTTGTCGTTACTGACTCCATATTGCCTATGCAGCATGAACACATTTACACAGAGAGTAATCGCTTGATTGGACTGGTTACATGAAATAATTCATGAGAGGTTAGAGACGTTGTACAAACACGAGTGCGCGAATGCGCAAGAGTGTTTTACAATATAGTCCCTCGCCTCGAATGAATTATTTCACATAACCAGTCCAGTCAAGCGATTACTCTGTTTATTACTTTTCATTATTGACGATAATTATATTACTTAACCCTTTTCCTAACATAACGGTCAAAACTGGCCAGCGCTATTCTCAAAAATCGTCAATTAATTTTCATTATTTTTTCATTTTTTGTCTCTAAAACATAGGTTATGACCCCTAATTGGAACGGGCTCGTTCCAATGAGGGGTCATAACCTACGTTTTTGAGACAAAAAATGAAAATAATAATTATTCAAGAATTGTTTTTGCAAGTGTCGTCTGCTTTTCATGTTAGGTAAAGGGTTAAAAAAGCACAAAAAAACAAACAATGAAGTCCCCATCGCATCCACGGCAAAGCGTCTTCGTTTGCACGCACGGAGACATGACACAATTGTTGATTGCATAATTCACTTGTGAAGTTATCGTTTATAATCAAACCAGGAAATCCCAGTAAATAACACTTTGGAAATTAATAAAAATTATATCTTGTTTGACAGAGCTCAATGAGCCCTGTCAAACAAGATACATTTTTTAAAATTATTTGTTGCATTGTGGGAAAAAATTGCTGCTGAAAACTTAGGTATTTTGACATAAGAATGCAGATTGTTAACACTAAAATGGATCACACGTGTAGAGCTGAGATTTTCAGTTTCTATTCACGTCATCACTTATCTGCGTTATGTGTTGACCGAGAATTCGTTTGTTTCTCGATGTATGTGTTGTAAGATCTGTTTCAGTTTTAAAAACGAAAATGTGTAATCAGTGTTTAAGTTTGAAATTATTTTTTGAGAAGTCGTAAAACTGAACTTGAAAATGTTTATCAAAATTAATTGTAACTTACCTAAAAGTCTGATTTTCTGTTGTTTTCTGTGGGGTCCAGGTTGAGTATGAAAACCCGTTTTAATACACAACAAAGGAGTAAATAAGAGGTGTATGATGGTATAATCCACATTTCTGCATGACATCAATCTAACCTAAAATACTTCCATTGGGGATTTCCGAAAATAAAGTACATCAACATCTTATGCCCGGAAATTCAGATCTTCGATATCTAGCTACATCTTAGTAAAACAAATCCTGGTGTATATGCCACTACAAACTCAGAGAGGTGTCCGTTCTTGTAGTACAAGAGATTTTACCATTTTACCCACTTCTCAACAGACATTCTGTCGAAAACACCATCTTATCCATCTGTAAATCTCTGACGTCGCGCTCTACCTTTGGTTTGCAAGTGTGGGAGACAGCGATACGTAATTATGCAATATCATCGGGATCACGATTCGGTTCTGGCTTCGGGATTTTGGTCTGTTAAATGCACCCACACGGTTACTTACCACAACTCTGCATCCACTGTACTCACAATCCATAATGAGAGTACATCACGTGCGAGTGGGGAATAAATGCTAAACTTTAAACAGTTTTTTATGAGCATTTCCTGTTTAACCCTTAACCACCGCAGACAATATCAAAATTTAGTATTTAAATGTAACTGTTTTCAAATTTTGCAAAATTAAAAAAAACAAATATCATGTGACCCCCTCATTGGAACGAAGCCGACGAGCTCGTTCTAATGAGGGGTTACATGAGGGGTTACAGTACGTGGAGAGTGTATTATCACTGAATCACCCGCAGAGTGGAGATTCCACCCAAGCAATAATTGCAAATTTTTTGCAAAGCTTAACAAGCTCAAGCAAAGTTTCAGCCTATGGACCTCCGGGTTTAACCCGGAGGTCCATAGGCTGAAACTTTGCTTGTGTTTTTAGTAGATATATACAAAAATTGAAAGTTATAGTTTGGGTGATAACTCCACTCCGCGGATGATTTAGTTACAATCCACTCTCCACGTACTGTACATGATCAGCTTTTTTTGAAATGCTTTGAAAAATAATATTTATTCAACTGCCCAATGTGTATATTATGCAGGCGAATGCAGTTGAATTGTTAGGTAAATGGTTAACTCCTTCCAGAACCAATTATGCTTATGATCACGTGTGCATTGTTTCTCTTTGAAACCTCAATATGAACAGGTAATAGTAAACAGCATGGTGGTTTAGTGGGTTCTCTACGATAGGGCGGTATGCAAAATTAGTTAACTGGTAAAGTGCTTGTTGCCCATATTTGGGCTTTATAAAATACCACTGGTTGTGACTATAACATGTAAAGTCTCTTACAGGAGGTTTCTTATTGGCCCTGGGAAAACTCACTTTATGCTAATGGCATATTTCTCAGTCACATGTGATTGAATAGTGCCAACTGGCACCATCCAATCAAATGTAACCATGCAATATATCATGAAATGAAATGTGTGGTCAAGAAAAGTGTAGCACTCTACCAGTTAATGAAAAGAAACAAGATGCCTCGTTTGTATAGCAACCTAACTGCTTTGCAAACATGTTGAAAAAATGACAAACGCCAACAAAAATGAAACTTTACCACTACATTCAGGGTATTTACTAGGTACAGTTATTATGAAGGATTATCCAGCGTTCAAGTAAAAAATACTCACACAACCCAAAACACTGCACATCAGCAAGGAAGTGTGTGCCAAGACAATAGCTTTCCTTTCATGATAAGTACATGCAGTACAAGGATTCAGACCTCATGTTTGAGTTTGTGTTTAATACTTGCAGAAAAAAGAAATGCAAGTTTTTTTCTGTGATAAATATTTCAAATGTGTTATGGATGATTATTTCATTGTTTGAATTTTGATGTTATTTCTTCATTACTGATTAAATTCCGTTGTCTTAACACAGATGGTGTTTGCATGGATAGCATTCAAATGTGGGCCGCTATGCCATTTTCTGATCAAAACCAATAGCGGGTGTGCCCATCTCATGCTTCAGTTGCTGCTCTAATTCTCCTTAACATTGACCCCACCAAGTTGTTTATGGTCCTTTGTGGGAGGTTATTCCACTCCTGGTGAAGGGCCTGCGTCAGCTGAGCGATGTTGTTTGGGATGTTGATGCGTTTCCTGACTCTCCTGTCAAGCTCGTCTCACAAATGCTCGATCGGAGAAAATCTGGACTATAGAGAGGCCAATCGAAAAGTGGGTTTTGGTTGTGGAAGTCAAGACAAATCCTAGCAATGTGCGGCTTTGCATTATCCTGCTACAACGTAAGGTTATTCACGTGGACAAGTGGAAGGATGAGAGGCATGAGTGCGTGATACCAATATCTTACAGCTGTAAGATGGCCCTGGATGACAAAGAGAGGTGTTTTCATGCCATGACTCTTCACTGAATAACACACGACTCCGGTGGGCTAAGTGAAATTGAGTTGTGCATGTGCATGCAGCCATTGCAATTGACGTTATCATCGCCTGAGTGTAAGTTGTTGACCATTGTAGGAACATTGTGACCTTAAACTGAACTTTCACAACCGATTCCTAACTTTTCTTGGACACATTCGCGACCATGAGTTCCTATACCCTGACTCTGTGTCTCCGTTGTCGTCTGAAATGAGTTATGGAGATGTGAGAGATGTTTGCCTCAATCTTGACATAGTGATGTAATGCATGGACGTCCATTCCTGTTACGGTCAACTAATCTTATTGTGGCTCTGAGGTGCCCAACTAAAGAGCTATCATTGACTCATGGATCCCAAATTGCTGGGCGACGAGACGTTGCGATTGGCCTTGCATAATTAGAGCAATAGCCTTATCCTTTTTACCTTCTGACATTTGCAGCATTTTGCTTTTCAATCGAGATGAAATGAAATGCTGTGCGCTGTTCAAAAACTTCGATGATATGGTATGGTTTTCAAGCCCATAGCACGAGTGAGTGCTCAGGATACACGCTTTGTCAAAACCTCTGTTGAAAACATGCCGCGTCGCACGTGGTCATTGTCGACCAAATGTTAACCAAAGACTCTTCAGGCAGAATACTATGGAAGCTATGTCTAAAATGTTACTTCCTTTGGTCTATGCATAAAAATATTACCTTACAAAAACTGAACTTTTTCTATATTTGCATATCTTGAATTATTGCCAGAATCGAAAATTAGATACTACACGTGCTAGTATTTGGAGATAATTCACTGTATAATTACTGATGACCTACTATAGATACTATACACCTGGAACTTAATAAAGCCCCCCCCCCCCCCCCCACACACTCCCTGAAATGTTTCATGACAGTGAAGTTGTTGTTACTGATTATTATGTTTAAATGATTGCTATGTCTTGCAATACACTTCGTCTAGTGAAACATAATGTTTCTGGTTGATAGCATACCCCAAACACATCCCCTCGTCCACGTGAAGCTTGCTTCCCACGAATGTCACAAAAACGCTATCATCCACATGCAACACCTGGGTATAAAACAGAAACATTTGTCCCTTCTTTATCAATAAATGTTGACATGACAAGAAAGAGACTGTCAGAGGCACTAAGATGGCAAATCGTTGGTATGCATGCAACAGGCATGTCATTCAAAGGCAACTTGGCTGTAGTCATTCTGCCATTAGCAGACGTGTAAGAAAACATCAACAAACCAACGATTTTAAGGACCGACCAAGGCCTGGACAACCCCAAAAGGTCTCTCCTAGGGAAGATCGAAGTCTGGCATGCCTTATTAGGCATGAACACTTTGCTTTAAGTGGAGTTTTGAAACGCCTTTGTCTCCCCACTAGGCCTTTGTGCAACAGAACTGTCCGAAACCATTTCAACACACTGGGTATGGGGTCCAGAAGGGTCATCAAGCATCCAGCTCTATCCGATCAGAGTGGTGTGTAGCACGAAAACACTAGAACTGGAATCTCAGGACGTGGAGGAGAGTCCATTGGTCAGGCAAGAGTAGTTTCCTGCTTCACGTCACAGATGGTTGCAGGAGAGTGTGGAGGCATAGAAATACTACTTATGTGCTCAGAAACATCAGACCTACTGGTCCTTATGGTGAAGGATCAGTAATGATCTGGGGATGCATCTCTCATGGTTGTAAACTTGATATGGTGGCTGTACATGGGAATCTCAATTGGCATCAGTACATCCGGGACATTCTCAATCTGGTTGTCGTGCCTCATTTTGATAGCCGCTTGTTGGCTACTCGCCCTGTATTCATGGACTACAATGCAAGGTCACATCATTACAATTCTGTGAGAGCATTCCTTCAGAACAACGCTAATACAACACTACCTTGGTCTGCAATGAGTTGCGATTTGTATCCCTTAGAACGCAACTGGTACTTTCTTGGACGCTGTGTGCAAGAAAGGGATCCGCCTGTACAAACTTTGGCCGATTGGGAAGCTGCATTTCATGAGGAGCGACAGCAGTTGCCTCTGGGCCATATCAGAAGGCTCACTGGTAGCATTAGGAGGAGGGTTCAGGCTGTTATCTGGGCACGTGGTGTATACACTTAATACTATTGTCAGGAACTGTTATTGTGTTGAGGAGGTCACAAGTTACAGGTTTTGTCAGTAATTACCTGCATTGGTTCATCATGGACTATTCCAGCACCATACATGTCGAGAGAAAACTTTTCCAGCAAAAGCATTAGTGACAGATATGTGTAAATAGCGCCATTAAAATACTGCATATTTTCACCATTGTGTTCTCTTTCATTTGTCAATAGACCATTCTTTCCTCAAAATAATCACTTTTAGCCATCTGAAAGATAGCATGAATGATTTTATAATCCCACTATAGGCTTCTGAACCGTTCTTCCTTTAAACAGTGTGGATCGAAAAATAGTGAGAAGTTAGTTGATGAAATATATGTACTGCCAATAGCGTGCCCAGGAACCTTCTGTGATGATGGCCATTTGGACTGTCAAATGCATCCTCGAGTATACCCAATGAATCCAGGTTTCAATCTTTGCTAAGTTAGGTTATCATACCTAAATGACATCGGGTGTCTTGAAGTACGCTTTCAGTTTTGCATCCCACGATGTGCAATAAATTTCTCCAATCCATTCCATTGAGCTGTGTCATCATATCCCTGGGGGATTCTGAGCGAGTTGTGAGGTTAACGGACAGGACTACAGTGCAACCCCCTCTCCATCAAACCACTTAAAATTGTCCCAAGCAGTGTTCCATTCGTTTGCTTGCTGTTTGCCTAAAATCAAAGATGGCAAGCAAGATGTTATACAAATTTGTCCATATATCCCGATAAATTTTGTCTTTTGATTTGTCAGAATGCTTTGGACAAATAGCCATGTGAAAGGATGCACCCAGCATTCAAGGAATATGAGAGCATGCAACATCTAGGGAATAAGGTCATGCAAAACATCGGGGGTGTACGGTTTGAATGAAAGCTTTCCACTTATGCTCACCTCGATATATCAAATCCAAAAACCAGAAAATAGTCACAAATATCATCAGATTTCCGACAATTCTATCATAAAAATAAAATAAAAGCAAATAATTCATCCCCTCAGTAACAATGTGTTCTATGTGACATTGGAACTCAGGGGACGATATGTCAACAAAACACTGTTTATTCGTGACCCAAGGGATGTAACTCTATCTGTTGTCTTCTGCGACTATAAAAACAAAATAATTATCACGAATTTGGTCCAAGTGATTGTGGAGCTGAGAAATGTGTCCACAAATTTATTTTCGCTATGTTTGTATTGTGGTTCAAATGGACAGAAACGTTATCTCCGCCAACATGTATGGTATATGGAGATG
The DNA here is from genome assembly GCA_031216915.1 of Pictodentalium vernedei. Lineage (NCBI taxonomy): Eukaryota > Metazoa > Mollusca > Scaphopoda > Dentaliida > Dentaliidae > Pictodentalium > Pictodentalium vernedei. Next base: position 130,983,359 of record CM062297.1, read on the forward strand.
TAATACTTGGATGTCTCATTTAAACACTTCAGTGTTTAAAAACCGACATCTAGGTATTAAATCTCCATATATCATACATGTTGGAGGAGATAACTTATGAGCATTACTCCAAGTATTCTTATAATTAGAGGATATTATTTGGTTAGTGCTGTATACCCCAAGATATCAGCCAAAGGTTACTTCATATCAGCCTGAGACCGAAAATCAAATAACCTCTTTATTTATTATACCAGAACAAATAAGTCCAAAATGTTCTTAAATCTGTTACAGTTTGCTGACAGAGGTATTGTTTCTCATTCTTTGTCCAAAGTTTCCTCTTCGCCGAGTTCAGCTATCAGAATGCCTCGGCTTTCCCAAGCCGCAATGTTCGGATAGCTGAACTACCTCTTCCCCTACAGTACGTGGAGAGTGGATTGTAACTAAATCACCCGTGGAGTGGAGTTATCACCCAAACTATAACTGTCAAATTTTGTATATATCGACTAAACACACAAGCAATGTTTCAGCCAATGGACCTCCGGGTTTAACCCAGAGGTCCATTGGCTGAAACTTTGCTTGTGCTTGTTATGCTTTGCAATAAATTTGCAATTATTGCTCGGGTGGAATCTCCACTCTGCGGGTGATTTAGTGATAATACACTCTCCACGTACTGTACATCAACGAATCTCTGCTCATTACTCTAAATCTTAGTTTACATTGAGTTCTCTTTGCAACTCCTTTCTCTCTTCTCGTCTTCCACCTAAATCTAACTTGTTACCATCTTTAATTCCCCCTCATCCAAAAACCTACATTCAAGTCTTTCCATAATGGCTGGTCAGACCATTTTTTCAGACTGCATCCTAACTGGTTGCTCCAAATAACGCATCAATGGAGACAACTCTATCTACAGTTAAACGTCCTGTCATGAAACGCGCACAGGTAGCACGTCGATCTGCGCGCTAATCCACGTGTTATGACCATAGTAAGGCTATCACATTCTGTACAAATGCCCTGTGCACAAGCAATGTTTCAGCCAATGGACCTACGGGTAACCAGGAGGTCCATTGGCAGAAACATTGCCTGTGTTTGCTATGAGTAACCAGGAGAACCTGCCATGCTTTGGATGCCATTCGATATGTGAGCGATTTCTTCACGTAATTAAACCTAGATAAGCGCACAGTTCGTGACAGGACTTCTAGTTTTAACTGCAATGATAACGGCGAAGACCTACAACAAGGTGCTGTAAATAATTTGGTGGGGACCTGAAACCTAAACCAGACGCCACGAAGAAGAAAATACTGGCGGTTTTTTCCCCAACATTCAAGAGAACTTTATGATCTCTGCATACTTGTGAACTCTGTACTCAAAGCTCGAGATGTCATATATAGAGGATATGAAATGAATGTTTTGGTCACACGTTATCTGTGAAACGAGTCTGGAAAATTTCTGTTTTTTTCCGGCAAAACGAGGAAATTTGTAGACGAGTTTCATAAATAACTTGTGACCAAAACACGAATTTCATATTCTGTTTATCATATGACACCACAGTTACCACAAATACATCGTGTAGACAGAAAAGAAGGATTAATAAATGGAATTTCACCTTGGACGTCATGCACTTGATTGTGACACGTCACATCTGCACGAAGTCATACACCATAATTGCATTAATTTGACACAGATCTGTTTGGTGATAACCAGTCACAAAGCATTCTATTGAACTTGACCAATCAAATCAACTGAAGGTGTTATGGAGCACTAATTAATATTTATTGTAAATATGAAATGGTAATAAGCTGAGAAAACGGAGAAGTCATATGATAAATTCATATTTGTGTCATTTCCTAACATGAAAAGCAGACGACACTTGTAAAAAAAATTCTTGAATAACTATTTTTTTTTTTCATTTTGTGTCTCAAAAACATAGTCTATGATCCGTCTTTGGAACGAGCTCGACGAGCTCGTTCCAAAGAGGGTCATAACCTATGTTTTTGAGACAAAAAATGAAAAAATAATGAAAATTAATTGGCGATTTTTGAGAATAGCGCTGGCCGGGTTTTGCCGTTTCGTTGGGTAAAGGGTTAAATATCGTATGTAATTTACATTTGAATAAATTTTGTCTTGACACCCGGAAATCCAGTAACCTTCTCGAGTAAACTTTACCTTCAGGACGAGAACCGAAGACGTTTTATATGAAGCTGTAACCTACATGTATGATTTCTAGGGCAAACTCCCGAGAAAGTATTTTAAACACGATGTTGAAAAGGCGAATATGCGGCATTCAAACCCGCCAGGTCACAATACGGTGGATCTAAATTAGTGTGACGAACTTTGACTAATGTAACGGACTGACGTAAAACCCTGTACAATACTGTAGTCACGAAAGGCCATCCTCTTAATCAGATTGCGTTCCAGGCGCGAAATATTTCCACCAGAGGGACGAGTTGTCATAGAAAGAATATTGAGAAATAAAAAGTGAACAAAAAGATTATTGCGTTTCTTTTTAGACACGTTATAGAGTGTTATGGGCAGTATTCGGACAGAAAGTTTTCTCCCCGTGTATGCGTTAACATAACTGCCATGGAAGATAGAGCATGTCCACTTAGTATGAAGAAATGGACTTTGAACTTAATGTTATGGAGTCAAGAACGCCGACGGCGCTGTACAGGGTGGGACATCCCTGTACTTCGTTTCTGCTATCGCGAACAAGATAATAACCAAACAGATACAAGCAATAACTCTTTGGAGCGATAACGGAACATTTTATAAGAATATATTTATGGGCGAACCCGGCGGCTTGGAAAATATGCCGACAGTACCAGTTTACTCTTGTATGATGCTATCAATATTTTCAGGGAAAGCTTGTTGGTGGTGACTTTGGAACAGCACTTCCGTTGCTAATATTTGGAGTCGTTAGTGTTGCTGCCGGGTTTTTAACGTTGTTTCTCCCTGAAACACTGAACAGAGAGTTACCAGAAACAATAGCTGAAGCCATCAATTTTGGAAGGTATACTTTAATGTATTTGGGGTTAGTAATTTGGTTACATTTGTCTACCCTTGTCTTCCCATCTTAACGAATAAATAATTTCTCCAGACAACTGTTCAAATCCTAATCAAGAGGGTAGTTGGTGGATGGTGGGTGATGCTGGGATCTATGATGCCCAACTACAAGTAAAATCGGATCAACAGATGCTTTATTATAAATCCAAACTAACCAGGAGACCTGATACCCACAATGAAGCCTCCCCCCCCCCTCCCCCACACACACACAAACACAAAAAAGATCAATTGAAAAGCAAACAAATGTGTATGGTACTTTGAAGTATATACAATCATATTTTTAAAATGCAATGCCTGGATGACGATGATAACAAAGATATTATATGTCAAATGTTAATTTCAGACGACACTTCCAAACAAAATATTTGAATAACTAATTTTTTTCATTTTTTGTCTCAAAAACATAGGTTATGACCCCTCATGGGAACGAGCTCGACGCACTCGTTCTAAAGAGGGGACATAACCTATGTTCTTGAGACAAAAAATGAAAAAAATAATGAAAATTAATTGGCGATATTTGTGAATAGCGCTGGTCGATTTTGACGTAACGATGGATAAAGGGTTAAATATACCTCCAGGGTTTAGATGTTATTTCTCAGTAACAAGTTTCCCCACGGCTCCCGCTGGGTATTTAAGATGGTATTTAAGAGACATGTTCTGTTGAATCCCATTTCTGGAATCCCTTTTGAGGTTACATCGGCGGTTATAGAATTCCATCGTATGAAGGCCATGGGGTGGAGGAGCATCAGGTCTAATCTGTCATTCCCCATTTCCCCATTCCATGGGGGATATGGTGAAATCGCACAATGGGTTATAATCTATCGTCCCTCGTTTCACCATCTGGGTATTTGGGGACTGAAGACAGTGATGGTTTGAGGACTCGTGGGGCTACTGGAGGATACCTTTTGGGGGATATTAGCTCATGCCTACTTTCCCTACTTCAACTGTATCTACCCTTCTACAGGCTTTTGCCTTCCACCTCTGCTTCTACTTTCTACCCATTTAGTAACCAACTATTTTCCGAAGCTATCTATACTATCTACATTCTTGCTGATAGAACCTTTCAACCCTGTAACGTTATGTGGTCTTCTGGGGGATCAGGTTACTTATCAAGGAACTATTGGATGAGGACATAACATTTCAATCGTGTAAACAAATTTTGGGCAGCCATTAATTTTTTTTCGGGGGTGGGGGGTGGGGGGCAACTCACAGAGGAGGAGGTGACGTTTTCCATAAACATTATGGTGGACCGAAGTGTATTGCAAACAGTTCCTTCACTATCTAAGCATATTTGACCTCAGAACGGGTCAGTGATTTGGATGCATGAATATCAGAACTTCTATTTTGTAAGAGTGTAGCCCCTTATCCATATTTGGAGGCGTCTACCTGAAAGGTTGATTCACCTTTCCGGTTTGTAATAGGCCAAAACTGGAGACTGTGTAAGCGTATGTTTCACTTTCTAAAAGGCATCAACTTGGTGCTGGCGTAGGTCCTTTTAACTTTCGAAAAGGACTAGTAATATCTGCAAGATTGGAGTCAAAGTTTGATAAACAATTTACCATACCCAATACGTTTCGAGCTCGGACCTATTTCGAGGTGCTATCATCTCAGTGATGGCAAACATTTTTTAATGATCTGGTTTGACAACTTCTGCAATCAGTAAGTGGACAAAATAGGGTACTTCTGTGACTTCTATTTCTAAGTTATCTGGGTTTTGTTTGATTCCCGGCTCACGAGAGTGCTGTATTACTTGTCGAAGGCAACGGTCATGCTCGTCACTAGTGTTTCCATAGACTAAGACATCATCAACCATTGCTACAGCACCAACAAGGCCGTCTGTTTTGCAGTGAAATTAGTACGTAGATTTATCAGAGAACTTTATGGCCCAATATGCAGAGCGTGCATCTAGTTTGGTAAAATACTGAGCTTCCTACAGGGTGAACGGCAGTACGTCGTCATGTGTACGTAGTGGATAATGCGTACGCAAACCTGAATCGTTTGAATTATGTGGTTCTCAGCAGACACGTGGTTTATTAGACATAACCCTTTGAACCCTCGTGGTATCTCCCATGTCAGTTCAAATGCTGCATTTAGAAGAGTCCATATTCATTATTTGGGGGTAGACCACTCAACATTTTTAACGTGCTGCCTTGGGGCAGCACGTTGAAAATATTGGTTGGTCTACCCTACACATTCACTTAGCAGCCATCCACCTTAATGAAATTATGGCGTATCATGTACCAGATCGGAAAAAAGGGACTCTCGTGTTCAAAGGGTTAAGGTTTTCAGCTATCACAAGTGAATTAACCCACTGAGTTTCTTTCTCAACTTTTGCAACGTTTTCAGCCTCTTCCGCGAGCTCAAGTTCATCTTTTAACCCATCACGCAAACTATTGGTACCTGGCGTGGTGTGTGGACTTCTGGTGGAACCTTCTCGTCTACATGCATTTTATATTCACCAGGAAAGATCTCTATACCATTGAATATGTCACTATATTCTGAAAGGACGGTATATCTGCCAAGTACATTATCTGGAGGATTATCGGTGTTTTGATAATCAATGGTGTAAATAAGTTTGATCAAATCTAAACTTAAGCATGACTGTAACCCTGGTATTGGAGTTACATTGGTTTAAACACTTTTACTGACGTCATTCATTGTTATTCATTGGTATATAGTTTGACAATCCCATGCTTAATAGTTGTATAGTTGTATATCCAACAGCCAGCTGTTGGATATTTTACATCTATTGAACTATCCAACAACAAAAAGTTTTTAAGTGGGACAAATAACTCATTGATGTTGGATAGGCGAGAGATAGCTCACCGTCTCTGGCCCAAGTGCCCTCGATTGGAGTGCCTTCTCTTGCCTATCCGACATCAATGAGTTATTTATCCTCTACGTCAAAATATAAATGTTGAAATCTGATCTCTAAATGTACACGAGAGGCCTCACTGGCAACATTATATACCGTCAAACGTTCGGAAGGCTTTTTCAGGTCTGTTTCACCAAGCTGGTCAATTCACTTTTTACCTAACACGAAAAGCAGACGACATTTGCAAATAACATTCTTGAAGCACTAAGTTTTTTTGATTTTTTGCATCAAAAACATAGCTTACGACCCCTCATTGGAATGAGCTCGTTGAGCTCGTTCCAATGAGGGGCCATAAGCTATGTTTTTGTGATCAAAAATGAAAAAGTAATAACAATTGAATGGTGAATTTTGTGAATAGCGCTGGTCGGTTTTGACCGTTACGTTGGGTAAATGGTTAAGAGTGATACTCACTTCTGAACCTGTTTCGAGCTTCAATATAATACGAGCTTTATCTTGTTTGTTTTTGATCAGTGTTGATGCCACAAATAAAAAAATCAGAATCGCTTTCATTGGATATGTCTGGTTGGGTATTCACCACAAGAAGTTCGACACACCTTGACCCGAACAACGTCATGTTGGATAGTACAGTGGGCAACAACAGCAGTCTATGACGTCGCATGCGCACAATGTCACACCATCATTCGCAACGTTCAACCGTTTGGCCGGGAAAATTATTAAGAAATCTTCCATCGCATGCCCATACTATATACCCAAAGCTATGTACGTAAATAAACAATACACCCATGCGCGTGCATACGTAACTGCAGTGAACTTACATGTGCTACACGTATACCACAGATCTAGATGGGTGGAGCGTAAAACACGACCAACGTCGGATTGGTCAAAAAAGCTGATGTTCAGCCCGTCGTTTACAATAAACAAGAAAACGAATGCTCATTGGATATGCTGAAACCTGACATATAAAACTTAGTCAATCTCCTTCAGACTGATCAAAGCATGAGACTTCTAAGTCGCAATTGAAAATACGAGGCCAAAGCTAATCAACATGGCAGATTACTTTTAGATATGTGCATATCATCTGGTATCAAGTTGCTAAGAACGTTTGGTGATTTCCAAGGTGAATTTACCTTCCACAGATACAGTAGCTATATTCAGTTGTTGATTGTAGTATCTCCATACAAAGGTCAGCCTTAACTCTTTCGGTCAGGGGATTCTTTAGTCTGTCACATCATTGCCCTACAGTTAAAACTAGAAGTCCTGTCATGAAATGCGCACAAATAGCACGTTGATATGCGCGTTAATGTACGCGTAATGGTCCAAGTAAAGCTATCAAATTCTGCACATATGGCCTGTGCACAAGCAATGTTTCAGCCAATGGACCTCCGGGTAACCCGGAGGTCCATTGGCAGAAACATTGCATGTGTTTGCTATGAGTATCCAAGAGAACCTGCCGAGCTTTGGATGCCATTCCAACGCGCAATTAAGCCTAGATAAGCGCACTATTCGTGACAGGACTTCTAGTTTTAACTGTATAACGCTTACTTTTCAGGCCACACAACCCTTTAACCCTTTGCGCAACGTAACGGTCAAAACCGGCCACCGCTATTCACAAACGTGGCCAATTGATTTTCATTATTTTTTGTCTCAAAAACATAGGTTATGACCCTCTTTGGAACACAGGTTTAACTCTGTGCTCGTCATAACCTATGATTTTTGGGACAAAAATGAAATGAAAAAAATAGTTATTCAAGAATTTTGTTTGCAAGTGTCGTCTGTTTTTCATGTTAGGTAAAGGGTTAATAACTGAACAGATTGTATCTCTTACAATACTTCCTAGGCAATTCAGATACAAAGCTTCTTTAGCGTAGTTAGAAGCAAAAACTAACCTCGATAAAAATTACTGAAGGTCACATCATCGGCTATTGTTTTAGGTGAAGAGTTAGCCTGATTACTTCAGTCAGTTCTTTCGGAAACTTTTAAAGCGGGGCGCAGTAGAAAAGTTGATAACCGTAAAGTAAGTCGTACACGAAACTAAAAAAAATGGTTCGCTGGAGAATATCTGTAATACAAAAGAATTATTAATGAACACACTCGGGCGGTAAGGGCTGTCGTTAGATGCGATATAAAGACGCTTTGATAAAAACGATCTGATAAAAACAAATTATCTGCAACAGAAAAACATCCTGGATGTTTTGGGGACAATACTAACAAACCTAAGCGAATTAGAGAGCTGGGGATAGATCTAATCTATTTTCTCCTGACAGCGTTTGATGAAAATAGCTCCTCCCTCGCAGACCTACACATAAATAGACACAGAACATGTTAAATTTCGAGATACCAGCTGAAGAACAACATCGTGCTGCTACATCCCTGAAAAAACATAAACAATCGATCGGTATGGTATGGGATTACAAATGAAATGATGAAATCTTCGCTGCTTCTTATGTCGGACTGTTATCTCAAATTACTCAACGGGGTTCATGACAAAATAAATTCCCCAACTCTTTGGCGAGACAATCTTATAAACCCTCCCATCGACGATACTTCCAAATTTAGAAATATTGCAATATCAAGTTGCATCGGCAAACTGTTTTGTAAGACCCCGGAAAACAGACTACTGGAGTATCTGGAACGCCGGCCTCTATACAAACGAGTCTACTGAAACAGCGACCCCCTCACTTTCAAGATGGCGTAAAGTCAATCAAGCCGGTAATAGCCCCCCCCCCCCCACCACACCCCACCGCATGGCGTTTACTGACGTGAAAGCTTTAACGCTGCGACATTAGTCACAGTGTAACAACTTTCACTTCATCAAACGTTGTGGCGTTTTCTTCGCAGCTAATCTACTATCAACGTTTCAATCTCTGCACTTGCGTTTGTCAATAAATACACAGAACGACACACGCATGTGAATGGGTTAATCGATATGGCACGAGTGCCAGTGGGAAACGATTAAACGAGAGGCCGCAGGCCTCGAGTTTTATCCTTTCCGATGGCACAAGTGTGTGTCGTTCTTTGTTTATTACACGCCTTCACGTCTATAAGAACAATTATTAGAAGGACGCTCGGGGTCGGTTAGTCCTCGGATGGGTGACCGTCTGAGCGATCGATTCGGACTCGGCGTTGTGTCCTTGGGCAAGGCACTTAACCCCGATTGTCCACATGGGGGCACGATGACGCCGTGCACTAAGGCGTACTGCACGTCGATGGTGCGCATGTCTTCAACCAATCTAACCCTGCCTGTGCTGCAGTGCGGAGATACGATGTTGGGGAGCTGGCAGCTGCTCGTCGTTGCTCGGTACTTCTCTTCGGGTACTCCGGCTTCCTCCACCCGTAAAACAGTCACGGTCATGATTAGCCGTTGTGCATAAGTATGTGACCTTAAACACCAATAAATAAATAAATAGAAGGACACTCAGCAATTCATTTGACAACACTATCAACAAAAAGAATACATTTTATCGCCAACCAAATTTGCTAGGGGAACCGGAGTCATTATTTCGTCCCCTGAGTCCCAATGTGTTCTACGTGCCTACTGGAACATAGAACACATTGGAACACAGGAGACGATTTTTAGCAATCGCTAGCGATTCAGATTGTAATTGCGGTGCACGATTTGTAGAAGATTCCAGTGAAATTTCGCTTCTTTATAAAAATAGTCTATCCACGATTTCTGTTCCGTACATACAGTACGTGGAGAGTGTATTATCACTAAATCACCCGCAGAGTGGAGATTCCACCCAAGCAATAATTGCAAATTTGTTGCAAAGCATAACCAGTACAAGCAAAGTTTCAGCCAATGGACCTCCGAGTTAAACCCGGAGGTCCATTGGCTGAAACATTGCTTATGTGTTTTGTCGATATGTACAAAATTTGAATGTTATAGCTTGGGTGATAACCCCACTCCGCGGGTGATTTAGTTACAATCCACTCTCCACGTACTGTACGTGCGGAACGGATTTTCATTTTCCGGACGGCTTAGTGTTGCTGCAGATGGGGATTTCATAGAACAGACGTGTAATAATAACTAAAATGTGTTGTTCATATTCAATTCGGGTTGCCATTAACATGTGCACATCATCAACATATTCATTGGTCACAGACGTCAAATTACATGCTTTAAAAACTGATTGACGATTGCGAGGCTTCGGGAAATTGACAATCTTAGAGAAAACATTTGTTGTTGATCATTCTTTATTTGTAGAATCTCGCCACCCCCAAGATGGCGGTGGTGAAGATCAGTGAACACTCTAGCAATCTAGTTGTAATTGATCTGTAACCGAACAATATTGTTCACCCAAGCCAGCCAAATTGGTTATCGCACAACAGTTGAACAACCAACCATATTTATTTCTGCGACATGATAATTATTGAGAGTAACCTATGCCCTGCTATCACCCTTGGTATACCACCCTATCAGTCCAATACAAGAAGCCCGACAAAGAATTACCTTGACCAGAACAACGTCATGTTGGATTGGCAGTCAACGTCTCCATGGCCTCGCATGGGCACAATGGCGTTACGACGCCATTGGCAGCGTGAACCGTTTCGCGGGGAAAACATTCAAGAAAACACAACTTTCCCATCAATCTTCCCTCATATACCCATACTATATACACAAAGCCATATACATACGTGGTTTTGGGCATATAACATGGGTGTATTAAATAATACATGTATGTCCGCTCTGTTGACCTTAAAAAAGCCTTTGGACACGGTATTGCGAGGCAGTATGTTCCGAAAACTACAAAATGGGAAATTCCTGAAAATGATATAGAACAAAAACAATGAGGTGAACGTCTATCTGAAGCTCGTTAACGACCTTTCCCTCCACTAGTGGAGTTAAACAAGGGCGTGCCCTAAGCCGGAGATTATTTAATCTATATCTTAATGACATTCCACATATTTTCAACAGCGGCTATTATGTACACCGTCTGATGTACGTTAATGCTTTAGTTATTCTCTCGACTAGTGACAATGGACTCCAAAAACAAACTGAACTAGATTATTTTGAAATCGAAAAGCGAATATTCAGAAGCCACCCAACGAAGCACGGCCATTACTGAACCGCCCAACAACGAGGAGAAGGTGTCTGTCGCATTTTCACTTCCTAAGCTGCTGGATAACGCGTCCCAGGTCGCTCCTTGTTGGTTGAAGGCCGAGCATATCTCCCACCAGAATAACAGCTCCGTCTAGTGACAGTAAACGCTGGCCTGACTTCAGGAAGGAGCTTCTGATAATCTTCTTTGTTATTTAGATGAATTGTGCCGAACATTGTCATACCATTCTTAACGCCCCTGAAAATGCTTTTTAACCCTTAAAAACTCACTTGAAGTGACGTAAAAACGTTTAAAATGACAATAAATCGCAAAACTATAAAAAGCTATCTCCTCATGTATTGGGGCCTACAACATAGTGAACTTTCATGAGAATCCGACGTCAGTTACATTTCTATGATGTTGACTTGATGTCCATGACCTTACCTTAAATTTGGCCATAACTGTTGGGAAATCCAGGTTGGTGCCGAGTTTTTTTTATTTGGATTCGTTCGAGATGATGTATCCAAACTTTGATAGAGGTAGTTATGATATAGGCGTTGATAGTAAAAGAGTAAGAAAAATCTTTAAAACTGGCGTTATTTTGGATAAAAGTTTGAATTTTAAAAAAAGTATTAAAATGGGTGCACTAAATCTTCTAATCCTGAACAACAAGGTCACGAAGATTCATAGCTGCACATATTGTAATGAGAGAGTAATGCGTGTCGCCGTTTTGGCCTTTCAGGTTATAAAAACTAAAAGTTCTTAAACTTCAGTTGACGTAAAATGTGAACAATGGATAAATCCAAAGACTAAATGAAAACAGCTGTCTCCTATTTTTTCAGCTCTATAACATACTAAAATTTCTGGATAATCTGACGTCATTTAATTTGGTACCGAATGTTTAGATCTGGCTTTTGTTGGGGATGATATATCCAAAATTTAAAAGATGAATGTCTGATACAGGCGTTGATATTAAAAGATTAAGAAAGAAAAATGTTATTTATTTATTTGTGTGTAAGGTCATATACTTATACACAATGGCTAATCATGACCGAGACAGTTTTACGGGTGGAGGAAGCCGGAGTACCCGGAGAGAACCACCGAGCAACGACGAGGAAAAAAAGATAAAACTGACGCTGTTTTTGATAAAGATTCACATTTGAAAATATTAATATGGCTGGCGTGCTCTAGACCTCGCAAGTTCCATAGCTGTAGATATTATAACGAGGGAATAATGTGAATAGAAGTTTTGGACTTTTAACCCTTTACCCCACGCAGACGATATCAAAATTTTTATTTTAAATATCATTTTTTCAAATTTTTCAAAAAAATTCAACAAAATCATATCATATGACCCGAGGGGTCGCATGATATGGTTTTGTTGAATGTTTTTGAAAAATAATATTTTTTCTACTACTGAAATTGCATATTACGCGGGCGGATGCGGCCGATTTGTTGGGTAAAGGGTTAAGTTATAAAAGCTAGAAATTCCTAAAACCTTCAATTAACGTAAAAACCCGAGAATGGTGATTAATCGAACAACTAAAAAAAACAGCTATCACACAATTTTTTACCTCAACTACATACTAATAGTTCATGCGAATATGACCTTATTTAATGTTTTATGCCGTTGACGTGAATAACGTTAACCCATCTTTTCACTGGAGATGATATATCCATAATTGGAAAGAGGGAGATTTGATACATGCGTTCATAGTAAAAAAAAAATACAAGTAAAAAAAAGTTAAACTGACGTTGTGTTTGATAAATGTTCAAATATGAAATATTAAAATGACGTGTGCTAGATCGCCCCAGTGCAAACAAGGTCACGATGTTTTATAGCTGTAAATATTGTAGCGAGGGAGTTATGCGAGTCGCTGTTTTGGCGTTTCAGGTTATAAAATATAGAAAGTGCTAAAAGTTCAATTGACATAAAAACATCGAAATAGGGATGAATCGAAAAACTGAAAAACAGGTATCTCATAAATTTTGGTGCTCTACAACATATTCTAATTTCATGATAATCCGACGTCAATTATTTTTTAACGCCATAACTATCTAGAATTCCCCAAATTGGTACCGAATTTGTAGGTATTGTTTCTGTAGGAGATGATGTATCAAAAATTAGAAAGATGGAGAGTTGAATCAGGTGTTGATATTAAAAGATGGAGAAAAACGTTAAAATCGGCATTATTTGGATAAAAGCTGGACAGCGAAAGCGAAATTCAAAGATTACTCCCAGAGTGGGCTTTATTCCGCATGATGATATCCTATTTTGGTCGGGACACGAACATTCAGCTATGTCACATGCGCACAGGATATACTAAGTATACGGGGATGACAAAAAGAAAGTAACAGGTAATGTTTGGAAGCCCGCTTAAAACCTTAAAGTTAGCAGGGAGTAAACAAATCGTATATGCTTTATGTTTTGTCTTTTCAGCAAACGCCCTTATTTTTCAACAAATGAATTTACACCTTTAACTTTGATCTTTTTTTTAATTGGGGTTTAAAGACACGTTCGATAGCCAGGGTCACCTCGTGTAGGGTATGTTTGAGCAGCGGCGAGCAAAAACCAGACTCCCAAACTGACTAACTCCGCACAAGCAGGATTGGCAATGGTACACAGCGTACAGCATGCCCCCACGCGTGCAATCGGGATTAAGGGCCTCGCCCAAGGACACAACATAGCTTTGATTTTTTGAAAGGCGTTTGCGAGGTTTGCGTTCGAAGTCGCAGTTGTAAGGCGTGGTCTTTGTAAGATGGAATAGGGGGCATGTGTGAAGATGAGCGGGTGTGTGTACAGTACAGTCGCCGTGGACTTGGACGGTGATGTCCAGTTATGCGTTTACTAGGTAATATAAATCATCATCAGCAAAAGTTTAATTAATGAAGCATCGGGTTGTACCCGGTGCTTCATTAATTCAATTTTTGATGATTATTCCTGTAATTAGTGTTTGGAATCTAATATTATTGCATCCTTGGAAATATTGCCCACAAGTTGAAAATGACCATTCCACGACAGCCGTATAGTGTGTATAAGTGGTTGTTGCCGACGGTGTGTTAAATTTTGTAGAGATATGCTGTGTCATGTTACTTGTTCATTCTATATGTCTTGAATTTCCATTGTTTAGAAGTGTGTTAAACCTTGCGCGGGTCTCTTTGTCATGTAGGTATGTTTGTTACTCGAGACACACATAAATGAAATAAAATAACGCATAGGTATTGGTATAGTGTGGATCTTACCTCCACAGTTGGATCTTGTTACGAAATTGATCAAATTTATTGGGGGTCCACAAGTTATATGCATCAAAGTATGCAACATATAATCGTAAACCATTACTCTAATTCAACAAGGTTAACACCAGGGGCATAGCATCACTAATCTCTATAAAACTGGACTGATGGAAAGCTCATTGTTCACATACATAAAATGTTTCATCATCCGTTTACCGGGTGAGAGGGGGGGGGGGGGGGGGGGGGCTGTTGTTGCCATATTTAAGTGATGATAAAATAACAACAAATCTCGAAGGTTTTTAATTATCTGACCCCTCTCAGTCGCCAATCGCTTTTTAAAGAACTATTTAGGCTGTCTCGACCCGGAACAGGGTAGCCCCGCACGGTTGACGGACATCTTCTAGTTGCAGTGCATATCGAGGGAGATAACCAAAGGTTGAACCTCAACTGGACAAAATTACACGCTCCCTATTTATTTGTTGGCGGTGAAAAATAAATATGTTGGCGATGAGCACATTTTTCGCGGCAACACAAATTGAATATTTACAATATATTGTAGATATTATTGACAAACAGGTGCCGAAAATCTTGTCATCTTTGAAAATGCCAAGGGGGTCATTTCAACTTATTTAAAGACATAACTAGAAAATGCAATTATAGACAATACAATTGTTAAACTTTTATAGCATTGACACCTCGTATGTCTGTTTTTTTCTGTTCTGTTCATAGCGGTACTTTTTAGATGTAATGTCAGACACGAGAACTCTCTAAAATTAAAATGAAACCGTACTTTACCGGCTTTATTTGTGAACTTACTGTAAGTTTGTTGGTTACTTGTAGACACGTTCCAAATGAGGAATCAACTGCACATGTAAGTGCCAGCGTTTCCAAGAACAGAGAACCACCGACGTTAAATGTGGTAAAACCTACTGGAAAGGAAAATAAAGCAAACCATTATGAAGACACTCTCCTGTAATGACACGTACTATACTTCGGATGAATAATATGAATTTCACCAAAAATAAAATCAGCTGAGGTGTATTTAAGTCGGAAACTATCATTTTATTCATTTATTTTATTTTCATTCGTATTTCATCCCCCAAAACAAAATCGTATTCCCACTTCCAACTGCTGAAAATGTATTCCACTGCCAGCATCTTATTCCACTCTTAGCGATGACGGATCATTTTTTTGGCAATGATTTGCCATGTTTTGAATTTAACCCCGGAATCAATTATAAAGGGTTGTTTGGAGATACCAAATAGGGAGAAAACAAAATGAATACAACAGTTTACTGCTCGGATTCGGGTACGATTTTATCGTCTCGTGGGCAGCGCGAATTATTTCGTTCGGCAAACGCCTCGTGAAATAATCCTTCGCGAGATCCACTCGAGGATAAAAATCGTACTCGAATCCGCGTAGTGAACTATTGTCTATATATTTCATCGTTGTAATTTGTTTTTCTTTTGTGATATCCGATTTTCTTGACTATAAATGGACGAGGTGATTTCTTCGAAATTCGATAATCATTTTCCTTTCATATGAATGATTTTGCTTTGTCCCGCCCATTTGTGAAATATAAAAAAATGTGATCGAGTACAATGGTGTAATCAAAGTCTATGTGCTGCGGATGAGCCGTTAGTTAGTAGTAGTCGCGTTGGCTGTTGACACTAGTTTTTCTTTTCGGTATTAGCATATATTACAAAAGTGTTGTGAACACAAAATCTGATAATGCCGCAATGGTATAAAATAACGAAGACTTCGAGCGCGTGAGGATACATTATAATACAAGCAAGCATTCTTATTTAAATTATAACAACTGAAAAGGATTATTAGCCGAACGGCAGAGTTCAGATTTTGCAAGTTTGGTTCTACCTAGGGAGACAAAGTTGCTAATATGACAAATCTATTGTTCTTGAATTTGGTAGGGGTCAAGTTTGAAAAGAGTGTGAGAGGTCTTTAGAGGTCAACAAACTATTTTTTTTACTTTTTTTCAAAAAGTGTATCTCAAAGGAGTTAAGAATCAAATGCTCTAATGTGGAAACACAAAAACATCGCCAGAGATTAAAACTATTTTAACAATTTTAACTTCAATTTTCTCGGTTTTATTCTCTTTTGCGCAAAGATCACAAAATGATACCACGCATGCGCAATTTGTACATTTATATATAACAAAAATAAATTAGAAAATGTTGTGTGCCAAAACTGTGTTTATGATCACATCAATGATCCAGTACAATCCGGTGTTTCATTAACCCTTTAATCCCTATCGGCCATTTTTCCGGCCAGCAACATGATACGTCATAACGTCATTAAATAGGATGGCCGTTCAGTAAATGTGTGGGGTAGACCAATCAATATTTTCAACGTGCAGCCTCGAGGCTGCACGTTAAAAATATTGATTGGTCTACCCCAAATAATGAATACGGACTCTTCTAATTGCTGTCATTGAACTGGCATGGAAGATACCACTAGATGTCAAATCACGGAATCCAAATTTTACGGACTCGGCTAGGAATCTCAATTACGGAATCCCCTTTTTGGAAAATGCCTGTGGCTATGGAATCCCTTTTTCTGAAATGAGTCGTCGAGCTGTATGTCGAGTCACTCGAACGAGCAATTGCTCGTTAGCTCATTTGCTCGAAGGGATTCGAGTCGTTCGAGCAATATGTCGAGTCACTCGATCGAGCAGTTACTTGATAGCTCATTTGCTCGATGAGCTTCGAGTCGTTCGAGCAATTGTTCATGGAGCAATTACTCTCTTGGCTCTTTAGCTTATAAGGGAAGTCCGGGATAGGTATGCCTTGTGATATAGGTAATAGTATCCTTAGATAAGCATCATATAAAAGGTATCCTCGATAGGTATCCTCAAATAATACAATGCCACGCCATAGGTATCCTCAAATACTGAAATGAGTCGAAGAGTCGTTCGAGGAGTCACTCGAACGAGCAATTACTCGATAGCTCATTTGCTCGACGGACTTCGAGTCGTTCGAGCAATATGCCGAGTCATTCGATCGAGCAATTGCTCTAAGGCTCATTTGCTCGATGAGCTTCGAGTCGTTCGAGCAATGACTTACCAGTAACTGCTCGATAGCTTATTGGCTTTGGAAATGATATTAGCCTTTGTTGTGCAGAAGGGGGGTAACTCTGCATATAGGTTATGGGAAATGAAGCAATCTGATTGATTAGTTATAATTTATATAAATGATCTAGATAAATGAAACTACAAGAGTACTTGGAATAGGGTCAGAACTAACAAGAATAGACCAGAATAGCTAAATATAGTAATAATACGCAAAGCTGTTCCAACTAGTAGGCTCTTCTACGCTACTGGAGTATACTCTAGAACAAAGAAACATGGCCAAATAGACGAAAACTATTGCATATATAGACAGAAGCAGAGAATTCTGAAAGAATTCGAAATAGTAAAACTTGTCGGGGTTATTTGGGTAATTGTACGAATCGGGAAATTACTCCGATTCAATCGAACACACCCTCCGAACATACTCCGTCTTGTTGTAGGCCTTTGGGTAACATAGCAACCCCGTGCTACCATAGAAACCAAGATGGCGGCCTCCAGTATACAAAATGGGCGACGGAAACACGTATCACCTTAACATCACGCGCTGCGCATGCGCACTCACACCACGCATCACTATGGGGATGACGTCACAACATGGCCGCTCATGCGGGTTACCATGATAACCCAACATGGCGCCACTGGGCCACGTGACTATGACGTCACATGAGATCATCCATGAGATCATCCAAATGGCCCCTGAAAGGTACATTACATACTACTCTTGTCAAAGGATTACTCTGACAATCACTGAATTATTCTTGTATATTGTCCTGTTCAGCCTCTACATCCGATATAAGCATGCAGTCTGTCATATCTCGTTAGACTGAGCGCTCCATGAGCTCTGCCAAACAAGGTTTTATAAAATAAGTGGTCAGTGTGTCATCCTAATGTAGACAATTGATCAAAACCTACTAATTAAGTATTCATACTGAGTGATTTTTTATTGACAGTATCTGTTCCAATAACAGGTATTCGCAGTACCAACGTAATAGTTCATCGACGTGGAAGGGTTTGGATAACATATATTCATGGAACATTTCTTTGCCCGGTACAATATCATAAGAAAAATAAGAATTATTTGATGGGGTGCGCCAAAGCTTCAGTTACGAGCTTTGTGTCCTATCGCTTTTCTATGAGGACGCGACCCAAGTATTAATCATTATTGCACGCCTATTACCTTTCCTTTATTTCCATATTTACAATTCCGCGCTGAACATGTCAATGCGTATTTCCATTGACGGACTTTTTTTCTGCCTGATGTTATGAATCCATCAAAAGAACAAGTCCGCCCATTTAATTCGGAAGCTGCAATTACAGCCGATAAATCCAATGTCAATTTGAAAATGTTTTTTTTTAAATCCACCAAAATTAATGGCATTAAAATTATTCTGTAAATGGCAAGTGACTTTAAAGAACTCAAGTTTTGACTTTGAGGTGAATATCTCTCACTCAGATAACGTCTGCTTAATTTCTTTAAACAAACACGAAACATGATGTATACATATATATGTTTATGTTCACGTATCGATCTGTAACACGTGTTTGCTAATCAAACGGGTTTTGTTTTTCTTGTTATTTCAAGCAGACGTCAGAACTGTGTTGTTTGAATTTTTATGGATAGCAGACGACACTTGAATAACTCATTGTTTTTCATTTTTGTCTCAAAAACGAGCTCGTACCAATGAGGCGTCATAACCTATGTTATTGAGACAAAAAATGAAAAAATAATGAAAATTAATTGGCGATTTTTGAAAATCGCGCTGGCCGGTTTTGGCCGTTACGTTAGGTAAACGGTTAATGGATTCTATGTCATATAATTAATGGATTCTGTGTCATAAATGGCACACATGTCATCACAAAAAGATAAAACGAGAGGCACGCAATCACGCATCGCGACGTTCTGTGCATTTCTGAGACCTAGGCTACGCGGCTCAATGTTTATTAACTCAACAGGCTGTAAAATATTTTTTGGGACAGTTGAATAACAAAATAAGAATATTTATTCTAAATTTCCACTTTTATCCAAAACTACAATCCGTTTTTTCCCAAATATTTAAATTTCAGGCTCAATTTTCAGCGCATCCTCCCGGAAGTTTGGAAATATAATCTTCTACAAAAACCATATCTAAAAGTTTGTTTTTTGTCTACCAAGAATGTTAACCGTTCCGGAAGTGGCCTGTTTGACATCATAGGGACTTATGTCAAAGAAATAAAATTTGACCGATTTTGATGAAATGTTAGTATGTTGTCGTGCTAAAAGCTATTGTTTTCTTTTTATCCCCATATTTGACGTATTTAAGTCACTTAAAATATAAGTCATTTCCCCCTCCCCTCTCCCCCAAACACAACTCTTGTGACAAACACATATCCGTAACTATAAATGACACAGCTTACACATTTCGGAACCCGTTTTCATTCTATTTGATGTGGTGCAGTTAATTTTAATCTTTAACCTCATTTTCGAGCGCATCCTTTGGAAATTTTGGAAACATAATCTCCATAACAAATATATTTAAACAATACACTGCCTACAGTACAGTCACCGTGGATTGTTCGTAATCCACACGTGGGCAGTTATGTCCACGCATCTGTTTACCAGGTAGTAAAAATCATCAGCAGCAAAACTTTAATTAATGAAGCACCGGGTTGTACCCGTTGCTTCATTAATTAAATTTTTGATTATTATTCTTGTAATTAGTGTTTGGAATCTCATATTATTCCGTCCGTGGAAATATTGCCCACGCGTGGAAAGTGACCAGTCCACGGCGGCTGTACTGTACCTGGACAATTCTCAATAGTTAAGACCGTTTTTCGAATTTTTCCTCTCCATTGGATCATACCGAAATTTAAGTCTTTGTTCAAAACATCTCAATTTCAAGCTCATTGTTAAAAGACTATCCTTTTGAAATTTTGAAAGAATATTTTCCGCAAAAAAAACCCATCTAAACATGTGTTCCCGTCCTACGAAGTTCTTAAAGGTTATAGTCGAACTAGCCAGTGATGCAATAGAGGGTCATGGTTCAAAAGTTAAAGATCGTTCAGTTTTTATGAAATTTTAGTATTTTGTAGAATTAAAAAAAAAATTGCAAATTAGCAGCTATCTGTTTTTATGTTTTTTCGATTTATCGCCCTTTTGACGCCACTTAACGTTTAGGCATGTTTTGGCTATTTTTGCCAACGTTGAGCTTTAAGCTCTTGCCACTCCTATAGTTTCATGCGACTGTTGGGAGTTCGGCGCTGACCTCTGTGGGGACTTTCAAAGTGTTGGATTTCCCTCTCAGCAACGCAATGCAGATCGGGATCTGTCAGGGTGCTTGGTTTGCATGGTCTGAGTTCCCGAGCGGATAGAGTTCGTGGATCACAGCGGTGACGGGGTTAGGGGCTATACTGTTGGTACTCAGTCCAAGTCAGTGCGCTACGTTTTGTGTCTCGGAAAACTTCAGCCACACTCTGGTCTTTTGTCCTTTCAGCCATCTATGGGTCAAACCTCTCTCCGTCTACCCAGTTTCCCTTGTCTTGCTTTCCTTTGTACCTGATTTGATTTTCAGGACATATTCATTATCCGGAAGTTGTCTGACGAGCTGACTTGTGCTACTGTATGGAATCCAGGCGTCTCGGGCCAACCTGCCCAGGTTTCAATTCCCTGGGCGTACGGATCCTCTCCTTCAAACCTCCATGCGGAGAAAATTGCGGCAGCTATGCGCCAACATCAGACTCTCAGCCCACTGCTCAGGGTGACCTCAAGGTAGGGTGGGAGAGGCGAGGATGTCCGAGTTGATGAATTGTCCTTAGTCGACGTAGATGTATACAGCCATTCATAAACATCTGTCAACGGGTTTGCTTTGGTCGGGTCTGGCATATATCGCCACAAGGCACCTATTCATCCATTATGTGGCACCGTTTTAGTTGCCATGTTTTCGTATTTCCTCTTTCTGTGTCATACAGTTTGTTTTTCATCACCACATGTATACCTAAAGGTATACGCCTATCTCAATCGGTAAACACCAGAAGAGCCAGGATAGGCCGGTAGGGATTCTCTTGATTCTTGCTTGAATGTTGGGAACCGAGATGGAGTGTGACGTGTGGTGGGGGTTGTGGCATCCGTGATGCGCTTTTCAAGCACTGCCCGCTCCCGAACTGGTTGAGAGTGGTGACCGAGTGGATAAGTGCGCTGGTCTCCCATGCCAGATTGAACCGTGAGAGTGGTAGCCGAGTGGGTAAGTGCCCTGGTCTCTCATGTCAGAGGTCCCGGGATCGAGCCCCGGTCGGGGAAAGTTCTCGAGGTGTCCGAACACTCTCTGTCGGCATCAATTATGCGGTTGATGCTGCCACAGCGTACTGTCCTATCGGGTGGGGACGAAAGCTGGCTGTCCTCTGTGCGGAGAGAGACACACTCCGTGCAGGCTAAAGCTCATTTCGTAGTTTTCGAGAAGAGCTAAGCCACGAAGTTGCCGCTATGAAGGTCATCCCACACACCCACGCCATTGAGCGAAGGAGAGTTGTTAATATAAGTAGCATAACTTGTTCGCCAATCCTTGTAAAACAAATAAGATTAAATAAATAGTGTTAAATTCCAATAGGAACCAGAGCTTTGGCGGTACAACAGTTTCCTGTTCAAAACATCGGCTCCATTCAGCTGGATTCGGCCAGCTTTATACGTACTGCATATGTAGTGTCTATGGTATGTATGGTGCAAGTACACACATGGTCCTCGGTATATGAACTGGATATTTGATGAACGAATGATGGAGAAATTGAGTTCTCTTGAAATGCTATATTGCAAGGCAATGCATGGTTGTCTAGTGCGGTAATATAGTATATACGGTCTGCATCTCAGTTATTCTGCTGTTAGTCTTTGGTATTACTAACCCATCGAGTGAATGTTTCGATCGGAGGTTGTTATAGGTAGTGTGCTAGGCCATGCTATATTGATAGGTAATGTTTAGTAGATTAGAATGGCAGTTCGTTTGAAGAAATCATCACCCCGTTTCTCGGCACTCCACTTACAACTTTCAGGACTCCACTTTCGGCACCACATTTTTAAGTGATGAGACGAAGAATAATGAGAGTAATTGCTCCTTGGGTTAAATTGTCTTGCGACTTTTCGACTCATCTTAAAATTCTTTTGCTTCTACTGTTGTCACCAAATACTACATTATTCTATCACTTCTGGCTGCCACTATCTGTCCTGCGCAAGAACATTCCACCATTAGCACTGACTTGCAGCACAACAGGGCATATACCCTGAAATCAGTTATATTAAAAATCAAACCAAATCAACTGGGTTGAGTGAATATGAACCCAATCGGGTACAAATTCACTCAATCCAGTCGATTGGGGTTGAGTTTTAACCTAACAGATTTTAGAGTGTATTCAGTACGCCCTATATTACCGCACTAGACAATCATGTATACCCCACAACTCTGCAAGACCTAACATTACCCACTACCTATACCAACCGTGAGACAGCATATACATTGTATCAAATCACCAATGGCCGTCTTGAGTATAGTTTTGGCTTCAGGTAATTCTTAACTGAAAACCAATTCCTCGTCATCTGCAGTTTACAAGACGCCTAATTCATGTAGCAAAAGGGGAGCACGGTGGCGCTAAAGCGTTCAGGAAGTCGATAGCGCATTCACTCGCATCCAATGCCAGGATTGTTTATCCCTGTACCGAACGAATCGGCCGCATCCGCCCGCGTAATATGCAAATTCAGCAGTTCAAAAAATATTATTTTTCAAAAAATTTCTACAAAAACATATCACCAATGACCCCTGGTTGGAACGAGCGCGTCTACGTTGGGTAAAGGGTTATAGTGGGTTAGTAAGTTTGTCCCAAAGTTACTCGCCCATACTCGGTAGCTTTCGTCATCGGCACGTACCGGCCCGACACGATGCGACCCTGGCTGTTTAAAGTGTCGCTAAGCACCAATGAACAACAGCATTACCATCATACAGATATATGAAGTCACGGCGCAGAGAATCGGTTAAACCTCTAAAAATAATGCAATCTTAACCAACACCTAAACCAGGAAGATAATGTTCAACTGTCACCGACCTTTATTTAAACCAAATGTTCATACATCTTACAACTTTAAGGCTTCATATTTCTGAATCAGTATAGATATTGCTTCTAGGCACGAGCTATATTCCCTTTCAGTCAGAGAATGCCACGATAACAGGACCTGGACTCTTACATTAAGGGATATTTTCACGTGAGTAGCTATAGCAGGAGTGGTGCTTGTCGATGGTAGTTTTAAAGTTTGAGAATATTAGGGTGTTTGGTAAAATCGCGATCACTTCAGCGTTTCTCAACGAGCAGACGATACTCACATTGACCCCCTCGAAATAACTAAATTAATTCATTGTTTGTTTCCACGACACTGCTTATGACTCCGTGTTGAAACGATCTCGACAAGCTCGTCCCATGGTATCTATAGTTTATTATATAAATGGCAAGTCTGTGACTCCGTCATTCGGTGATTCCATCCAGCTATGTACTTACGCTTTGATTGCATGAATCTCCTGTAATGTTCAATGCAATACAATTTTCCGTAGCGCGTCCTGGGAAGGGTGCGCGCGCTATTTCATTATACAGTCAAAAACTGAAAAACAGCAATATTTGAAAATTTACATCATAGAGTTGACGGGAGTTAATGTTTCATAAGGCAGAGAGTTTGACGTACAGTTAAAACTAGAAGTCCTGTTACGAACTGTGCGCTTATCTAGGCTTAATTGCGCGTAGGAATTGCGCGCAATTGCCATATCGAATGGCATCCAAAGCACGGCAGGTTTTCCTGGTTACTCAAAGCAAACACAGGCATTGTTTCTGCCAATGGACCTCCGGGTTACCCGGAGGACCATTGGCTAAAACATTGCTTGTGCACAGGCCTTATGCACAGAATTCCATAGCCTTGCTATGGTTATAACGCGTAGATTAACGCGCAGATCAACGTGCTAATTGTGCGCATTTCATGACAGGAATTTTAGTTTTAACTGTACTGCGTTATACTCATTCTCCCCATTTGATTCCGATATATGAGTCAATGGATGCGAGTGGTCCTAACTAGGATCCCCGGGAAGTTACCCCCTTCGCCTACATCTCCTCCGACGAAGGGAAGTGGGAGGAGGAGGTCATGGTCAGAGGGTCTAGGGATGCGACGTGAAACACAATCACTGTGACTTCAGAGAGAGACGACTTGGTTTTCAGAACATTTTGTTTTCTCATTTTGGAGTTCTCTCCCTTCATCCACAATTATTACCATGTTCAAACGCAGATTCAACAAAAGATCTCGTTGTTCGGGAAAACTCGGACAAAGTCCAAGACGGATTGCCTAGGATGTTCGTAAAAAGGAAACAGCTTCTTATGACCTGCAGGTTTTGGCGGTTTTCCTTCTCATTTCGTCTTTGCTCGACAATACTACAACGAAAGGCAAACAGATTTGGTAAATACAGAGAACGACACGCGTGTGCGATTGGGTTAATCAACACAGGTCGAGTGTCAGCGCGGAAGGATAGAAAGAGAGGCCGCAGGCCTCAAGTTTTACGCTTCCACGATGGCACAAGTGCCATATCGATCAACCCATTCACACACGCGTGTCGTTCTGTGTTTATTATACGCCTCCACGTCTATCGAAACAGTTATTAGAAGGACGCTCAGCAATTCATTTAACAGCTATCACCAAAAAGAACACATTTTATCGCCAACCAATTCTGCGAGGGGAACTCGTGTTACTATTTCGTCCCCTGAGCAGCACCAATGCATTCTATGTGCCTACTGGCACATAGAACACAATGGAAATCAGGGGACAAATTTTAGCTATCGCTGGCGATTCAAATTGTAATTGCGTTGCACGATGTCTAGAAAATTCGAGTGAAATTTCGCTTCTATTTAAAAATAGGCTGTCAACGATTTCCGTTCCGCACATATCTATGAAACAGATTTTTCCTTTCCTGCATGGTTTAGTGTCGCTGTAGATGGGGATTTCAAAGAACAGGCGTGTAATAATATTTTAACACTTCAAGCCATGAAGCATCAATATACAGTACGTGGAGAGTGTATTGTCACTAAATCACCCGCAGAGTGGAGATTCCACCCGAGGAATAATTGCAAATTTGTTGCAAAGCATAACCAGCACCAGCAAAGTTTCAGCCAATGGACCTCCGGGTTAAACCCGGAGGTCCATTGGCTGAAACATTGCTTGTGTTTCTTGTCGATATGTACAACATTTGAAAGTAATAGGTTGGGTGATAACTCCACTCCGCGGGTGATTTAGTTACAATCCACTCTCCACGTATTGTACATTTTCCGAAACGAAGCGTGATGTGCAGCGATCCTCCGTCTCCTTTTGCAGATTTTTGTGGCCTTAGTGTGTGAATATAGATTGATTACATCTTGAGATGTTGACCGCCTTGTTAGCACACATGGGTGTGAATAACACTCTGTGTTGGGGTTTATAAGGTCAATCTACAATCTACAATAATATGTGTCGGTGAAGAGGTAATTTGTACATTGAAACAGGAGTATAGTATAAATACACGTAAAGATGGGAAGTTGTCTGGAACTGAGAATTTAATGGGTATGTTATACTTACACACACGGGAACATGGCGACAATGGGGGGGGGGGGGGGGGGGGGGTGGTGTGTCGCGCCTATATCCTATATTTGGAAAGGCGGAGGGCAAATCATGAGTGGTTGGAAATTCCATCTATCTGGATTTTAGAGCTTCATTGGCAATGCTGATGTCTCCTTTTACTTCCCAAAATTCTAACTCGGTTTCAAATCGGCAAAAATTCTTACTGTTACTATTTACAATTACAGTACATGCAATATAAAGCTTCATAAGTATGCATGATGACAGTCGGTACAAAATTTTTATAGTATGTTTACTTATCTTAATGAAAAAATAATCCTTGAAATGCACTTCAAGAAAATCACATCATGTAAAATCGTTATCCTGAGTTAATTCCATCATTCACAGTTACAAAATGATGAAACATCAAAAATTGATCATTCCAGCATAAGATCTGATTTAATGTTAGGACAGTGTGAATTGCTCAAACTTTTCAGCGTGATCATTTGTTTTGCACATATTCTAGTCCCAGAAGAATACCAAATAATACCAAATAATAATAACGTGACAATTCTATCATAAATGTGTTGGCATTTCAGTTACTAGAATCAATTTTATGCCCCCTTTCATAGCTTCGTTTTCAAAATCTTTCTCGGTAGTGATTTTCCAACTAGGAGGAGGGACTGGGAGGTGGATTCCCCCTCCCTGTCCCTCCCCAGTTGGAAATTCACTAACCTACACCCCTAATCGGAAACATCTAGCCATGTCCCTGCGTACACAATGACATTCTACGTGTAAGCATAATTACCAAGCTTCAGTCAGTATCAAGAATTATTACACCTTCAGGACACCACTTACCCCTTACTTAACATGGATGGGGGCGCGGTGGCGTCGCGGTAACCGGTTCTTGTCAGATCACCGAAGTTAAGCAACGTAGCGCGATTAGTAGTTGGATGGGTGACCATTTCAGCAACTGAATCGCGCTCCCGCGTTGTGTCCTTGGGCAAGGAACTTAACCCCGATTGTCCACGTGGGGGCACGATGACGCCGTGTACTAAGGCGTACTGCACGTCGATGGTGCACATGTCTTCAATCAATCTAACCCTGCCTGTGCTGCAGTACGGAGTTACGATGTTGGGGAGCTGGCAGCTGCTCGTCGTTGCACTGTGGTTCTCTCCGGGTACTCCGGCTTCCTCCACCCGTAAAACTGTCACTGTCATGATTAGCCATTGTGCATAAGTATGTGACCTTAAAACACCATTAAATACATTAAACACTTAACATGACTAGAAACAAAACCTTGCCGTTAAAATGACAGTAGAGGTACCGGCTATTAGTTGCTGATATTTCTACTGTACAGTTTACGGTAATAATAATTTCTACTTGAGGAGTTTCGTTTGAAAACTTAGAGAGAAGTGTAACTGTAGAATGGAGGAAGATTTTGTTTCAAGTTTTTGACCCTTTAACAAACGAATCGACCGCATCCACCCGCGTAATATGCAAATTCAGCAGTTGAAAAAATATGATTTTTCAAAATGTTTTAACAAAACCAAATCATGTGACCCCTCGTTGGAACGAGCTCGACGAGCTCGTTCCAACGAGGGGTCACATGATTTGGTTTTGTTGAAATTTTTTGAAAAATTAAAAAAAAATTATATTTAAAATAATAAATTTTGATATCGTCTGCGTTGGGTAAAGGGTTAATTCTTGCTTTTGAAAAATGGCCTCGTCCATATCGAGAGTCATCTTATTTTTGAAGAGTCTATTTTTTAATGTTGACTGATTAATATCTCTCTTTCGGCTGCAGGGAAAAGTTATTAATTAGTGAACACTGTATAACAAATCAATAGCCATCTCATATAACGAAGAGAGACTATATATCAGTTCCTCGATTTCGCCCCAAGATCAAATAAAATATAGAGTGACAGTTTGGAAAGTAGTTTAAGACGGTATTGTCTCTGTAATATCTTACGAAGAAGTACCGACTACTGGTCGTCAGTACTTTTAATGTCTTTTGAACGGTAATATTTTACCTCCGAAGCAAAGCTTATGACACCTGATAGGGACGAGCCGTTACATTAGGTAAAGGGTTAGAAATGTTGAGAGTCGAGACAGGGACATCGCCCTTTGTTTGCTGAAGGTAGGCAAGGCCATGTAATTTCTGACATTATTAGTAAGACGTAGCCGCAAGGTATCCGTGTGCTGTGGAGGAGATTTGCATCGTTAGTTCCTCTCCAAAAGTGTTGGGATTTGACTATCCACCAAGGATAGATATACAGACCACAGTAAATATAATTCATTCTGTCATTCACTAACCGTTTGAATCAAAGAATGGAAGAATGAATCCATCCATATGTAGAGGAAGGTGATGAGATATGTGTACCAGGATTCAACACATGATTCCTCATACCTTAAAATGACTGCACAAACCAACAATTTACTATAGGAATTCCCATAGGAACCGCGTTATTATAGATCAAAAAGTATGAGAGTTAATTGGTGTTGGTACCTATAACACCGTCAACATTTGGGAAATAGGGGTATTATATAGGGAATTACAGTCGACTGCAAACTTTCAAAAACATTTTGTCAGTGTAAATTCAGATGGTGAATGACCCAATGGGAAAGTGAATTTTTAAATGTGCATTCAGGAAAGAACTTAAAAATACACTCATTTTGTAAGGTACTGGGTATTTTGTGAATGGATATTGTATTGAATTACTGTAAGTTTTCTAATCATTGCTGTGTATGTGATATGAAATAGAGAGTAAACGCTTGAATGGACTGGTTGAGTGAAATAATTCATGAGAGGTGAGGGACGTTGTACAAACACGAGTGCGCGAATGCGCACGAGTGTTTTACAATATAGTCCCTCGCCTCGAATGAATTATTTCACGTAACCAGTCCAGTGAAGCGATTTCTCTGTTTATTACTTTTCATTATTAACGATAATTATATTATTTAACCCTTTACCTAACGTAACGGCTAGCGCTAGTCTAAAAACTCGCCAATTAATTTTCATTATTTTTTTCTTGTTCTGTCTCTAAAACATAGGTTATGACCCCTCATTGGAACGATCTCGCCGAGCTCGTTCCAGTGAGGGGTCATAACCTATGTTTTTGAGACAAAAAATGAAAATAATAGTTATTCAAGATTTTTTTTTTTTTTGCAAGTGTCGTCTGCTTTTCATGTTAGGTAATGGTTTAAAAAAATAAAAAACAATGAAGTCCCCATTACACCTACGGCAAAACGTCTTCGTTTACGCGCACGGATACATGACACAATTGTTGATTTCATAATTCACTTGTGAGGGTATCGTTTATAATCAAACCCGGAAATCCCAGTAAATCACACTTTGGAAAGTAATAAAAAAACTTATATCAAACTGGAGTTAGTGTTCAATCCTCATTGGATTACTTGTTACAGTGGGAACAGTGGAAAAAAGAACATATAATTCAAAAGCAAAGAAACAAAATGCATTTTCCTTATTTAGCTTACGTGAATTAGCGTAATTTCGGCCACTCTGGCGTAATTTTATCCAACGTTTTGTAAATCTGTTAAATGACTGTATCCTAGTTTAAATGTACAAAGTACATTCAAAAGTCTATTATACTTAATTTTGTTGCCGTATGAAATTGTTTTGGCATAAGTGTGTGTGGAGAGAGAAGACATTCTGGAGTAAATTACACACAAATTCGAGAATCTAAGTGACAATTTTCAATATCTGGTTGGAACTTGAGAGGTTGTTCTGAGACAGTCGTGTTGTTTCTTTATAAGCTGCACTCACCTTCTCTACTTCATTTAAACGCAGACTAGCATTGAGTCATCACACAAGCATATCGGTGAAAATATCGTGGTAACGAATTTCGTTGGTGCAACAATACGCGAAGGCACCAATGTGAATATCTTCCTAGATATGAAAATTTAGAAGCAGTATCAAACACTGGAGATTATGTAGATGAATAAATCAGTCACTGGAGATAGTGAAAGTGATATAGAAGATATTCAAGAGCGAGCTACGGAAGGGGGAAGTCACTTAAAGATCCTGAACAGGGATGCGAAATGTAAGGGTAAATGGACCTGGGAGAGGAACGATAAGAAAACAATAATTGATTATATACTCACTGACATTAGCGTATGGAGGGAGGTTATAGATGTAGAAATAGATGACGAGGGAAAAAATGACTTGGGTAGTGATCACAACCTGATAACAGTTAAGATTATGGGCAAAAAGACGAATAGAGACAGAAATACCTTCAAGGAAGTTTGGGGACTAAAACAAGGAGCCGACTGGAAGCAGTTTCGGGAAAAACTAAAACCAAATCTTGAATGTATACCTAGGGATGCAAATGTCCAGAGTATTTCAGATGGCATAGTAAATAGCCTAACAGAGGCAGGGAAGGAGTGTATAGGAAGGGTGAGGGTCCCAACGAGAGAGCTTGGATACAGGGTTAACGAGGGACTGAAAAAGGCTATAAAAGAAAGGAAGGTAAAATGCGCTGCTTACAGAAGAAGTAGGAAGCTTAAAGGGGTGGATAACAATGACACGAGACTAATGAAAGGAGAATATGAACTGGCACGGAAAAAGGTGAATGAGATAAAGAATAATAATAGGAAGGAGCGCAATTGCAGTCTTGCCAGAACAATAAAGAAAACGGGGGGTTCGAGCTTAAACGTATTTTGGAACTGGGTAAATAAACGGGGGAAAAGTAGTGTGCAGAGTATCAAAGTGGATGGGGAAAGTACAGAAGATAAAGGCCGTATCGCTTCAGAGTTAGTCAAGCACTGGGAAAAGATAAACGATAGGCGATGGGGCAGTGGGTCCCCACCAAAAAGAAATACACTGGTGGAGGAGAACCTATCCAATCGTGTATGTAGCGAAATAACGGCAGAAGAAGTGCGGAACGTGGTCTCGAAATTAAAAAATGGTAAAGCGGGAGGGACTGATGAAATTCCGAACGAATTCCTCAAAAATGGAGGGGAGGCACTTATTGAAGTCCTGACAAACCTTTTCAACCTGGCTCTGCGAAAGCAAGAGATCCCCAGAGAGTGGAGGGAAAGTAAGGTGTCGTTCATACACAAAAAGGGGGATAAGGAAGTTCTAGATAACTATAGGGGGATATCAGTTAGTAGTAACATCGGAAAAGTATTCTGTAAGGTCATATACGGTAGACTAGAGGAAGTTATTGAAGAGAAAGGTTTTTTAGGAGAAATTCAAAATGGTTTCAGGAAAGGACGAAGAGTCACTGATCACCTATTTACACTCACCCAACTGATAGAATCAACAAAGGCTGAAAAGAAAAAGATGTTTCTGGCATTTCTAGATGTGAAAAAAGCGTACGACCGAGTGTGGAGGGAAGGTATGTGGCGAAAGCTCGAGGGCATCGGACTGGGGGGTGACTTTGTGGGAATCATGAAAGCACTGTATACAGATGTGCAAAGCCAACTCAGTCTAGGGAGTATCACTACAAAACGAGTCCCTATGGATATAGGCCTCAAGCAGGGGTGTATCTTTTCACCGATTTTGTTTGCATTGTATGTTAAAGATTTAGGGGACGAACTAATTCAGAGTGCGGAGGGGGTAAATGTTGGAGACATAAAGATACCAGGCTTATTCTTTGCGGACGACATGGTGTTAATGTCTAGAACTGAACAGGGGCTAGAGAAACTGCTGGAAATTGTTGGTAGATATGGGAACACTTGGCGGCTCGAACTAAATGAAAATAAAAGCAAGGTAATACCCGTTGGACGCAAGGTAGATATGACGAAGAGATGGAGAGTGGGGGAGTTCTCAATCCCCGAAGGGGAAAGCAAACAAATCACTGTAGGAGAAACGGGAGAGTATGAGTATCTAGGGGTAAGCATAAATATAACGGGAAGAGGGGTGTACAGAAATTACTCAGCCAAACTGATTCTGAAGGGGAAAAGAATTCTGAACCAACTAAAACTTTTAGGGAAAAATAGTTTCAACAAGGTCTTTGTGGGGAAAACACTGTGGGAGAGGGTGGGTTTACCAAGTATAACGTATGGCACGGACGTGATTCCATTAAACCAAACCGTTATTAAGAAGTTGGAAAATACTCAAAATGATGCCGGCAGATGGATAACAGGGTCGAGTAATGCTGCAGCTTTGGAAGCAGTAAGGGGGAGCTTGGGTGGATGAAAATCAAGGACAGGGTAGATTTGGGAAAACTGTGTTACTTTAACTACTTGAGAAACCTGCCTGACAACCGGTGGTGCAAATTGATGCTCGATACCATTTGGAATTCTAATATAGAAACGGGGTGGTCAAAACATGTGAGGGAACTAATGGACAATTACTCTATAGAGGTCACAAACATAGAAGTAGGAATGAAAGAAGGCAAAAGGTTTGTCAAAGAGAGAGTCATGGAAGATTGCAATCGAAACTGGCGAGCAGGTGTTAGCGTGAAAAGATCACTGCAGGGGTTACAATATAAAGAAAAGCCAGCTTTTGAGAAGTACCTAGATGGCACCTTTGGAGGGTTACTGCTCTTCAAACTGAGATCAAGATCACTGGAGCTTCGGGAAAAAATTGGGAGAGATGGGGAAAAGGGATGCCAAATGTGCCACTCTGGAGTAGTGGAGACCCTGGAACATTTTCTCTTGGAATGCCCACAGTATATACCTCACAGAATAAAATTTACTGGAAGAATAATGCAGAAGTGGGGTGAAGAAACAAAGGATAGATGGCTGAAGGGGGACACGAGGGAGAGGGTAGGAATGCTTATTGAAGAAATTGAAAAAGAGGAAGTGAGGGACACTATTAAGGAGTTTATATCTGAATGCTGGGAGGAGAGGAGGGGAAGAGAGGGTGGGGTGCAGGGGGAATGATGGCCTTCTCTTATGAGGACCGCGACAAATCAGCGGCTGGCCAAAGAGTTATTATTACTGCTGATGACCCATTTGAACAACTGGCAACGAAGTCTTGCTTATACCATACATATGAGTATAAACAAAAGCGTTTTTACGCTATCCCAAATACCCACATCCAATTTCGGATACACATATTATGTTAATTTATGATGCATCTTGATATCTTCGGTATGAGGGCAGGTCTAACACGAATTCGGATAGAGGTATTTCCGAAATCGATCTGCGAGCATCATTGCTTTTGCGGCTTCCGGTTTCACTATTTCTATGATCGCCGCTGGATCGAATTGAGCGCGCTTTTCAAATGATTTTTTTTTCAAAATGAAAAGGCAAAACTGTTGTCGAATTTTTGCAGTATCTCGATATCAGTGAGACCAAATCGTTATCATTTGTGACTAATTGTGGCAGAAATATATTTTTAATCATGTTTCGTCTCATAATCGTTGATTACGAACAGCACGTGTAATTACTATCGAATATTTCGCATTCATGCTTGCGGGAGAATATACCTTTCACGTGGGGTATATATTGTTAGCGCCATTAACGAAAACGTATTTTTAGCGTAAAAACGCCTCAAATGAAGTGAAAATTTAAGGGAGATAAGTTGTATGAAAAAGATGCCTTAGAAAAAGATTTAAAAAAATTAATATTAAAGTAAAGCGTAACATTTCGTGAGAAATATCTGGAAACTTTTAATTTTATACGCATGTTTCTCAGACACCCAGTTCACAGACACCCAAATCAAAGACACTGCAAAGCGTCATGGACATGACAACCGCTACGTATTCACCTTTTTTATTCAACATTCGTTATCAACCGATAAAATCGGTTGATAACGAATGTCGAATAAGGAACTGGGAATAAGTAACGGTTGTCTCGTCTCCAAAGCGTTTACGTGAAGTCTAAGATCATGGTCGTCGTGAAGCAAGCAAATATTTAGTTAAGAAAAGAAAATATTTGTTCGACCCACTCATAAAATCATTTAGTTTTGAACAGATGGATTCTGAAGCGGTGACACGAACAGTTTTAAACTGAAACGTCAAGTCTTTACATGGAAAATGTTGTCATAACATTCCCCACTCAAAAGGCAGTAAATAGTTTAATGCAGTGTGGTGTGAAACATTTCTGAACTCGTGTTCAACCGATGATCGGAACCGGTCACACTAATCGGCCGATTGTGGGCAATCGAATGACAACAGCAACTGCTCCTGGAACATCGGCTCACCTGATTGTTGGCAAGCATTTTTCTGTGATGATTCATTAACCACATTTTATTGTCTTCTGTAATTGTTCGATTGTTATTGTAAATGGCCATTCAATAAAGTTGAGAAACAACCACAATGTGTATTCTTAATTTCTCTAGACGTTCCTTTGCGGGATAAACGACATGTAAAGCTTACAATTGAGCGTACTTGCGGCAATCGCCAGTTCATACTGGAAAAGTGATGGTTGGACTCCATTAACTCAGGTCGCAGTAAAATGACCAGACTCGCACACTTGGACGGTACATGTGGCTTTCAGAGCCACGTGTACTGCCCAACTGCGCGCAACTGGTCATTTTACTGCTACCTGAGTCAACGACGTTTAACTCTGTGAAATATGTTCAGTTTAATGCAGTTCATTCAAGCCTCGACTCGTCGAGTGGCGCACAGTATTACAGTCGGAATCGGCCGAATGTGAGCTGAAATAACTGTAATCGACCAGCGGCCATTTTTGGTAATCGGTTGAATACTATTCTGAACCATTTGACTGGATGTTCAACACTATTGTACTCAGGTTGAATGGAGGAGGTGTTGAGTGGGTGAGAAGAGGTGGAAACGCTTGAATCATTGTACAGTACGGCCAACACGGACTGGTCACTTTCCATGGGTGGGCAATATTTCCACAACTATTGCAAACACTATAGGAGTAACCATCAAAAATTTAATCAATGTAATCGCTTTTAGCACTTTTTGAGCGCATTGTGAGTGTATGGGAATGTGCTCACAAGTGTTTATCACACTCGTTCATATGCTCACATGAGTAATATTACACCCTCTTGGCATATAATAATAATAATAACACTTTGGCCAGCCGCTGATTTGTCGCGGTTCTCGGACGAGAAGGCCATGGTTACCCCTGTACACCCAACTGCCTCCCTATTCCCACGCTTCTCCTCTCCTCCTAACACTCGGAGACGAACTGCTTGATGATATCCCTTGTCCCATTCTTCCCAATCTCTCCGATTAGCATATTAACCCTCTCCTTTGAGTCCCCCCCCCCCCTAACCACATGTCCTTCATTCTCCCATCCCACTTCCCCATTATACTCCCAGTAAATCTCATTCTTTTAGGCTGATACTTTGGGCATTCTAGAAGAAAGTGTTCCAGGGTCTCCACCATGTCCAAGTTACACATCTGTCACTCCCTTTCACCGTCTTTCCCAATTTTTCCCCTCAGCTCCAGGGATCGCGACCTTAGCTTGAACAACAGTGACCCCCCCCCCCCCCCAAAGGTGCCATCAAGGTACTCTTCAAAACCTGGCCTCTCTTTATCACGCAGGCCACCCAAAGACCTCTTTGATTTGACCCCCTCTCGCCAATTACGGTTACAATCCTCCATGACCCTTTCTCTGACGATTTTTTTACCCTGGTTTGTCCCAACGTCCAGGTCCGAGATCTCCAATGAGTAGTTCTCTACTAGCTCCCTCACTTGGACCATCCACCCCGTTTTGATATTTGAGTTGAAAATTCTCAGGAACATTGCTTTACACCATCGGCTGTCGGGGAGATTTACCAAATAATTAAGATAACCGAGCTTCAACAGGTCTATCCTGTCCTTGATCCTCATCCACCCAAGCTCACCCCTGATTGCTTCTAGCGCTGCGGCATTACTCGACCCCGTTATCCATCGGCCTGCATCGTTCTGCAGGATTTCCAAGCTCTTTACGGCCGTCTGGTTTAGGGGTACCACTTCCGTACCGTATGTTATACTTGGCAGCCCCACCATTTCCCAAATGGTTTTCCCCACGAAAACCTTATTGAAACTGTTTCTCTCTATAAGTTTCATTTGGTTAAGGATTCGCTTCCCCTTCAGAATCAATTTATTTGTGTGGTTCCGGTAGATGCCTCTTCCTGTAATGTTTATATTTACCCCCAAATACTCGTAATCACCTGTCTCTCCCACACTGAGAAGTTTGCTGCTCCCTTCCGGAATGCTGAACTCACCCACTCTCCACCTTCGAGTGGGGTCCACTTTGCGGCCCACAGGTATAATTTTGCTATTGCTTTCATTAAGTTCGAGTCTCCATCTGCTCCCATATTTCCCAACAATTTCCAGCATTTTCGTTAACCCCTCTTCGCTTTCTGACACTAGAACCATATCGTCTGCAAAAAATAGCCCTGGGATCTCCAAGTCCCCAACTGCTACCCCCTCCTCGCTACGCAGGAGTTCATCTCCTAAACTTCTGATGTACAATGCAAACAGAATCGGCGAAAGGATACACCCCTGTTTTAGGCCTATCTCCATAGGCACACGTTTTGTTGTAATGTTCTCCAGGCTAAGTTCACTCTGTACATCTTTATATAATGCTTTCATAATTCCAACAAACTCGCCTCCTAAGCCCATAGCCTCCAGCTTGCGCCACATACCTTCCCTCCATACTCTATCGTATGCCTTTTTGATATCCAAAAAGGCCATAAACATCTTTTTCTTTATTGACGTGGAACCTGATCAGATGATTGACTCAACCTCTAAAGTCTGGTAATCTTTGAAATGAACTTCAGTTTGCTAAATCCCTCTCAACATTGATGAACATGACATCTATGCAGAATTTGATAGCAATATGGAGATCAACGGGATCAGAGAAACGATATCAAAGATGGAAATCATGCAATTGCAATACATTCTTGACAGTTCTCGAAGGTTATCACCACTAAGTGGAACGTGTGTTCAAAAGACATGCTACAAAAACAGAAAACATAAACATAGACAAGGATAAATTGTAAACACAGATTCTTTGAGAGAACCTGGAGACCACTGGGTGCCAATATATATAAAAGACAGTCATGCTGCCATCTACTTTGATTCATAAGGTTTCCGTCCAATTGATGGCGGCTTTTAAAATTCCAAAGTGAAAAACACAGATTCCCGTACAATAAGTACAATGAGATTACCAAGTTGTCTTAACGCAGTGGGCGGAATGTACACTACAATACGGCCACCGTGGACTGGTCACTTTCCACGGGTAGGCAATGCACAGAACGACCCCGTGTGTGAATGGGTTAATCGATATGGCACGAGTGCCAACGCGTAAGGATAGAACAAGAGGTCGCCAGCCTCGAGTTTTATCTTTCTGCGAGTTTTATCTTTCATTTGACTAGTATTGGCACATAGAACACATTGGAATTCAGGAGACGAGATTCATTTCCCGGATTGTTTGTGTTGCTGCAGATGGAAATTACATAGAACAGGCGTATAATTAATATTTCTACGGAACGGATGCAATAATATTAAATTTCAAAGACTAATTATAGGAATAATCATCAAAATTGTAATTAATGAAGCAATACGGATACAACAGGTGCAGATGGAATGGACAAATACTTCCGCATCATCGACTGACCTTTACAGATTGGGAACCGTCAGTACACTGCGTTTACAATGTCCAAATCAAACATGCAATTATCTGGAAACGAAACAATTAAATCAAACACGCAAGAGAACGTGGGAATTTTGCCACAAATAGAGTATATCTGATTTTGTTATTATTTTGTCTGCCGTGATATAATTCAGTGGCCGACCAAATTTCTTCAATTAATGAAAAATCCTTTAAATAAGATTTGATCAGGATTCACGCCGTCAATGCTAATTGCACCAAAATAATTTGTTTGGTACCAGAAATACTGCATTTGGCACCAAAATGTACTTTGTTAGGTCCCAAAGTCTTTGTTGTTTATTGTTGTTTATTATTTCAGTGCGTCATTTTCGATAAAATCACTGTGTGTCGGCGAGACAAAATTCATGTCTGTGAAGTAATCTTTTGGTAAGAGCTCCACCATTCTTTGTTTGTTAACAGTTTATCCATTTGATCTGATTCTTATCTGGAATCTCTTTGTTACATTATCTTGTTTATCATATGACTCGTCCGTTTAGTTCACTTTAAAAAATTTGATATTTTGTTTTCATATTAATCAGTGATAAATAAAGCCTTCCGTCAATTTCATTGGTCAATTTCAAAACTAGATAATTTGATTGGCTGAACAAAATACAACTGGACCACATTTCCATAATTAGAGTTGGAAGCTTTCATCGGTCGGTTTCAAAACTGGATAATTTGATTGGCTAAACAAAATACAACTGGGTTACATTTGCATAATTTCAGTAGGGAGAATTTACATTATCTGTCCTATTTAGGGTGGGTTATATTGTATTAATCTTTTACCTACAAGAAAAACGCCATTCATTTTTTTTATATTTTCACTTTTTGCTTCCAAAACATAGGTTATGACCCCTCATTGGAACGAGCTCGATGAGCTCGTTCCAATGAAGGGTCATAACCTATGTTTTGGAAGCAAAAAATGAAAATTTTTAGTTATACGAGGATGTTTTTTCCAAGTGCCGTCTGCAACTCAAGTTAGGTGATGGGTTAAAAAATCATACTAAGTGGCTAATTTGTGCGTGTGTGTGTCATATGATAAATAGAATATGAAATGAGTGTTTTTCTCATATAATATTTATGAAACGAGTCTAAGAATTTTCCGTTTTGGCGAGCCTCTGGCGAGCCCAAACGGAAAATTCGGACGAGTTTCATAAATATTATATGAGAAAGTACTCATTCCATATCCTCTATTTATGTGGCTTAATCTTTTTTTTATAATACTTCTAGAAGATAATAATTATTTATTACTAGTTTATTTGGAGTGAACAAACAGTGATTAAATAATAATCATGAAATTATTTTGTAAACATTAATATTAGCCTTTTTTATCTTTTTATTATCTATATTTTTGATAATTAAACTTTTTTTCTCCTCATGCATTTTCAGGCAAAATGATTGGCTAAAGTATTTCTTTTATTTTTCATAAAACCACGCCCCAATGTCTGTCGTATAAATTACGTTACAAATTGTGAATGGAAAGGAACCCTTGCACGCTCATATTGTTTGAACGTGATAAGTAATTAATATTTATCTCATCATATTAAAAGACATTCAAAATCGAATTTAATAAACAATGAAATCATTATCGTGCTTTTTATTCCGTGTTCAATAAGGTTATACGCAATAGGTGATCGTCTGCGTTCATCGTTTTACCCAAATTAAACGTAAACAATGTCTGGTTATAATAATTCACAAATGAAACTCACGCGAACAAAACCTTCTAATTTCCAGATAACCTGAATGAACTCTTTCTGAGACAAAGTGCAGCCAACTTCATGTCACCTGGGTTTAAATCGCAAATTTGGTGCAAATCATAACAAGCACAGGCAAAGTTTCAACCAATGGTCCTACGGGTTAAACCCGGAGGTCCATTGGCTGAAACATTGCAAGTGTTTTTTGTCCATATGTATAAAGTTTGAAAGTTATAGTTTGGGTGATAACTCCACTCCGCGGGTGATTTAGTTACAATCCACTCTCCACGTACTGTATGTAAGTATAATGTCCAGATTATAATTATATATTTGAACATTTTTTCTGTTCATGCATTTTCAGGCAAAATGATTGGCAGATGTATTTCTTTTTAAAACACAATGAACCGAAAAGAACGTTTTTAGGCCCGCCCTAAACCACGCCCCAATGTCTATCATAACAATTACGTTGCACAGTGTGAACGGAAAAGAACCCCTGCACGCTCATATTGTTTTAACATGAAAAGTAATTAATGTTTATCTCATCATAATAAAAAGACTTTCAAAATAAAATTTGATGAACAATGAAATCTTTATCATGCTGTTTATTCCATGGTCAATTTGTTTATACGCAATAGGTGATCGTCTGCGTTCATCATTTTACTCAAATCAAACGTAAACAGTGGTCGGTTATAATAATCCACAAACGAAACTCACGCAAACAAAACTTTCCAATTTCCAAATAGCCTGAATGAACTCTTTCTGAGACAAAGTGCAGCCAACTTCATGTCACCTGGGTTTAAGTCGAACTCCTCTTTTACAAACTGTGTTTTCAGTTTCTCAGGAAATGGTCAAAATCAGAATTAAATTTAACTCAGCGTTGCTTTGAATGACAAAACCCGCCCTTCAAGTGGAAAAAGAGATTGAGGTTTTGTGTGGGCGTGACCTGTGACGTTCTGTTTAACTTACGCAATTCATTGGTCATTTGGTCATTAAAATTTTTAATGGCACAAGAACATGTTTCAGTGAAATGTATCGCTATTTCAAACATAATTTCGAAATTTAGAAAACGATGCCTATTTAATTCAGTTATCACTAGGAAGTTTGAAGCGACCTGTTTTTTTATTTTAACTCCGCAAAGTAGAGAGTGTTTAAATTTATTGCCCCTCAAGTTTACTTATAAAGATTGATCGTTGTTTTTTTTTGTCTATTTCTTGCGTTAGGAACCAAAAAAGCTATGCCCCTTTATACAGTTTGGCATTTTTTTTTTTTTTTTTTTTTTGGGGGGGGGGGTCATAGCTCAAGAAATAGACAAAAACAAACGAGCATTCATTATTTATCTGTTGTTCTTGTTGCAACTAAAATACGTGAAATATCCATGTAACACTAAATTCAAACATCGTGCATTGAATGACGATACATGATCAATTTGTTCTCATTTATGAGCAGGTTCCATATAGCACTAAAATCTTTCACTTGGAACCAGAACAATTCCAATTGGCACGGAAAAAAAATTTCCATTTAGCACCAAACAAGTTCGGGCCAGCAATAACACCGGTTTCGATGTTCATAACAAAATGGCCATTATTAATATGTTTCAGATGTATGGTAATGATAACAGAGCTATTTATTAACCCTTTACTGTGACGCCTAATTTGACCATATACGGAGGATCTATATGTACCTTTATGTGAGAAAGTAAAGTAAAACGATTAACACACTTGCAACATTGGCATCTGATTATTTGATGGAGAAATCTCCCCAAGCTTTTAGGAATAATTAATCTGTCATTAGTGTTAGTCTGCGCATACCAAAATATGCAGGGCAACATAATATAACAAGAGACAACAGTCCCGTTTGTCATGGTATTAAACGTCAAGTCTTTGTTATGGGTAATTCAAGTTACCAGCCCTATTGTAATCGAATCTGACGTAGCTATGGTCTGGTGCCCTTCTCACCCTTAAATAGTACATCACCTTTTTAAGAAACAATCGACTAGCATAGTTCAGTACAGTGAAAACTAGAAATCCTGTCCTGAAATGCGCACAAATAGCACGTCGATCTGCGCGTTAATCTACGCGTTATGACCATAGTAAGGCTATCAAATTCTGTAAATATGGCCTGTGCACAAGCAATGTTTCAGCCAATGGACCTTCGGGTAACCCGGAGGTCCATTGGCATGAACATTGCCTGTGTTTGCTATGAGTAACCAGGAGAACCTGCCGTGCTTTGGATGCCATTCGATATGTCAATTGCGCGCGATTCCTACGCGCAATTAAGCCTAGATAAGTGCACAGTTCGTGACAGGACTTCTAGTTTTAACTGTAGGTCGGAAAAGCGAACGCCAACCAACTGAAATATTCCTGCCAATTGAATATATAAAAGAGGAGTTCGACTTAAACCCAGGTGACATGAAGTTGGCTGCACTTTGTCTCAGAAAGAGTTCATTCAGGCTTCGCCGAGAAAAAATAAGCCATATTTCAACGAGTTGTATAACACAGATATAAAAACACACTATATGTTTATTGTTTTTATCTGATAACAAACAGACACCCGTCTCGTGCGTCTACCCGACTTATATATGCTTCCCACGGGCCTCCAAAGAAACCAGTCTACGAGACAAAAGAAATAGGACAAGACGCATAGAGTTGTGTCCCTTACATTACAAAATCGATGACGGCGATTGTAAAGTGCGATTGCACTTCTTGCATCATGTAACTGCGCTGGAACAAAATAAATTTCAACTATTTTATTAACAGTAACAAAAAAGTGTTTCAGTAGAGTTATTCTTTTTTAGACATAGTTCCAGTTTTCTTCTGTGTTTTATGCTGTAGTCCCAATATAACAAATAATTTTGCGTTTGTTTACAATTTTTACGAAGAGTTTTTTTTCAGGTAGAGCAGACGAACTTTTAATTAGCGCAGTTCCGCGAGTACTTTTGATCGAGGCCGTGACTATAAATAGTTAGCAGTCGCCGCATACTAATTACTATTAACATTCAAGTAATTTCTACAATGTTTTGAAGCAAAATTTTAGGTTGCCTTTATTGAAGCAAAATAAATAA
The DNA here is from genome assembly GCA_031216915.1 of Pictodentalium vernedei. Taxonomy (NCBI): domain Eukaryota; kingdom Metazoa; phylum Mollusca; class Scaphopoda; order Dentaliida; family Dentaliidae; genus Pictodentalium; species Pictodentalium vernedei. Next base: position 131,025,448 of record CM062297.1, read on the forward strand.
GAAATGACACCATCAGAGGATTTTGACAAAGTGCAATAAGCGTACAATTAAAACCTGCCCTGTGATATAACGATGTTTCATGAATGAATGAATGAAAATGGAATTGAAAGAGGTCAGAGGTCGTTCGCATAAATTATAATTATATACAACACCTGTTGTATATACTTCAAGTATATACAACGGTTGTTATACTCTATGGTTATCAGATAAAATAATATAATACCACAAACATATTTTCTTTGAATCAACGCAAGAAATGTTTCTTATTCGAGACTTGATTTGTCTGAATCTTTGATTATAATACCAATGCCATTATATGCCTACATGTTTGTTTAAGTTTTTATTAATGGAGGTTCATTACTGCTATAGTTTTTTGATTACGCCGCGTAGATCCACAAATTGTGTTAACATATTGGTATTTTAAAGGTGAATTAAATATTTATTGCAATATCTATAACTAGCACACGATATAATATCCGTACATCAACGATAATATGCGGAGAAACTCCGCGAGAAATGGATGAATAAACAAAAGCCCATTACAGCGCCGAATTCCTTACAAATTTTGAATGGTGGTCTGAGAGCTTGAATAATGACAATCTCTGTCTGTCCATAAAACAATCTGTAGACATTGATTAGTTTGTCACACAATATTTTTTGTTTCATCAAGTGTTCGATAACCTGTGCAAAACAGTAACTCTAGTGCAAATGTTATGTTAACCTTTTACCGCACATGAATAGTAGACAACACGTGCGTCTTCTCGCAATGAGTAGCTGGAAAATTTCATTTTACTTAAAAAGCATATGTTACGACCTCAAACCTATGTTTTGGAAGCAAAACTTGATAACAAAATATTTATAGCGACTGTAAGAGTAGTGTGGCTTAATCAATGGTGGATCGTAGGGCCTAACAAATAACAAATTGGGGTCAAATCGAATCGGGAATCGAATCAGGCGGACGATTTTAAATCGAATCGAATCTCACCGTTCTTCAATTTGTAGATAGGGAGCGCGGTGGCTCAGTGGTAGACTGTTGGACTTCGATGCTAGAGGTCCCGAGTTCGATCCCCGCCCGGGACGCATCGCTCTGTGTCCTTGGGCAAGCCACTTTATCCCGGCTGCCCACATGGGGGCACGATGACGTCGTGTACTAAGGCGTACTGCACGTCGATGGTGCACATGTGTCCAACCGCTGTAACCCTGCTTGAGCAGAGCTTGAACAGAGTTAGAATGTTGAGGAACTGACAGTTACCCGTCGATGCTCAGTAGTTCTCTCCAGGTACTCCGGCTTTCTCCACCCATAAAACTGTCACGGTCAGGATTAGCCATTGTGCATAAGTATGTGACCTTAAACACCAATAAATAAATACATTTGTAGACATTTTATCTTTTCACAACCGTAAATATTGAAAGCGGCCAGCTAAGTATTGTATGCAGCGGTGACTCACCTGTTTTGGCAAATCAATGAAAAAACGGAATATTCCAAATCGAAATGAAAGCAGTTTCGAACGCGGATCATCCTTGAACTCTTCTTCTATAGTCAGATTTTATGTACATGAGGGGGGGGGGGGGGGTGTCCTTTACAGGAAGACCTGACTATAGAAGAAGAGTTTATGAGGGCACATTTAGAAGGGATTTGAGAGCACCTCGACCATTCAAAAATTTCCGAATCAGCGCTACTTGAGGCGAATCGAATTGCGAAGCTTCGAGGGCCCAAGTTAGGGAGACTATCGATTAATAAGAAGCGCAGTCGGAACTCTGAACCCAGATGCTACCGTACTTTTCATAACATTACATCATATTTGGATGTCAATGACTTTAAAGCATTATTATTGATTTATTTATTGGTGTTTAATGTCACATACTTATGCACTATGCACACTGGCTAATCGTGACCGTGACAGTTTTATGGGCGCAAGAAGCCGGAGAGAACCACCGAACATCGATGAGCATCTACGAGAAACTGTCAGCTCCTCAACATAATAACTCTGTTCAAGCTCCGCTCAAGCAGGTTTACAGCGGTTGAAGATATGTGCACCATTAGTACACGGCTTAATGTAGGCAACCCGGGATAAAGTGCTTTGCCCAAGGGCACAACGCGCGTCGGCCCGGATTGGGATCGAACTCGGGACCTTTAGCATAGAAGTCCAACGTTCTACCACTGAGCCACCGCCTCCCCTTTTAACGCATTAAAAATGATATCTATGATCATTATTCACCAAAAACTATTAATTTACATAAGTATAAACATTACTAAGATTTAATCCCCGTATTCAGTCACAACACGCACTGTTTGGTATAGTCATTAGTTGAGAGTTCATAGCTTCTTCGGGCCCACGTTGTCTCGTTATCACTACTGGTGCATGGAACTTCTTGGTTCTCTCAGCACATTTGGGTTTCATTCCTGTGTCACTTATGCTTATTATACCCCATTAGTTATTTCGCTATGTTTCTCGCCCGTGGAACATTACCGGTCAACCTTTTTTGCGCAGTGTTTACCGCTCAGATCAAGACGTCCCGGAGATGCGTCGCGGAAACACCCGAGATACGATGAATCACACAGAACGGTGAACTTCAATCCTAATAATTGTTTACAACTGTCAAGTCAGCATGAATGTAAACTCTGCGAGTCCAAGTCAGAACAATGAGAGGATAGCATGTTGATTAACATTGTTTCCACAAGCAAAGTGAATATTGAATTTGTTGTTGTATCCAGTTGGAAATACAGTGCGGCCGCCGTGAACTGGTCACTTTCTACGGGTGGGCAATAATTCCACGGACGCTATAATATTAGATTCCAAACACTAATTACAGGAATAATCATCAAAAATTTAATTAATGAAGCACTGTGTACAACCCGGTGCTTCATTAATTTAAATTTTGCTGTTGATGATCTTTATTACCTGGTAAGCGCTTGCGTGGACATAATTGCTCACGCGTGGAATACGACCAGTCAAGAGCAACTATACTGCAGTTGAACAGATTAAATTTGTGTTACTAAGATAAACACAGCTCATTTGGTATAAAAAAATAAAGATGACTTGGCCCGAGGTGGAGATTGCGGATAGTCACCCCGTGGACCCATGGTCTCCATCGCTACCGTGTGTTCCCCAGAGAGACAATATAAGTTATCTCCGCCAACATGTATGTGAAATGGAGATTTAACACCTGGATGTTGGTTTTTAAACACTGAGCCGCAGATGAGGTATTCAGATGAGACATCCAGGTATTAAATCTCCATATTTCATATATGTTGGTGAAGATAACGTTTTTGTCCCGTTTGAAACACAATACAAACATAGTGGAAATAAATTTGTGGACATATTTCTCAGCGCCACAATCACTTAGATCAAATTCGTGATAATTATTTTATTTTTATAATTGCAGAAGACAACAGAGAAAGTTACATCCCTTGGATCGTTAAGGAAACCAGTAAACAGTATTTTGTTGACATGTCGTTCCCTGAGTTCCAATGTGTTTTGTGTGCCTACTGGCACATAGAACACACTGGTACTCAGGGGACGAATTATTTGCTCTTATTTTATTTTTATGATTGTACAGTCGGAAATCTGATGATATTTGTGACTATCTTCAGGTTGTTTGGTTCGAGATTTATAATGAGGCCCGCGGAAGCGAAAAGTTTTCATTGAAACCATGTTCCCCCCGATGTTTCGCGTGCGCTTTTACCCTGGATGTTGCACGCTCTCATATACCTTGGATGATGGGTGCACCCTTTGTCATGGCTATTTGTCCAAGGCATTCTGACGAATCAAAAGACAGAATTTATCGGATATAGAGACAATTCACAACAGGCCATCATTTGTACATTATTGTCTTTTGCAATACTAGAACTTTAGAAATCCACAACACAGTTGACACGTTTCTGACATTGCTTCCTGTGTTAATACCACCCCATCTATGGCTCCAATCTCTATAAAGATACAACGTCTCTGTCACTTGGTTTAACACTAAATGGGTTAATGCACCGTCACCAAATGCCGTCAAAGACCAAATGTTCATATCAATAATCTCATCCCCCAACCAATATTTATCCTACCTCTTTCTTGCCTATACAGACAGTTCGGTCTCAAATTGTATTCGGGCTCCCCGAGCTCGTGTCCCTCAATATTCGAAACTCGTAACCATATTGCGCTCAAAGAATGTTTATATCCCTCGCTGGACCTCTGATTACAACCGTACATTACGAGCTTCGGCTCCTATATTCTGTCACAACACCATCTCGTCGTATCCCTCTCCAGACTTTCCGCTTGAGTCACTGACGGTTGACCCAATTCTCCAACCCGATATTCATGTATTGAGTATGTGGTTTGCCTAAACTAGTATCGTCCTTACTGAAACCTAACATGAAGTATAAATATGTTTTTAAAAAGTTTTTCATTTGTGACTCACTTCGACAGAATCTCAACATTTTAAAACAGTCTACACTCAATGTAAAAATACAACAACAACCATGTTGCAGTCTAGCCGGTCGTGCCCTATATGAACAACCATTGTGATACATTTACGCATATCTATAAATAAATATAGCAAACAAGACAGATACAGAAAACAACAGTTTTGTATACCAACTACAAATAAATCACTTGTGAAAAATGTTTCCTCACCAAAACCAGAAATACAACTTTTCATACTGCTAATGTGCTTTCTTTTATAAAAAAAATGCTCTGGAAAGCGTAAAACATTGGCACTTTACGTAAGTTAAAGATAAATATATATAGATATATATATATATACACAAATTTCTCCCTTTGTTTTTTTTTTTTTTGTTTTTTTTTTTAAATAATTTTCATATAATGTATATAAAACAAATCCGAAAATATAAATATATTTTTTTTTTTTTTTGCGGACTTTAGAAATTTGATTGTTGTCTGATGAAGGGCGACAGAAAGAATGACAATCGAGAGATTCAGATCACTGACCACTGATCGACCACGTGATAAGATCCTTAATCATCATTGGCCCGCTTTCACATAAAGCAATGTCCAAAATTTTCCTCACATCGCTTGAGACAATATTTTCTCGCTAATTCTACGAAAACGCGAGAAAACTAGAATTCTCAGCTCTCCTGTTTGTCTTTGCTGTTAGGTTCAACCAGATTCAATAAGGTACCAAATTTAATCAGACATTTCGTCGCCTGAGTGCTAGAATGTCCTATGTCCCATATGGGACAAAGGACATTTTAGCACTCAGGCGACGATTTGCCAAAGGCAAAACCACTACTCAGTTTCACTTTGGATATCTGATTAGCATTCCAATAAGCCGTATCACCCAAAAACAATCGACGCAAATGGATCGTTATACAATCATAAGCTTTTAATTGGGTTTCTGTTGAATGCTTAATTAATGTGGAGGTTAACACTTTCCGACTATGGTTATCTTGACGTTTTATCGTCACGAAGAATCATGTTTTGACAACGTCAAACGCAATCGTCAGCTATGAACCCTGGTGGTATCTTCCATATCAGTTCAATGACAGCAACAGGATGAGTCCATATTCATTATTTGGGGGTAGACCAATCGATATTTGCAACGTGCAGCCTTGTGGCTGCACGTTGAAAATATTGATTGATCTACCACACACACACACTTAGTATCCATCCTATTTAATGAAATTATGAGGTATCATGTTCCTGGATGAAAAAGCGACCACTCGGGTTCAAAGTCGGGGTACGTAATACTACGTACCGTAGTCGCAACGCACGGCAATTTTCGTACTTAATATTACGTACCGTAGTCGCAAAGGGTTAAAGAACGGCAGTGAAATTATTGACACACATATCTTTGACAAATGTTTAGCACTCAATCGAAATAAATAACTAAGACTACACACTAACCGTTGTAACGTGCTCATGGACAGAAAGACAAGGATAAAGTCAAGCGATCAAAAATAATTCCGATAGAGTTTGGCCTTAGAATTTGATATGCATTGCTAAATAAATCACACGCGGCCTGGTACATCAAATGTTCCAAGTTTAATACCAAATAGCTAAGCGGACTGGAATGATCAGTGCTTCATCTGTGTCTCTATGTGTCTCTTTCTGTATAAGCCAGTACCGATAATTCAGCTGATGGCATTACTTGTAATTCCTGAGATATATCTTAGTTCTTTGACATTTAATGCCACACCTCAGTCACTTCGAGGGTACTATATTGAATCTGCAGTGAGCCCTAAATCCCTGGTCTCTCTTAGCACTCAAAGTCGCCAGGAGACACTTACGGGAGCTATACCAGGTCTAGCGTCTTTCTGTGACACTTGGATGAGGCCTTAAAATGCTTGTCGGTGGCGAACAACAGTGGTAAATTTTTCAAGCATCTACCGTCCGTTTGTACCACGATTACCAACCAGGATGGGTACATGGTCCCATAGTTTCAATAAACATCCTACTCAATAGTAAGAGTAAACCATAGATGATAATTAACAAGAAAGTGTTAAGGGGTCGTCCAACGTAAATTAAAACGGTGAATAACGACATATTATATACCAAAATAATGACAAAAGTATACAACACCCGAATTTATCCACTTTTTCAAAAAAAAAGCTTGTGATGAAAAAGAATTTGCCAGCCGCATATCTAACCGTAAGGATTAACAAGGAATGTCTGAGTTGTAAATAAAAGATTCCACACTCCATACTTGGAGAATGCATATTTATCATTTTGTCAACAACGTGGTGAGAACGCTCAGGGGAAAATGGATGACCACAAACGCTTGATTCTGTTCAGGTGACATGTTTGTTATGATCACGTGGGTTTGGGGCAAAGTTGGGAAATGATTTGATTTTTCACGATCTGAAATCTTCAAACATTTCAATGCTGTTTTTGAATCTGGGAGACTATGTAATGTACAACTCCCGACATATTCATCGGAAAATATTCAACTGACAATGTGATAATTGCGCGATACAGTCCATAGTAGCGCTGTTGAGTTCAGAAGCTGTACAATGGGACGCAAGTGTCAGCAAGGGATTAATACGCCACCGATTTGAACTACTATTATTTGGTTGGTGACGATGATCAAATCATGAAAGTGGAAAATTATATTTGAAAACAAAAATATATTCACACCAACATACATAACAGTCCTCACAATTGTGTATTTACGAACAAATAATTTTACTGTCGCCGAACTATATTAGTGACGTAAAGAAGGCTTGATGAAGTCTGCTACGAAAAAAGACGACGAATGTCAAGGAGAATTATCAGAAAGGTTTCTGCCTGTTCAAAAAGTTTTGCAAAATGTCGTACCATCGTAAATTTAAATATCTTCCTCGCACAGCCGCATTGTGTATAAAATGGATCAATGTCGATTTTGAGCTCTGTTAGCACCACAAAGTTGCGAAAAGCTACGTGTGTTGACACTCTGTGGACAGAAATAGAAAACATCCGCTAGGCGAAAAATCACATGAATTACTCAAATGAGACCACAACGTGTCATAATTGTTTAGATAAATGAATTTAATAGCCAACACAATTCCGATATTGTTCAGGCCGGTACCTTCCGCCTATAAAATTAGTATTGGTAAGCAGATCAGTTATTAATGGTCTTAAATCTCACGAGAAAACAGCAGTCAAGCCTCCTCAAACAGCAACTACAGAAGGCCGATAGTTCCAAAACAAATGAAGCATACCAAATCAAGTACATAAATGAATTAGAAGCCAGGATTTCTAACTAAGTGTAACCGATTGGTGGAAGTATTCTGCACACAGGATAGGTCATTTGTGGTTGTTTTGGCCAAACGTGAACATTCAAATGACACTCTTGGCAGCTGTCATTGCCCATTCAACCTCAGAAATCGACATATATAATACTAAATGAGGAATTTTTGGCAGTTTACCCTTTTTTTGGTGTATCAATCTCATCGTATTTTACCAATTTGATACAAATCTCATGCAAAATGGCACAGGATTGTGTGTGTGTGTGTGGTGGGGGGGGGGGGGGGGGGGTTGTAGGGTCACAGCAGACTCGCAAAAGCCACATTGGGCATTCTTCATTTTTCATTGATGCACTCCCTCATGACTCCATACTTGTTCTTCTGAAATGTCTGGATTTGCCCCTTGATGGACTTCATGAGAAGGCAAACAAACACAAGAAAAATGGCAACCCTTTTGAAACGTAGGCATCCTAAATTACAATTGGTCTCGCAGTTCGTTCCTTGCAAGAGTGATAAAGAGATTTCTCCGAGTCTATACTAGAAAGATTGCAGAATTTAACTATTCAATAAATTTAAGGTATTTTATTGTTTTAAATCTGATCTCGTACCTATGCCATAGCAGACTTTCAGGCAGTGCTTTTCTGCCACATGGTAACAGTTCCATGGCAAATATTAGTTTCCACAAAATCTATGTTTCATTCCAAACAAACTGATGTATAATTTATTGGGGTTATTCCTTTCTGGCCTTCTCTGGACTTTGGAGAAAATTACCTGAAATTTGACCAAATTTACGTTGGACGTCCCCTGAAAGGGGATAACAATTTATTAACAACAGTTCATCGTGCATAAAATTACAGTAAATCTTCCAATAACGATGTAGCAGGCTTTCTAACCGGACATCAACTATAACAAATCCCCGGTGTTACAATAATCTGCTATACCCCCTCTCACTAATTTAACCCTTCACCTGACATGAAAAGCAGACGACACCTGCAAAGAAAATTCTTGAATAACTATTTTGTTTTCATTTTTTGTCTCCAAAACATAGATTATGACCCCCCATTGGAACGAGCGTGATGAGCTCGTTCCAATGAGGGGTCATAACCTATGTTTTGGAGACAAAAAATGAAAAAAATCATGACAATTAATTGGCGACTTTTTGAGAATAGCGCTGGTCGGTTTTGGTCGTTACGTTGGGTAAATGGTTAACAGAATTGCCGTTCCTCGTTCCGAGAGCTAATTAATACATTTTGAAGCCATAGTTGCTAAGGCCCTAGGAATCACTCATTTTCGATTCGAATAGAATCGAGTCTATTATTCGAAATAGAACGGAACCTTGAATCGAATCCGAGGCGTCTTGAAGATGAACGATTTGGGGGAGGGTGTTGTAATCCTGATTCGTTCCGACTGTGATGGTGCAAGCTCCAACTGATAAAATAATCCAGCTGCATCGTCGAGGCATGCTTTTCCCGAAGGCATGCCTTGATGTTGCAGTTGGAATATTACCCAGTGAGGATTACAGCTCAAAACAGGAACTAGTGCGAGAACGAACACTACACAGTGCTGCACGCTAGAAACAGCTCATCGTCTATATTGTCTAGAAACGTTAAGTCTTCTTTCATTAGTAATAGTGACAAGTGAGACTGGAATTAGTGGTGGCATGTGTGGAGGTGTTATTTATGTCTTTACACTCAGTCTTTATTTTCAGCATTATTTATGTACATTTTCCATCTGAACTGTATGTTCATGAGACGGCGTATAAGACCGATATCAAGCTGTATTCCTGTGACAAGATTCGACATGAGACGAATTGAACAGTTTATTTTGAAACGAACTGAAAAGCAACGTAAGATTCGAAATCGGTTCGAACCTCGTAGCTTCTCAGGGCCCTAATAGTTGCAGTTACGTAAAACGGACTGCACAGTGTGTGCCGGAGGCTTTCTGTTTATGCAACGGTATGGATAACAGTAGAGTATTTACTATCTGTCTCCTAACCTGAGCTGAAGGTTAATTATTTACTTCGGTCAGTCATTATCAGTACATCATAATGCCCTATAGGTAGCTTCATTCCGTCAGCTTATATGTGATGGCATAATGGAGTTCTTCACCAATCAGTTGTCTCAAATACATTCACCGGTTTAATATCTGCACACGTTTTCTTCGACTTTTGAGTTTGAGTTTATAGTATTTACGAATGAGACGTAAAGTCGTTCATCAACGGAAGATCAACCGGACGAATGGTATACAAAAGCAGCCAGTGATGAGACTGCGTTGCCACCAATGCCGACCAACTCAACCAAATTACGGAACAATTAGTTGTACTGGTCGCTCGAACATTCCAACCTAGAAAGTCTGTCACATATGTCATATATCCATAAGAAAAAAAGGTTACAGGTGTCTGTTGCAACGATGGCTTAATAAAATAACGTTGGATTGCAATGAAATGCATTTAAGAATATAATTGAACAATTACAAATAAAGGATAATGATTTTCCATTATTTCGAATTACCGAAGACCAGGGTTTGCAATCGGTACTGGAACCGATACCGATACCGGCGGTACTCGGCCTTCTCCCATCCTTCAGAACTGATACTCGTATTTATTATCTGTGAATGTGATACACGAGTAACACGACGGAATCTACACGGGCAGAAAAGGGTTAATTGAATGTTTCTATAACGTTGGAACTTCAAAGCCTAGAGTGGCGCCACCCCGTCCCCTGAGTTCCAATGTGTTCCATGTGCCTACTGGCACATAGAACACATTGGACCTCAAGGGAAGACCTGTTTGAGACGGCCTATAGGATGTCGGATAGGTGTAATCTGTATCGTCCACTTCAAATTATTACCGTGTCTTACTATTTGGGTGCCCATTGCTTTCAAGTTCGAACACGCGGGGTTGCAAACATTGATGAAAATTGGTGCAAACAACAAACTGAAAATGCATGTGCCAGTTCAAAAAAATAGTAAATACTACCAGAATCAGACAGAGCATGTGGCTGTGAGTTTGGCACCTTGAAATCACGCGCAGTAGAACTACTGTTCACAGCTTTGTAGGTTACGCGTGTACACCCCCCCCCCCCCCCCCCCACCCCGTGTTTCTGACAATCCGCGATCGGCATTTGTGGCAGCCTGACAGGTAGGTCGATGTGGTAGATGAATTTTCAGTTTTTCAGCCTAAATAACCCGTGTTTATACATTGAATTTGACCCCCAAAATCACTGTTCACTCTTTTTTACCGATTGGAGTTTACACGAATTGACTGCGATCGACTTTTCACTTGCATTATCGGAATATTAGGTGTGTCTTTCCCAGTACCGACACTGACCCGGTTCTCGCTTCTGAACCCCAGTACGGTACCGGTACCGACAACAGTGGAACCGACGGTACTTTGCAAATCCTGCATAAGACCAGAGTCACGGTTCCATCTATCAGAAGTTGTTTCATTGAAGATTTTAAATAAATATCGCAAATGAAAAAGTAATAAAGCTACCTTAATACGATAAAGATGAAACAAGCGATAATTTTATATGGGTACAATTGGATACTTTTATGACAACAAACGATGATGGAAGTTTTCAGAGTGTGACTTATTAATTTAACCCTTTGAACCTTCAACTGCAGGTCAATTGTAGCAACTGGAAGAGTTCACACTCATTATTTGGGTATAAACGCATTCATATTTTCAAAGTCCATTCTTAGGGATGCACATTGCAAATATTGACGGGTGTACCCCATTCATGCAGCCATCATACTTAATGAAATTATGATTTATTATGTTCCTGGAACGGGAAAACGGCATCTGCGGTTCAAATTCTTAAATATTCCATAACGGAAGTTCACAGTACAACCAACTATTGGCAATGCAAATCAAAGTAACAAAAAACTAACATTACCAAAAATCGTGACACTGGTAGCTTGAAGAGCTAGCATTTTAAAATTAATGATATATTTTATTTAGTTTTTAATGTTTTGGGTAACTACGAAAAAGAGAGACTGCTATTCCCAAACTTCCTAATAATGGCTACTTTTCCATCCTATTCGTTAAAAATATATGAACCTTTTAAACTTTAGCCCGAATTGTTTACACGAAAAGTGTCGAAATTTCGACCAGGTCTTCATTTGCATGAGAGCGACTTTGCATATAGCACAGACGGACCGCAGTATATGATGTTTAGTCTAGATTCGCTCGACGGTTGATGCAAAAGAAACACACTCGGCAGAGTTATGGAAATCGTCAATTCCATTTGCAACATAATTGGCTTCTATTCACTACCCAACAACACTCGAGAGATGCAAAAAGGATACTCTCTCGATGTTTCAATCAATTGTTCTATGGAGAGTAGAGTGACGCTACTTCCATTGCAAGTTTGTCATAATGTATGCACATACAATGACGACTATTCATTTTCTTCGAAGTAGTGACGGGTGCCATGCCACCACTTTAGTTCACTTCTATAATTGGAGACAGAATGCGATGTACTAGCCTTCATCGCTGTATATTACGTCCAGCGTTGTGGTGTCTTACTCTGAATTATTTTTGTTGATTTATGAACACTCGACTCCAAGAGAACAATATGGCGATATCTGTGATTCATTTGTGAACAAATCTTGCTGCAACAACGAGATAAAATACAGGGACCGACCTGGGCAAGGGCCAGTGCGTATTCGGTTCTGAAACATCAGGACCTGGCTCTTAAATCTCAGAAATAGGCTTCTCAGTTGGCGCGTAACTTCTCAGATAATATTTTGATATTCTTTCGATGGATAATCGAGAGAGACACTCTTACATGTATTATATATATGATTATCATTTATCATTGTTGTAGAGTGCTTAAGTTAATACTTCAAGTCTTAACTACCAAGCATTAATCTTCACTGTGGTTTCTGATCAAGTCTTGGCTGCCTAAATAGGCAGCCAAGACTTGATCAGAAACCACAGTGAAGATTAATGTTTGCTATAGTGTACTAAATGAAAATGATGAGAGCTATTACATACTTGCAGTGTGTGTTACAAACAGCAGTGTGACTTCGTAAATTGAAATCTGGCACATGAATTGAAAAAATAGGCTCCGAGGCTAGAGCGTATTTTAAATAGTCCTGATCGGTCCCTGAAAATAGTCGTTTGTACAAACCGAACACAGATATGCTTATTGCAATAAGTGCAGTCTAAAATCGGCTGGATTAGAAAATCAAACCAGATCAATTGGGTTGAGTAAATGTGAACCCTATTGGGTTCATATTCTCTCAAGTTCATTTGGGTTGAATTTTCTCCACTGATTTTAGAGTGCGTGTAATAGTCAAGGTAAATAAAATAGTAAAGCAGTTGTAAACCGGTGTGACAGGAATGGAAGTCCGTAGGAAAATTAGTCCCTCTGGACTATTATTCCGCGGAATTATAGTCCTAGGTCTAACATTTCTAGGAATAGTAGTCCGCCGGACTACTATTCCTAGAAATGTTAGACCTAGGACTATAAAATAATCCAGCTGCATCGTCGAGGCATGCTTTTCCCGAAGGCATGCCTTGATGTTGCAGTTGGAATCAGTGGATAAAATTCAACCCAAATGAACTTGGTTGAGAGAATATGAACCCAATAGGGTTCAAATCCACTCAACCCAATTGATCTGGTTTGGTTTTCTAATCCAGCCGATTTTAGACTGCACTTATTATTATATAATTATAGTCCTAGGTCTAACATTTCTAGGAATAGTAGTCCGCCGGACTACTATTCCTACAAATGTTAGACCTAGGACTGTAACTCCGCGGAATAATAGTCCAGAGGACTAACGTTCCTACGGACTTCCATTCCTGTCACACCGGCAAAAATGTCACACACGCAGTCAGTGGGTCCATTCCTGTTGCATGACATTGGATTACAAAATGCAAGGTCTAAATCTACGTAGCAAAGGCAGGTCTACTTAATATTATATAACACATGGCGTGATATGAGACAAGAAAACGCACGTATTTTGATTTAACACCATCTAGATTCATCAGCAAAACAACTAGTAAATGGCAAGTTACTCTCTCATCACTGTTCCATTTTACGTCACATTTCCCTATAATTAAGATATATAACATCTACGCAATCAACTAATCAACAAGGTGGTAATCTGAATACAATATAGAGGCCGCATAAGTTAACTCTATTATCATAACTTCTTTATCACGAACGATTTCCATGGTAGGTCTAGTGCAGCGCCCATACTCGCTGGATAATTATTTAGCTGAAAAAAAATCGACGAAACGCAAATCATATGGCGGCGTACATATTGCATTGATTACTGTAAGGTAAGGTATAATGATAAAATGATGCGGAAAACATATTTCGTGTAATTGTTTAACCTTTACACTGCGAATCATGACTATTTCATCGAATTGTCCTATGATGCTCTGCACATTTCTAGCAGGGGACTTGTAGACGGGTGGAGGTGGGGATGAGGGAGGGGTGGGGGTGGGGGGGGGGGGGGGGGTGACCAACATTCACGGCCAACATTTTCAAAACTTAAAAATTTCAAGTCTCAACCCACCAACAGTTGAAAATGTCATTCTCTGTGGTAGTATATGTATTTGCATTAGATATGTGACTGTGTGGCCGTTTCTAAAAGACAATTAATGCTTTTTTTAAACATAGATCAGGGGACTTTCTAACAGAAGTCAATAATCCCTCTCTTGTATTCAACAAGGCGCAATCTGCAATGCTAAAGCATTGCAGATGGTGCCGTGTTCCATCAATGACTATTTCCAACTCTATATCCCAAAAGTAATATATTTCGCACACATGTGGAGAGCGTGGATGCTGATTTATTCAGATTTTGAGGACGAAATATCTGTAGTGACCGGAGAGCAAAACATTTGTCCGTTGATGAGAAAGTGATCCACCATTCACGCTTTGACGAGGGCTAAGGTAGCGCGGTAAGTGGCACTCCCATTGAAGGCAAAGCTGAACTTCTACCATGAGAGAACCCGATAAATTCTGTCTTTTGATTGGTCAGAATGCTTCGGACAAACAGCCATTGCAAAGGGTTCACCCAGCATCCAAGGTATATGAGAGCGTGCAACATCCAGTGTATAAGCGCACGCGAAACATCGGGCGCACAATGTTTAAACGAAAGCTTTCCGCGTTTGCTCGCCTCGATATAAAAATCGAACCAAAAAACTAGTCACAACTATCTTCAGACTTCCGAAAATTCGATCATATTTTGTCGTTATGAATTAAATAGTTGAATGATTAAAACGAAAAAAAATTAGGAAAATAAAATAAGAGCAAATAATTCGTCCCCTGAGTTCCATTTTGTGTCAACAAAATACTGTTTACTCATTTCCTTAACGACCCAAGGGATGTAACTCTATCTGTTGTCCTCTGCATTTGTAAAAGCAAAACAATTATCCAACTGAGCAGCACGTCCGCAATTTTTTTTTTTCCACTATGTTTCTATTGAGTTTCAAACAGGACAAAACGTTATCTCCGCCGACATGTATGGTATTTGGAGATTTAATACCTGGATGTCTCATTTAAAAAAAACGACATCCAGGTATTAAATCTCCCTCTGTCATACATGTTGGCGGAGATACCCAATAATACACTATTCTCTATCATCCTTGACTTGTAAATGTGACTTTTATTTCAGACTCGTGTGTCGCAGGATTACAGGGGATTACAGGGGTTAAATTGATGTTCGAATGATGGAGGAAAATTTATGTTTATGTTCTTATCAGTGCTCAGCCGACAGCCAGTGACTGCCGTCTGAACCCCAGTTCGAACGTAAACATTGCCACCTTATCAATGCCCTGTCCTCTTGGGACTCTTAGGATTCCTGAAGGTGCATGTGGCTTACAACGCCAAAGGGTGATTAACGATAATTCACTGAAAAGATTATTTATTTACATGTACGAAGAAATATAACATGAAACAAATTACTCACAAAATTATCCATAAGAATACACTAATTACGCGGATAAAAGTTTATTCTTTAGGGCCCTCGACGTCTCCCACAGGTAGCTGTGTCCGCTGGATCAACCTCACATCATCATCAGCTCCCTGAGCTAGTACTTCCTGTTCCTGATCCTATTCTCATATATGGCCACCGGCTTGGCCCGCGACTGCTCCTATTCTAAATATGAGCTCTGTAGCTCCCTTACATCACAACGTGCCTATACTTTCGCACCGATGCGGTACCTTCTCTGACCTACAGCATGGGACCTCCCCATCTACTCGCAACGACCCACAGCCTTACACACCTTCCGACTGGAATTGGCTGGAATGAATGTTTCGAGAAATCCCCCGATTGTTATTCAGATAGCCAGAACATTTATTCTCAGTTAATCGCTTCTCTTGAACTTGGCCGCTTAGATCTATCTTAATTTAACACTCGCTTTAAAGTTCCTTTGAAAGACTCGCATTTTGGTATCTTTTGACATTTCGGAGACAGGATAGATGCGTAATATGGGTGTGTGTCCAGAACATATGTGATGCACTGTATTCTACAATTAAGTATTAACTCGCTTTAATTACCCAGATAATGATAACCGGAGAGAATATTGTCTCGCTTAGTTCTGATCTGTTATCAGATAGCCCATGTGGCGTAACACAAGTGCGCCATAATGGACATTAACTTTCACACTTCATTTTGAAGCTCTTGAATTAACGTTAGTTTGACAAATTTGTTTTCAGGGTCCGTCGCATACCTATATTTACGCTTTACATTTAACCCAGGCAGAAATATTATCGAAAATATTTACACTTTTAAACAAGAAAATCGCCACTTTTAGCTATCACCTTGACATCGTATATCAGACTGTGCGTTAACCAGGAGAGTCGAGATGTGCTAAGGTGACACAGCAAGTTTGTGCTTTTCTGCACAAACAAATTTTCCTCTGAGGTTATTGAGCGCTAGTGCTTAATGTATGTATAATGCACCAAACAAATGCGTACATACAGCTCTGTTCACCATCGGCAAACTTCGTCCCTTTGCTTTTGGATGGATGACCACTTCTTATGTCTTCGCTCAGAAATGATATCTCATTCCACCGGACCATTGTTAACTCAAGTCTGCAACGCCCGGAATCTGTCACTGTTGTTTTTGCTACTAGCTAATACCGTCTTCTAGTAGTGATATCACTGATATTTAAATGCTTATAGTGCCCACACTACTAGACTGTTTCATAACTCGTAAGCTAGTCCATATCTTATAGTATTGGTTTACGCACGCGGGGGCCACGGTTGAGATGTGAATTAAGGCGTACTGTACATTGTGCACTTTTTTCAGCCGTTGCTAACGCTGGTTGTACTGTGTTGGAAAGCTGGAGGGTCGGGCACTTGCTCGGGGCCACTCGGTTGTCATCTGCGGATTATTCCGCTTCAGCAACCGCATGACTCTGGCTGTTGAAAGAAACGTTAAATCGCAACAATAATACAGGGCAACATGAGGTGTTGCACACCCCACCCCCTCCCCACACACAATACAAGTATAGCCTGTGCTGCACACTGGAGTGATGGCCTTTCTCTAGATGGCATAAATGTCTCTGCCATTGAAAAAAAACAAAATTAATGAATACATATGCATATGTGTTTGAACCATGCACACCTATTCTGAGTGGGAGATATGGACAAAAAACAACAATGCAAAAAGTTCATGGAAACAGTTTTTTCCAAGTCATACAAGGGTCATAACTGTGGTTAGTATGCGTGGATGGAGCTCGCAATATGCAGGTATCATTTCATTTACTGGTCTATAACCATACCAAAGGGCACCTAACTCGTCAGCCAAAGCTTGAGTTATAAAGCAAAATATTCATTGGAACATTTTGTGAGCGTAACAAGGGACACATCTTCGGTATGTATGTGTGGACGACACTAACAATACGTGGATATCCTTTCCCCGATGCCGGTCTCTAAGCATACCAATGGACATCAAAATTCCACAAGGATGCTTGATTTATATTGCAAACTGTTCGTACGGAGTTTTCTAAGTGTAACTGGAGTAGTAGGACATGGTCTATTCGTGACCCATCCGGTGTACCCCGGCTGCTGGACACCGGATGTGACGTCATACCGTCATGTGAGGGCGTATGCGCAGGTCATGTTGTTAGGGTGATGCGTGTTTCCAATGCGACAATTTTGTATGAAGGAGACCATCTTTGTTTCTATAGTTGCACATGGTTTCTATGAGACTGGAAGGCTTCTTATATGGTCAAGAGGCCCCTAAAATGTGTTCGACTCAACGGTAGTAAAACTAATTACCCAAATAGACCCGGGAAATACATCAAATCACCAAAAAAACTGAATAAATTCACCGAAACGGACTTGGCGAAGCCCCATCTTGGGCATATAAGAGCTGCACGTAGTGCTATAAGACGCGTTCCTTTGTATAAGAGAAACTTTATTGGGTCGGATTTTCCCAAAATCCTCGCATACTTCGCACAAATACCCAAACAGACCCGGGAAATACCCCAAATCACCAAAAGTTGATAATATCACCGAAACGGGCATTATTTGGCCCGGATTTTGTTATTCTGGGTCAGAATCCTCGTTTCTGGGATCTCGTCCTGCTTCCCTAGAGTACTCTCCCGTTCTTCTTGTGTATGCCTGGTCCGCATGCTTTCCAAATTATTCTATATACCTTCTTTCGTGTGCTACTAATTTGGATTAGATAACCAATCAGATCACTTCTTCAAGATTAGACAACCAATCAAATCGCTCTATTAACCTTAGCTCACGTCCATCATTGTCTTCGCTCCAACGATTGTCATTTTGGTCTACGTATGTGCTTGTACACAATGTGGGAATAGCACATGCAGAACATCAGAACAAGCAAAATGTGTTAATATGTGCCTGTGTGCAAGAGCACAATGTGCATAAACCTCATGCGCTCATACGGGTATTTGGGGGCCAGCCGAGGCCATATTTTGGAGACCACTGGGGACCAGTCTTTGGGGACTAGTGGGAAACACGCTTTGGGGACTAGTAGTGACCAATGTTTGGGGACCACTGTTTAAGGACTAGTGTCAGAAATATCATTGTTGTCTTAACCCAGTACTAAAGCTTTTGCTACCAACACTGTTACCGTTTACACCCACGGTCTTGGCTTATGCTGCCGCTCCTGCTAAATCGGTCCCCGCGACAATGAGGTGTGCTTGTACACAATGTGCGAATAGCACATGCATTACATCAGCACATGGAAAATGTACCAATATGTGCCTGTGTGCAAGTGCACAATATGCGCACAACGCATGCAGCACATGCTCACATACGGGTGTTTGGGGATCAACAGAGACCATATTTGGGAGTCTAATGGGCCAGGTTTTGGTGACTAGTGGGACCAGGCTTTGGGTACCATTGTTTGGGGACCAGGGGATGGGGGGGGGGGGGGGGGACTAGTAAACAAATAACCTAAGAATACAAGACATCCATTTCCATTTATTTCACTTCTCTCAGTTACATTATGCATACTAGCACATAACAGTTGATGTTGTCCAAAGTCATTCGTGCAGAAAATCTTCTCGCTGAAGACATTTTTGAATGGTGTGTAGTTTGTTGATCTTCGACCCTTTTCCGAAATGGTGGATAACTATCTGCTGATTGGCGGTGTCTTGTTTTCAGTGGTTTTGAAACATCTTTAACTTTGCTGTTTTCTTTGAATGCAGCATGACCTTCTTTCGGGATGTGAACTCCAGTTTCACGTGTACGATTGTTAATAGCGGGCAGCTTGGCTCTAGACAAGGCAGCTTTACTTTGTTAGGGGCGGCATGGAACATCGTGTGAGCTCCTTTCTCCATTTGATCTTCATTCACAATTTCAGTCTTTGTTTGGTCCAATGTTTAAAATAGCACTCTTTTTTCTGAAAGCTCTCCGATAGTTGAAACTTTGCACCAGGACCTTCGCATGGTTGGGTGAAATTTGTCATTTGTTTCGTTGACTGGTCAGCATGCTGAGCTGGATTTTCATTATTGGCTGGTTGGTCACATCTTGGTCTTTTTGTTGCTACTGCAGCTATATTTGGATCAAACCTTTTCTGTTTGGCCTTTTCCACTGTGTTATGTAATAGTTCCACCTCCTTAGATGTGAATTTCAATCCAGCAGAATTCTCGAAAACCTGTATTTGAATGTCATTGTTATATCTGAATAAGGTTGCGCACATTTTGTCAGACATCTTCAATCTTCGATGGTTTAAACCCAAATGATTTTTTTTTGTTATCGTCTCTCTTATATATATATATATATATATAACTCAAAGTTTGCTAAGCACCACATATTTGACACATCATTGTGAAATTTTCTTGTGACACATTTGCAATATGTTTGGTAGATATGATTGAGGAATGTATTGAGATGGTCACCAGTGTTTACATTAGCTCTCTAGACAGGCAGACTTTTCGTGACAGTCATGGAAACCATGTACCCTTGATTTTCATGATGTGTTCGTGTACTGTCTACATGTACATGAGATGTGTAGGGTATTCAGTCTTCATTTCAACACAAACCCTTGTGATTTAATGATTGAATATGGCGAATGCAAATGTAAGAAGGCATTTGTCTGAAGCAGAAATGTGGCGGGCTGTTGGGATGGGGGAACAAGGGCTACCCATTTTCAGGTTGGTGAAGCCCTTGGTGTGACCATACGGTGATCACCAGACCCTGGGCAAGATTTCATCAGTATGGCACACCAGTCAGACGACATGGTGGTGGTAGAGACATGGCAACATCTGCAGCTGAAGACCAGTTTTGGATCAATCAGGCCCGTAGGAACCGCTTTGACACAGCAACCCAGCTTCGCTGTGATCTTCAGAATGCATCTGGGGTTGCACGAAGGTGGTCTCCAATCGAGAAGACCGTATATTCGCATTCAGCTGTTCCAGAACCACCACCAGGCACGGTATGAATGGGCCATGGATCACGTTGGATGGACCAGAGTAGATTGGCGACCTGTCCTCTTTACAGATGAGTGAAGGTGCTGCCTAGACAGCACATATAGGCGTCCCGGGGTATGGAGAAGACCAGGAGAGCGATTCCATGCAGCCAACATTGCTGAGCATGACCGCTATGGTGGAGTGTCAATAATCGTCTGGGGTGGCATCAGATGGGATGGGCGTACAGAGCTCTGGGTCCTTGACCGTGGTACATTGACTGCACAGCGGTATACTGATGAGACCCTGGATGCCCATGTCAGATTGTATGCAAGTGCAGTGGGTGATAGATTCATTCTGATGGACGATAATGCCCGTCCTCATGTTGCCCATGCGGTCCGGGAGTACCGACAGAGGGAGGGGATTGAGCGTATGGACTGGCCAGCAAGATGCCCTGACCTCAATCCAATCGAACATGTCTGGACAGAGTTGCAGCTTGCAATTTCAGCCCGTCCAGTCCAACCAGGAAGTGTTCAGGAGCTTGATGCCATGCTTGTCCAAAAATGGAACAACTCTCACAAAAGGCCATCTGGAACCTGACTGGGAGCATTAGAAGGCGTTGTCAAGCTGTAATTATCAATAATGGGTCTCATACTCGATACTGAAGCCACATCAGTTCGCTCCGTCAACTTTTGGCAAATTTTACAAATTTCCTCTTTTACCAATAATATCCATTTTCCATGGTTATCGTATTCAAAACCTAAAAAATAATGTCAAACAAAAACAAAATCTTAATTTCTGTCCTTAAATCATTAAAGATATAATTAAATAAAAAATATATACTCTTTTCATAACAATATTTCAACTAAAACGTAAAACAGGTAGTTGGATATACTTGGTGCCTAGCAAACTTTGCGTAGAATATATGTTTTGTCACACGAGCGCCCTCTTTCGTTACCTTTTTGCCTTTCCATTGAAATGACACCACATTCATTTCCTGTAGTTCACGACCCGAGAGACAGTTTTATACAGTCATTTATAGTGGGTTGACCGGGAGCCCGCTGGCTCAGTGGTAGTCTGTCGGACTTCTATGCTAGAGGTCCCGAATTCGATCCCCGTTCAGGACGTCCCGCGTTGTGTCCTTGGGCAAGGCACTTTATCCCTGTTGCCTACATGGGGGCACGATGGCGCCGTGTACTAAGGCGTACTGCACGTCGATGGTGCACAACTGTCATGTCTTCAACCGCTGTAACCATGCTTGAGCGGAGCTTGAACAGAGTTAGAATGTTCAGGAGCTGACAGTTGCTTGTCGGTGCTCGGTGGTTCTCTCCGGGTACTCCGGCTTCCTCCTCCCGTAAAACTGGCATGGTCGCGATAAACAACTGTGCATAAACATGTGACCTTAAACACCAAAAAATAATAAATAGTGGGTTGACCTCTGAATATAAGTTGGATTCTTCTTTTAAGTAAATTCAGAGCGTGGTTTATTTACACCATGCATGGAATACCATCGCTCTTTATGTCCCACCAGCTCTCGAGGATAATTACCTTCTTTAAGCGCACGAGCTAACACTTCCTTTAGGTTGGGAGGTCTTTATTTTCTCAAGAGATCGGTGATGGTGGAACTCTCAACTATCTCATCTTTATAAATCAACTCTCCCTTCTCATTCCACGAAAGATTTGGATCTGCTTTCATACGGTTTAGTAGTAGCTTTGCTTTACCCCCACCCCCCTCTCCACCCCTCCCCTCCCCTACATTGTTATTGGAACGGAATCTAAAATAGTCTGGTCAACGTCTTCACTCTTCCTTTCGATTTCGATTTTGATTGGATCAGGAGCCTGGACCTTTTTAAAAAAAAATAAGTATCGCTCATTTTATCGCCTCATTTTGTCTTTCACACTCAGATGCGTTTGTTCGTAAATGTCTCTCATCTCTCTATCTATGGTTGATGCAGCTTTGACATTTGGAGTCCGTTGACTTCGAAGTTCTTTTCGCGTTGTAAACTTTCCAGTATCCTGGGTTCCACTAAAACCATATCCTTTTCTTCAGTACCATCAACTGTGTTAGGATGTTTGGGCCAGCTCCCGTATGACATGCTAGGTAACGTATTTGGTTTTTCTGGTAATTCCAAAAGTTCTTTTCTGGAAGGTTTGTCCTGGCGGCAACTTTGCGTTGTATGTCTTTTGAAATGGTCCTGCCTGCTAAATGGTCTCAAACATATGGTGCACTGGAAAGTGTTAGTTCCATGGACGGGAATTCTGCATCATTATAATTGCTCCTGTCGTTAAATGTTTTGCTGCAAAACTTGCACTGATGTTCACCCATTGCTAGTCAGAAGTGCAGTGAATAGGTTTTGGAAAACATCCCCTTATATACTCTTCTCCGCAAGACCACTCCAGTTTTTCCGCGTCTACCATGGTGTCCTATGTGCTTGTTTGCTTGTACTCGATGCTCACACGGCACATGCTGCACACGAGCAAATGCAGTTATTGGCTCCTGCTGACCCCACAGAGCGTTTGATCCTAAACCAACCCAGGAGCTTCTCGGCCCCAGATCATGATTGATTTTGTTTTCAATAGTAGCAACACCCAGCATCACTGCAGATGGCACAATAACACTTCTCATTAATTTGATCCTAATCTCATTCTCTTTCTGACTCGCCATTCGAATCTATCTCCATTTCAAATGTATATTGATCCAAAATGGGATCAAATAAAAACTTTCTCTTTTCCAGGGCATATTTCTGGGATTCAATAACATCGTAGTCTTCATCCTCTCTAAGGTGTTTTGCAGTTTTCTGGAAATTTTTATGAATGGGATCTCGCAGGCAATTCTGCATAAACGCGAGTGTGTTTAGATATCCTGCTTCTCTTACACAACTTCTGAGATATGCAGCTGCTTTTTCGTCCGCTTCATCTTTATCCATTCCATCTTTTACGTAACCGCTTAGGAGTTTCCCGAAATCCTCCTGGTAATCACCATACAGTTAAAAGTAGAAGTCCTGTCACGAACAGTGCGCTTATCTACGCTTAATTGCGCGTTGCAATTGCGCGCAATTGCCATATCTAATGACATCCAAAGCACGGCAGGTTCTCCTGGTTACTCATAGCAAACACATGCAATGTTTCTGCCAATGGACCTCCGGGTTACCCGGAGGTCCATTGGCTGAAACATTGCTTGTGCACAGGCCATATGTACATAATTTGATAGCTTTACTTGGGCCATAACGCGTACATTAACGCGCCTATCAACGTGCTATTTGTGCGCATTTCATGACAGGACTTCTAGTTTTAACTGCAAGCACCCCTGACGATACACTCCATCGGATCAGCGGAATAACCTTCCTCTATTAATTCTTCTTAAGATTCTGTATCTGTTTCTTGTTCGATTTCAGAATCTCCCTACTGGAAGCATCCGTTGATGATGGGACAGGTTCAGGAGGAGCACGGCAGTATTGCATTGCGTTCTCATTTTTCGACGGTCAGGGCACAAATGAGCACATTGTCATGTGCTCGCCCCTTTTATAGAACTTTTGGAAGGATTATTGATAGTCCACGGACTACTGGTTTAAGCAACGTTGATATGGTTCGTCTTGCTTTCCGTTCGGGTAATATGTTGACTATTTTTCTTACTTCGTTCTAATGTGGAATGTGGAGAGCTCTCTCAGATTTGGACACTGGCACATTATAGTTCAAACGTTTCAAGGCACAATCACATATACATTCAATCAAGTCATTACTGGCTACCTTCATCGTAGTTCTTACTTCACGTCTGCAGCATGGGCGAGAAATATGCAGAATATCTCGGTTTCTTTTCAGTCTCTCTATTCCTGCGTTTTTGGAGTCTTCATTCCTTTCGTGCCCCTCGGGACAGTAACCACCTTCGTGCCTTTTGCGCGTGAAGCGTCTGAAAAATAAATTATTTCCCAAAAGAAATGCAGCAGTGGCTAGGCATGACTTCATTCTTTGAAGGTCGGGAATCGAATGAGAGATAGGCCGTGTGAACGTGTCTTTTATACTTTTTTAAAGTGATTCAGTCGTTTTCTTCTAAACGAATGCCTTTGTACAACTTGAACTATTATGTGCTAGTCCGTATAATTTAGCTGAGAGTAGTGAAATAAATGAAATTGGATGTCATGTATTCTTTTGTTAGTTGTTTACTAGTTCCACAACATCCCCAACTGGTCAACAAACATTGGTACCCATAGCATGGTCCCAAATAGTCCTAAAAATATCGTCTCTTTTGATCCCCAAATATACGTAGATGCGCATTGGTTGCATGTGTAGTGCGTACATTGTGCACTCGCACACAGGCACATATTGGAA
This sequence comes from Pictodentalium vernedei, assembly GCA_031216915.1. Lineage (NCBI taxonomy): Eukaryota > Metazoa > Mollusca > Scaphopoda > Dentaliida > Dentaliidae > Pictodentalium > Pictodentalium vernedei. The sequence goes on from CM062297.1 coordinate 131,050,293, forward strand.
CATTTTCCATGTGCTGATGTGCTACATGTGCTAATCGCCATTGTGTACAAGCACATATCATTGTTACAGGGATGGATATAGGAAGAGCGGCGGCATGAGCCAAGATCTTGGGTATAGACGCTAACAGTGTTTGTGGTAAAATCTTTATTGTTGTGTTATGACAACAATGATAATGTCTATGGCAGTAGTCCCTAAACGTTGGATTCCACTCGTCCTCAAAGCATGGTCCCCAATAGTCCCCAAAATATGGTCCCGCTGGTCCCAAACTACACGTATGTGCGAATGTGCTGTATGTGTTGTGCGCATATTGTATGTACTAGTGTGCTGCAAATGTTATTCCCACATTGTGTACAAGCACATACGTAGACAAAAAACACAATCGTTGGAGCGAAGAAGATGATAGACGTGAGCTAAAGTTATCAGATCGATTTGATTTGATCGATTTGATTGGTTGCATAATCCTGGAGAGGTTGTCTAATCCAAATTAGTAACACACGAAAGAAGGTGTACGAAATAATTTGGGGAGCAAGTGGACCAGTTGTACTCCAGAAGAACGGAATAGTACTTTAGGGAATAAGGACAAGGTCTCAGAAACGAGGATTTTGACCAGGAATAACAATATCCGAGCCAAATTAAGTCCGTTTCGATAATATTATGCAGTTTTTGTGATTTAGTGTACCGATCTATTTTGGTAATTAGTTTTTAGAATCGAACACTTCTTTTAGAAGTCTCTTGGCCATATAAGAAGGTTTTCAGGCTCATAGCAACCACGTGCCACCATGGAAACAAAGATGGCGGCCTCCTTCATACAAAATGGATGACGGAAACACGTATCACCCTAACAACACGAGCTGAGCATGGGCACTCCCATCACCCGTTACCATGACAATGACGTCACATCATGACCGCTCCCGTAGTTTACCATGACTGCCACGTGATACCATAATGCAATGCCGCATAACGTTATATCCGGAGTCCAGAAGCCGGTGTCCCCCTGATTGGGCACGAGTGGACCTCGTCCTACTACTAACATGGGTAATTATTCTCGTATGCATACATGAACGAAACCCGTGGTATGTTACAGTTCTTTCCCACATGCTTGTCTCTCCATACCAAATACATCAAAAACCGCCTACAGAGGATTGCGTTATAATGCAAAACGTTTGTACTGGAGATTTTCTAAGTGTAACAGTGATCATAACTCTGGAATGTATCCATGGAAGAAACCCGCAATACGTTGACATCCTACCCCTCATGCAGGTCTTTCATCATACAGGAGGACACCAAAATTCGTCAACTGATGCATGAGTTATAATCTAAAAAAAGTTCGTACGGGAAGTGTTCTCAGTGCAACAAGTCTCATAACTCTGTCACGATGCATGGACAAATTCCGCAATATGTGGATACCCTTTCCCTTGTGCTGGTCTGTCACCATACTAAGGGACATCGAAATCTGAAGGCTGATGTTTAAGTTAAAATGCGAAACCTATGTATAGACGGGAAGACGGAGGGAGGTGTCGACTATATACCCCTCCCCCAGCCCCCCCCCCCCCCCCCCCCCATCCCAGATTTATCGCCATTGAGCAAACGGTCGCCAGTTTGCTTCCCATCTTCGAACAGGAGATTGCATGTTGTCCGCAAGTGTCGCGAAATGCTTGAGATTTTCATTGTCTCAGTTCAATAATATTGCTTGAATGCTCTTTGGTAATTATCAGAACTGTGAATTCGCGTCATCTAACCAGAGGGAGGCATTTATTGCTGTACGCAGACAAGACTCAATAATAACTTTTATTATCATTATGTTCACTTCTCCTAATACTCGGACTCGCAGAATGATTTTAAAAAAAATATCGTTTGATTTCAGCAAAAACAAAAATTGTTAAATGTGTCCACATTTTTCAGCACAATGTACGAAATGAAAAATTACTGAAGATTTCTGTTTCTATTGACAAAAACAAGGGATGATAATTCCGCGTAGCTAGTTTTTGTGCTACAGTAAACATCACAATGATAGACCAACAGTTTTGAAGTCAATAAGTATCACCTATGGAAGAAGCTACATGCGCTGATTGGCATGACACCATTTATTTATTAATTGGGGTTTAACGACATTTTCGACAGCCCGAGTCACCTCGTGTCTGACAGTGTTACGGTGTGGAAGCCACAGTACCCGGAGAGAACCACCGAGCAACGTCGAGTAACTGCCAGACTCCACAACGTACTAACTTCACACAAGCAGGTTTATCATTGGTTGAAGACAAGTGCACATTCGACGTGCAGTACTCCTTAGTACACAGCGCCACCGTGCCCCCACACTGGCAATCGGGATGAAGTGCCTTGCACAAGGACACAACGCAGTTACCCATGGCGGGGATCAAACCATGGACCTTTCGGTTTGAAGTTCAATACCGTAACCACGTGACCACTGAGTCACCGCTCTCCCCGGCATTACGCCATATTGAAGGGAAAAATGTGTTGTGGCATTTTGGCGCGGATGTCCAAGCAGGCCAGTTAGTTGTGTAGAGCTCATTGTCGATAATTTAAGAGGTTCACTTGTCACATGCAGCACATTCCGCTTTTCACAACACCAGCCGTTGTCCATTCCTATAGATAGAGCTGATCTCCGGCTCTCTGATTCCCAATGTTCAAGAGTTTAAATTGTGCGCATCTCACACGCAGCAGACTATTCCTCCTACACATCGTTCTTCATTCCTATAACTATAATGGCTAACAATCATCGTTCAGTCCTACTCCCTTCAACCAGTTCTACTATATTCAACCACTACCAACTGATAAGAGTTACGCCTTCTACCTGACTTCTACCACTTTGCATTTGTGTCAGCCTTCTTGTTTTGTTGCTACTGATACAGTAACTGGCTACCATTGTCTTCTAGTAGATCTTCCACTTCGATCAGTGATGCTTTTCTGGGAGTACGCGGGCGAATGCCCTTCCCTTGCTTTCTCTGAGGAGGTACGTTGTTCCGCTACAACTTTAAGACTCGAAATGGCTTGAATTTCACAATATTCAACAGAGCGAGAACCCAATCATCTTGCTAACTGCACTTAACCCATTTTAGCTGTGTGAAGCTCGTAGATCCGCACAAATAACAATGGCCACTTCTTTTGAAGAGTTGTGAGTACTAAATTTTCAAAATGTTCCCGTAGGTGGATCCCCGGACCTCACTCTATTACCACAAGAAAGGGACACTCTCTCCCAGTAACGCGTCCCGCGTAGGTCATCGCTACGCGTTGAGCGCCCGTTCCAGTGGGCGCCCACGGCGTAGCGATGTCCGAGCGGACCGCCCCCCCCCCCCCCTACTTCGTAATTTCGGAAAGCATCACAGACTATGATTGGCCTTTGTCCCTGCTACTGGATACTATCACTGGTGGTTATGGTACCAACAAAGGTAGGAAAAATTGATTACATGTTTACAACCACTGTATAGCTAACACTATATGTGAGCGTAGTAAAAATATAATAGTCGTGTTGCTTGATTGTCATCTAGGCAAACTAGTGAGCAGTCATGTTGTTATGGGAAATCGAAGATGTGAGAGATGTAACGTTAGACCGCAATACATAATCGGTACAATGGCTTGTTATAGTAATGCATGGTGTTGTGTTGCTGATAAAAACTATCACAGTCAGTGAAGCCATTGGTGAGGTCATCAGATGAGCAGGAAAAACGTGATTAAACGTACATAGTTGTGCACGTGTAATTTATGTTTTTCACATACACTGTAAACTAATACCCAAGCGCATCTCCAAACTGTTCAGTAATCAGGCCCATTTACCAGAACAGGGCTAACACTCACTACCAGTAGTTAATCAAGGGAGATGACTGTTTTGGCATCCCTTGAGTGCACCAGACGTGACCAAAGTGCCACATGCAATGCTTTTGCACTGCAGATTTAACTTTGTTTCAGTTAAGGGGCAATATGCAGGGGGTAAGACCTATGATTACTTCCGTGTACTTTCAAAGTCGTCCTGTCGTCCCGGAAATTACGCTTTAAAAGCCCTATCACAGCTCATTTTGCGTACGCATAACAGAATATTTGGATGGCGCTTCAAAAGGGTTAATTATTACTAATTCTTTTATCTGTTTTACCCGTTTGTGCATGTGCGTCTTTAAGTCAGTGCGTTACGTGGGTCATGGAGTTCGCGTTCCTCGCACTATAATTTTGTTAGTCTGTGTGATACCTTTGGAATACTATCGAAGGAATGTGTTTTGATTGGACGCCCGTGTGTGTTCAAGATAGAAAGATGATTTGCGGTAACACAGTGTACGTAATGCTTCGTTCTCATGCATGTCTGTTTTTGACAAGTTCCGTACTACTGTGAGATAATAACATCCTGGCGATCTTTGGTGCATTTGCAAAGGTAATTCTGCACTCTGGTATGTGGTAATCAGGTACGACAACACCGGGCAACGTTAGTGTTGAGGAACTATGGTATGATAACCTATTTCGTACACTGGGGTTACGTTAACTCTTATCAACACAGATGTGCACTGTTGTGAGGTTTTACGAAATTTTACAAGCAGGGGTGTAGCGAAATTGACTGCTTGGAGAGTGGGGAGGTGGACCTTTTTTGTCGCGTTAGTGATGGAGCAATTTCCGACATGCTAATATTCCAACTACATCATCAAGGCATGCCTTCGTCGAAGGCATGCCTCAAAGGCGGCGGAACCAGGGGGCATAGGGGACACGTGTCCCTCCACCTTTTTTTCCACTGACATGTTTCGGGGTTATACAATGAGTTTTAAAATTGACGCATGTAAACGCGTCAAAATACAGACATTCCTGTAATATATTATTTGCAAATCCAAACAACATTTGGTGAAAGAATCCCGCTTTCAGTAGCGGCGCTATTGGGGGCCCTGGGGGGGGGGGGGGGGGGGGGCATTTGCCCCCCCCCCCCCCCAACGAAGGCTTTGACCCCCCCCCCCTCCCCCCAGTTGACCCCCCCCCACCACCACCACCACCATCTCGCATGCATTTCCATCCACCCTCACACACAAACACATTCAGTCACTCTCTCTCACACACACACACACCCCTCTCTTTTTTTTATTCCCAATAATTTCCCATACACACTTCTCTCTCTCTCACGCACAGACCCACCAGACGCGGATCCAGGATTTTTTGAAAGGAGGACCGCTAATTACCATTACAGGACGTAGCAAACCAAAAAAGTATATTACGGACTTTGGGTCCAAGTTTGGACTACCTCATAACAAAGTAATGATATGATCCTTTACGTATTTGCCCCCCTTCATGGGAGTCTGCCCCCCTAGTTGCCCCCCACCCCCACACACAAACAAATTTCTGGCGCCGCCACTGCCCACTTTCGATCTCTTCGGTCTGTTTCTTCAACTTCAATCATCTTCCAACCAGAAGGCAAGCCTTCGGGTTGGAAGATGATTGAAGTAGAAGAAATGGATGGGGCAGTGACCACACTGTGGCGGTCTCAGTTAAACGAAAGACTATAGTGTTTCAGGGTACATTTACCGATATACGATTTTAACATTTCTCCCACTGGGCGAACCATGGTGGCTTTGAAAATTTGTGCCCCTGCACTTTTATCGTGAATCCGCCACCTCTGGCATGCCTTTATGATCTGGTTGGAATACTAGTCGGGATTAGCCTAAAGTTGGAAATTTTTAGTGAATAAATATAATATACACGTAGTAGACATGATGCTACTTCTAATTTAATTAACACGCACACACGGTGGGTCAGGGGTTACAGCATTGGTCCTCATTCCAAAACGTTCAGGGTTCGTTACTCGCCAGTGGTAACGGTGGTGTGTCCTTGGGCAAGGCACTTAATCCCGATTGCCCACGTGGGGGCACTGTGGCGCTGTGTACTAAGGAGTACAGTACGTCGAAGGTGCCCTTGTCTTCAACCAATGCTAACCCTGTTTGTGTGGAGTTAGCACGTTGGGGTGCCTGGTGGTTAATATCCGCTGCTCGGTGGGTCTCTCCGGGTACTCCGGCTTCCTCCACCCGTAAAACCGTCCGATACAACGTGGCCCCGGCTTTGAAAAGTGTATTTAAACCCCATTAAATAAATAAATACATAAATAAATAAATAAATAAATAAATAAATAAATAAATAAATAAGATACTGGTACCCCTAACTGGTCATTCTGGGGCCCCAACACACCGAATCGGGTATTACCGACTGTGAGTGCGACACAAATTCTAATGTCAAATGTAGTTCTCTAAGGAAATAAATTAATTGATATTTTAGGCTCCAACGAAACTGTCCTGTCTGGAACAAATATTGGGGAGTGTGGAGTGTCACCACATAAACACGCCTTAGCGACGCCCCTGTGCACAACTCGATAACAGTTGTCGATACTTCAGTTTCTAGCAGTTTGAAAAAGCGAGGTAGCGGAATGTTGCAAAGTGCGTGTGTGTGTGTGTGGGGGGGGGGGGGGGGGGGGGGGAGCCTGGGTGTATGTGTGATAGTGAGTCTGTGTAGATCAAAGGGATGCTTTGATGCTAAATAAAATCACTGACTCTTGGAGGAATCTGAATTCAACTTTTTTATTCTAACTCTTATTCAGCAAGTCAAACTCCACACCCATACGCACAGTTGGTGGTCTTGAAGAGTGAGTGTCAGCTGAAATGATAAATCCAGATACATGTTTTGTGTCTGAATCTTTCGTTAGTTTCATTTACTACTTGTACTAAGCTAGAGACCGACATTTATTTGTTGTATGAAGCATGCTGGCAACTATTTGAAATTGTGTATGTCCGAATAATCGAGTAAACGTGTCGCAATGTTTTTCCAACGTGCAACAAACATTGAAGGTTTAGCATAAGAATATGTCTTTATTGAAATGCTCTGTTTTTCTAATTGTAAGATGTGAAAGTAGTTGGTGACCAATAAGATAACCATTACACTGTAGTCACAAAAGCGGTCTCTTCATCGAACAGCCTCGGATCTGATCGCGACACTTTTACGCAGTTGGTACATAGATATTATTACCATTATGTGGATGTACAAAATATGTATCCGAGTCGAGCTCCGGGTTCTAAGGACAGATCACGACGAGTCGAAGACGAGTCGTGATCTATTCTTAGAACCCGGAGCGAGACTCGGATACATATTTTGTACATCCACATAATGGTAATAATCATTTTATCTTATCTTACAATATATTGGGGATAAGTCAAGAATGTAGACGAATATATAACCAACTATTTATTCGTACGGATGAACAAAAAGAAAAAAAAAATGGGACTCACGCGAAAGGAACGTGCTTGTATCCGAACCCCCGATACAAACATCTGTATCAAGGGGTCGGATACACGACAGTTGCGGAGTTAATGCAGACAAAATACATGTTGACTATAAGATAAAAGATTTTATAAATAAAAGATTACGAAAAGAACCCCAGAAGGAGCCAATACTATAAAATTTTTACAATTGTATTTTCAAGAATTGTTTTTTCTACCAGTTAATATAACTGACTTAAATGAATCATTAGCATTTTAAAAGATATGGCAATTTGAGAACTGGCAAATTGCCGCTTCTTTGAAAGTGCTAATGATTCAGTTCAATCCATTTAAAGTCATAACTAGAAAAGACAATTCTAGAAAATACAATTGTAAAAGCTTATAGTATTGGCACCCTGCGGATCAAGAAAATCAATCGTAAATAGGATCTGAAATTCAATTTTCTGCCCTTTCTTTTTGGAAAGTTTAGATTCTGCTGTACTGCGGATAAAGAATTTCAACTCGGTCTCGGCCCAGCTGCGGTTCAGTCAAAAGTCCTCCCTTTGTAAAAAAACAGTTACATCTTTACAATAGATAGAACATCTTCATCGATAACGGTTTTATTACAATCTGTCGGTGAGTACCCAGTCACTCTACAATAAATTTGTAATGACTGGAATCTTGTTAACCCTGTGAACACGAAGGGCCGTTTTACCGGTCAAGAGATGTGGTACAGTACGTGGAGAGTGGATTGTAACTAAATCACTCGCAGAGTGGAGTTATCACCCAAGCTATAGTTTTCAAATTTTGTATATATCGACAAAAACACAAGCAATGTTTCAGCCAATGGACCTCCGGGTTTAACCCGGAGGTCCATTGGCTGAAACTTTGCTGGTGCTAGTTATGCTTTGCAACAAATTTGCAATTATTGCTCGGGTGGAATCTCCACTCTGCGGGTGATTTAGTGATAATACACTCTCCACGTACTGTACGTCACGTTTTGATTAAGTGGGGTGCCTGCTAAGTTAAGGATAGGGTAGAGCAATCAATATTTTCAACGCGCAGCCCCAAGCCACTTTATTGACGCCCCTGCTGGAAAAATATACCCTTGCTTTGAAATGGAAATACGAATTGTACAAAACTTCAAATTGACCCAGTCCGCTAAGCCGCCATAAAAGTCTGTTGGCTAGCCAGTCACCAGCGTGATGATTTGCCGGCCCAGCCAGCTTCCCATCTACCATATAGCCGAGCCAGCTCGGAAATCTAAATTCCACGGCTTCGGGGTCTAACCTGTGCGTCTTCTGCATCTATATATGCGATATTTATTTTTATGAACCAGAGCAGACGTCACTACATGCATCATCAAAACAATAAATTAATTTTATTTAAAATGATATAGTTTATTGTATCATAGTATGTACTTGATGGGCAATTTTTACTAGCTGGGTGGTCGCGTCTGACTTATCAAAATATTGATATCCTGACTCACTGATATATGAAAATTACTAAACTCAACGTGCACTTGTTTATTAACATTATAGTGTTCTAATAGGTACATTAGAGTCAGTTTGGTTCATATTAATTTAAAATGCTTTTGTCTGGCTAAAAAATATTTTTGATGGTTTATTGATGTCAGATTGCATATATTCGGTGAATATACACAAATATAATGAACTGAACCAAATCATACGTTTGACGATAAAAGAGTAAAAACCATGCATTGCACTAAATTACGCCTAGAGTTTCATTTACAAAACAATCAGCACTCCAGGAAATAATAGTCACCAAACGCTCACATTTTGACGCATCGTTCGTATCCAAACAATCCAGGATACTGCACAAAATTTGAATGTTACTTTGTACACATTTTGGGTTGTGATAATTCACCCTAAGAGTTCAAAACATTCCTTGGTTCTGGGAGAAACAGTTCTTAAAAATGTCTACTCATCAACATTTGCCGTTCTCATTTCTATGTGACTCCATTTGTGCGCACATTTAGGGCCATGTTGTTAAATCGGTCATATTCAATTTCTTTCATATTCCATTCTTATCAGAGTGAGTTAACTGCAAGTCTTCATAAATAGGTGTGATGCCAATGCCTGTGAACCCTAACTGTTCCAGTTTGTGAGGACTCAGATATTGTCCATTGAGTGCAACAAGGCGCCATCTGCAATGTTTTTAGCATTGCAGAGGGCTCATGGCTGCACTCAAGGGACGATATGAGTGTATACAAACGTTGTGAGGATTTTATTTCAGAGACCCCTCAATGTTACAGTATACTTTGGCTTTAAATTTCTTAATTAATCTTAAGTCTTCACATTAATTTGAATAGCAGGAGCGTGGTGGCCCAGTGGTTACGGCATTGGAATTTAAACCGAAAGGTTTACTGTTCGATTCCCGCCAGGGGTACCTGCGTTGTGTCATTGTGCAAGGCACTTAATCTTGATTTCTCACGTTAGGGCTTGCTGGCGCTGTGTACTAAGACGTACTGCACATTGATGGTGCACTTGTCTTCAAGCAATACGAACACTGCTTGTGCTGAGGTAGTACATTGTGAAGTCCGACAGTTGCTGACCCCTGCTCGTTGGTTCTCTCCGGGCACAGCGGCTTCCACCACCTGTAAAACGTCAGGTTATCCGGTGACCCTGGTGTCGAAATCGTCATTAAGATGCAACAAACGTTGGAAATAAGGTGTGTGTGTTCCAGTTTGTAAGGGCTCGGATATCGTCTCATGAGTGCGACAAGGAACCATCTGCAATGCTTTTAGCATTGCTGATGGAGTCGTGTTGCACTGAAGGGACGATTTGATTGTATAAAAACGCTGTGGGGATATTTTTATTTTCAAGAACCTACACTCGAGTCCCCACAATGTTACGAAATAGCTACCACACATATAGATCGCCCCTTATGAAATACTCCCACAATTTCTTTGCTCGAAAATTGTGCAGTTTTTCGTTCGATTCAATTCCCGTACTACTTGTTAAGGTGTGTGGTTGGAGGTAGATAAGGATGTTTCATTTCTGACCTTTAACAATATATTTTTTTGTCAATAATTTATTTGCATATAATTATTTGCCGCTATCTTGAATGTCATGTAAAACAAAACGAGGGTAGATTTTGAAGCATAACATTGGGGCGTGGTCTCCCTATATCTTCTCGAACTTGAATTACCTAACCTTAAATGACCAAATGCTTCAAAAGACCCTGCTCTTTCTTTATAGGCATTGAATTATCCAGTTGTGTATCCATTGTCAAAGATTCTCCATTTTTTTTATTTTAATCCTTTCTAATTATCGGGGCGCATTTCCGATTGAATTACAGAATTGTGTAAGCGGCATGGCATCGTTTCTCTGCAGAAAAATACTTGCGCGACAGAAGATGTATAGGTCGAATTATCAAGATAAGCGGTTGAATTTCCCAGTAAGCCCAATAACAGTATGCGGTAGTCATCCGTTCGAGCAAGAAAATATGTATTTGAGGAGGGGTGGGTATTAGATAAGGTTGACATGCGTGCCCTCTAAAGTGGCATATTGCTTCTGTCCTAAAAGAGTCTTGAACTGATCTAAAGTGCATTTTCAGTATCAAACTGTCTAAAAAGAGAATATTGAAAGACGTTTCCACACAGGAAAGTGAGAGACGGGGAACGGCGACCCAGTTGGGACAACCTATCGTTGGTTCAGGCTCTGGTCCCTTAAAGCTAGTGGGGAAGGGGAGGTGTGTGTGTCTCTTCCCAATAAACCTCCCAGTCGGGTTATTTTTGTCTGGATTAGAGTCATAGATATCAATTAGCTCTTGGTAGTAATCATGTACTTTCAAGACTAGCTTTGGTACTTTTCAAACACACAACGGGAGTCGGTAGTACCCAACTCGGGCTGTTGTGGCCCAAATGTGAAGTACCGATACGGTACCTTTTTAATTAAATAAGAAGTTGCGCCCCGATTATTCCATTTGTATAGAATATACCTTAGTAGCTTGGTGTGCCAAATGTTCACCATGAGTGGTGAAGTGGTGTTAACCACGAGCCTATGGCGCGCGGTTAACACCACTTCACCACAAGTGGTGAACATTTGGTACAGCAAATTTCATTTATACCATGATCGTCAGATTAATAAGAGTTTAAATATTAAATAAATCAATATTCACACGCGCGAATCTGTTGGTTTTATTTACATGGACACTGGTGGGCGGTAGTTCCGCTGGCAATTTTAGCGCCGAAACGAAATAGAAAACGAAATGCGCAAATTACGGAGCCTTTTTCATTTTAATAACATAATAACATACTATTTCGAGTTATGGATGCTTTATTAACATGAGACAACGTATGTTTGTTAATTCTTGGTATCTTATGAGGATAACCTATTTAAAAACGTAATAAATAATTGCCGTTTTAATTTCACTTTTTACAAGGCGACGAGTGATAAATTTAGACACGTTTGCATTCAATGCAAGGTCACAAAGGTCAGCTTAGATGTAGTTCCACTGTAGGTGTAAATTTTAACTATTGAAATACCATTGCTGGCGTGTTCACCATGGTTAGTGTGTAAAGCTAAAATTTATGTCATAGGCTTTTTATATATTGTAGAATAGGTAATCAAGGTATAAATTTTCCTCTAATACATCTCCCAGAAGTCTTTCGTTTCCACACTATGATACCGACTGACTAATATTCAAATCACATTATTAACCATTTACGTAACGAATCTCCCGCAACCGCCCGCGTAATATGCAAATTCAGCAGTTGAAAAAATATTATATTTCAAAAGATTTCAACAAACCCATATCATGTGACCCCTCGTTGGAACGAGCTCGACGAGCTCGTTCCAACAGGGGTCACATGATATGGTTTTGTTGATTTTTTTTTAAATTTAAATAAATAATATTTAAAATAATAATTTTTGATATCGTCTGCGTTGGGTAAAGGGTTAATGCATGTCCTCGACGATGGCATGCCTTGACGATGTACTTGGAATATTTTTTAAACGGAACTTGAGCCATTCAGTATGGTCGAGTGGATTGGTCACTTTCCACTGGTGGCCAATATTTCCACGGGCACCATAACTTTAGATTACAAATACTTATTATAGGAACAATCAACAAAAACAAGCGGGTGTTTCATCAATTAAAATTTTGCTGATGATGATTTTTATTACCTGGGAAACGCATGCGTGGTCATCAATGCCCACGCGTGGATTGCGATCAGTCATCGGCGTCTGCACTGTAACAGCTGGTACAAATCTAGTTTACAGCCCTCAATCGGGCACCTCCACTATGCCCCTAGATCCAGTGGAGGATTTATGCTTGGAAAGTATTGATATCAAAATAGGTTTCATGGCCTTTGGATGTATTTTATATAGTCAGAAGCGAATAAAAGCAACGACTTGGCTGTAAGGGTTTGTATCGTTAAAATTTACTGAGCATTATGGTCCTCCGAATCACAAGTTTCGGATCGAATTAAATACCGAATCGTAGATGATATCGAATCGAATCGAATCTTAAACCGGATATCACAGGTCTTGAAATTGTAGATATTACACTTTGTGAGAACCATAAATATTGCCGGTTTCCAATAAAGTAATGTATTCAACGGCAAATCGATCAAAAATACAGAATATTCCAGAAACGGAATTAAAGTAGTTTCGAAAGCCGGACCTCCTTGAACTCTTCTATTATCACCAGGTCTCCTATACAGGAGACCTGGTGAAATACAATAGATCAAGAAGAGGGGAGAGTTAAATTATTTTGAGAACACCTCGACAATTCGAAAACTTCCGAATCAGCACGAATCGAATCATCGGGATGATTTCGAAACGAATCGAATTTCGAAGCTTCGCAAGACCCAGTGGGAAAAAATCAATCTACAATATCCTTCATATTGCAATGAAACAGTTATCGATTAAAAAAGGCTGTCCCTTAAAACGAATCCAGCCCTCTGTCCGAAAAGGGATATTTGCTTTTCCATTCCAGTTGTGTGGTATAACAAGTTCGGCATTACGTAAATGAACTTAAGTACTTCACAAATCAATATAGTTGATTCAAAGTACCGAAAATGATGTGAAGGCTGTCATCTCGTATGGATTTATTTATTAATAACTTTCAAAGTACTCCTCCTGTATTGAAGTTTTTCTGAAGTAAACTAAATCTACCGAGTTTGCTCTCACAAAAAAATGTGAATGAAATGATGAAATTGCGATAAGATTTAATTTCCTTTTTATATAGTCTACTACCCACAGTGAAAGGACGCTCTAACATTTCACTTTGGATATTTGCTTTTCCATTCCAGTTGCGTGGTATAACAAGTTCGGCATTACGTAAATGAACTTAAGTACTTCACAAATCAATATAGTTGATTCAAAGTACCGAAAATGATGTGAAGGCTGTCATCTCGTATGGATTTATTTATTAATAACTTTCAAAGTACTCCTCCTGTATTGAAGTTTTTCTGAAGTAAACTAAATCTACCGAGTTTGCTCTCACAAAAAAATGTGAATGAAATGATGAAATTGCGATAAGATTTAATTTCCTTTTTATATAGTCTACTACCCACAGTGAAAGGACGCTCTAACATTTCACTTTCCCTCAAAACTGTTTTTTTCACACGATTAACATAATCAGTAGAAACACACTCTAAGACTGACATCAACTTCAGTTCTAGGGAGCGCGGTGGCTCAGTAGGTAGAGGTGCAGGTTGCAAGCCGAGAGGTCCTCGGTTCGAATCCCACCTGCGGCAACTGCGTTTTGTCCTTGGGCAAGACACTTCATCTCCATTGCCCGCGTGGGGGCACGATCACGCCGTGTACTAAGGCGTACTGCACGTCGATGGTACGCATGTCTTCAACCAATCTAACCCTGCCTGAGCTGCAGTGCGGAGTTACGATGTTGGGGAGCTGGCAGCTGCTCGTCGTTGCTCGGTGGTTCTCTACGGGTACTCCGGCTTCCTCCACCCGTAAAACTGTGACGGTCATGATTAGCTATTGTGCATAAATATGTGACCTTATACATCAATAAATAAATAAATAAATAAATAAATAAATAAATAAATAACTTCAGTTCTAAGAAATGCTTCAATTCTGAGAACGACCGATGCAAAAATATCATTACTTTTGGATTAACTCTTTACCCAACGTAGACGATATCAAAATTTATCATTTTAAATGTCAATGTTTTAATTTTTTCAAAGAATTTCAACAAAACCATATTATGTAACCCCTCATTGGAACGAGCTCAATGAGCTCGTTCCACTGAGGGGTCACATGATATGGTTTTGTTGAAATATTTTGAAAAAATTAATTTTTTCAACTGCTCAATTTGCATATTACGCGGGCGAATGCGGGCGATTCGTTAGGTAAAGGGTTAAAGATGTCCTAGTCTTTTCTTACCAGTCTTTTTGATGAATGTGGCATTCGAAAACATTTATCCGCAATTTTAAATGGAGTGACTGCTAATCCTTGAAAACTGTTACCTCATCATACTTTCCTTGCGGTATCTAGATGAGGCTGCCGCTGATGCTTTTGAAAATGATGACGACGATGATGATGGTGATGTTGACCGCACTGTACACATTGAATAATTTAACCATTTCACCTCAATCCGATAAGCATAATCGAGTTAACAATACACTGGCAGCCAACAAGTAGAAGACAACATGAATAACAAATCGACAAGGAAGATCAGGGATAATTTAAACCCACAGTCCTGTGGGGCTGCATGGTTACAGGACTGTGATCTCAAAAGCGGGCAGTTAATTTCAAGCGGATCGCGACACAGTCGAACTTCTCTATCCGCGTTGCTCACCGCAATACTTGAGAATCTCATCTCTAGAAAAACAAATGCAAGGTTATTGAACCTGAGATGCTATTTTGATACGGTCTTGATTTCAAAGTACTTTAGACAATCTCACCCCGCTGGTGTAAATGTATCGCTATCAAATCGCGATCTGGTCGCGAAACAAATTGCTTTTGTTATCGCAGTACTTGATATTATCCCTGATCCTCCTCGCAAATGCGACATGATGTCAGGAGTGTACCCCAGTTAGGTAGAAGCGCCTTGCAGCTAGTACAGTTTCGTTACCGTTTTGTTACCGTTTTGTCGAGCTCGTTCCAATGAGGGGTCATAACCTATGTTTTTGAGACAAAAATGAAAAAAAATTAGTTATTCAAGAATTTTGTTTGCAAGTGTCGTCTGCGTTTCATGTTTGGTAAAGGGTTAAATGCTAGTAAATGTATGCACATTAGGCTTCAGTTTTCTATGCAATATTTACTGGTTGCACTGGAAAGGATGTGACAGTACACTTAAATTATAAATTATTTAAGAACTGAATTTTGATTCTCCCAGCATGAGTTCGTGAGAATCAAAACCGATTCTTTCGAGCTGGAACAATTTTAAATCCTGGCGCTGTCAATTGTGATGCTCGACTCAAGGCAATAACACAAGTGCTGTGAGTCAGATTTGAACTCACGACTCGCTATCCAGCTAGAAACTTTATTTTCACTTTTCTCATCACAGCACTGCATTCGTCGGAAATGAAATGTGAGAAAACTGACTCTTAGATGCTATTCGC
Organism: Pictodentalium vernedei; assembly: GCA_031216915.1. Classification (NCBI taxonomy): domain Eukaryota; kingdom Metazoa; phylum Mollusca; class Scaphopoda; order Dentaliida; family Dentaliidae; genus Pictodentalium; species Pictodentalium vernedei. The sequence goes on from CM062297.1 coordinate 131,066,076, forward strand.
ATTTGCTTGTCTTGATTCGGTTTTGAATTCGTAATATTATAGTTATGAGATCTTGACGTATGGTGTGTAAGTTTTTCGTTATACGATCTCGATCCTATCGAGCGAAATAACACTTTTGTTATCCCAAGGTAACTTCAAATCAGCTTGAGAGCGAAGGTCGAAGGCCGATATTAAGTTACCGAGCGCTGATATCTCGGCCGATGTTAAGTTACCGAGTGCTGATATCGCGGCCGATGTTAAGGTAACGAGCGCTGGCATCTCGACCGATGTTACAAATGTAAGTTACCGAGCGCTAATATTTCGGCCGATGTTAACTTACCGAGCGCTGATATCTCGGCCGATGTTAAGTTACTACTGAGTGCTGATATCTCAGCCGATGTTAAGTTACCGAGCGCTGATATCTCGGCCGATGTTACAAATGTAAGTTAACGAGTGCTGATATTTCGGCCGATGTTAAGTTACCGAGCGCTGATATCTCGGCCGATCTTGAGTTACTGAGTGCTGATATCTTGGCCGACGTTAAGTTATGGAGTGCTGATATCTGGACCGATGTTAAGTCACTGAGTGCTGATATCTCGACCGATGTTAAGTTACTGAGTGCTGATATCTCGGCCGATGTTAAGTTACTGAGTGATGATATCTCTGTCGATGTTAAGTGACTGAGTGCTGATATCTCGGTCGATATTAAGTTACTGAGTGCTGATATCTCGGCCGATGTTAAGTTACTGAGGGCTGATATCTCGGCCGATGGTAAGTTACTGAGTGCTGATATCTCGATGGATGTTAAGTTACTGAGTGCTGATATCTCGGCCTATGTTAAGTTACTGAGTGCTGATATCTCGGTCGATGTTAAGTTACTGAGTGCTGATATCTCGGCCGATGTTAAGTTACTGAGTGCTGATATCTCGATGGATGTTAAGTTACTGAGTGCTGATATCTCGGCCTATGTTAAGTTACTGAGTGCTGATATCTCGATGGATGTTAAGTTACTGAGTGCTGATATCTCGGCCGATGGTAAGTTACTGAGTGCTGATATCCCGGCCGATGGTAAGTTACTGAGTGCTGATATCTCGATGGATGTTAAGTTACTGAGTGCTGATATCTCGACCTATGTTAAGTTACTGAGTGCTGATATCTCGGCCGATTTAGAACTTCGCTGCTGCAAAAGCGGCTGATATGACGCCGATCCCGACCGATGTGAACCAGGCCAGAGTCCCCCTCCCCCCCCCCCCCCCCTCCTGATGCGTTACTGGACGTTACCAATTTCTTTGGTAAATGTTCACAATTATTCGTCGACCTCAATAAGGAAAACTGGCGTTAGAAAGCATGACGGAGTGGTTGGAAACCGAGTTTTGTATGATGCGAAATTAATGATGGCAATAAGTAATGATTAGGTGGATGAAGAGAAGAAAGAAGAGAGTTGTACACAAAATTCATCAGTAACTAAAATTCAGAGTCGGAAGCGGAGATTCGTGGAAGTGGGAGAAGAGGTTGTTCAGCTATCCGATAGTCGCGGCTTCCCTAGTGGGGAAGCCGAGACATTCGGATTGCTGAACGTGGAGAGGATGATACCTCGGACTTTGTGAAAAGAATGAGAAATAATAACGCTGTCAAAAAATTGTAACGGATCCGAGAATTGTTTGCAATTATTTGTTTTGGTTTAATAAATAAATAGGTTATTACATAGTTACCTTCGGTCTAAGGCTGATATTTAGTTACCGAGCGCTTATATCACGGCCGATATGAAACTCATCAAGTAATAACCTTTTTATTTATTAAAAAAACAAATAATTACAAAATGTTCACAGATCTGTCACAGTTTTTCGATAGTGTTATTGTTTCTCATTCTTTTCATAATATCTGAATTGTCCTCTTCTCCAAGTTCCGCTTCCCAGTGGGAATGACGATCCGTTCTGATAGCTGAACTAGCCCTTCCCTCACTTCACTTACGGCTCTGAATCTTAGTTTGCTTTAAATTGTGTGTACTCTATCTTCTTTTGTGTCTTCAGCCACCGAATCCTCACGTATTGCTATCATTAATACCTCGCCAAACAAAAACTACCCCCTTTGCCTGGTAATGCCAGTTTTTATAGCATAGCAGGAAGATGTGGGCGAGGACAAGAGGGAGTGTGCCTTTCGCATCAGTGGAGGAGTCGCCCTCCCCACCCCCACCCCCAAAAAAAACAAACACAAATATAAAATTTGAAATTCAAGACAGAAAACACAATTTCCTTGACTCTGTGTCCATTTGTGTCCATAATATATAAGTTGCGAACAAGCATAAATATCTAGATATTAAAATGTCTTGACGGATGTTTATTATATGGGTTAACAGGGGAGGGGGCATGACTGAAATTGGAGAGGGCATGTGCCCCCCCCCAACCCTAGTCCCCATGCAGTACGGCCGCCGTGGACTGGTCACTTTCCACGGGTGGGTAATATTTTCATGGACGCAATGAAATTAAATTTCAAACCCTGTTTACAGCAATAATCATCGAAAATTTAGAAGCACATGGTATAATCCGGTGCTTCGTTAATTAAAATTTTATTGATGATGATTTTCTATTACCTGGTAAAAGCATGCGTGGACATTACTGACCATGCATGGATTATGACCAGTCCACGGCAACTATAATGCATATCTGCGCCACTGCTATGAGTAGGGACGAATTCTAAATGGGTGGGTGTATTTACAAATATTAATATTTTCAACACCTGATAACAAAGTAATATAAGTTTCTGAATAACCACACAATTTACTTTTAATTACAATACTCCTAATTCCTAATAAACATACGTGAATGTTTATTAATTTTGTGGAATTTGTACACCGTGCATGAAGCTTATTTGAGCCTGTGTGTTTGTTAAAATTGCCCTTCCACTGGGGAGGAGTTCTTGAAATTAGTCTACACTGGATTGTGTGGTATTCCTTTGTGCAAGACAATGTATTCATTGTAATAATCTTGATGCATAAAGCCCCACAACGTAGATCTGTTTCTCAGGCCATTTTTTGTAAAACTGCATGCAATCGGGTGGTTTCTTGTTTTATTTTTTATTTTTGTAATTATTTCTTTGTCATTAAAAGTTCATGTTTTTCGTTTGTTTTAGGCCTCATAATCTACAGAATAGTGCAGGAAGGCTGTGCAATGCTATAGCATAAGCCTTGTTGCACTCCAGAGACAAATTTATCAATTTTAATAACATGGGTAAAATATCGGACATGAACCATTTAATTTTTTTTTAGCTCACCTTGACAAAGTCTTCTCCCCCCAAACCACTGGGCCAATTCAAGTGGAAGTTTGTGTGAGTGATGGTCCCAAAGGGGTATTGCATTTTTGTGCAACTTAACATGCCCAGCCCCATAGGGAAGGGGTGGGGGAGAATGCTCCAAAATATTTTTAAAATCTTCTCATGAACCAGTGGGTACAGTGACTTGATATTTGTTATGGAGCTTCCTTTTGAGGTGTAGAATCAAGCTTGTGAAGCAATATTTCGCTTTGTAATGGAAGGGGTTAGATTTCTGGCACTGCACAAAATTTCTATTTTCTGAACCGATGGTCCGATTTGAGCAAAATTCAGTAACTTAGTAATTTTAACTTAGTGCAATATGAGGAAATTTCTTTAAAAATGTTCTTCTTCAGGTCCACAAGTCAGAATGTTTTAATATTTGGTATACAACATGCTTAGGAATTCAGATTCAACTTTGTTCAAATCAAGTGCCTGGGTTTAATATTTCTGCTCCCTATGGGAGCCGGAATTGGCCATGTAGCTGAAGAATTAGAATTGTTCTTATTCAGTATCCTGTAGAGGTATGTAATTAAGATTGATCTACATAGGTTGTATGGAGGGGCTTCAGAGGGGAGCTCCACATTTTACATTTTGATCAACTGAAGAATAGGCATGGTGCTTGGACTGTTTTTCTCACTCTTGAGGGGCTCAATGATTGACAGTGTATCTTATGGAGATGGATTGCTTAATGTGGATTCATTCTTGGACTCTGTTTATATCGTGTTCTGTTCAAGGTGAGCGCTTCAGGTCCCGAAGGGGAAGTTTCTTATCTCCTTGAACCAAGTCTCGCCCAACTGCAGCACTCATGGTCCACTGAGTTTTGGGCTCACCTGACTTTCAGTCAGGGTGAACTATAGTGATCACTTACTCTCCGTGGACACGGTGTTTGCGTCTTCTCCTCCCAAACCGCTGAACCGATTTCAGTGAAATTTGAGATGCTTGTTTGTGATGACATCGCATTTTGATTTTGTGCAAATCAAGTTGTCCTTACCCTCAGTAGGGCCACACCCAAAAGTATGCCTAAATCTTAAATAATCTTCTTCTCTGGAGACTTGATATTTGGTGTGCAGCTTCTTGTTGAGGTGCAGACTCAGATTTGTTCAAGAGATGTTTGTGTGGCTATATTTGCCTTCGTTGTGGGAGGGGCAAACATTTATATTTCTATTTTCCAAACCAAGAGGCTGATTTGAACCAGATTTAATATGAGTGCTTACGGGGTCATAAGTACTTAATTTAATCCAACAAAAGTTTTTTCCGTCTCCCCATGTGAACCGCAGGAGATAAAAATGAAACACAATCTGAAGCACCCATATGTTTATTGAAATCAAATCCCTGTGTCCATATCTGGGCTCCCTATAGGAGTCCAAATGTTGAAACTAATGCAGTATGAGGAATATTCTTTAAAAATCTTCTCAGATCCATAGCATCTTTTGATATTTGGTTTGCAGCATCCTTAGGCGGGTGAGATTTAAGTTTGTTCAAGCCAATTCCCTGACTCCCTGGGTTCATATTTGGGCTCACCAGGGTTTCGCAAATTGTGAGAACGGTCGTTTTGTTCCTGTGAAGTTCTCGCAAATGCTTATTAAGGAGACCCATTTATCGTTCCCGCAAAAGCATTTCGTGAAGGGTTAAGAATGACCATTTCCTGCTACTGATACAGTATAATCATCATGCAAGTGAACAGGTATGTCAGCACGTAACTGGCATGCGCTACTCTGTCTCATATGATTCACGTGAGCCAGTGTGACAATGTTTGCCTGTTTTGGAGCAAGTTTGTTCCTTAGTTAACCCATATAATACAGTAGTTCAAAAGTAACGTATAACCGATCAATTACTTTTTTTATCCGTCAAGACGTTGATCATTAGTTACTCGATTTGTCGGTTAACCGTATCAGCTCTAATTAATTTCTACAAACATGATTACTACAATAGCCTTTGATGCGGTGGTTGAACAATCTAACGATCTATGTATTTGAAGATAAATAAGCACAATTCATGTGATTAAGACACATGTAGGAAACGGGTCCAGCAAAAAATAAATGGGTCCCGCAAAAAATATATTTGCAAAACGCTGGCTCCCTGTGGGAGCCCGAATTATAACTCAGTTCCAAATGAGGAATTTTCTTTAAAAATCTTCAGATCCAGCCGTCGGAATGTTTAAAATTTCGCAAATAATACCTTTGGAAGATTCATTCACATGCTTGTTGAAATCAAATCCCTGGGTCCATACTTGGGCTCTCTATGATTAGATTAGTGCAATGTGAGAAATATTCTTTAAAAATCTTCTTCCGATTCACCCATCAGAATCTTTTGATATTTGGTATACAGCACCCTTAGAGGGGTGGGATTCCAGTTTGTTTAAGCCAAGTCCCTGGGTTCATATTTGGGTTCCCTGTATGAGCCCGAATTATAACTTAGTTCAATAAGAGGAATATTCTTTAAAATCCAGAGGTCAGAATCTTTTGATATTGGTATACAGAATCCTAAGGGAGGTGAGATTCAAGTTTGTTCAAGGCAAGTCCCTGGGTTCATATTTGGGCTCCCCGTGGGAGCCCGGATTATAGCTTTGTTGAATATGAGGAATATTCTTTAAAAATCTTTTTTTTTTCAGATCCACCGGTCACAATTTTTGGATATTTGGTATAAGCTTTTCTTAGGAGGGGCAGATGCAACTTGTACAAATAAACGCCCTGGGTTCATATTTAGGCTACCATGTCAGGCGAGCGCCTTCAGGCCCCCAGGGGCCTCTCATTTTCTGTTTGACAAAATTTCCCTGGCTCTTCTCCTTATATGTTTCATTGTAAGTCAGTCACTACCTTTATGTAGGCTTCCAAAATGTGTTACTGTATGTCTGACTGTCTGTCCTTAAGATGAAATATTTCTTTGCTTTTCATTTGCCTGGCTCTCCATTTTAAATAATTTGCAGCTATCGTTCACCCTCCAACCTCCCCACACATATACACAAATCAGGGCTGGGGCGAGTATAGAGTACTTTCTCAAAAAAGTTGTACTCGAGTACTACGAGTACTGAGTACTTTGGACCCAGCCCTGTCACAAATATATTAAACACCAAAGAGTATTATATACTTGAAACAAATACAGTACAGCTACTGTGTACTGCTCACTTTCCTCGGATGAGAAATATTTCCATGGATACAATAATATTTGATGCCAAACACTAACTATGGGAATAATCATCAAACATTTAAATAATGAAGCACCCGGTACAACCCGGTGCTTCATTAATTAACATTTTACTGATGATGATTTGTAATACCTGGTAAACGCATGCGTGGACATCACTGCCCACACATGTATTACTTCCATTCCACGGCGACTGTACTGTAACTGATTTGTCCTCTTTGGGAACATATTTTCTACAATTTCACTCCTTTTGACAGAATGTGTGCCTGTGGGGATTAAAACCAAAGAAGTGAAAGTACACTTGTGGATACTTGCAACTTAACACATCATTGAAAAATCAATATTTGATGATTTAGGAATGTTAACAGTGTCATGAGACACCACAGTAGCAGGTACTGGTCATTCTGTTGGAAAAAATCACTGTTTTATGACTCGAGGTGCCTTAACTGAGAAAAGATTGCAAAATATTCATCAAACACAATGTGAAATGTCTTTACCTAACACAAAGGCAGCCAATTAACCAGTACAACACTAACATGACCTGAAATATCGTGACACTGTCCATGAGATTTGTACAAGCATGGCTGCCATTGGAGCCGGCGCATCAGCCGGTTCCAGTAACATCCATAATTATTAAGCTTGGTGAATATTGTTTATTTTTAGCTCGGCTGACTATAAGATGGGGGAGCTTAAGTTGTCACTTTCTATCTGTCGACCATCCGCCCATCTTTATCATTATCAATCTCTCCTCATAAATAACTGGACCGAATTGAACCAAATTTGACATTCATGTTCCCATTCATATATAAATTCCAGTTTGTTCAAATAAAGTTGTCACGCCCACAGGGGCCCCCAAAATGGGGAATTTCCCTTATAGTACCCATAAATTGTTTTCCAAAATTAATTATACAGCATCTCTAGGGGAGAGGAGGGGGGGGGGGGGGCTGATTCAAGTTTGTTCAAATTTAGTCCCTAAGTTGAGTCCCTAAGTTAATATTTGGGCTCCCTATGGGCACCCAAATATCAACAGTGCAATATGAGGAAATTTCTTTGACAACCTCATGCAGATCCACCTGTTCAGGTTTGTTCAAATTGAGTCCCTGGGTTAATATTTGGGCTCCCTATGGGCACCCAAATATCAACAGTGCAATATGAGGAAAATTCTTTGAAAACCTCCTTCAGATCCACCAGTTAGAATGCTTTCATTTTCAGAATACAACATCTTTGGTAGTGGGGAGGGGGGGGGGGGGGGGGAGGATGGTAGATTGAAGCATGTTTGAATCGGGTCTCTGGGTTAATATTCGGTCTATCTATTGAAGCCCAAAGTTTAACTTAGTGTAGTATGAGGAAATTTCTTTAAAATTCTATTTCTTCAGATCCACCAGTCAGAATCATTTCATATTTGACATACAGCATCTCTAGGGAGATTATTCAACACGAGTCTCTGGGTTAATATTTGGGCTCGTTATGGGAGCGATTAAGGCCCCTTGCGGTGGGGCTCTTGTTTTGTTTTTTTTTAAATCAGTAGTTGGTGTTTTAAAAATTAAAAAGCTGTATTGGGTAAAGGGTTAACACGTGTTATCAGTATACAACAGGGGTTCAACCATACTGGCCTCATGGGATCCTGGGGCACTCATAGCAGGTCTGAATTCTTGCAACGATTTTAGCAAGAATCCAAATGGATTCTTCCAACTTTCGAGGAATTTTAAGCCTTGCACAACCCCAATATTGAAACAGAATTGACACATTGTTTCATGGGAGTGTGGCACTATTTATCTTGCTGTATGGTTAATTAAGACAGATTTTGTCAAAAGGTATTGTGTGCTGATGCAGATTTTAGTTTCATTTTGGGCTTCGGGTAGTTTTCAAAGAAAGCTGTGAATTCTTATTCCTCCCAGATTACTCATTTTTAAGGGGATGTCCAACCTAACTTTGGTCAAATTTCATGCAATTTTCTTCCAAGTCTCAAAAAGACCCAAAATTAATAACCCCAATACATTATATAACAAAATGCTTGGAATGGAACATAGAACACGTGAAAACTTGAATTTGCCATGGAACTGCTGCCATGTGTAAATAACACCACCCGAAAGTCTGCTATGGCATAAGTAAGAGAACAAACTTTTTACAATAAAACACCTCAAAATAAAATAACATCTGTATTCTATAAACATTGAAGTACATACTCGAAGAAATCTTTTCCAAATTCATGAAAGTAATAAAGATTGAGACCAAATGTTATAAGTGAAGGCAGACATTGTCTTTTGTTTATGTTTTGATTTGGGGAGTTCAACAAAGGTCGACTTGAAGGAGTCCACCAGAAGTATGGAAGGACAAACGAGTGTCTCCCAGTATAAAGATGAATGTGTCACTGTGGTGGTTTGGAAAGAAACTATGATATTCTCCTATGTAGAATGCACTGCAGAGTCATGCCTTGTAGTTGAATAAATATATTTACAACCCCCTTGCACTGTAACCCCTTTTATCCCATGCATCAATTTGACAGTGATTAAATTGTTAAATTTGTCTGGTTTATCAATATGTATCATAGCTTCGTTTACTCTTGGACGCCAATACACTCATGATATCTGTGGAGAAGAAATAAGGGTAACAACTGTAACCTGTCACTGCAATAAATCATCTACATGTAATGTACATAAAAGTACATTGTTATTCAAAACACATCAAATCAACCTTACATAACCATTATTGCATGTACTTTCCCAAAGGAGGCTTATTGGCATATTGAGACCAGAAGGGCACATCCAGAGGCTCTCACATATTTGTTTCAAGAATGCAGTACACAAAGCAACCCCCAAAATGTGACAAGTGAGCTCCATTTGACAAAAAATTTCCCGGGGGGGTTGCTCTCTTCCTTGTATGACTCTACCTCTGGCACTCATGGCATATGCTTTTTTATTCTCAAAGTTTAACTCTTTTTTTCTTTTTGAAGATCCCGGTGACACACATGTTCCAAGCACTATCAGACAGGCAACCCTCCAAATAAGTGTATCTGCAAAAATCCTGTTACATTGCAAAACATTCTTTTTAGACTTTAAGTTCTGGACCTTTCATGCTTCTTACTTTCAACTATAACACTTAATTTATCGATTAATGGGTGAATAGAAAAACCCTGCCATAATCAACATATTGAGTTCCATAAGCCTCCATAACAGCTCCAATAAAAGTGTCAAACATCAGATTGGTGGCTTTATACAGCATATTCATTAGCTTCTTGCTTGATAAGTAAAAGGAACAAAATATTCACCAAAAATATTTTGTAGCAATAAATTTGAGGGGGTCAGCAGGGCCAGGCACTTTCCAACAAATTGTAACAAATCAACCAGTTATAAACAAAATTTTCTAACTCGAAAGAGTGAAAAAGTGCCATAACTCTGGAAAAAATGTGTGGAAGAAACTCATGCTACAGCTGCTACGCAGGCATCGTTTCCCCATGATGCTCGATCACAACACCAAATATCCTTCAAATTGGAGTAGCAGTGGTTGAGATACAAGGGGAAACGTTGGTATGGTTTAGAGAAGAGAATTCTCCACGGGGGCCTAGATGCGCCTTTGACTTTCCAACTTACAGGTCCGGGGCATAATAATCGCAACACACCCACCTTATCAATTCATAATTTCAGTAAAATTAAAGAAATTATCAATTTTGATTAATTTATAGATGATGTGAAAATATTTGGCTTCTTTCGCCTTCGCGTACTATTATTACCACAAACAATATCAGTTTGATACCGACAAACGAAACTGAACTCATGTGATCTGGTTAAAAAGTATCTCGGCATGGATAATGAAGAAATTGCGAAGATTTCGTGTATTTCATTTGTTTAAATGCCAATTGCGGCCAATTTTGACCGTGGATTCGATAATTCGTTTGGGTTTTGACCACGCGGTCACGCTGACAGCGGTTGTGTTTATTATGATATGCAAATTGGGAGATACTTTCCGGTGAAGAAGATTTGTCACATTTGTCAGTGTAAAACGATGACAAAAGACACTGATCGTGTTGGTATAGCTGGTTGCAAGAAAAAAAGTAATTCACAATATCGTCCAATCGCACCTTATCTAAAAGCGCGAATGCATCATTTTCAACTCATCTTCAATCGGTCCTTTGTGGACATCAAACACAGTCACGACAAATTCCATGGTTACTAGGAAGCAATGGAAGCAAATGACTTCACAACATAGGGGGAAATCAACACGCTCAATACAGTTCCAGGTCACTTGGAATATATTTCGAGAAAAAGTGATTTCTGAAGCATTCTACTAACTTTGTTATGAATATTGCCTTATTCTATGTGTATCGTCCCGATTTTATACACTCGGTTATTTTTTTACAAGTGGTTCATGTTGTCTTTTTAGTGCGCAATAATTCAGATTTTTTGTCAACAAAAAAGGTCAGACGGCCTGTGACCACGAGAGGGAATTTCGAACCATATTTTGCAGTGATGACATTAACAGCTCAAGCATTTGCTGTAACCTGTTTTCAAATCCGCTCATACATTGTCTCGAGCAAATAAAGGACGTGATCAAATCCTTGGATTCTGACGATCGCCCAAAAGGAGTATTTCTGCAAGAACCACATTGTAATCACATGACCGGAACAATCATCATTGATACATGGCCACATCCGGAACATCCAACATTTGTGTTGGTTGCATTGCATTCCAACATCAAAACACACCAGAGTGTGTGTCATAAATATGCTTTATCCGAGTCTAGTATGTTATCACTACATTGAAGACAAGGCTTTCGAATTACCGATCATTTTGTGGTTTTACTGGTTCGTTACTTATGCCATTGGCAAATTAATGTTCATCTAAATCCTAAAATTCACTTTTTTCTGAAAAAAATGATATGTACCTTTTCTATGCACTTTACTCATTTTTTTTGATATATAATTTGCCTTTCCTTACTTCTCTTACATGTATCTGAAGTAATGGGAAAAATGTCAACAAATTGACCAAAGTTACGTTGGAAGACCCCTTAAGCCCAATTGACACAAATTGGACACTTCTCTTCAAAAGAACAAATTTCCCATGCTTTTGACTAGGCAAAAGCCAATATGTTGGATACATTGGGGTTCCTTCTTACGCCTTGCATTTTGCCATATTACAATTGTACATCTCCCGCTCTCGCGTACAAATTTCTTAAATACGTATGTTGATAAGAAACATCAATCAAAAGGTATTTGACTGGTGCTTTGAGAATCAGCCACTGCTAAAAGCAAAACAAAAAGAAACAAAACAAACAAACGAAAAAGCATGCATTGTGGTGAATAGAAATAAAATAGCAACAGTCTCTAAGATAGCATGTGCAAACTATAGTCTCCACAAAGTAAAGAAGGTTTTTACACGCGTCGAGTTATATCACTCCAGAACGTCATAATACATGGCGATTTGTTATACGGAAATCAGATTTGAGGTAACTCAAAGACAATAATTAATTAATTATCAAAAGGCGACCACTACGAATAATCAATAATACAAGATACAATGCATACTTATCATTTATTCGAGAAAGACAGAATACGTAAGATTGATGACTTGTTCAAATTACATGTTTTTTTGTCTTCTTTGCCTGCCAAATGGATGACTTATTATTTCCTTTAATGATATCTTTAGTACTGTAGACAATCCCTCTGGTGGGACTGTTAGGACTGTCTGGTAAATTATGTATAGTAATGTCGCCGTGGACTGGTCATAATCCACGCGTGGGCAGTAATGTCCACACATGCGTTCACCAGGTAATACAAATCATCAGCAGCAAAAGTCTAATCAATGAAGCACCGAGTTTTACCCGGTGCTTCATTAACTAAATGTTTAATGATTATTCCTATAATTAGTGTTTGGAATCTAATATTATTGCGTCCGCGGAAATACTACCCACCCGTGGAAAGTGGCCAGACCACGGTGGCCGCACTGTATAGAGCTGAAGCAGACAAGAAGTTTAAACACAGTTCCTTTATACACATTTGGAACGCTCTGGACAACACAACTGGTAATATCAGTAATAGAAACATGTCTAAGACAATTTTGACTTCTAAATTCCTTTCGTCAAACTCTAGCAATATCCATTGCAATAATCCTTATAATCCAAAGTGCACATTCTAATTTCGTAAATCACCAGTGCTACTTTGGCAGTCAAGAACTTCATGACACGTAAAAATATACGCAATAGGCGTACCCCGTCTACACTCTAAAATCAGTTGGCTTAAAAATTATCCCAAAGCAACTACGTTTAGTAAATATGAACCTAATTGGGTTCATATTCACTCAACCTAGTTGATTTTGGTTAATTTTAACCCAACTGTTTTTAGAGTGCAACAATCTGGAATCCCTGTCCTGTATAAACTTGCTGTTCTTGTTTACCTCAACAGGCACTCCATAATATATATTCTGCACATAAATAAGGGCCAGTTGAGAGTACTTTAGACAAGGATATTGATAACATATAAGACATTTACTTCTGGAAAAGTTATAACCCCTCATTGGAACGAGCTCGTTCCAATGAGGGGTCATAACCTATGTTTATGTGCCTTGAGAGCATTGTATCAAGACAGGGGTGGGTGTATCTATTATATTAACATTTTTACAGTTGAGTTAACCACGATGAAGATATATGTTATAATGCCAGACAAGACGGGCTTTTTATAACCCCTCATTGGAACGAGCTCGCTCCAATGAGGGGTCGTAACCTATGTTTCTGTGCCTTAAGAGCATGGTATCAAGACAGGGGTGGGTGTATTCATCATATTAACATTTTTACAGTTGAGTTAACTAAGATGAAAATATCTGTTATAATGCCAGACAAGGCAGCCTGCGCATTTGCCCAACACTCAGAAATGGTTCTCTCTTAAAGTGCAGGCGGGCCTGGACTCGGCGCCCATAAAGTGTATATATTGGTAGTATTGCTGATAAACATATAGCAACTAGTGTTTACGGGGGTTTGGTGTCGCCCTCAGGTGAAGCATCGGGTTGTACACAGTACAACCCGATGCTTCACCTAACGGGGACACGAAACCTCAGAGCGCTAGAGTGGATACGATAAGCAGGTTGATGTTTGTCAAATTGAAACTACCAACTTCGAACTGGCATTCGTACTGGGCAATATTTTAGGTCCTAAGAATGAAATAATCCCCTTTACGCGTCATATAAAATGTTCTATAATTGAATTATGTGGTCGCAGTCTGATTGCAAGGCCATATTGTTTCTGCTGGGTGTGTGGGTATGTGAGTTGGCGGGTATACATCCAGTCTGGCCACGTAACCTCTCACGGTATACTTATCTATTGCATTTGTGAATCCTCTTTATTTGTAACTGTATTTTATGGGTTTTTGTGAATAAACAATCCAATATGATCAAATCCCTCCATCTGTAATAACATTTTATGAACTGCTAACTGAAAATAAAACAATAGAAGAAAGAAATGTGATGTACAGTACGTGGGGAGTGGATTGTAACTAAATCATCCGCGGAGTGGAGTTATCACTGAAGCTATAACTTTCAAATTTTGTACATATCGACAAAAAACACAAGCAATTTTTCAGCCAATGGACCTCCGGGTTTAACCCGGAGGTCATTTGGCTGAAACTTTGCTTGTGCTGGTTAGGCTTTGTAACAAATTTGCAGTTATTGCTTGGGTGGACTCTCCACCCTGTGGGTGATTTAGTGATTATACACTCTCCACGTACTGTATGAGATAGCAACTTAGTCTTAATAAGGACACGTGACAGAGCGATGAAGTATATTCAGCATTTTTATACAGCAAACGAAATAGGTTTGCATACAAGGCGACTCCTTGTGCCTACCTCCGCCACCAAACGCAGAAGGGTTCATACTCGCCATGTAAGGTCTGGCATGAACACAACGAACTGAAAGCATCTCGGGGATTAACAAACGGCCGCTTTTACAGGTGAAACTATTTTGCATAAACTGACCCTTCTCTTCTTTATAATTTTTTTTTTTTTTGTGAACCATTTTTCGGTTTTTCTTCTTTTTCTTCCACAATTTGCAAAGCAGAACGTTAATGTATTCCCGTCCGATCTGTTCATTTGAGACGTAATGAGCTTATCACTCACTCTATTCCTGGAGTAATATGTGTCTCGCTGATAATTTCACCAAATTGTTACATAGATTACAGGGTTTTTTAGATCCGACAGAATGAGGTTATAACTTAATAAATCTGTCGGTATGAGAGACGAAATGTCATTAATGTAATCAAGTTTATTAATTAAAGGAGCGTACTCCTCAGACAAGTAATTTAAAGACAAAAATGAACACCATCGTGAGAAAAAGCATGCGTTCACAAATTATAATTTCATAATTCGCTTAGTTGTCGGAAATCAAGTTTCGTCGGATTGAAATATTTGTGAACTGATCTGTGTAAATGTGTGAAATTAACCTTTTTTCACGTAAAATGATTCCTGATAGAATCATATACCTAGCTTTTTAGCGACAATCAGGGGCTAAACTATGGGGGGTATAAGGGTGTATGACACTCCCTCCGTCCAATACTTTTCCTATCGGGTCATTTTCTCCAGGATTAGAGTGTAATATGCCCTTTCTTAACCCTATGCACTCTCATGTCAAAATGGCCAAGTTGTCAGCAGCAAATAATTCTTACAACTTAGTTTGATATTTAACCAAATATACCTTGTTTGACAGAGCTCAGTGAGATCTGTCAAACAAGATATAATTGGTTAAATTCATAGTTATACAAGAGAAAAACAGTGTGCTTGAAGAAAATGATGTAGCACTACCAGAGTGCTAGTGGTTAAAAGGCTCAATATGATACTGAGGATTGAGTCACTCACACAGTATGCTTTACAAATTTGAGTTTTTAGTACTCAATTATGACTGATGACGGCCTTTCTCAACCGGTACAGTACATGACAATTGAATAAGAGTTTTTTTTTTTATTTATTCACAACGTCTGAAATGTCTTGAATGATGAAGTTGAAATACTAGACAGTCGTGCCTTAGGCAATCACTGTCGGGACAAATCAGGTTTACACGTCCCCACGGCCTCGAATGGGTCATCTTTGGGATGTTTCAAACGACAAGGCTATGTCATTCGTATTTCTGTTCGAAACAACCAGCGAACAATACTTTAGCGGGAACCAATGGCGGACACAGCTGCCGCATTCCGGTGATTAGTGGGTTTCACTTTTAATACTCTTAGTTACATAGTTTGCTAGTGACCTTATATACTTTATACGATAGCAGATAATATACGTTACGGAACGTATAGTTTAGGCCCATGTGAAGCTTCAAAATTCGATTCGATTCGAAATAGTCCACATGATTCGATTCGATTTCAAACGCGCCGGTTCGAAAATTTTAGAATCGTCGAGATACTGAACTCCACTTCTATCATCAGGTCTCCTGTACAGGAGACCTGATGATACAAGAAGAGTTCAAGAAAACTCCACATCCGAAATTGAGACTGACAATATTTTCGGATGGAAGAACGTGTAATATACACAACTTGATAAGCGGTGATTTTTGATTCCAGCTTAGTTTCGACCCGAAATTTGAGGGTCGAATAGTTGGTGGATACCGTGTCACACGGGGCGAATCGAGAATAATATACTATTCAAAAAGGTAGGGATATCCAAACTGATGTATATATTTTTGGAAAATGGTATTGGATGCGCGTGATTGGAAACATCAATATGTTACCAAGTTTAGTGTGGATCATGAATAGCACCGGCCCACGAAAACTCAGTGCAGGTTATTCGCACGAGCGCCGCGTTAATGTCTGTGGGGTACGTTTTGAAATTTTCATTGGTACTGGACGGGATCGTTTCATGCGACCAACAGCATTACGTAACCGTCGTCAAAGTGCCTCAGAAATTGGACAACAGCTGCACCGAGCGACAGATATGCGAGTCAGTGGTCAGACTATCCGAAATCGCCTTCACAGCTGGAATTTGTACTCTCGACGACCTCGAATAATTCCACGTTTGACTGAACGTCACTTCGCAGCAAGGCGTAACTGGTGTGGAGCACAACAGCGCTGGGACAATTGTCGGTGGAGCAACGACATTTTTGTGATGAATCGAGGTTCACTCTCGACTTCCACTAGAGGCGAAAAAGAGTGTGGTGGCGGTGGAACGAACGATACCGTGACGTAACCGTTGGGCAGCACGATCGTTTTGGTGGTGAATTTTTGCGCGAAGTAATTTATGGGTTTTCAAAATTGAATAAAGTTTGAACAAAATCCAAGACACGTCACTCATGGAATCATAGACGGGCTCTTCTCGGGATAAAGCAGGTGCATTCTATGTTTGTCAATATCCAAGGATAGAATACTTATATTTTAACGGAGGTATGTTGAAATTGTTGGGAGAAAGCCAATAAATTAGTGAAACTTGACGAAGCGCTGGTTAGGTATCTCATTGATCAGAGAAACAGTCTAGCTCAAATTCACAAAATTACCAATGCACTCGCAAAATGGCCAATCTACGCGTTCTGCCATCTCAATGGTCACTTATTGAATCAGCAATGCGCCCAAGGCAAGTTGGTTATTTATGCTTAGTGCCAAGCGTGACCTGGTTGCTTTAGATATGTGAAATAAACAAATGGCCTGTACTAGTCGTATAGTAACAGTATAGTAATTTCTAATGGTCTTCAGCTTAAGTGTGTCGTCATGTTTAAATAACAGTGACAAAGAATTAGATATCGTAAATTGGAAATTTCGTTCAACATACGACCTAAAACTTGCAACATACGTTCAATAGAAACTATGTTGCCAGAATACTCAGTAAAGATATAAAAGAAAATCTTCAGTTTCGTGTCAAGGAAAGATAGACTAAACAAAATGTGTTTTAAAACTTCAACCTAGATGCAGCATTTTAAATTTATGTGCCTTAGAAATTGTATATATTATCAATAGAGGCTTAAAGAGGAATGATTTATGTGCCTTAATAATTGCATATACTGTTACTATGGAAGTAGAGGGGAATAATACGAATTATCACTTTTTGTCTACAAGGGAAGATGTGTTAGAGATCTCTACTGCCACAGTGATATAACTACAAGCGGGATGGGGTGTAGATATGGTCGCTGCAGTTCATAAAGATCAGTCATAGTAAGAACGGTGGAGTATCAAAAAGAGCCTGATGCAGTCGATAATAGTTAGAAACTGCAAAACGCTAAGTGGAAAAGTGTTGGGGACGCTCCACGAGATGTGATCTATGAACTATTGACTGAAGCTAAGTAATTCAAATTCCACATTCAGACCCCCACTCCCAAATACGAGACCTGAAAACAAAATGAGAGACAAGTGAAAAGATGACGAAACTTACTTGGACGTGCACGATTTTCCTTCACATGCAATATCAGCAAATGAGTTTGTATAATCCTGAGATGACAGGGATTGCGAACGATGCGGAAAAGTCTTAACTTGTTTTGTTTTTGTTTTTTTGTTTTTTTTGTTTTTTATATTGTTGTTTTTATTTTAACTTTTCGACTTATGCTTTATGTAGGGAAGACATTTCTAATTAAGGAGTGCTTTAGAATACTGTGATGTGATCAAAACGTATATTTATTGATTATATTTTAGAAACAATACATCATTGGGTCAAACTTTATTATCACCCATGCTATGCATCGCCTTGCACATGGAGATCTGTAGTGAGGTACAACATTCAAATCAAACTAACAAATCATGCTTCAAAACCTGTCCAAATAATTTGTTTCATAACTGCACCGCGCAAACTTCTCATGTGTGTAGAAATATTACAGATGCAATGCTTGACTAAATGCGTTATATTCTATAATTCTGAAAACAGTTCGTCATGTGAGAACCATAAGGTTCTTTATTACACATCCATTAAACTTTAAACCCTTGTATTCAACGGAATCGTCGCTATGATATAAATGATTCTGTATTCAAAGGGTGATATACAAACCGGAACTTTTTACTGCACCGTTTAGTTACGCTTCGAAAAGTTTCCAAATTTCGTTATACACTCATCGACCGTCTGTCGCATAGTGTGAAAATGAAAACGTCCAGCGCTAAATAAAGTCGGTTCACATAAAATTAGCCAAAAATGAGATAATATTTTTAAAAAACCCAATCATTTCCAACCAGAACATTAACCCAGTCCCGTTGCCGTCTCGTTTTGTGGATCCCATTATACCTAAATTGGTCAACTTTATTTCGGTAAATCTTCGTACACCTTGACATGCTTCGAACTTCTTTTAAAAAAGTTTCTCCCAGCTGTTTTGCAAATCTGCACATATTTGTACTTATATTTTTACTAACACTAATAGCCACCAAATGGTTAGGCGTGAATCGGCTGATTAGTAAACAGCGACAGGAATTTCAACAAACACTGGTTGCGAAAAGGTTGTTTTGATTTTTTATCGATCCATATGATCAGTACAGCTTCAGCCAAAACAAACTCTTGACCTTTGGGTTAAATTATCGGAATTGAAATTTGTTTATTTAAATGCATTTTAATGCATGGATTGTGTAATAAACACAGAACGCGAAGTGTGTTTGAATCGGTTTTTCACGCGACGAGGTACCTACGCTATAATCATTAAAACAGCAAATGGAGACCGCGTTTATCTATAAACGGATCACGTGCAAGTTTTTGGAACGAGGGTAGAGAGTCTGTGAAACGAAACTTTCTAACGTGGAATGTCGGTCGCCATGGCGACTGGTTTGCATCGCCAGCGAACACGAGACAGCTCGCACGAAGACCACCAGTTAAATTATGTAAGGAATACGGTGCTGTTATGGCCATTGAAACCGGCCTAGTCCATAAACAGTTCATTGCCTATCTTTGGATCAGTTCCAGACGATCGAATACAAAAAATACCATAAACATTCATTTTCTTTGAATAAACTCAAGAAAGTTTCTTAAAGGAGCCTTAAATTGACCGGACCTTTAATGACAGTATGTATTTATTTATTTATGGGGGTTTACCGACACTTTCGACAGCCGGGGTCACTTCGTGTCGGACAGGTTTACGGGTGGAGGAAGCCAGAGTACCCGGTGAGAACCACCGAGCAACCGCGAGCAACTGTCAGGCTCCCCAACATACTAACTCTACATAAGCAGGGTTAGCATTTGTTGAAGACAGGTGCACCATCGACGTGTTGTACGCCTTATTATACAACGCCACCGTGCCCCCTACGTGGGCAATGAGGGTGAAGTGTCTTGCCAAAGGACACAATGCGGCTTTAGTGACAGTAATGGCAGTACTAGTATATAAGTTTGAGTACTACACAATAATGATAAAATGTAGTTTTGTGATTATGCCCCTTAGTTTCAGAAACCTCCGAGTCGGAATAATTAACAAATAGAGCAGTTGAAAAACAATTCAAAAAAATTAAACAAAACCATACCATGTGATCCCAAATTGAAACGCGCTCGTTGAACACGTTCTATTGAGGAGACAAATGGTATGATTTTGTTTAAATTCTTTGAAAAAGATATTTAAAATTACAAATTTGGATATGGTGTGCGTTGGGTAAAGGGTTAATATCTATATGTTTTCAAGGCGAATTAAATTCACTTTGATTGGAATATCTTTAAGTGGAGCAAGAGGAACGTCATTGTTATCTTTGTGATAAAAGGGCGATACATTAAATTAAAGGTTGTCTGCGCAAACTCTATATAAAGTGGGTAAACAGCCCACAATGTTGTCGGATTCTGAATTGAATTTGACTGGTGGGCTGATGGATTAACAAACCTTCTGCATTCGATTGTGGTTGGATTAATATTCAAGCATTCATTGTGGAAACTGTGTTCACCCTTTTCCCTAACTGCTGAATATTATCCCGAAAGTCTTGAACTCAATGGGCTCGTGTAATGGATACACAACAGTGTCTGTGGTGTGTCGTGAAACTATTATTGGATAGTTTTGCCACAGTGTCCCGTGAACTGGACGTCGCATAAATATAACGGCAAGCTTGCTTTCAGAATACTGCAAGCGTTGAAGCAGTTTTCCATTTTCAGATTCATCATAATGATCTTTGATTTATTGTCTCGTGTTGTCAAGGTATTGAGCTCCACATACCGTTGTATACTTCTTGAAGTTCCTGTAACGTTTATGACATATTTACCTTTTTTATGGAATAATATATAATTTCTTTACGACTTTAAACAGAACAGTCAGAGGTAGTCCGTCGGTTCTGCAAACATTTAGGCTGCGGTGTCCATTTGTCTTAACAATACTGTTACTTATGAGATCTCTAAATTATCCCCCTCCCACAAAATCGGGAAAGTGATATTGAAATGGCGTCCGTCCGTCCGTCTGTCCGTTAAAAACTTTGTCCGCTGAACTCAAGATCCCTAAATTGTCCCTCTCCGATGAAGTTGGGAAAGTGATATTGAAATGGTGTCCGTCCGTCCGTCAAAAACTTTGTCCACTGAACTCCTACAGTTTTCAGAGTAGATTTTTACGAAACTTGGTCTGAAATATTAGTATCAAGTGTAAATGTGCATGTGGTCACGAATTGTCGATGCGACGAATTTTGCGTGGTAACGGCCTTGGTAATAGCAAAATGTCCGTCACAAATGCTTGTCTTTTACGAAACTTGGTGCAGTATGAGTATGATGTGGACGTGTGCATATGGAAGGAAGTTTCGATTCGAATATTTTTTTCCAGAGTAACAGCCCTTGTCGACTTTGAATTTACCAAAATTTCAGGTTTTTGGAAGATATCTTCAGTTGCGATAAAAGAAATAAATGATATTTATTGAGTGACATTATTGGTATGAAGACACGTCCAGGTTGATAATGAGATTAGACCGTATATTTTTCCAGAGTTATTGCCCTTTATGTACTTAGATTTCTTCTAACTTTCTGTGATGCTATATTTGTCTACATCTTTTTCTGGTTATGGCTTCCGTCCATGCGTGGTTACGGCCCTTGGTAATAGCAAAATGTCCATCAAAAATGCTTGTCCACTTAACTCTCCATTTTTCATTGGATTTTATTCCTATCATAACATAAAAGTCGGCGGGCGATATGGAAGTCGTTAGACTCTCTTGTTTTATCGGGCTTCTGTACTCGGCCCAATATATTTTCTCCAATCATTCTCACATAGTCATTACGTTTGAATAGAAGCAGGGATCCCATGTTTCTCGTGTCAAATATGTTTGTTATGTTTCTGACAGAAATACAGTACAGACAAGGGGAATTGGGCAGATCGGAGGATGGACAAAATGTTTCCCGGACCAACAACCTGCGAAATTTACACTGAGCTGTACATGCAATTCAATCAAATTAATTGTATCGACCATTAGCCATGGTCACCATAAACATTGTATCAGGTTTCGTGGGATGTGGGCCACCGGGAAGAGGGCCAGAGTCCATGCTGCGCCGAAACTGTCTGGTGCCACATTTTTAGCCATACTGGATATTTTAATGTCAAACTAAATGTGTTTGTGCCAAAAATGCTAATGGGATGTGACGGGGTGCACTTCGCTGTCTAATCCAAATAAATTGATTGAGTTTTGAGAACTGAACTGGCAAATATTTCATGCTTGAACGGACAATTGGTCACGGAATAAAATCAAACACAAACATTCTGACAAAAGTCTCGGTGGACGAAAAGGCAGGGCAGCTAAGAACGACAACGGACCAAGGGGCAATATGTAGAACGGTCGTCATGGACCCTGCAAGTACCGAAGGCGCGAAGCGATAAGCGGGCTCTGGGGGTCCTTTCCCAGAAATGTTTCTTTTAATTGGTGGTAGGAGAAGCATTCTTCTTCATTTTCTTGACAATATTTGCTCAATTATTTTCTTACAATTTGGGTAATTTATTACCTGTATATTTGTGTGTTTGGTGAATTTTGTTCGCAAAGATAATCGTGACCACCACGATGCAGGAAAGACAAACTAGAGCAAGTGTTCTTTTTATATGAATGGAACCTGGTCAGTAATGCAACTACGTACTCTTGCCACCTCCACCAGCGCCGAAGGCCCGTTCCAAAAGCCTTTCCACGACTTTCAGTTCAGACGTATCGATAAGTCAATCTACACCTTTTCAAAAGACCAAAAATTCCGGGGCAGCTGCCCACTTACCCCCTTCCCACCTCTCGACACTTGCGCGAAAAGGATGGTCACCTAAGTCATATATGTAATTGACTCAATTAATGGTCTTAATGGTGCCGGTACACATATCTGTTGTTGCGTTTATAGATAACAGCTTAATCGATTAATTACTTATAACCGTTGGGCTAAGCGGGTCGCAAGTCTTCACAAATGGTTGTATTTAATTGTCACGTCATTTTGGCGTTTTCAGTTGGAGAAGGTGTATATATGTAAAGATTTTGTAGTATCAGCCAAGGGGTTAATGTTTAGTTTCTTGGTCATTTTTGCGTGATTGGCCGGGTTCAGATTGGGATGTGTAAGGCAAGGTATTTGTAGGGTGATTGATTGTTTGTTGTCGACTGATTGGTGATGCGAGTATGGATGAAGCGAGTGATGGTATGTCGTCCGTGCGTTGCGTGGTGACTCCCTCAATATAGTTTTTCGTCTGATGCGATCGGGGGATTCCTTCATAGAACGGTGGTGGACACGTTTGTCTTATGATGTAGCTGTAAATAGCATATTCTGTGTGCCGTAAATTCCTGTTCAGAGGTTGGTGTTTTATACGAATTATTTCAATGTTTCGTTTTAAGGCTAGTAGCGAGAAAATAGTTTTCCATTGTAAAACGTGTCTATTACAAATTGGTATTTTTGGTAATGTGTAATTGTGCCAGTGGGTAGGTGTGTAATTGTGCCATCGGGTACGTGTGTATTAGGTTTTCTAGTACGTGTGGTTGTGCCTTGGGGCACGTGACGTATCTATAAATTGTGTCTTCGCGCACGTGTTTATTATTTGTACGGTCGCGTACGTGTTGTGTCTTGCTTTGGGTAGTAAGCGGGAGGTTATTTGTACTTATTCGGTACGTGTACTTAGTGTCATCGGACATGTGTATGGTATGAAGCGCGTATACGGGAAGATTCGTGTATGCTAGTTTGTTGCGTGTTTTCGTACTCGCTTTTTGTATATAAGTAAATAGGGTTATTTGTCATGATTTGACAAGGTGGTAATAAGGTGTTTTGTATTTAGGTTCTTGTACTTACCTACTTAGATGGTTAATGGCATGGAATATCATGATTTGAAGGAGGTGTAAACCCTGAGAGTTGGTTGCCATGTGGTTGTGATGAAATCATTTATGTGTTGATTCGATACCTGAAGAAACCGCTTTTGCATACCCATAAACTGTAATGTATTATACAGATTATATGTGATTCACGGCTGCCTAGTGACTTATAATGGGTGCTCTTGCCTGATTTAATACCACAAAGAACAGTTTATTGAATTAGCTTCTATTTAAAGCGAGATCAATAGAGTTGACAATTTAATACTTCTGTGACATTCCGTGCAATATTTTTTGAAGGGTTCATCAGTGATGTTACCCTAAGGTTAATAACTTTGCCGAAGCATTTGTGATATCTAAGGGATATATCGGGACACAAAAGTTTATTTTATCCATTTTTGCATCATGTTGTCATATCATTCATTTCATCTTTGTATCATGTTGTGGGTAAAGTCTCCGTCCGTTGTGTATCATAGATAACTCTGGATATTTGTATCATAAGTTCATAATATAATCATTTTTTTTTTAAGGCAGTTTTTGCTTGTATCTCATCCGTCCCGACAATAAGGAGTATGTTACGTTTATTCGTGACATTTTTGGTGGAGAATCCAGGCAAAAATAATTATTTATAAATTAAAATTTTAAATCTCCTTTATTGAACGGTCGGTTGTCTATAAATAGAATTTGCATGCTGTTTTCAGGTTTTATAGTATTTCTCTGTGTGGTGAGTAGGTTGGAGTGGGAACCTCTGGACGGTAGGGAATTGGATAGTAACTATTGTTACTTATGGTTAGCCATCGAAATGGAAGGTTTAGCCGAGTTAAAGGAGCGTGGGACATCTCTGGGGTTGGATGGAGCAGCCTTATTAGAGTTTATAACTAGTCAACAGGCTAAACTACGTGATGAGCGGCAGGCACAGCGTGAATTTGAAAATTAAAATGTGACGAACATGTACGGCAAATGGATCGCGATCGAGAGAAAGATGCTCATGAATTAAAGTTGAAGGAACTTGAGTTTTCCCAACAAGTAAAGCTAGCAGAGTTATCAAACATTAAGCAGGAAGGAATTCAGAATGTTGAACGTCCGGTAGTTATTCACAACCCCAAACCACCCAAAATCCCACCCTTTGAGGACAAGAATGACGACATCGATGCTTACATACATAGATTTGAAAGATATGCTGAGTCACAGAAATGGGATAAAGACATTTGGGCCACCCATCTTAGCGCGCTATTGAAAGGGAATGCACTCAGTGTTTATGCACTTTTGCCTCTAGAAAAGGCTCATGATTATAATGCTTTGAGAGAGGCACTGTTGAAACGCTTTAATATGACCGAAGATGGTTTTAGGCAAAAATTTCGTTTTGCTAAACCTGAATTTGGCGAAACTTTCCAGCAGTTTGGAGTTCGGTTAAGCAGTTATTTGATACGCTGGGTGGACATGGCCGGTTGTTCAAAATCCTTTGAGGGAATCTTTGATTTGATGGTTAGGGAACAGTTTTTGCAAACATGTAATAAGGAATTGGCACTGTTTTTAAGGGAGCGTACTCCTAAAAGTTTAGAGGATATGGTTATGTTGGCAGATCAGTATAGGGAGGCAAGAGACGTTAACGTTACTGGTTTGACAAGTACTGGTAAAAGGTTAAACCAGCCTACATTGCTCACTAAACAGAATTTTACTGAAGAACGTTTAGGTAGTCAAAATAAACAGACAAGTAAGGTTGGTAAAACAGACAAAAGATGTTTTAGGTGTAACAGTAAAAGTCACCTTATTTCGGATTGTCCTTTAAGAAACCGTGGTCAGGTTAGTACGTTGTCGGGAAATGGGGGGTTCAAATCTAACAGTATAGAGCACAGTACAAGGCCCAAATATTGTAATTCGATTGCGAAGGTCACCGATAGTATTGTTGATGCAAAATTGAATGAAACTACTGTTACCTCGAGTGTAGATGCTTGTGGAAAAGTAGCAAGTAGAATGCCTGTGGTTGAAGGGAGAATTGGTCAAGTGAATGTTTCTGTTTTGCGTGATACTGGCTGCAGTGGTGTGATTGTGAGAAAAGGTTTGGTTCCGGAAGGGAGTATTTTGAATGAACGCCAAGTATGCATTTTAGCTGATGGAACACGGATTTCTTTTCCTACCGCCAATGTTGTTATTGACACACCGTATTATTCGGGTCAGGTTTGTGCGTGGTGCGTTGATAATCCCGTATATGATGTGATTATTGGTAATATTGAAGGGGCGAGAGAACCTGATGATCCTAAACCCAAAGCAGTAAATGTAATGACTAGGCAACAAGCTAAAGACAGCACAAATGGACATAGGTCTAATCTGAAGACTCCAGGGATGATAGGGAAAGATGTTACCCCGGATGATATCCGTAAGGCCCAACAGAGTGACCAAACTTTATGTGTCGTGTTTGATTTAGCAAACAAGGGAAGGCTGAAGGAAAAAGCAAATGGGACAAAGGTGGTGTTTTTCATTAAAGACGGGTTACTTTATAGAAGATTTAGCTCCCCTAGTTTTAGTCATGGAAAAGAATTTTGTCAGTTAGTCGTCCCTGAAGGTTACAGAAATAATGTTTTAATGTTAGGGCATGAAACCCTTATGTCTGGACATCAAGCTGTCAAGCGAACTTTGGATAGAATACAAGTAGAATTTTATTGGCCTGGTATTCAGTCAGATGTTAAAAGGTTTTGCCAATCGTGTGATATTGCCAGAGAACAACATATAAAGGGAAACAGGTTAAGGCTTTGTTAGGAAAAATGCCGCATATCGATATTCCATTTAAACGGGTGGCTGTAGATATTGTAGGCCCCATAACACCTAGGACAGCATCTGGGAATAAGTATATACTTACACTTGTAGATTATGCGTCAAGGTATCCAGAAGCGGTAGCATTACCGTCTATTGACACGGAACGAGTAGCAGAAGCATTGATTGACATTTTTTGTAGGTTGGGTTTTCCAGAAGAAATGTTAACAGACATGGGAAGTCAATTTGTTTCTGGGCTCATGTCAGAGTTAAGTCATTTGATATCTTTGAAAAGACTGACAACAACCCCATACCACCCAATGTGTAACGGTTTGGTTGAACATTTTAATGGGACATTGAAGCAAATGCTATGGAGGTTGTGTGCAGATTGTCCACGGGATTGGGATAGATATTTGGGTCCAGCTTTATTTGCTTATAAGGAAGTACCTCAAGAGAGTTTGGGATTTTCACCATTTGAAATAATTTATGGTTGGCCAGTACGGGGTCCGATGTCTATACTTAAAAAATTATGGACAAAAGAAATTGAAAATCCAGAAATGAAAACTGTGTATCAATATGTCATTGATCTGAGAGATCGTCTTGAGTTGACTTGTGAACTAGAGCGTGAAAATCTAAGTAATGCCTCGCAGAGATATGCAAAAGCGTATAATAGACGCTCTAAACTAAGAAAACTGAAGGTAGGTGCAATGGTTCTAGTGTTATTGCCCACCAAACCCAACAAATTGTTAATGCAGTGGAAGGGTCCATTTAAAGTGGTCGAAAGGGTTAGTGATTTAGATTATCGTATTCAGATGAAAAACAAAGTGAAGATGTTCCACATTAATTTGTTAAAAGAATATATTCAACGCCCTGTATCGGTATCTAGTATACAAAGTGGGGAAATCTTGAATAAAATTGCTGTGTTGGTGATAGATTTGAGGGACATGGATGAGGATTCAGTGGAAGATTCAGGGGAGATAATTGATTTACCGATGGAAAGTTTAGGTGAGAATATTGGAGATATTAATGTTTGTCCTCTTCTAGACAGTTGGGAGAAAAATATGGTTCAACAATTATTAAGTTCATTTAAGGATGTTTTCACTGGTATACCTGGTTTCACTAACGTTATGGAACATGAAATTAAATTAACTTCAGATAGGCCTATTCGGCAGAAACCCTACCCGTTGCCATTTTCTATGATAAGTGAGGTATCAAATGAAATTGATAAAATGTTAGAATTGGGAGTAATTGAACCGTCAAGCAGTCCATACGCTTCACCTTTTGTAATTGTTAAGAAACGGGATAGTACAAATAGGTTCTGCATAGATTTTCGGGCTATTAACCGGATTACAGTCTTTGACGCTGAACCGTCGCCCAATATTGAAGAGATTTTTTCTAAATTAGCAGGTTATAAAGTATTTTCAAAACTTGATCTTACAAAGGGTTATTGGCAAGTACCACTATTGAGCTCGTGTAAACAGTTTACGGCTTTCCAAACGCCCAAAGGGTTATTTCAGTTTGTCACTATGCCATTTGGAGTTCAAAATGCAAGCGCCTCGTTCACAAAATTAATGAGGAGGGTACTGGATAAATTAGACAATGTAGTCAATTTTATTGATGATATTTTTGTTTATGCTATTAGTGTTGAACAAAATTTAGAAGTACTAAATAGGGTTCTCATGAGATTACGAGAAAGTAATTTAACTGCAAAACCCAGTAAATGTTTTATATGTTATAAAAATTTGGAATGCTTGGGTCACTTGGTCGGTGAAGATAGTCTTCGACCAGAACCAAATAAAATTAAGGCAGTGCAATGTGCTATGGTTCCAAAAACAAAGAAACAAGTGAAAAGTTTTTTGGGTTTAGTAGAATTTTATAGAAAATTTATCCCATATTTTTCTCACATAGCTTGTCCGTTAACAGATCTTACTAGAAAAGGACAGCCAAATCGGGTTAATTGGAAAGAACCTCAAGAAAAAGCATTTAGTGAATTAAAAAGGGCTCTCGTCAACTCCCCAATTTTGAAACTTCCGGATTTTTCAAAAGAATTTATCTTGCGTACGGATGCGTCAGATCTGGGTTTGGGCGCTGTTTTGTTACAGGAATGGAATGAGATTAAAATGCCTATTGCATATGCCAGTAGAAAGTTTAACCATGCAGAAAAATCATATTCTACAATAGAGAGGGAATGTTTGGCAATTGTGTGGGCAATACAAAAGTTTAATCGATATCTCTATGGTAAGAAGTTTGTGTTGGAAACAGATCACGCACCTCTTCAGCACCTTCAAAAATGCAAAATAGCTAATGCAAGACTTATGCGCTGGGTGTTGACCCTACAACCGTATCGGTTTAGGATAGTAGTGATCAAGGGTAAGGACAATGTTGGAGCAGATTGTCTCAGTCGGCTTACAAGCGGCTAAAATGATGTGAAAAAAAAAAATTATAACCTCATATATTTTTTTTTAAAATGGGGGGGGGGGTTATGTCACGTCATTTTGGCGTTTTCAGTTTGAGAAGGTGTATATATATAAA
The DNA here is from genome assembly GCA_031216915.1 of Pictodentalium vernedei. Lineage (NCBI taxonomy): Eukaryota > Metazoa > Mollusca > Scaphopoda > Dentaliida > Dentaliidae > Pictodentalium > Pictodentalium vernedei. Next base: position 131,094,924 of record CM062297.1, read on the forward strand.
GATTTTGTAGTATCGGCCAAGGGGTTAATGTTTAGTTTCTTGGTCATTTTTGCGTGATTGGCCGGGTTCAGATTGGGATGTGTAAGGCAAGGTATTTGTAGGGTGATTGATTGTTTGTTGTCGACTGATTGGTGATGCGAGTATGGATGAAGCGAGTGATGGTATGTCATCCGTGCGTTGCGTGGTGACTCCCTCAATATAGTTTTTCGTCTGATGCGATCGGGGGATTCCTTCATAGAACGGTGGTGGACACGTTTGTCTTATGATGTAGCTGTAAATAGCATATTCTGTGTGCCGTAAATTCCTGTTCAGAGGTTGGTGTTTTATACGAATTATTTCAATGTTTTGTTTTAAGGCTAGTAGCGAGAAAATAGTTTTCCATTGTAAAACGTGTCTATTACAAATTGGTATTTTTGGTATTGTGTAATTGTGCCATCGGGTACCTGTGTAATTGTGCCATCGGGTACATGTGTATTAGGTTTTCTAGTACGTGTGGTTGTGCCTCGGGGCACGTGACGTATCTATAAATTGTGTCTTCGCGCACGTGTTTATTATTTGTACGGTCGCGTACGTGTTGTGTCTTGCTTTGGGTAGTAAGCGGGAGGTTATTTGTACTTATTCGGTACGTGTACTTAGTGTCATCAGACATGTGTATGGTATGAAGCACGTATATGGGAATATTCGTGTATGCTAGTTTGTTGCGTGTTTTCGTACTCGCTTTTTGTATATAAGTAAATAGGGTTATTTGTCATGATTTCACAAGGTGGTAATAAGGTGTTTTGTATTTAGGTTCTTGTACTTACCTACTTAGATGGTTAATGGCATGGAATATCATGATTTGAAGGAGGTGTAAACCCTGAGAGTTTGTTGCCATGTGGTTGTGATGAAATCATTTATGTGTTGATTCGATACCTGAAGAAACCGCTTTCACATACCCATAAACTGTAATGTATTATACAGATTATATGTGATTCACGGCTGCCTAGTGACTTATAATGGGTGCTCTTGCCTGATTTAATACCACAAAGAACAGTTTATTGAATTAGCTTCTATTTAAAGCGAGATCAATAGAGTTGACAATTTAATACTTCTGTGACATTCCGTGCAATATTTTTTGAAGGGTTCATCAGTGATGTTACCCTAAGGTTAATAACTTTGCCAAAGCATTTGTGATATCTAAGGGATATATCGGGACACAAAAGTTTATTTTATCCATTTTTGCATCATGTTGTCATATCATTCATTTCATCTTTGTATCATGTTGTGGGTAAAGTCTCCGTCCGTTGTGTATCATAAATAACTCTGGATATTTGTATCATAAGTTCATAATATAATCATTTTTTTTTAAGGCAGTTTTTGTTTGTATCTCATCCGTCCCGACAATAAGGAGTATGTTACGTTTATTCGTGACATTAATAAGGTAAATACTTCATACCGTCGCAAGTCACTCGCGATGGTATGAAGTATTTATCTAATTAAAGTTGATAACCTACAATGTTCTGTTGGAGAAAAAACATTACCTCAACACCACTCAGTGACAATTAACGTTGAAAGCTTGTCCAACACCTTATTGACAAAAGAAGTAATATCATATAGTTTTTTGTTTCGTCATCGATCGTGCTCATCCCTGCCACATTGTCCTTCCTCCACAAATATAAAAAAAAATCTTGTTGGTGCTAAAATTTTAGTCAATAAATATTTTTTGGTACCAAGTCAAATTTTCAGTGCTGTTGGCTAAATTGGCACCCAACAGAGTGAACAAGAGAAGTGGCTGGCGTGAAATGTTTTCCCACGCACACGTCCAGTACGCCCAGGCTTTCCACATCGTTCGCATACCCGACACGCCAGTCACCTCAATTGAACATCACACTGTGGGCTTGAGAATTAAGTTTAAGAAAATGCTACTTTAGAGGGCCACGTAATCCATGACTTAATGCAACGGCCATATCATACTAGAGCTATTACCACAACGAGGGTCGAGTACGGGGGACAAGAATCAACGAACCGAGCTGGTGTGTTTCCGTTTCCTGCATCTCACGAGCGTCGAGGTCGTGCGTGATATACCGGAAAAAACAACATTAATTCCCGTCCTTGTACCCTATTTGAGTTCAGTTCTTTATTTATACCAGGATTAAACTTGAATTAAGTGACCAATGCTGTTTGTTTTCAAAGAAAAATATCATCTTCGGCAGTCTGTTTACTTTCATGCTGACGCTGTTTTGTGTCAAAGCATTTCATTGACGTCATATCCCCAATCAGGTCCGTAACGACCAATCAGATGCGTTCTAACATGATGTTTTATACGTTCGCCGGATTCAACGTATGGTGTACCTAACCCACTTCTCCAACCGCGTTGTGTCCTTGGGCAAGACACTTCACCCCCATTGCCCACGTGGAGGCACGGTGACATTGTGTACTAAGGCGTACTGCACGTCGATGGTGCACCTGTCTTCAACCAATGCTAACCTTGCTTGTGTGGAGTTGGTATGTTGGGGAGCTGACAGCTGCTCGCCGTTGCTCGGTGGTTCTCTCCGGGTACTCCGGCTTCCTCCACCCATAAAACTGTCACGGTCATGGTTAGCCATTGTGCAGAAATATGTGACCTTAAACACCAATAAATAAATAAATAACCCACTTCTCAAGGTCTGTATTGTGTCGGGTAACGTTGAATATACACAGGAGTCGTTGTATAAAGGCATCATCGTTCACATTGCATTATATATTTTTTTAGTTTCGCCTCAACATAGCTTATAATACCTCATTGTGGCGAACTCGTTGAACCCTTTCCGATGTGTTCATATGCTATGGTATTAACACTTTCGCTGCCGAAAGCGACTATTGTCACCTATTTTATAATGATTATCTGTTCGTTCTGGTGTGCGAAGATCAAACCTACCATCTGATTAATTAACTGGTAGAGTGCTGAATTATTTTTGGTCATCAAAATTTGTTCACATGTGTTTGCCTTGTTACAATTTATGGGAGAGTGCCAATAGGCACTCACCCATGAATTGTAACAAGGCAAATACTAACAGACTAAATAACTTCACTTCAAAGGTGGTATGAACAACATCCACAAAATATGAAGCCTTTAAGTGCTGGTACTGACACTTCAGAGTAAAGCCCAAACATGGGCTTCCGGCACTCTACCAGTTAACAATTAATCAGATGATAGAGTATTAAATATGTCATAAATTTTATTAAACTTTCTGGCATACAGGCATACATATATACAGGTACTCCATATATGGATAAAGTGGGCGTGGCAGTGAAAGGGTTAAACATACCTTAGAAATCGTTAGTTATTCAAGGGAACAGTTTAAAAGATTCACCATTTACTCCTGCCAAGTAGTGAAGAGATGAAATTAAAAAGTAAACAGAAAATACACGAAGAAAGCATCCAGGCACAAACATTGGCTTCTGAAACTTTTCAAAAGAGTAAGAATGTATTTGTTCTATTTGTTTAAGCAATTTGAGCCCAGAAGCACTTTAGTCCGGTGCTCGGGGGAGCGTGGGGTGCTCGGGGACTTGAGACGGGAGAAAAATAGTTGTCTTATACTGGCAATCTGGACTCGGTACAGGAGTTTGTAATACGAATTATCTGCAGTCCACAACATGAACGTACTTAAGCAGGTGGGTATGTGCCCCCCCCCCCCCCCCCCCCCCCCATCGTAATTATTCCAGTTAGGAAATTTTCGTCGGAGGATTCGCACTTACAAAAATCGTGTACTTCCTCACGAGACTTGTTTTGGTATCTGCACTTAGTCACACAAACGGTCGATCGAACATACAAATCGGGGCCAGTAGTACCAAATTCGGACATGGGCAAGGCGGGTCTAATTTAGAGCACACTACCTGCTAAACAAATAGAACCAGGGAAGTTCGAGCGTCACAACTATTACATGTTTTATCCCAAAATAATTTCAAAGAGTTTTGAACTTAACTCTTTCAACACTAGAGGAACACGACACGTCATAATTTCATTAAGTAGGATGGCTGCTAAATGAACGTGTGTGGTAGAACAATTAATATTTTCTACGTGCAGCCTTCAGGCTGCACGGTGAAAATATTAATTGCTCTATCTCAAATAATGGATATGGACTTTTCCAATGTCTGCCATTTAACTGTTATGGAAGGTACCTCTAGTGTTGAAAGGGTTAATCCCGGCTTTTCAATATTCCAACATCATCAAGGCATTTTATCAGGCGGGAATTGGGCGATCGCCATCTGGATTTACTAGCCCCCTTCTCAATCAGTCCTTATCGCGACGGCCCCAAGCTTGAATGTGAACGGTTGGTCAATCTTGAACTTTGTTATTAAAAAGCTAAGAATGTTGAAAGTGACATTAAACTCTAATAAACATTAACATGACAAGCAAACTCAATTAGCCATAGGGGGCACTTCGAGAACTGACCAAAAATGGCATTATATGAATTCCATGCGGTTCGTTTTGCGCCTCTTGGACATAAAAAGATAATAAAAGTTTTTTATCGTAAAATCACAGGAAATATTTGGAATATCCAATTTAAAAAACTGTGTGAAACTCATTGAACTCGGAAACAGGAACGCCTGCGTTCTATTAACCATTTGCCTAAAGAGTCGACCAATTGCATCTAGCCTTTTACTGAACATCGCATTTCATGTCTTCATATTTTCCCAATTTGTTTGTTTTTTGTTTTTTGGATCAAGTTTATAGTCCCTCATTTGAACGAGCTTGCCGAGCTCCGCCCACGGAGGTTATACGCTATCGATTGGAAGCGGAAAAATAATTTTGTTGTGTTCTCCCTCTGCGAGCCTGTTGTGATACGCTTGTCCCAGGTGAGATGTCTGGGTGAGACAGAGCTGACTCACCTATCCCATGACCATTCCCGTTTTAAATATTTAAGGACACCGGACTGTTTCGTAACTACGTTGTGTCCTTGTGCAGGGCACTTAACCCCGATTGCCCACGTGGAGGCACCGTAGCGCTGTGTAGTAAGACGTAATGCACGGTGATGGTGCACCTGTCTTCAGCCAGTGCTAACCATGCTAGTGTGGAGTTTGTACGTTGGGGAGTTTGACAGTTGGTCGCCGTTGCTCTGGGGTTCTATCCGAGTACTCCGGCTTCCTCCACCCGTAAAACTGTCCGACACGAGGTGACCCTGGCTGTTGAATGTATCGTTAAACTTCAAGCAAGAAAGACCGGACTATTTAATCGTCGTCAGCATTTTGTAAACAAGTATGGCGACCGCTTCGCTAGAAATGACACTATTACCCATCTCCCACACCTCTAAGTGATTATTTTCTCTCACTACACACCACTTGACGCTTTTGAGAACAATAATCTCAAAAGGTACGTCAATCTAATGGCAGCTTTTTTCAACTCATTTCAGCCTGTTAACCCATCGCTTTCGTGAGTACCACTCGGTGATATTGTATATTACTATGGTATGGTCTTTCCGAGTATGCAATGTGTTTTCCACTACGATCAGTCGGCAGTATTTTGGTTAACCCTTTACCCAACGTGATTGCTAAATCCGGCCAACGCTATTCACAAAAATTGCGATTCAATTTTCATTATTGTTTTATTCTTTGCATCTAAAGCATAGATTATAACCCCGCATTGGAACGAGCTCGTTGAGCTCGTTCCAATGAGGGGTCTTAAGCTACGTTTTTAACGCAAAAATAAAAAAAATAGTTATTCGATAATTTTGTTTGCAAGTGTCTTCTGCTTTCCATGTTAAGTAAAGGGTTGACGTCATGTAGAGTGACTGTAGATAGACACAAAGATCATCTTCGAGTGGTGCGGGGTGGGAAACCCTCGTGTCTGGGTCAAATGTCTTCCTCCTGAGGCGAGCTATGCCCCATAACATCTCAACTTATACGAGTATTCTACACAGATTATCATGATAATGTGCATGTCCTGTGATTTGTATCAGATTCGAGGTGGTGTCCAGAATGGGATCTTAACGAGCCGGCTTTGCCGGCGAGTTGTGATCCCATTTTTGGACACCACCGAGAATCTGATACAAATCACAGGACATGCACATTATCATGATAATTCATTTATCTAACAATTCTGTCACATAAACAGATTAAATCTTAACCCTTTACTCAAAAACATGTCTCAAAAACATAGGTAATGACCCCTCGTTGGAACGAGCTCGTTCTAACGAGGGTTATAGCCTATGTTTTTGAGACAAAAAATGAAAAAAATTAGTTATTCAAAAATTTTGTTTGCAAGTGTCGTCTGCTTTTCATGATAGGTAAAGGGTTAAATTATTTTCAAACATTTGGGGGACATAATGTTCGGTCGACCACTGAAACGCTCATAGAATGTATCTATGCGCCTGTTATGATAGCCCGTAGCGCTACCGGAAACGAGTCGTCTACATGTATATGATACGGAATCAGAATGAGTCGTCTATATGATACGGAATCGGAACACATTATGTGATACGTACCGTTTCTCGTGGTTTCAGGCCAAAATCTATATGATTGTAAGATAAAAAAAAATATCATACGGAGAGAGTATTTACATCGTCGTCTGCAGCGGATGTGAGGTGAACTGTTAATCAATAACTTCGTTATACATTCATTTCTGTGAGCTATGAATTATATTAGATGATCGACTTCTATTACTTGTTTTTAATAAAAAAATGTTATTTACTGTTATCGCCTGTCATTATAAGACCTAATGTAATGGAAATAAGAAAAGATATCATTGAAATGTAAGATCAATCAATGGTGTTCTATGATATCCAGCCTTTGTCATCCATCGTGCCTTTCTTGATAAGATATAATTACTCCCCAAAGATAATCTGCTCATCGTTGTGGTCATTTAAAGAATGCATTCCAGCGTTGGCCCCCGTGAATATGGATTTTTCTTCTATTCGACTTTCGACTTGAACTTGCCAAAAAAATGTTCGAGTCCAAACATCGAATTCGAACGAAGTTAGCCGAAGCCAGGTGTCCAAGTAAATACATTAAAGACACTTTACTATACGTTGGTCCAAAGTCATTACATGTACACACTAAAAACTAAAGTGTTAAAACTGACACTGTTAATGTGTTAAACCCATTCTAACTCTTAGGGTTTGATTTTAACACTTAAAGTGCAATGCTTTAAGCACTTAGATATTACAATCGTCAGACATCTGAAACTTGAATGGATGCCATTTCCCAAGTGTCTAGCATTGATGGTTCTTCCGGAATCGTCCATAATTTGATTTGCGCTTGGTGGGTACATAATTAAAAGGACACAACGCAGATGACGCGGATCAGGCTCGAGAGTTCGAGCCTGATTCGCGTCATCTGCGTTGTTTCCTTTTAAGTGTCGCGATGTTACACTTGCCAAGTGGTATTATTGTAACACCTGTCAAGTTCTGGGATATCTACACTTGAACAAAGTGCTAGTTCAGCACTTAGTAAGTGTTAAATACAGCACTTCAGGTGTAGTTTTTAGCACTTTAGTTTTTAGCGTGTATGTAATACAAGTACAGTTAAAACTAGAAGTCCTGTCATGAAATGCGCACAAATAGCACGTTGATTTCCGCGTTAATCTACGCGTTATTACCATAGTAATGCAAGCAAATTCTGTACATATGGCCTGTGCACAAGCAATGTTTCAGCCAATGGACCTCCGGGTAACCCCGGAGGTCCATTGGCAGAAACATTGCTTGTGTTTGCTAGGAGTAACCAGGAGAACCTACCGTACTTTGGATGCCATTCGATATGGTAATTGCGCGCAATTCCTACGCGCAATTAAGCCTAGATAAGCGCACTGTTCGTGACAGGACTTCTAGTTTTAACTGTATGGGGACATTCACCGGCATCAAACAAGCTGTATATCTTACAAAAACGGGCTATTCGAGCAATTAACAATAAAAAGTATAACTTTCACACTGATCCGCTTTTTAAGAAGAATAAAATATTTCAGCTCAGAGACCTGTACAAACTAAATGTCCTTCTGCTTATACATGGCTGGGTCAACAAAAATTTACCGCAAGCATTAGATAGTGTCTATACTCTGTACCCAAACGATCGTGAAAGATTTGCTAGGCAAACTGGTATGATACATTGGTTCAAACCACGAACCCAATTTTCGGCAAATCTATCCCTTCATACATTTCCGAAAATTTGGAACGATGTTGACTCCGAGACGCAAAATTACCCGAGAAACTTATTTAAAAAGAAAGTTACCAAAGTTCCTGACACATATGACTCAAGTGTCACTTGCACCAACAGAGCTTGTTGTGAATGTAATGAAGCCCTCGAGGGCTGCTTGCAACAGGAAACGAATTCTCCCACCAACGGAAGTGAAGATTTCTGGCCTCTTACAGAGTAACGCCTCTCTTAGTATCGTTTTTTTTTCTCTCCTTTCAAAGTTTTTTGTATATCCTATTCAGTGGGTCTATGTCTTATTATTGATGGCAAAGCCACAACACATGCACACGTATGCATATTTGCATACAACAATAGAGATGTGATCATAACAATTTACTCATCCGCCGTTGTGTTCATCTCAGCGTTGAGCTGGCTCTGGGCATATATATTACCACTCGATCTGGTATATTGATATATATATCTTTGTGCAAGAATTCTGTTTCGGGTGATAAATGTAATATTGCATCTAGTTCAAAGCTTCAAAATTTAATTCAAAGCAAATTTGATACACGAACGTGAGCTTCTTCGCCCTTTGCTTCTTTCTCCTCTCTTACCCCTCTTTGACTCACCACTGTACTATTCAACTGTTAAGACCGTCTCATTTCCCCATCTTTCAACCTCTTTTTCCGGTTTTTTTTTTTAAAATTTTCCTTAAGGTGGGTGGCACTAACACAGCCAGCTGGCTACGTCACCCTCCTGCAGAAAGCAAATTGAAAGTGTTGAACTCTAGTCAGTGTGAATAACGCAATGTATTTACAGTACAGTGGAGAGTGTATTATCACTAAATCACCCGCAGAGTGGAGATTCCACCCGAGCAATAACTGTAAATTTGTTGCAAAGCATAACTAGCACCAGCAAAGTTTCAGCCAATGGACCTCCGGGTTAAACCCGGAGGTCCATTGGCTGAAACATTGCTTGTGTTTTTGTCGATATATACAAAATTTGAAAGCTATAGCTTGGGTGATAACTCCACTCTGCGAGTGATTTAGTTACAATCCACTCTCCACGTACTGTATATTTAATATTATCCATCATGTTAAAAAGTTGTACTATAATGTTTTTCTGCAAATAAATTCATTCATTCATTCATTCATTCATTCATTCATTCATTCATTCATTCATTCATTCATTCATTCATTCATTCATTCATTCATTCATTCATTCATTCGTTCGTTTGTTCGTTCAGTCATTCATTCATTCATTCATTCATTCAATTCATTCATTCAAGTGCGGTTTCGTACGCAATATTTCCAGTTTAGAATAGCCACATTAGGATTGTTTTAGCATTGTACTGATGATTTATCCACATATTTATGCTAATATTCAGCAGTTCGTACACGCTAAAAACTAAAGTGTTATAAACTACACTTGAAGTGCTGTATTTAACACTTACTAAGTGCTGAACTAGCACTTTGTTCAAGTGTAGATATCCCAGAACTTGACAGGTGTTACAATAATTCCACTTGACAAGTGTAATGTCGCGACACTTAAAAGGAAACAACGCAGATGACGCGGTTCAGGCACGAATTGTCGAGCCTGATCCGCGTCATCTGCGTTGTGTTCTTTTAATTATGTACCCACCAAGCGCAAATCAAATTATGGACGATTCTGGAAAAACCACCAATGCTAGACACATGGGAAGTGCCATCCATTCAAGTTTCAGATGTCTGACGATTGTAACGTCTAAGTGCTTAAAGCATTGCACTTTGAGTGTTAAAATCAAACCCTAAGAGTTAGAATGGGTTTAAGACCTTAAAAGTGTCAGTTTTAACACTTTAGTTTTTAGTGTGTACGTTAACAATGCAGCACACTTGAACGCATGGTTGAATAGGAGACAAAGAGTTTGTATGTACCTCTGAATGCTTTGCTTCCTTCTGGACTTTAAGCTTGACATCGTCCGGTTTTTCTTAGCATGAAGCAAAAAAGATGCTTTTAACTAAAGTGTACCGGAGGTGAGATGTAGTCCGCTTGGCGTTTGGGTTTTGTACGAAGTCTTACATGTATTACGTGTACAGTTAAAACTAGAAGTGCTGTCACGAACTGTTCGCTTATCTAGGCTTAACTGCGCGTAGGAATTGCGCGCAAGTGCAATATCGAATTGGCATCCAAAACACGACAGGTTCTCCTGGTTACTCATAGCAAACACAGGCAATGTTTCTGCCAATGGACCTCCGGGTTACCCGGAGGTCCATTGGCTGAAACATTGCTTGTGCACAAGCCATATGTACAGAATTTGATAGCCTTACTATGGTCATAACGCGTAGATTAACGCGCATATCAACGTGCTATTTGTACGCATTTCCTGACAGGGCTTCTAGTTTTAACTGTATATAGCCGTGGTTTTATCCACTGTAAAACATGAGTGTATTACCGATGTCATTTGGAATCACGCTTATATTGGTAATACACTGTAAGTTCCATGTTGACAATGTGTGCTTGCGGTTCGCACTCAATTCATCACATTGTTTTGGCAACTTAGCCAGTATTAAATGTACGAATGTACGAATACCGAGACATTTCTTGATAAGTTTTTTTCAAATTCGATTTTCATACTCGTGATTTTTTTTTCGACACGAATCCGACTCGAATTTGTTGATCGACTCGAATTCGACTCGAACAATCGAATATTATTCGCAGGGGCCTATTCCAGCGTGTTCAGTTAGTGGAGGAGAAAATGAAGAGCAGGTAACGAGGCAACGAAAGCTCTATGAGAGTGTGTGTGCACGAGGGTTGGGTTAGGGTGTACGAACATTTCCCAATATATACCGGACCTACAATACTTTAATCGCAAACGTGGCATCTTTCGCAGTCAGACATTGTCGTGATCCGGTAGAAAATTTCTGTCCAGTTTTATGATCTCGGTACTATGCCGTGTGGCTGTTTTTCGAATGCATCTCGACGTGTTCAGCCGAGGAATAGAAAAGGTGGGTAATGAAGGCACTTGAAGGCCGAAGGTGCAGGTGGAGGATAGGGTGGGTGCGCGCGGCAATTCCCCAAGGCACACCGGACTTATATAGTATTGTTATCACAAAAAGTGTTATGTTTTACGATCTTGGCGTTGCCTTAAAAGTAATCATGAGAATTCCACATGTGACATAACGATTGCTCGTGGCGGAACGTTAAAGCATGTGAATTTCAAGTCAGTTGCATCATAATATGCTTTATCAATATCCAAACCATTGCCTTTCAGTGTGTTGGTAGTGTTTTGAGATTTAAAATAACGTAATCATACATAACAAACGACTTTCTTTCTGTTCAGCTCGCAATCTGGGCACAACGTGATATCAGTAATTTGCTCGTGTCTCGCTGTGAAGGTGATATACACTACTCAAAGTTTGCTAAGCACAACATATTTGACACATCATTGTGAAATTTTCTTGTGACACATTTGCGATATTTTTGGTGGATATGATTGAGGACTGTATTGAGATGGCCCCCAGTATTTATATTAGCTCTCTTGACAGGCAGACTTTTCGTGACATTCATGGAAAGCATGCAAGACTTTTCAAGATGTTTCTTGTACTGTCGAGATGTACATGGCATATCTAGGGTATTCAATCCTCATTTCAACACAAACCCTTGTGATTTAATGATTGAACATGGCGAATGTAAATGGAAGAAGACATTTGTCTGATGCAGAAATGTGGCGGGCTGTAGGGATGGGGGGAACAAGGGGCTACCCATTGTCAGGTTCGTGAAGCCCTTGATGTGCACCATACGGTGATCACCAGAGCCTGGGAAAGATTTATGTATTTGCATTCAGCTGTTCCATAACCACCCCTAGGCGCGATATGAATAGGCCATGGATCACGTTGGATGGACCAGAGAAGATTGGCGACCTGTCCTTTTTACAGACGCGGCAATGTACTGCATAGACACCACAGATAGGCGTTTTATGGTTTGGAGAAAACCAGGAGAACGATTCCATGCAGCCAACATTGCTGAGCATGACCACTATGGTGGAGGGTCAATAATGGTCAATAATGGTATGGGACGACATCAGGTTGTGGTCATTGACTGCACAGTGGTATATTGATGAGATCCTGGATGCCCACATCAGATTGTATGCAGGTGCAGTGGTGATAGATTCATTCTGATGGACGATAATTCCCGCCCTCGTGTTGCCCATGCTGCCCAGGAGTACCGACAGAGGGAGGGGATTGAGCGTGTGGACTGGCCAGCAAGATCCCCTGACTTAATCCAATCAAACATGTCTGGAAAGAGTTGCAGCTTGCAATTTCAGCCCGTCCCGTCTAGCCAAGAAGTGTCCAGAAGCTTGGTGCCATGCTGGTCCAAAAATGGAACAACATCCCACAAAGGACCATCTGGAACCTGACTGGGAGCATGAGAAGGCTTTGTAATTAACAATAATGTGTCTCATACACGATACTGAACCCATATTAGTTCGCTCCGTCAACTTTTTGGCAAATTTGAAAAATTTCCTCTTTTACCAATAATATCCATTTTCCATGGTTATCGTATTCAAAAGCTAAAAAATAATGTCAAACACAAACAAAGTCTTAATTTCTGTGCTTAAATTATTAAAGTTATAATTAAATAAAAAATATATCCACTTTTCATAACAATATTTCAAATAAAACGTAAAACAGGTAGTTGGATATACTTGATGCTTAGCAAACTTTGAGTAGTATAAAAGCGAAAGTTAGCTAGGAAACAGGTGATAGGTTTTTTCCGAAAATCTAAACAAAATAATAACTTATCACTTTTTACTGTCAACCTTTATTTATGAACAATGCTTCACATTTTTGAATACCAAAAATGAGAAATTACAACATGTACTAATATCTGATGCCATCGAAAATAACACGCCACCTATTTTCAAGCTAAATTTCCCATTACTGATAATGCACCTTTAACAGAGATAAAAATCGTTTATACTGTGAGACCTGTGTGCGAACTGACTCATAAAACGATGATTGTGACACAGCGATTCGTCGATTTATCGATTCAAAATTATAACTGTTGATTGTATATGTCAGGCTGGACACTGGACTTATTTTCATTTTCTTCGTCCTGTAGCTGATGAGATGCATCGAGGCTCAGTTGCTAAGTGAATAGCAATTTAGCTGCTTATGTGTTCATAGTATCGTTCTTATATCTCTAGCGACGCATGTGGTGTCCAATGTCCCGCATGCTTCAGGTACATATCCAGGACGAAAGAGAGTTGTTAGACGAGTTTCTCCATCTAATCACACGGAATTGAGATATACTTTAGTATTTGTTTTTAAAATGATGAATGTGTATTGGGTAATTTTCAGTACAGTAAGCGTTCACACTGGGCCGAATGTTTTTGGTGCCAAATGAAGTTTTTGGTGCCAAATGGAAGGTTTTAGGGCCAAATGGAATTGGATTGTAAATGAGAACAAATTAACCATGACCGCGTTGTCCTTTGATTGCAGCAAGATGCCATCTGCGATGTTTTGGCACCTTGTTGCATTCAAAGTACGAGACGATATTTTTATGTTGTGTTATATGACCCTTCTAAGTATTTTATTTGCAAATAAAAACAACCCACAAATGATAAAATTATAGACAATAAATAAATACAACTAATAGGCTAGTACTAACGTTTATAAAATAATTTTATGATTGTTATTTACTCATTGTTTACTCACTTCAAATAAACTATAGTAGCTTCCAGAAGGTTTATAAAACGATTCAGCGAGATAAAATGGATTAAATAACAAAGAAATCAAATTAAATGGACACGCTGTTAATTCAGTTGACCGGTAAAAAGGCCGGCCATGATCAAACCTGTTTCCTATAGATTACATGACAGGTATGGATTCTCTCTCGCGTGTGTCGTCAGACAGCGATTTTATGAAAAACGCCACACTGAACTTCTAAACCGCAAAGCCTTTTAGACGTACCAAAATTATATTTTTGGTGCCAAATTATGGTGCCAAATGCTCTATTTTTGGTGCCAAATGGATTTGGTTAGTGCAGCTGGCAACATTGGCACCCGCACCATGAATACTGATCTGTAGAGTAAAGCTTCACGTGAGCCGTTCAAAACAATCCGTGATTGGAGATTGGCAATATTTACGGCTGTAAAGGCTGTAACATCTGCTATTTGAAAAGCGGTGAGATTCGATTCGAGATTCGATTTGAGATCCGATTCGAGATTCGATTCGATTCTATTCGCAATCCTCGCTTTAATTTGATTTGAGATTCGATTCGACCCGAAATTTGAGATTCGCAGGGCGTTACTTATTTGCGCTCGGTGGCGCCGGGAGCGGGGAAGGGGGCTGTCCCTTTTGTTCTGACGCAAGAGGGCAATGTATACCCTTTTTTCGCCAGAAGGGTAATGGTGGAAAAGAACTTACTTCCCGAGAACTGTAACAGAGAAACTCTCGAGCATTCGTTTCTAGCGTATTTTAGTGCACAATTTCGATAATCACCAAAGGAACTATACCACCGTCGGGGGGGGGGGGGGGGGGTTAAAGCTTTAGAATATATATAATGTCAATACTACTGAATGCCACATTATAATTTTTGATATGTTGTCAACTCCCAGTTTTATCTCATGTCCTGAGTCGAGGTCCCTTTTGCATATCCCCGCCCACCCGACTCTCGGATGCTTCCTACGCCCTTGGTTGTATTTGTGTTTATGCATGGATTATGTGGATTCTCAGAACCTGCTTTGGTACTGGAGCTCTTAGAGGTATTAGAGGAAAGCATCACGAACACAACGGAAGTACAAAACTTGTATGACAGAAACTATTTTCATTTGGTTGAATATTGCACAAAAAATCAATAATTATACAACTCGTGTGGATGTTCAAATCAGATAGAATTACCGTTTTAAAGAGAATTATGAGGATTTTTGTTCCAAAAGTCATTTGGAAAGAATTTGTTTTGATACCCAATGAATTATCGATGACAATATGTCGAATGCGGTTACCAGTTCCAATGTAATGATTACTCAACATCTGCTTCTTAGAATACAAAGATTTAAAAAGAAATCCTTGATGGATCTCCACAGAGAATAGCATCACTCACTTGTTGTAATTGAAGCACGGTAGTAGAGTGGGGGTTCGGCGCGTATGCAATTCTGAAAGCTCAAGAGACCGCTTGCAGGATAAACGATTCTTCAGATTGCGGGTCAGCAGGCTGGTCAAAGAGAGAAAACGAAAGAGCCAATAAGCGATAGAAGGAGTGTTCTCTCTCTTCTGATAAAGACAGCCATTTCGTGATAGTTTTATTATACCAGTAATAGAGAGAGAGAAAGAATTATTTCTTGGGCTTGGTGGTTGGGGGGGGGGGGGGAGAGTCATTTCCTTATATTCCATTCATCAAAAATCTAACAGCGTGACCATTTGATTATTACACTGTGGTAAATTCCGAGTACCATTATGCCTTATTCACATGCAGCAATTTACTGGAGTATATATTCATACTTAAGTGAGTGAAATATTCCTGTGAGTAGGTGGATATTGTTTTTTTAAAAAATGGATATTTATTGTCGATAACCTTTCTTTTAGAAAACATTCCAATCAATGAAATTTTAAAGATTTCAACCATACTCCAGGATGAGAATGACTCCGTACTGGTTGCAGATCTACGCCTCCAGGATGTGAAGTTATAGGCAAGTTATATGGTGCAAATTGGAAAAAAGTATGTTTTCCAATATTCGACTTTCAGGAGAAAAGTCATCCAGTATCACATATTTCACACAATTTCGATTGTTTTCGACTGTGTGGAACCAAATGTGCTGTATCTGAGGCATACACACTAAAACCTAAAGAGTTAAAACTAACACTTTCAAGGTGTTAAACCCATTCTAACTCTTAGGGTTTGATTTTTACACTCAAAGTGCAATGCTTTAGCACTCAGTCATTACAGTCGTCAGACATCTGAAATTTAAATGGATGGAACTTCCCATGTGTCCAGCATTGGTGGTTCTTCCAGAATCGTCCATAATTTGATTTGCGCTTGGTGGGTACATAATTAAAAGGACACAACGCAGATGACGCTGATCAGGCTCGAGAGTTCGAGCCTGATCCGCGTCATCTGCGTTGTGTCCTTTTAAGTGTCGCGACATTACACTTGTCAAGTGGTATTATTGTCAACACCTGTCAAGTTCTGGGATATCTACACTTGAACAAAGTGCTAGTTCAACACTTAGTAAGTGTTAAATACAGCACTTCAAGTGTAATTTTTAACACTTTAGTTTTTAGCGTGTAGATGCGGAATCATCGGCTGATTTGCAAAGTTAATGGTTATAGTGGGCTCAAAACTTTAGTCCTACGAAGAAATATCTCTGCTGTTACCGAAAGTGGGCTCAAAACTTTAGTCCTATGAAGAAATGTCTCTGCTGTTACCGAAAGAATAAGCCGTAGAATACATTTGGTTTGACTTTGTCGAATAATCGAGTGTATTTGGTAGCAGATTCCGTTCAATAGCAAGTATGGCTGAACGCAAAGGTCTGCTCAGAGAAGAAGCTGATTTTCTAATTTTCTCAACATAAATCACTCAGCAGGTGAATATATATTTTTATACAATGATTACCTATTCTACTGTAAAGGGAAAACCTATGACATAAATTTTAGCTTTACACACCAACTGTGGTGAACACGACAGCAATGACATTTCAGTAATCAGAATTTACACCTACAGTGGAACTACATCCAAGTAGACCTTTGGTGATATCGACCTGGTTGCGAACTTGTCTACATTTATAGCACGTCGTCTCGAGAAGAGTGAAATGAAAGCGACAATTATTTATTACGTTTTTAAATGAGTTTATCCCACAAGACACCAAAATTAACAAACTATGCGCAAGCAATGTTTCAGCCAATGGACCTCCGGGTAACCCGGAGGTCCATTGGCAGAAACATTGCCTGTGTTTACTATGAGTAACCATGAGAACCTGCCGTGCTTTGAATGCCATTCGATATGGCAATTGCCCGCAATTCCTACGCGCAATTAAGCCTAGATAAGCGCACAGTTCATGACAGGACTTCTAGATGTATGACTTCAACTCGCTTAGTGTGTTTAATGGCCTCTTGACTACATGTAGTATTTAATTATATTTCTGGTTACACTGATGGCCAGAGTATAAGTTATGCTTTGTGTCCTGAAGAAGGCGTTTTGGTTGAGAGAGAAGTTCATCCAAAATTAGAATGACCCAACTTTTACCGTCCATCTTTCTGAGATGACATAAATAATTTCAGTCACTGTCTCTCGACAACAATGAGATTCTTGTGTAATCACCACGCCATTCAACATGCTTGCATTAAAGTTTAATTGGAAGTATGAATTTTCCACGCAGAGAAAACCATATTATCAAATCAGGAAAATTTCTTCCTTTTCCAGGGATACTAGCAAAATTCGCTCGTTTCGTGTCGTAAATGGACAAATTTCTAATTGATGGAATGACGAGGTGGGTGTGTTCTGCAAACATTGGTTTAGACATAAAAATCGCAAAAAGGCATGAAGACAGGAAATATTTGTGTAACAAGAGGACACCCAACTCGTGCACACCAGCCTTGGTACAGATTTGGTGGAATCTTTGAGAGATTAAAGGGACAATCTAGTATTGCCGACAAAGCTATTTGCGTCCAGTCGTAAACATGTCTAATCAGCAGTCGCAAAAAACCTGTACGCCAAGTTGCCTGCCGAGTGGTTCGGGTATATCGGCCCGGGAAGGGTCATAGGCTGGTGAAAAATTAAATCGCACTTAAACTGCTTTCTGTGGCAATTTCGACAGGTATTTTTGCTGGAACATGGATGGTTTGTATCGTTCGAGTAACCATCCCTGGCATTTAATCTAACCACAACCAGCTAAGGGAGATAAAACTGAATTCTCCAGAGTTTGCAAATGGAATTTGGTCCCATTTCTTTGCAAGTTTATGAATTTATTCGAACTTTCTCAGAGACACTGGCAGTCACTGTATACATGGGTAATCATGAGAGTATACAGGGCATTCTATCTGGACAGTATTAAGACAGGTGTAACAGGAATTGGTGTGAAATATGTTGAAAAGGTTTATGTTTTACCTAGTTACACCATTGTATTTACTGCTATTTCTACTGATTTCTTTCTATTTCTACACATTTCTACAATCGATTTTAGTTTCATCAGTCTAATCCGAATTTATTAAGCATTATCAAGTGCAGAATTCGTAGAGGTAGTCAGCTCAAAGTTGTATTGGACCTGTTAATAATCAATGTGATGAGGGGGTGATTCCTTGGTATCGGGAATTTATTCATCAAATAAAGCTCTGCACTGGTGAACCCTGGCCGATATGTGTAGTGCTTCATTTGATGGAGTGCTCAGTATGCTTTCGTCCGACATTAAGAGATAATTCCAACTATGTGTTGTGGCTCATTTACTATCGAGGGGAAAAACACGGTTAACGTGGGTGCCATAAAATATCATTTTATGTCACACACATTACCTGTGCCACCCCCTTCCCCCCACTCTGGGTAGTAGTACATGGGCCACGTGGTTGGAATTCTCTCTTAATGTCTGACCAAAGTTTAGTAACCTTCTATTTTACTGCATGATCAAAGTCAAATGAAACAATACTCTATCGGTCAGGGTAAAACAGCACAGGGTTTATTGAGGGGTAAATTTCAAATTTGTCTCTTTTGTGTCACGCACGTTGCCAAAGAATCACCCTGAGTCTCAAATGTGGTCATTCTGGCTTCTCAGTCTAAGAACGTGTTTCATATACTATTAATAATTCCACAAAGTTGTTTCATCTTACCAAGTCCGACGAAAAAGTGAAAAAGAAATGGTGACCATTCGATTTAAAAAGGTTAACCATATTTAATAAATATAGCATGGCTTTGAGTTGACTATGCCAAAATAGTGGTCCTCGAGGAGAGGATAGTCCCGACGCGTAGCGGAGGGACTATTCTCTCCTCGAGGACCACTATGTTGGCCTAGTCAACGAAAAGTCATGCTATATTTATTATATTAGATGTGTGTGTGTGTGTGGGGGTGGGGGGTGGGGGGGTGGGTTCTTCATCGGTCATATATGCAAATTCACAGCCAAAGAGAAAAGAAAATGGTTCAGGGTTTAAACAGGTAAACTAAGTTAATTCTGCCACTCATAGTTCTGGAATAGAGAGGTAGAGAACCAAACCCCCAAGAAACACAATACCATTATTCCATTAACCCCCCCCCCCCCCCCCCCCGCCCCAACACTACTACAAACATCACTTTCGATGCACATATTTTTATTTCTCCAAACTAAATGTAATAATGTTCAATGGAATTTTCTAAGCGAATTCGAATGTTACTATTTATAACCGTGCACTATTACCGTGCACTATTCTTTTTTCAAAAATGATAGTAGGTCTGTGCGATTTCGCTGACGAACTATCGGAAAATAGTGTGTTTCTGTTCAACCAATCAGAACGCGGGAAAGTCACGTGACATCTAATATTTCTTCATATTTGGTCAGGAAATTATGGAAATTTTGAGGCTCTGACGCGTCCAGTGACGCCCTTGTGATTTATATAGTATTACCTTTTATGTAATGGATGTCAGCGTTATCCTTCAAAATATTGGAGGCTGTTTATTCAACTCAGAAGCTTGAAACATATTAGCTCAAAATCTGTTACAGGACCAGTGACAGGTCAGTCATTTTCCATGTAATTTTCTGCGACATTCAGCTTAATCTCACTGAAACATAGTACTCATGAATATCCTTTCTGACTCAGATGATCCCAACACACTGTATTCTATGAGTTAATTGTATGTTTTCTTCGTTGTAGCAGATTGCTATAGTTTGCTACTGTATGATATCTACTGTTATTACTTTCCAACGTGTAATTTGCTAGGATTTCCAGGTTTGATTATAAATGATAACTTCAAAAGTGAATTATGCAATCAACAATTGTGTCATGTATCCGTGCGCGCAAACGAAGACGCTTTGCCGTGGGTGTAATGGGGACGTCATTGTTTTTTGTGTGTTTTTTTAACCCTTTACTTTACATGAAAAGCAGACGACACTTGCAAAAAAAAAAATTTTTGAATAACTATTGTTTTCCTTTTTTTTTGTCTCAAAAACATAGGTTATGACCCCTTATTGGAACGATCTCGACGAGCTCGTTCCAATGAGGGATCATAACCTATGTTTTAGAGACAAAAATGAAAAAATAATGAAAATTCATTGGCGAGTTTTGAGAATAGCGCTGGCTGTTTTTGGTTGTTACGTTAGGTAAAGGGTTAAATAATATAATTATCGTTAATAATGAAAAGTAATAAACAGAGTAATCGCTTGGCTGGACTGGTTACGTGAAATAATTCATATGAGGCGAGGGACTATATTGTGAAATACTCGTGCGCATTCGCGCACTCGTGTTTGTACAACGTCCCTCACCTCCCATGAATTATTTCACATAAGCAGTCCAGTCAAGAGATTACTCTCCATTTCAACGTGAGAAAGAGTCCTTTTATTGTCAGATCTGGTTGGAGAACATTTATGTTAGATTACATAAATGATAATTCGTTCAAACTGCTTCAACTTTTTTCAAAACCGTGAACCAATGATGGTGTGACGCGGAAGGGTGACCGTCTGTCCCCATTCCCATGCTAGCCCCTATCCTGTACTACTAATCCCTCTCCTGTTAACTCAGAGGAGGTGGAGTGGTGGCAAAAACTACACAAGCCTTCCCTGATCAATTTGCATCACTTATTTGAAAGATCACAGGAAAACAAAATAATTAAATACATGGAAAACCCCCACCTTGTCTTCAGAAAAAAATGTACCCCCTCCCCCTCCCCTTGTACCATAGTTAACATTTGCACTGGGAGCCGATCATTCAACACAATACGAATTCGCGTGTAATCGGAAACTCTTGAGCCAATCGAGCTTGCTGAAATTTGGTGTCTAGTGGTATCGTGCCGCGGGGAATCTTTTAAGCGGGACGGTTCGCCAGAGCGCGATGGTCTTGACCTTCAAACGACCTTCGAATTGCATTAGTAAATGATCCTAAATAGTACTAAGAAAACTATCTATCCGTCCGCCCGGGATGAGATTTTGTACCTAGAGTAACGTTGAGACAGGAAAGTCTTTTGGTCTTGTTGATTGGCCCATGCTAGATGGTCTTGACTTCAGAATAACCTTGAACTGATATCTCGAGAACGGTTGAACCGATCGGACTGGAATTTTGGCGAACCAGCGCGATATGACCTTGAATTCAATTGACATTCCCCACCCGAAAGACATCACCTTGAAAACTCTTGAATGTATCAAGCTGAAATGTGGTAAATTCTATGATTGACGGTCCATGTCTTCTACAATAAAGTGCGTGGAATGTGTGCTTGTCAGACACCCCACTATGGCTGAAATCATTCACCAGATGTCACAGTGCAATGCCTCAGCTGTCTTTTTGATGAAAATATAAATATATTTTTTCATATATCTCACTTTTATCAAATATCTCCTACTTTTTTTGAATAGTATATTATTATTGATATTTAGCAAATCGATCATGGACCACGATCATCGCAATTAGTCTGAATACATGTATAGCAAACATCATCGCTATTTAGCTATAGCTGGGGCGAAAGTGCTCTGATTGGCCTCAAACTAAGAACCACCCCGGCCTGTATGTCTATTCTTTGTAATGTTTACAAGGAATTTAGGATGTTTTTTTCTGATCCCCAGGCCAGGAATCGAACCCTCGACAATTCCGCCTGACAATCGGGAGTCCAGCACCTAAACCACAAGACCATTACGCACAGTATAAAACGAAAACGATAACGTAGTATTTGGCTGACGTTCTCGTGATTATTTGGCCCACTTTCATTTTGGCAGATACAGGAAAGTATGAAACACACTGACAACAGTGCGATGAAAATGATTTGGTGGGCATCAGATGAAGACGAATAGTGAGGACTTGTGTGTATTTTGAAGACACAAACATGTTTAGAGGAATTTAGAACGTTGGTTTCTGATCCCCGCGCCTGGATTCGAATCCTCGGAAACTCCGCCTGGTAAATGGGAGTCCAACACAAGGTTTCTGTATCTGAATCATTAGAAGCATCCAATGTAAAAGGGAGTTACTGTGCAGTCTTTTAGGAATTTTGAAGCCGCTCACGCAGTATATTCTTGGATCTGAAAAGTTCAAGACAGCCGCATACAGTTATGACCGAAAGAACAAGCGTTTTATGAGACTGTAAACGACATTTGAAATTAAACTGCCAGTAATTCAAATTGTTTGCACCATATTTAAGACCAGTAAGACAAATCTGTCATCACCAGTATGTTTATGTATAAAATGTTGTATCAGAGTCGATCAGGTTGCTAAGGCAATACCTCGGCTCGCCTTCAACTCGTCGAATATATGGCATAAGAAAGACGAGCTTGACTCTGATACAATATTTTCTACATAAACATAATGGAGATAATATATACTCGAGTATACTCGAGTAGCTGAACTGTTGTGGATTCATCCCAGTTGCACTCAGTCCTATTTGGATCAACGTAAAGCCATCAGAGTATATATTGCATAAGAAAATGGCACATCCCATGAGCAAAACGAAATGGTTACCAAAAAAGTAATACTTGCAACGTCGCCATACCACTGAGCTCAATACGACTGGAATGCTGGAACGTCGAGGAAAAACGTCGCTACACCCCCCCCCCCCCCCCCCCTCCATAAAGATGGTTGCCACGTTAACCATCGATGGTGTTTAATGGCGTGAAATGTTACGCTGTGATCGAAGTCACAGCGTAACAGCTTTCGCTTCTTCAAACACCAAATGAACGCCGAGTACAAAAACAAGTATCATGGTATAAACTTTCCGTTCTCCTTTTTGTCAATAATAATTAAAATACGCCGTACATGTTCAATTTCTATTGTCAAGAAAAATGTCCACGGCATCAGCAACTTCTTGTGGTCACGGATATCAAGATATGTTCTTTAAAAGGCAATCAGTGATTTTGCGACGCGTCGGCAAATTGAAGACCTTAGAGAATTTGCTTTGCTGAGCATTGGCTATTTATAGCAACAATTGCCCTCCAAAATGGCGACAGGAGAGATACTTTTCGATATATGAGCAACGAACGTCCAAGCATTCCAACTGTATACAGATCATTGGTTCATCGCAAGAACTTCCCTAGCTGCGGCGGTTTGGCCAAACTTCGGTACATCTCGTTAGTGCTGGGCGGATTTTCTGTTTTCTGGTTCGGTTCCGGCTTTTGTGACAAACCGAAAAACAGAATCGTAGGACCCAACAAAACCTGCCCAACAGTTTTACTGTGTCTGTACATAACCTGATCAAACTTTCGTACTGGGAGGAAACTGGATTAGTAACCACTATGGACTATAGTCTATTCGACAAAGAGGTGGATACATCGTGTTCTGATTGTCACATTTCTCCTTTGTTGACTCGACCACCGGACGAGTCAATAAGGGAGAACATGTGACAAACAAAACGAAATAAAACAAAACAAAATAGATCAGATGAACTTTATTCATTTGTTACCCTTATTTATGTTCTTTCCTTCAACCCTTTACCTAACCTGAAAAGCAGACGACACATGCAAAAATAATTCTTGAATAACTATTTTTTTTCCATTTTTTGTCTCAAAAACATAGGTTATGACCCTCGTTGGAACGAGCTCGACGAGCTCGTTCCAACGCGGGGTCATAACCTATGTTTTTGAGACAAAAAATGAAAAAAATAATGAAAATTAATTGGCGATTTTTGAGAATAGCGCTGGCCGGTTTTGGCCGTTACGTTGGGTAAAGGGTTAACGGAATATGCTTAGCAAAATATCTCCTAGAACCTCTAGGAATGATCAAAAGACGTTAGGATGCATCCACTGGAGATACTTACATACAGGGCTTTTTGTTGTGAATGATGTCATATAAACTATTACGGATTTTTTCAAGTCAAAGAGCCTGCGGTGTTATTTACTATCTCTTCTTAAACACATAGAAAAACCGAAACGAAACCGACGTTTTTTTCCTGAAACCCAACCGAAACCAAATCTGAAAAACCCAAACCTCCCAGCGCAACATCTCATGTTTCACCTTTAGCCAAAAAGCGTTCCCTTCTCTGAAAATTGTCTAATGTCCCTACTTTAGATCCTCGCAGTTGACAAGTATTAACTTCGATGGCAGTATCAAACACAGATTCGTTACTTTCTACTCTGAAGCAACTCGTTTGTTCGGTCACTCTATTCTACACTTTCATGTTAGAATTACCATAAAGTCCCCAACAGCCTATAAGCACAATTGATCCACGTGCGTATCATTCTCTCTCTCTCGCTCAGACTCCGGAATACCTTATCAGTAAGTACACACCACAACAGGGACGATCTATGCATTACCCCCCCCCCCCCCCCCCTCCACACACACACAAAATGGAAGTACAGTCTGACATGTTCCCGACAACATAATGGTTGTTCAACAGCGAAAATACATTATTAATAACTTGAGAGAGTTATAATCAAGTGCATCACGGTTGGCGTTTGATTTCAAAACACGTACATTGAACAAAGCGATTTTATGTGTATTAGAAACAATCGACAAAACGGAGAATTCCGTCTAAAAATATAAGTAGGAGATACTGATTCAAAACTGGGTGCAAACAAAATATGAATACGATATATGTTCCTACTCTCTTAATGTTTTGGCAAAGAGACCGTTTCTTGCTAGCTGCCATCCCTGGATAAAATGTATCTATTGTACATGTTCAATATCACCACACTCACATCAACTGAAGCGCATCGATGGTATTTTAGAGAAGGCAGACAATCTTAGAAATGGGACTAGGGATGAAAACCTTTATATTAGCCAGGTCATTGAGTTGAAGTCCACCTCTAACAACATCTAGTGTAATGTAGTGGAATAATTTTCGGGAGTGGTGGCGTTTCAATACATTTAGTGTGCATAAAACTCTTGCTTAATGTTTATCGCATTGAGACAATTGAATAGACATTCGATATCGTTCGGTATTGGGGCGGTGAACTTGAGGGCGGAGAAAATCCACATACATTTCTTTTCTGCAACATAATGAGTCTTGACCCCACTTGAGACCCGTCTCCTTTATTTTTCAGCAACGAACAGTTATTCGGACGTTCTTCTAAACAAAACGCTATTAATAAACTGGGTGCCATTACTTTATTTATGAATTGGTGTTTAGGACCACTGTCGGCATCTATTGCTATACCATGGCCACTAGAGGGCGCGATAGCTCAATGGTAGACTGGTGGACTTCTATGCTAGAGGTCCCAAGTTCGCTCCCCGTTCGTAACGACACGCGTTGTGTCCTTGAGCAAGACACTTTATACCGGTCCCCCACATGGGGGCACGATGACGCCGTGTACGAAGGCGTACTGCACGTCGATGGTGTACATCTCTTCAACCACTGTAACCCTGCTTGAGCGGTTCTTGAACAGAGTTAGAATGCTGAGGAGCTGACAGTTGCTCTTCGATGCTCGGTGGTTCTCTCCGGGTACTCCGGCTTCCTCCACCCGTAAAACTATCACGGTCACGATTAGCTATTGTGCTTAAGTATGTTTATTTGTGTAAATAAATAAATCATGTCACGACATAGATATGACGTCAAGTTTAGCCAATCGTCCATACACATGCTGCCCCCCTTTAGCGGACTTTTGCCCCGGGCGTTTGCGACCAGACCCAAGTTTACCAATGAAGCAGAATTTTAACCCTTCGAACGCTAGTGGTATCTTCCATGTAAGTTCACCGACAACAATTAGAAGAGTCCATATTCATTATTTGGGGTAAACCGATCAATATTTTCAACGTGCAGCCTCGGGGCAGCACGTTGAAAATATTTATTGGTCTACCGCACACATTTCCTGGACAGCCAGGGGCGCGGTGGCTCAGTAGGTAGAGGTGCAGGCTGCGACTCGCGAGGTCCTCGGTTCGAATCCTGACTGTGGCAATCGCGTTGTGTCCTTGGGCAAGACATTTCACCCCCACCTGCCCACGTGGGGGCACGTTGATGTTGTGTACTAAGGCGTGCTGTACGTCGGTGGTGCACTTGTCTTCAACCAATGCTAACCCTGCTTGTGTGGAGTTAGTATGTTGGGGAGCCTGATAGTTGCTCGCCGTTGCCCAGTGGTTCTCTGCGGGTACTCCGGCATCCTCCACCCGTAAAACTGTCCGACACGAGGTGATCCTGCCTGTCGAATATGTTATTAAACCCCAATAAATAAATAAATAAAAATATTAATAAATAACTGGATAGCCATCCTATTTTATGACATTATGACGTATCATGTTCTTGCCCAGGAAAAGCGGCCGCTCTTGATCAAATGGTTAACACAGTGAGCAAACTCTTCTAAACTCTCCGGCGTAACGAGGGGAGAGTGCCATGAATTAAAG
Organism: Pictodentalium vernedei; assembly: GCA_031216915.1. Taxonomy (NCBI): domain Eukaryota; kingdom Metazoa; phylum Mollusca; class Scaphopoda; order Dentaliida; family Dentaliidae; genus Pictodentalium; species Pictodentalium vernedei. The sequence continues at coordinate 131,121,414 of CM062297.1, forward strand.
AAGTATGAAATGGTGCATATAAAATATATTTGTAAAATCATTCGTTGACCCTTCCCGTAGGGTTTTATTGTGCAGTGGGAGGAGAAAGATTATTACTGGTTGTATTACCGAAGAGAACAATACTGGTCCCTATTATGCGTGGACAGCCATGCGGATGGAGGAAGCCAGGGTGCCTGAAAAGAACAACCGTAAACAGCTTTTGGATTTTCAAAGTAAAAACCGGTCTCAAATGCTTTTTTAACGGTCGCATTGCTTGGAGGCATAATCTGCCACGGCGCGCCCTTTGGCAATCTATGGTTAAGTTACAGTACAGTCGCCGTGGACGGGACGTAACCCACGCGTGAGCAGTGATGTCAATTCATGCGTTTATCAGATAATTCAAAATCATTAGCAGCGAAACTTTAATTAATGAAGAACCGGGTTGTACTGGTGCTTCACTAATTATTTTTTTGTTTTATTGATTATTCCAGTAAGCAGTATTCGGAATCTAATATTATTGCGTCCGTGAAAATATTACCCACCTGTGGAAAGTAGCCAGTCCTCGGCGGCTGTACCCACAGAAGCGGTCAAAGCTGTCAGATGCTGTAACAAAATATGCTATTCCACTGCAGTATTTGTGTTCTACAGTTCTTTCAAATTGGAACACGATAAATAGATATTATCATAACAGTGTGTTGATCCGTGCCGTCGCATCACGTCTCGTTGAGGTGGCAAGATTTTTGGATCACACTCGCTGCCGCCGCAGGCAGCGAGTGTGATCCGAAAATTTTGCCACCTCAACGAGACGTGATGCGACGACACGGATCAACACACTGTTATGATGATATGTTTATCATATGACACGCAAATAGTAACATAATTTGCTCACTTCGATTCACTGGCCGTTATAAATTAGATACCCAGATTCTTCCCGGCAGACGAAACAACAACGACTTCCCTTGTTACGAAAACTATTCACGGAAACTCTCGAATATTTCCGTGGGAGTGTGATATGGATTTTTGATTTCCGTTAGAGTGGGATATGGACTTTTGATCAGGAAAAATCTCACCCGGTGTGATACAACAGTTTGGAAAACATCGTCAAACAGTAGTGATATTTAGGGTAAAAATGTCATAGTCATATGATAATGAGTTTTACGTTACGGTTTGGAAGAAACGAAAATGATTTGGATTCGTTTTTTCTTTTGAATTAATTACAGAAGATTACATATGTTGACTCTCCGAGTGCGCTCAGCAAAGTGAAACTATCAAGCAAATTCTATAAGCAATACAATGCTGCTATAAGCCGTTTGGTTCCCACCTTTCAAGGAATTTACACGTCGACTACCGTTGACAGGGACGTGGCAAGAGGTTTCCGATTGTAGGGGGGGGGGGGGGGGGGTAGCGTAGTGAATTCACAACTAGGGGTTCCGGTTCCTCTCCCTAGTTGGAAATTCACTACTTGGAAAATGAAGCCCTGAAAGGGGGCATAACATCAATTCTAGCAACTGATATGCCAACACATTTATGATAGAATTATCAGGTTATTATTATTTGGTATTATTCTCGGAATTGAATATGTGCTGAATACATGCACAAGCTGAGAACTTTGAGCAATTCACACGGTCCTAACATTAAATCAGATCTCATGCAGGAATGATCAATTTTCGATGTTTCATCATTTTGTAACTGTGAATGGTGGAATTAACGCAGAATAACGATTTTACATGATGCGAATTTCTTGAAGTGCATGTCGAGGATTTTATTTTTATTACGATACGTAAACGTGCTATAGAAATCTCGTACCGATTGATATCATGCATACTTATAAAGCTCCATATTACGTACACGGTACTTATAAATATTAACAGTTGGAATTTTTGCCGACTAGGAATTTTGAGAAGTAAATCAGCATCACCAAAGAAGCTCTAAAATCCGGATAGACGGAATTTCTAACTGCTAATGACTTGCCCTCCAAATTTTCAACTATAGAAAATTTTGGCCAGAATTGGGGGGGGGGGGGTGGCTGTTGATTTCATGTGATATCCATTTACTTACAAACATATACAGATATTCTTCCAACCAATAAGTTTTAATTCTTCGTGAAAACGTCAAGATATTAACTCAATTAGTTTTAACAATATTTATTCAAGGAATATGCTATATATTCCAGAAATGAACACCAAAAGAGTGACAGTGCAAGTACAGCAGCTCACAATATAACATATATTAACAGTAAACATATTGCTGAGTCGTGGGGGATTTGACAGGAAGCTTGCAGCTAATACAAGTCATCTCCCTGAGTCATGCATAAATTTACTCAAAAAGATTGGTATAAAACAGTAGATAGACTCATATATCTCCCCCTGGAAGCCAGGGCCAGTGGTCGATCAGCATGTTGATTTAATTTTGAGGTCAGTCATCGTCCTTGTCCGATACCAAGCCAGGACGTCGCACACCTACACACACAGTAAGGGTCCGCCAGAGATCCCAAGAATGCGTGTAAGTGATTGAGGGATGATTCATATATCACCCAATAAAATCGTACCCAGCATACGCTGGTAATTACAAGTGCAAAGCTTAACCCAATTAGTGGGACCACGGAGCGTAATCATCCAATTGCGGCTGTGGTGGGTATTCCTTCATAATTATTTAGAAATAACCATGTCTAATAATACTGGTAATCTCCACAACGATTGATTCATGCAAATCAAGTCATGAGAGTGAAACGTTTTTTGCGTTGACTCAAAGAAAAAATGAATCTGTATGGTGTTTATACAGTACGTGGAGAGTGTATTGTAACTAAATCATCCGCGGAGTGGAGTTATCACCCATGCTATAACTTTCAAATTTTGTACATATCGACAAAAAACAAGCAATGTTTCAGCCAATGGACTTCCGGGTTTAACCCGGAGGTCCATTGGCTGAAACTTTGCTTGTGCTGGTTATGCTTTGCAACAAATTTGCAATTATTGCTTGGGTGGAATCTCCACTCTGCGGGTGATTTAGTGATAATACACTCTCCACGTACTGTAGATACAGTCTGCTGGAATCTTTCAGTTGGTCGGAAAAGCGAACCTAGGGTAGATAGATAGATAGATAGATAGATAGATAGATAGATAGATAGATAGATAGATAGATAGATAGATAGATAGATAGATAGATAGATAGATAGATAGATAGATAGATAGATAGATAGATAGACAGACAGACAGACAGACAGATAGATGACAGACAGACAGATAGATAGATAGATAGATAGATAGATAGATAGATAGATAGATAGATAGATAGATAGAATAGATAGATAGATAGATAGATAGATAGATAGATAGATAGATAGATAGATAGATAGATAGATAGATAGATAGATAGATAAATTTAACAATACAAAAAGTTAAACAGCAATACAAAAGTGATTTTTTTTTACATAATACAAATATATTAAGTGCATTGTTAGGCAATGGCATAGCCGGTATGGATGTCTTTCTGCCATCCCCCGGGATATCAAAAAGATATTTTGAGAAGGGTTAAACAGGTAGACGTAGGCCGACGTGCATTTTAGTCATATCTTCGGGTAGAATCGACTTCAGATGTTTAGAATATTGGCCTTGGTGTAAGTTTTATACTATTTTCGGTCTAAAGAAAAAGCGTGACTAAAAACTTTTCGAATGCCAATAATTTGAGATGAGACGTCAGGAGTATCAAACAAAGACATATAAGTATCTTGCATATATATTTATGTATACTGAAGCACTCGCTTGTCCGACTAACTAAAATATTCTAGCCAATGGAATCCACAAATTGGCGATGTAATACATGTACTTAAGGCTCACACTGGTTCCATGCAGTAACAGCGTCAGACTCATTTAAAAGTTTGACTGGTGGTGCTTGGACTTTATACACCACTGCACTTCGCCGGAAATTACCGAGAAGGTGCATAACAGGGGTCCCAACCCCTAACGTGGTAGGTTCCTTCGACATAAACGCTTACTGAAAGTACACTAAACCTGACACATCCACTGTTCCTCATCCACCTCAATGGTCGAGTGGTGTGCACAGAATAATATAATTTCTTAAGACTGATGGTTCTGAAGAAAACCTTTGAAGCGAGGGGTCGTCAAGGTCAGAACGACCGAGTGGTCTATGGCGCTGCGTTCAGGTCGCAGTGGAGTCTTCCCGGCGTGGGATGCTCATGATGATTTTTATTACCCGGTAAATGCATGCGTGGATTTTGACCAGTCTACGGCCACTGTGTTGTATTGACCCATTTAGTGGGACCACGGAACGTAATTATACAACTGCAACTGTGGTGTGTATTCCTTCATAATCATTATTATTCAGAAATAAACATGTCTAATGGTATTGGTAAGTCCACAACGATTGATTCATGCAAATCATGTCAAGAGTAAGAAACGTTTCTTGCGTTGACTCGAGGAAAGTGAATGTTTATGGCATTTATAGAAACAGTCGCCTTTAATATTTCAGTTGGTAGGAAAATCGAACCGAGGGTTCGCTTGTCCGACTAACTAAAATATTCTTGCAAACGGAATACACTAATGGGCGATGGACTACATGTACTTAAGGGCCACGCTAGTTCAAGGCCATAACATCGTCGGATTCGTTTAGGAGTTTGTCTGATCGTTGGACAGCTTGCACTCTTTACCTGGCCCTTCACTGGAAATTAATGAGAGGGCCCATTACATTACAAACAAGCGTCACTAGGGTTCCCACCCATAACGAGGTAAGTTCCTTCGGCATCAACGCTTATCGAAAATACACTAAACCGTGCAAATATATGATCTCTCGGCCACCTCACTGGCTGAGTGGTGTGCATGGTATAATATAGTTAGTGCTGAAGAAAGCCATTGAGGCAAGGGGTCGAGCCCTGCTATGCCATTTTCTTGTAGTTGTTTATTATTATTATTATTATTATTATTATTATTATTTGATGGGTTATTATTACCACTTTTGCTGGCGTTCCTAGCACATTAACGATGTTTTGTCGGGCGTTGAAACCTCGTAATGCTCAACAAGTATAAGTCATGTGACGTGTTGGGCCGTTATTGACTATATCAGCCCAACACGTTAATAACAGCCCGACACGTCTAAATATAGACAATGACGTCACATCTCTTAGCCGATCAACAATATTTTTCCCAGATTTCCATTTGGATCGAAATTCAATTCGGATTTTTTTAATTTGTAATTACAATTAACACATTTGTTTCAAGTGTTTCCCTTTGTGTCACGGATAGATAATGTATCAAATATAGGAAGCGATACACGCAAAGTAAGTGATGACATCTTTGATGAATAAACTCCTTGCCTAAAGTTCGCATTTCGAAGATATATTTCATCATCTAACTTTCCAAATTTCGCCGTAGACTGATCAGACGATAGTCATGTTACCCGGTTTGTTTGTCAACAAATCAGACGATAGTGTCGCTATTGTTTTTATTCTAAAACGTCAAACTTCATTTATTTATCTTATTCCCCATATAATTTAAATGTAATGTCCCCGATGTACGAAAGTGGCAGTAATAGAAATAACATGACTTTGTCGTGCATTACAGTGTATCAACGGCTCAACAGAAATGGTTAACAGCCCTTGAGCTTATTAGCGGCCCGCGACTTCGTCGCGTGCAGCTAGTAAACTCTTGGGCTGTTAACCATTTCTGTTGAGCCGTTAATACACTGTAAAGCCCTTCAAAATCCTGTTATTGTTATATTACCAAATATGGTAAAAGGAACAATGAAATTTATTTCTTAATTTTTTCCTACTTCCAAACTCACCTGGAACTGAAGATAGTATGGCATAACACCATAACACCGAGTTGCATTAGAGTTCCTTCCACGTATTGCGTTTGTTTCTTTCACTTTATTGGATCTGGATTACTTTGGACGGAAACGTCTGAGTTCGAGTACATTGATTTGCATTATTTATAAAGTCTGTTGGCAAGCAAAATCGAAGAAATATTTCTTCAAAATTAGATTTACGCTTCTTGCAATTATCTCACCATTCCTATGAAGAAACCGACGGTGTTTAGTAAATTCTAATTTATAAGATGATGAATGTGGCGAAAATGTTTTATGGCCTACTGGTGTCTGAATTAGCTGATCAATTTTACCGACGACATTTTCCTTAAATTAATAATAGGAGAACCATATGTGGTTGGAATGTAACTAATTTGATATTACGAAAGCCGTACAAGTTTATAAGACGACAGACTGTAAAATGCCACAAACATTGGAATGTAACCTTTTACCTTAAATCATCGTTGTAAGTACAGCTAAAGGTGGTCTGGGTATAATTCGTGTTTATCAGATTAAATTAGACATTCAAATGTAAACTGCACGGGAGAAGATGGATTTTGGTAAGAGACGTCTTCACGTGTAATTCATTTATGAGTGCTAGTAGGTGCTATTGCAACTGAAACAAGACAAATTTCTCTCAACTAAACCATCTACTGAATGTATCAAGGTGCCATCAGCAATGCTATAGCATTGCTGATGGCGCCTTGTCGCATTCAAGGGTCTAAATAGTGTTGCATCTAATAGAATACAGCGAACATTCAAATAGCATAAAACACTTCACATACTCCTGATATAGAGTGGCATTTGGAACACAAGCGATTAGGGAGGGGCTGGGTGGGGGCTAAACCTGATTTGTCGTGATGGTGGCTCAACGTCCGACTGATAAAATATTCCAGCTGCATCAGTGAGGCACGCGAAGGGGGAATTTTGAACTACAATCATAATTGAATAATATTCTAACGACATACCTTGACGATGAAGTAGGTATTCATTTGAGATTATGGTTCATAACTTAGAGTTCTTGGAAATTTTGTCGGTACATTTACTTATTCATTGGGGTTTAACGACACTTTCGACAGTCACCTCGTGTCGGACAGTTGTATGGGTGGTGGAGTCCGGAGTACCCGGCAACTGCCAGCCTCCTTAACGTAGCAACTTCACACAAGCAGGGTTAGCATTGATTGAAGACAAGTTCACCATCGACGTTAGTACGCCTTAGTACACAGCGCCGACCTACCCCCACGTGGGCAATCGAAATTAAGTGCCTTGTCAATGGACACACCGCAGTTACCCATGGCGGGGATTGAACCGTGGACCTTTCGGATTAAAGTCCAATACCGTACCCCCCCCCCCCCCCCCCCCCCCCCCCACGTTTGGTCATGACGGTTACCCAACCTGAATCGAGTACTACATACCTCCATTTGTATGGTCGGCTATTTGTATAGGTAAAAGAATCAAATCTAATTTCGAAGAAAAGTCCAGGATAACTAGCAAGCGCGAATCGATGTCAAAGATTCTAAAACGAAAAGAAAATATCCCGGCTGGCAAAATATTGGGGGTCACCCCTCACATTTAGTTATGCTCGTGCTGGCAGTTATTTTAGCCATGACAACAATCTCTTTGTCTCCACAATAAGTATAGGATGAAACAAAATATTTTTGATTTTCCGAGAATATTTTTTTTAAATCGGCGAGGGAGTGGTGTTTTTTTTTTTTTTTTTTGTTTGGGGCAATGAATGGTAAGGGTAAGGGACATAGCCATGGCTATCCAGCCCTTAGTGGCATATGATACATGTAGTTCATCGATCTGTACGTAGCGGCTACCCCACACAGTGGGGTAGCCGCTTCGTTCAGACTGCTGAACTTATGTTATACGCTCATCGTTGCTCGATGGTTCTCTCCGGGTACTCCGGCTTCCTTCATCCGTAAAACTGTCAGCGACATGATATGACCCTGGTTGTTAAAGTGTCGTTAAACGTTAATAAATAAATAAATAAATAAATAAATAAATAAATAACTTATGTTATACGGAGATGAATTTTTTTATTTTTTCAATATTAAAACGCGAAGCAGGAGACGTATAATGCGGTAGAAACATTGAACTAACCGACAAAATCTCTCGAGTGAATGCATGTATACTCGCAATTAGAAACATATTCCAAGCAGTGGCACTCTACTCGGAGGGTTGTATACATAAACGCAGGTGTTCTTTTCGTTCAATTCAACGACTTCGTATTTTTAGAAACTGTGGAATTTTTTATTCAAACTTTTCAACAGAAGTCAATTCCACTGTATCTGCTGCTTGTTCTTGGCAAGTTTACAGTATAAATCATTTCTGAAACCGACTCCCCAATTTATAGATTCACACTCCTTAGCTATAGATCCTGGTAAAATCAATCCAGAATTTATGTTTCCTATTTTCGTGGCACAACCAACAGTAATATTTGAAAAAAATACCAATAAAATGTACCTACGCGCACGGAAAAAAATCAATGCGCCGGTCTCTGAGATTCAAAAGTAATTCTTTTCGCTTAATCATGCGTATTTGAATTAAATTAGCTTATTCGAGGCGGGATGTTTTTAGTAATAGCTTGTTTGATTTAACCTTAAGGCGAGGATGTTGTCTATTTGTATTCTTATATGAAAAAGGATATTCCCCGTCAGGTTAAGGCCAAAGGGGGCGATGCCTCCTTTACAACACGATCATCATGTGTATTCAACGTTATCCGATACAATTAAGCATTGAGAAATGTGCGAGATAAACCACGTGTGGAATCCGGCAAATGTAAAAAAAACACATCTGATTGACGTGATGGCAGGAATAAAATGCTTTGACACAAAATATTGTCAGACAAAAAAGTAAACAGATCGCCTGAGGGGGATAGCGTTCTTTTAAAATATAGCTTCATTCACTTGAGTCAAGTTTAAACGTGGCATAAATACACAGAACACAACTCGGGCTGAGTACGGGAGACAGGAATTAGCTACCCTTGTTGGTGTTTTTCCTGTATTTAAACGCTTGAAAATCTCCAACTCGAATCGTTGATTCCTGCCCCGTGTTCTACACCACCGTTGTGTTCTGTCTGACGATAGAACGTATTTGTTCACGTGTATTTCGTGTGTTACGGTTCATTGGAAAAAGGCTTGTAAACACCCTCTTATAAATTGTAACACGCAAATCAATACGAACAAACTAAGTTTGATGTTAAGAGGATACGATGCATATCAGCATTCGAAGGATCCTCGATAATTAGAGGTTATTACTTGATTACATACATATCGGCCGAAATATCAGCCCGAGGTAACTTCATATCAGCCTGAGGCCGACGGTAACGAATTAATAACCTCTTTGTTTATTAAAGTAAACCAAAACAAATAATTACAAACAATTCACAGATCTGTTACAGTTTTTTGACAGTGTAATTGTTTCTCATATTTATTTATCGTGACCATGACTGTTTTACGGGTGGAGGAAGCCTGAGTTCTCGGAGGGAACCACCGAGCATCGACGAGCAACTCAAGCAGGGTTACAAAGGTTGAAGACATGTGCACCATCGACGTGCAGTACGCCTTTGTACACGGCGTTATCGTGACCCCATGTAGGCAACCGGGATAAAGTGCCTTGCCCAAGGATACAAGGCGGGATGTCCCGGGCAGGGATTGAACTCGGGACCTCTAGCATAGAAGTCCAATAGTCTATCACTGAGCCACCGCGTTTCCTTTGTTTCTCATTCTTTTCACAAAGTCCGAAGTTTCAACATATCCTAGTTCTGCTATCCGAACCACTCCAACATGCCTTGTAACGCCAATTTTCCTGATTGCGTTCGACGAATAATTGTGAGCATCTCGATGTAAACAAATTGGTAGCGGCTAGTAACGCATCAAGGGGGATAACTCTAGCTTGGTCCATATCGGCCGAGATCGGCGCTATATCAGCTGCGTGTGAAGCAATATCGGTCGAGTTTGAGAATGGGTAATTTTGTGAATGAAAATCATATGTAATATTTATTTATTTATTGATATTTAAGATCCCATGCTTATGCACAATGGCTAATCGTGACCATGACAGTTTTACGGGTAGAGGAAGCCGGAGAGAACCACCGAGCATCGACGAGCAACTGTCACCTCCTCAACATTCTAACTCTGCTCAAGCTCTGCTCAAGCAGGGTTACAGCGGTTGAAGACATGTGCACCATCGACGTGCAGTACGCCTTTGTACACGGCGTCATCGTGCCACCGTGTAGGCAACCGGGATAAAGTGCCTTGCCCAAGGACACAATGCGGGACGTCCCGGACGGGGATCGAACTCGGGACCTCTAGCATGGAAGTTCGACAGTCTATCACTGAGCCACCGCGTTTCCGTTGTTTCTCATTCTTTTCACAAAGTCCGAAGTTTCATCAAATCCCTGTTCTGCTATCCGAACGCAGAACGCATTGGGGAAACCGCGCAGTTCGGATAACTGAACTACCTCTTCTCCCAATTCAACGAATCTCCGCTTATGACTCTGAGTTTTAGTTTGCGATGAATTTTCTGTACATCTCTCTTCTTTCTTGTCTTCGTCCACCTGATCATTTCATATTGCCATCATTAATTTCGCATCGTTCAAAACTCTGCTTCAAACCACTCCACCATGCCTTGTAACGCCAATTTTCCTGATTGCGTTCGACGAATAATTGTGATCATTTCGATGTAAACAAATTGGTAGCGACTAGTAACGACCCAAGGAGGATAACTCTAGCTTGGTTCATATCAGCCGATATCGGCGCCATATCGGCCGCGTTTGAAGCAATATTGGTCCGAGTTTGAGAATGGGTAATTCTGTGAGAGAAAATCATATCTAATAAAAAGCCTTCTATCACTCGTCCAGTTAAGATTAATACACTTCTGTCGTACGAGCTTAATTATCCGAATGATTTACATTTATACGCCCAATTTATGAATAGAGGGGGTTTTGGCGGCCATCTTGGACGGCATATTAAATATCTCGAGTTGCCTAAGGTTCACAGATTGGTATCATTCAGATTCGGATTCAGTGCATAAAAAGCTTTTTCATCCCGATATTGCCAGTTTAGCCCCAAAGTTGCCATTTGGCTGTAGGACTGGAGGGTTCCGCCGTGCGATTTGTCTCCTTCATGGCTTCTTAACTCGCGGAAATTGTATATTTTGAGCTCAAATATATTTATACTCCTCGCGTTTCCAAAGACACTCCCGTGAATTTAATAAACATGGCAAACGACCATTTACAATCTCTTCTCATCGATTTGTATTCCGGTTGGTGAATGACGAGTGGGTGCTCCGTTCACAGAACTTCGCATTTAGAACGTTATTTGTAGTATCCAACATAAATTGCATCTGGCAATGAAGGGCCTCACGACCCATGAAATGATTCATCTGTTTACAGAAAATATTATTGGAATTCTTCTCGGCTCACAAATATGTGCTACAATTAAAAACCGTGATCAATTAACAAAACAAACGCCGAGGGATTATGGATGTCAGAATATGAAGTATTTTTTATATATCCAATCCATTACCGTCCGTGCAAATCAATCGGTAATCCGACCCGTTAATCTAACTATCTGTATACTAACTTCTCCCCCGCACGTGAAGACGAGTTGCCATTAATCTCACACGTTTGAGAACAGACGTACCTGAGTTATGTTGGTTTGACACCGGCAGGAATGTGTACGTATGCTTAATACGATTAGTGGCTCTCTCCCTCTATGTTGTTACAGTGCGTTGAAACTTTGAAAACCACAGACAATAAAACGGAGCATAAAGACCGTAACTACAGTTAAAACTAGAAGTCCTGTCACGAAGAGTGCGCTTATCTAGGCTTAATTGCGCGTTGGAATTGCGCGCAATTGCCATATCGAATGGCATCCAAAGCTCGGCAGGTTCTCCTGGTTACTCACAGCAAACACATGCAATGTTTCTGCCAATGGACCTCCGGGTTACCCGGAGGTCCATTGGCTGAAACATTGCTTGTGCACAGGCCATATGGACAGAATTTGATAACTTGACTATGGCCATAACGCGTACATTAACGCGCAGATCAACGCGCTATTTGTGCGCATTTCATGACAGGACTTCTAGTTTTAACTGTACCTTCAGAGCCGATATGCACGTGTGGGGTGGGGCGTGACCTATGTTTTCCCAACCACGACATAAATGTGCCCGACGGTTCTCAACCCTGTAAATAAAGGGCTCATATCGTAACTTGATGGCAGATTACGCTATAGAGTAACCCACAGGAAAGGAGTTTTGTGATGCTTCTATGCTTTACCTATTTTTATTCCACCAGTTATGTTTTTACGTCTCAACCGCCTATATAAATATCAACAACTAACTCGCGATCTCGTCAAAGCGTTAGTTGTTGCTATTTATTTTGACGGAATGTGTTTAAGATGGAAGCATCATGCCATTCTATTCATATGTGGATGCAATACTCAACCTTTGAGTTTGCGTCGTGAAAGTTTCGAAAAAACTGTCAAGTCTTTCTGGTAAAACACACGGGATTAGCAATTTAATAAAGTTATGTTATATAACATTGTTGTAACCTGTAGTTCGTTCGTTTTACAATGGACGCAACCCAAATAAAAACACAGAACGACACACGCGTGTGAATGGGTTAATCGATATGGCACGAGTGCCAGCGCGGAAGGATAGAACGAGAGGCCGCGATGGCACAAGTGCCATATCGATTAACCTATTCAAGGGCGTGTGTCGTTCTGTGTTTATTACACGCCTTGACGTCTATAAAACAATTATTAAAAGGACGCTCGGCAATTCATTTCTCAACTATTAACACAGACAACACATTTTATCGCCAGCCAAATTTATGAAGGGAACCCGTGTTAATATTTCGTCCCCTGAGTTGCAATGTGTTCTATGTGCCTACTGGAACTCAGGGGACGATTTTCAGCTATCGCTAGCGATTCACAATTTAGCAACACTAAACCATGCGGAAAATAAAAAATCTCTTGACGGGCTATTTTTTATAAAGTTGCGAAATTTCACTTGAATTTTCTACAAATCGTGCAACGCAATTAAAATTTGAATCGCTAGCGATAGTTAAAAATCGTCCCCTGAGTTCCAATGTGTTCTACGTGCCAGTAGGCACATAGAGCACATTGGAACTCAGGGACGAAATAGTAACAGTGTCATGGGTTCCCCTCGCAAATTTGGTTGGCAATAAAATGTTTTCTTTTTGTTGACAGTTGTCAAATGATATGCTGAGTGTCCTTTCCTTCTAATAATCGTTTTTTATAGACGTGAAGGCGTGTAATAAACATAGAACGACACGCGTGTAAATGGGTTAATCGATATGACACTTGTGCCAGCGCGGAAGGATAAAACGAGAGGCCCGTAGCCTCTCGTTTTATCCTTCCGCGCTGGCACTCGTGCCATATAGATTACCCCATTCACACGCGTGTGTCGCTCTCTGTATGAACTGGACTGAACAGGAACTCATTTAGTACTATAAGCAGACTCGTACTATTATGTTGAATGGTAAAATCAATGTTCCTTCATGGTCGTCAGACTCAACCGAACTGTGTTCCATTGCATGGCGTGATAATATTTTAAATTCGGACATAACTGTTTCGGTTTTAGGACTGAGATGGAACACCAAAAGTGACACAATTAAGTTTCCTAAGAAAACACTGAACAGTGGTGTGTTAATTACCAAAAGAAAAATTCTGAGTGATACACGCAATGTGTTTGATCCTCATGGTTTCAACTGCTTCTATGACTGTTGTTGTAAATATTTTCGAACAAAAACTTTGGTCCTTAGCTTTGGAATGGGATGAACCTCTTTTAACTAAATTAGAGTTTCACCTGTTTACAGGTGCTAGCATATGGAACTGTAGCTCAGGTACAATTTGATAATTCGTCTACACCACAGTTTGTAATGGCTAAAAACAGAATATCTCATCTTAAAACATCGACAGTTGCGCAACAAGAGCTCATGGCAGCTGTAATAAATGATCGCTTAGCATCTATTATTCAGTACAGTTTTGATACATAAAATGCATAAACTTCATTTCTGGACTGATAGTACAATCGTACTTTATTGGTTGAATTCAGTCAAAAAGCTTCCAGTATTTGTATCCAACAGAGTGACAGAAATAGAGTGACTAACAAACACATATTCACATAGTTGGCATCACTGTGCTTCAGCTGATAACCCAGCAGGTTCGTTAAGTCGCGAATGTTCATACGAAACATTATTTAAAAGTACGTTGTGGTGGAATGGTCCAGAATGGTTGTGTAGTAATGAACAGTGCTGTTACAATGGCCAAAACGGTCAAATGTTACTGTACTAGATGTTGACAACAAATCTTTTTATGACACTGAACAGTCACTGATGATCACGAATAATCCTATTCTTACAAGAAATGGCAGTTCACCAGAGCATGTGATTAATGAATCAAAGTTTTCCTCGTTCATCAAGCTGAGAAGTGTCACTGCATTTGTTCTCCGTTTTGTCTCCAATAAAGAAAACAGGAGTGTGTTCGTGAAATGGGTCCATTATCAATCAATGAACTGTACAGTGCAGAACTGTATCTTATAAAGCAGTCCCAGAGAGTGACGTGCATGCAAATATGTTTAACATTCTGAGAACAAAACCTCAACTCGTTCACAACCCAGGGACCGACCTGGGCATGCGCCAGTGCGCATTTGGTTCTGAAACATCAGGACCTGGCTCTTAAATATCAGAAATAGGCTTCTCAGTTGGCGCGTAACTTCTCAGATCATATTTTGATATTCTTTCGATGGATAATCGAGAGAGACACTCTTACAAATATTATATATATGATTATCATTTATCATTGTTGTAGAGTGCTAAAGTTAATATTTCAAGTCTTAATTACCAAGCATTAATCTTCACTGTGGTTTCTGATCAAGTCTTGGCTGCCTAAATAGGCAGCCAAGACTTGATCAGAAACCACAGTGAAGATTAATGTTTGCTATAGTGTACTAAATGAAAATGATGAGAGCTATTACATAATTGCAGTGTGTGTTACAAACAGCAGTATGACTCCGTAAATTGAAATCTGGCGCATGAATTGAAAAAATAGGCTCCGAGGCTAGAGCGTATTTTAAATAGTCCCGATCGGTCCCTGACAACCCATGATCACTCAATTTCAATTATTCGTAGATGACCACGATGATATTCGTAGTCGTGGTTGTATTTCAAATGCTGTCATCAGTTATTCAACAAAATTTCCAATCTTGTTACCAACAAATCATAATCTAACAGTTTTGATCATCAGATATTTTCATGCTTTGAGCCTTCATGCGCGTGTAAATCAAATCAAAAGTGTTCTTAACCCTTGAACGCTAGTGGTATCTTCCATGTCAGTTCAATGGCAACAATTAGAAGAGTCCATATTCATTATTTGGGGCAAACCAATCAATATTTTCAACATGCAGCCTCGGGGCTGCACGTTGAAAATAATGATTGGTCTACCCCACACATTTACTGAACAGTCATCCTATTTAATGACGTTATGACATATCATGTTCCTGGCTGGCCGGAAAAACGAGAGCGCCCACGCCACCTAATCTGCCACGTGATAGAGTGAGTGAAAACATACCATATTGTGTCACTGGAGTGGATTTATCTGGCCACTTGAACGTTTCTGATTCACCATACAAAGCTTACATTTGTTTGTTTACATGTGCGGTAATTCCTGATTTAACAGCTCAGACATTGATAGCCTTTTTTCGGCGCTTTATTGCAAGACGTGGTCTTCCGGTGAAAGTTATTTCTGACGATGCCAATATTTTTACTGCTGCTGCAGATTTCATAAAAGTGTTAATGTCTAATCCACAAGTGAATAAAGAATTGACAGACAGGAATATCAAGTGGTCATTTATTCCCAAACGAGCGCCATGGTGTGGTAGCTTTGGGGAAAGACCGATTGTAGTTACTGAGACTTCATTAAAGATGGTGCTAGGGTGCAAGTGTGTCAGTTTTTTGTGAACTTATTACTGTTGTAATTACATTGAAACTTCTATCAATAGAGCATTGGCATTTATGTCATCTTATATTGATGAAATGCAGCCTATTACATCTTCATCTCTGATCCTAGGGAGGAATATGTTGAGCCTTCCACATATACAAGTTGATGATGATGAACTGACTGATCCTAGCTTTCTTAATAGAATTGACTCATTGAAAGAGGAGCGTTTCTTGCCAAAACTTTGAATGATATTTGGTCATGATGGAAAAATTAATATATGTTCTCATCGAGGGAGCGTTAAAATAAAAATCAATCTACTACAGTTAAAATTGGCGATGTGGTTCAGATCCATGATGACTCTCCGCGTCTTAGATGGAAACTTTGGATAGTTACAGACTTACATACAGGGGAATATGGTCATGTGCGATCAGTAACTTTAACCACTGGCCTCCGCTTTGGGGATAAACAAGAATGGTTGTATAAAATTTTTGCTTCCCATTTTCTGAGTTATTTTGTGCATTTTTATCTGATGTCGAGACGTTTGATGTTGTGATGGATCCGAAGAGCTACTGATGAAGATGTAGCAACGATTCAAGCTTCCGATTGCTACTAAATAAGAGGGGTTCGTCATATTTTCAACATATCTTTCCTCTATTCGTGTATGAAAACGCCTCGACAAGCGCTTTATTGTACCAGTTATTGATGTTCTTCCTTCTTTGAACGTGAACTGTGCTCATTGTAATATGACTGTGTAGTCACCTTGTCAAAAGAAAAAAAAATCGGCCTGGGATAACGGTACCTTCAATTTACTGTTCGGGTGTTAAACAATACAATGGTTTTCATCACGTCAGGCACACCAATCAGATTTTTGAAGTAACGGTATTCGTTCAGAGTTGCGTTGGAGTTGGTGTAAGAACTTGTTTATGACTTGTTTATAATTACGAAGTATACAGTATGTCTGCGAATAGGCAGGCAACTCAGGCCGTGAAGGAAAAGGCGAAGACTGTTAAGGCTTCTAGTCGTGTCAAGTCTGTGAATCCTGCCTCCCAACAGGAAAAGAGATTGTGTCCAGCGGACAGTTTTTCCAGCGATACCTCTTCCTCCTTTTATGATACCGCACTGCAAGAGTTAACTGATCAAGTTAGACATGTGTCAGAATTCCTGAAGACACTTGCAACCAAAGAAGATGTCAGTAAAATTGTGGACTCTCTGATAACGGACAAACTGACTGCTGTCAAGGAAGAAATGAAGCAAAGCATAAAGGATAATTTTGAACTTTTAGAGAACAAACTCGAATCTTGCTTAATGGAAAACTCCTTTTTGAGAGAAGAAATTGATCAATACAAAACGGAAAATATTGAGATAAAAGAAGAAATGAATAAACTAAAATCACAGACAAAAGAAATACAGCAAGGACTGAACAAAAGTGAACAATATTCACGAAAGGCAAACATAAAGATTTTAGATCTGGAAGAAACAGAGAGTGAAAACTTAACAGACAAAGTTTGTTCAATAATAAATAGCTCAAAAAGTAGTGTTAACATTTCTTCATCAGACATCCTAGCAGCACATCGTTTACCATCTGCTTCACAAAACGGATGTAAACTTTGCATAGTTAAATTTTTAAGAAATGAAACGCGCAACCAGATTTTTAAAAATAGGAATGCATACACGTATACCGGTAAAGACAATCAAATTAAAAACATTAAAGTTAGAGATGATATCACGAAAGAAAATACTGGTTTGATGAATCGTTTGTATAGACACGACAAAATTGAGTTCGCGTACTACAAAAACGGATTCATTTGGGGGAAACTCCGCTCGGGACAACGGATAAAATTTGATCTCTTTGATGATATTGACCAGACAATATCAGACTTTTTGAGCCACAGAACCAGAAACAGATAATCTTCCAGCATTAACAACTGTTTAATTTATATTACTTTCACATATAGTAGTATGGATATAGTTCACCTGAAACTGAAAGTCTCATTTTAAAAGAATTAAGGTGGTTTCGCACTGGATGTGGCGCGGGCGTTGTGATAGTTGTGAAAATATCGATATTTCTGTTCTGTTTTGCGTTAGGTTACTGTTTGGTGTCTGTACGTCTTCCAGACTGGAGAAGAAGGGTACTTACTGAATCTACACGGCCCAGACTGAGACGCGGAATCGTTGATTGTAACTTTGACGCAGCGATTTGTTGCGTCGGGGTTGTAATCCGTGGTTTAGAGTTTCGGCTTGCACATTGGACTAGTATCGATCAATTACTATTTGCATTGTACAACATTCTACAGCCGAACAAGTGTGCAGACGGGAAACTGAGCCAAAATAGCGGAAAGAATAGAAAAAATGAGCTGCTTTATAATGGTCGCATCGCTCGCGACGCATGCGGTGTGAAAGTACCTTTACTTGATCTTTTCAGGGCGGGGTATTACACGGTGGCTTTGGGCTAAGATGAATTGTCTCGATGAACGCGATTTTGATCCTCACTCCTCATTTTGCAATACATATAACGAATTATCCGCACCACGGTCGTTCGAGACAAATTTAGCTGCCCTAGTATGCATAAGGAGTGTCTGTATGTGTCTATATATGGGGGCGGGGGGTGCTGTTGAATTTTTTTTGCCCCCACCCTCACCCCCGTCATTGTACTCCACGTCACTTTAGTCGTAAAAACATAAAGGAAAGTCAATTATATCATTATTAGCTGACGGTTCTCCCAAGAGACCAGAGTTCTCGCCTTTAGAGATAGCTATATAGTACCTCTAACTGTTGTATCCTAAATGTAGGCCTGTCTATGGACGGAAATGAGGTTTAACGACACGGTTTCGGAAGAAAACTGTGGGTCAATTTTGACGAAACGCCCACGCTAGAGGTCTATCAGTAAAGCAACGATCACAGGTGAATATGTTCGAGCAACAATCACACACACACCTAAAGCATAATTTACGCCATACATATCCACATAATACGAGCAACATCAGGTTACCTACGCCTCCTACCCTTTTATTCCTAAGTCCCTAGAACGGTATCACCCATCTCTCTGTAAATGAAGAAAGATAGACCAGTCCAAAACAAAAATGTGGGGAGGATCAAAAAATTTCTGCAATCTGCAGTGTACGCTGCAGATTGCATATGTTATTTGGTCCTCTCAGTATTCCGTTATATATTTTTCGTTGTAACTTGAGACAAGAACTAAATGTATCGGTAAAACGGCTAATCGAGTTCAAAGGCTTAAAGCGAATACCATAGCAAGTTGAACTGCAATAGTATTTAAGAGTTCGTGGCTTTATAAGTATAGTGGGCTGCGGTTGGGTGACACGCTGTCCGAATGGGGCCAGTGATTCCGTCCAGACGGCGTATCACGCATCAGTGGACCATCAACAATACAGGATTAGTTACATAATAGGATGTATCAGCGACTAGTCTTTCAAAATACAGGACGAAGGAATTTTGACTGACGGGCATTGGCTATTTTTAGTATGGTCGCACAAAAAAACGACGCGCAAAAATCGAACTGAAGATTTTCTTTCCACTCCACCAGTGTACTATTTTTGTTCTCATCTAACTTTGTACTAAGGGCCTACAGAATATTAACCTTCTGGTATGAAATCGTAACTGCGGAAACTGAAAGCAAAGCGTATGTGTACAAACACACACATGCAGACACAAGACACTTACACATACTCAAGCACTCACCTACTGTACTAGGGGCCTACAGAATATTAACCTTCTTGTATGAAATCGTAACTGCGGAAACTGGAAGCTAAGCATATGTGTACAAACACACACATGCAGTCACAAGACACTTACACGTACACACACACTCACCTACACGCACACACAAGCCCACTCACGCATCATACACAGGTTAGGCTGTAAGCGTAAAAAGCTTTAGCAGCTGAAGTAACTCAGGGATGACTGGCACCATTTTAAAACTGTGTACTATCCACCAGACAATGGAATGAACATATTTTTGTAATCTTTTTTTTATTCTTCTTTCTTCTCTCTTCGACCCTTCGTCTTTCTAACTTTTTGGTCTTCTGTCCTCTTTACTCATCTCGTCTTCCGTTTGTAGATTTGCAGGTACAGTCACATGTTTCCAATACACGCTTAGCTGAATCAACATGGCGGTCAAAATAATGTCTATGAACTGTCAGGAACTTGGGGATGCTAAAAAGCACAGAGATGTATTCAACTATTTAAGAGAAAATAAATCCTCAGTATACTGTCTTCGGGATGTCCACTTTACTCCGGATATAGAAACTCGAATAAGAGCCGAATGGGGGTTTGAGTGCTTATTCAGTTCCTGCACAGGCTCTCTGAGAGGGGTAGCAATACTTTTCAATAATAATTTCGATTTCAAACTCCATAAGTATAAATTGGATCCCGACGGGAATTATCTAATAATTGAGATCGAAATTGAAGAACGTATTTTTGTGATAGCGAATATATATGGTCCGAACCAAGATTGCCCCAACTTTTACAGGAAGTTAATGGAGCTCATTGAATCTATTAATTCCTCCTGCCAGTATATATTATGCGGGCACTTTAATTTAGTTATGGATCCTGTACAAGATACTTCGAACTACCTCCATATAAATAATCCATCAGCAAGACAAAAATTTTTAGAAATCATTAGTCGTCTTGATCTACAAGATATTTGGCGCGTGAACAACCCAGATAAGCAAAGGTTGACTTGGCGCAGAAAGAACCCGACAAAACAAGCCCGCCTTGACTTCTTCTTAATTTCCAGTCATACCTCGTTATGTGTTGACAGCTGTAATATACATCCGGGTTATAGAACCGACCATTCAATAATTGACTTGGAACTTAAATTTAATAATTTTCGCTATGGGCCTGGGTTTTGGAAATTTAATAACTCACTACTTAGCAATAAGGATTATGTAAACTATATAAAAGAAACTATTTTGGACACAATAGGGCAGTATAAATCCAGAAATTCCCAAGATCCTGAATACTCATTCGAAATTAACGACCAGTTATTTTTTGAAACTCTGTTACTGGAGATAAGGAGTAAAACGATACAGTTTACTAAAAAACTAAAAGAAAAAAAGCGTAGATTAGAGAAAGAATTAGAACAAACAATTACAGCCCTGGAAGAAACAAATGAATTAAACCATTCTGGGGAACTGGAGAGGACTAAACAACAATTAATAGATATCAGACAGGAAAAGATAGAGGGGATGGTAATAAGGTCTAGAGCTCGGTGGGTAGATGAAGGAGAAAAAGCCACTAAATACTTTCTAAATTTAGAAAAACGTAATTACACTAATAAAACGATCTCAAAATTAGAAGATGATGACGGAAATAAGATTCTAGATCAAAGCAAGATACTTGCTGAAACAGTAAGATTTTACGCAAACCTATACAAAGAAAGAGAGGATAATATTTCTACGAACACTCCCAATAATAATAATAATAATAATAATAATAATAATAATAATAATAATAATAATAATAATAATAGTTTCTCCTTCTTTGAGATGGATAACGAAATAAAAACGTTAAGCGTCACAGAAGCCGAAAACTTAGAAAGAGAAGAAACGTGCGCGGAAGTTCTTAGATATTTGAAAAAAATGAAAAATAATAAAAACCCCGGGTCAGACGGTTTCACAACGGAATTCTTCAATTTTTTGCTGGAGAGACATTGGTAGATTCCTTGTTCGTTCACTCAATTATGGTTTACAAAGAGGACTCTTATCGGTCACACAACGACATGGATGAATAACACTGCTACCGAAGGATAAGAAACCCCGAGAGTTTTTGAAAAACTGGAGACCAATTACGTTGCTAAATATTTCTTATAAGATATTATCTGGTTGTTTAGCGGAACGTGTGAAAGATCTGTTACCCAAACTTATCCACATTGACCAGAAGGGGTTCATTAAGGGTAGATTTATTGGCGAAAATATTAGACTTGTCTATAATGTTATTTACTCTACTGAAACTCTTAAAAAGCCAGGCTTACTCGTTCTTATAGACTTTGAAAAAGCCTTTGATTCGGTATCATGGTCATACGTCTCAAAAGTATTGGACTACTTTAAATTTGGGCCAATTTTCAAAAGATATATTTTAACATTGTATAATGGTATATCGTCCAGCCTACATGTGAATGGGGAAATTTCGCCTCAAATCAAACTTGAGGGAGGCTGTCGACAGGGAGATCCAATTTCGCCATATACCTTTTTATTATGTGCAGAACTCCTGGCTACCAAGATAAGATCGTGTATGGATATACGAGGAATCAATATTGGGGAAATAGAATTTAAACTCACTCAATACGCGGACGATACATCTCTGTTTCTTGATGGCTCTCCCAGGTCTCTGGACTCGGCGATGGACATGCTGCACAGATTTGAAAAAGTGTCGGGATTACGAATTAACTATAACAAAACGCAAGCAGTATGGATTGGTACCAAGAATGACTGCACTGAAAAAAATATGTGATAGGTGGAAATTGAAGTGGAACCCTAAATCCTTCAGAGTTTTAGGGGTAAAATTTTCACTCGACCTTAAGGCTATGACAGAAGATAACTATTTGTCCAAAATGAATGATATACGGAAAACCTTATCGGCTTGGACAAAACGGAGCATGAAGTTTTAGGAAAAATCACAGTAGTTAAATCGCTTGCTCTTTCAAAATTAGTACATTTATTCTTAAGTCTACCCAACCCTATGAGTAAATTTATTAAAGAATTGACGGATGTCCTATATCAATTCATATGGAATGGCCAAGATATAATAAGTCGTAAAACTATAGTGCAGGAGTACGAGAAAGGTGGGGTTAAAATGATTGATGTACCATTATTTATAAACTCTTGGAAAATAACATGGGTCAAACGTATTGTTTCTGAGAACACGCCTCTACAAGGGTTGTTGAAAACTATAACGCCTTCTCTTGATAAAAACTGGTTTTTATCGACTCACCAAGTTATCAAAAAGTACGTTAAGTCCACCAAAAACCAATTTTGGAGGGATGTATTTGAAGCTTGGCACTTGTATTGCAAAGAGCTAAAGGTAGAAAGCAGCGATAACTATCTATCGTCGTGTATCTGGAATAACGAAAATATCAAGATTTTTAACAAGCCAGTGTATTTCAAAAAATGTGAAGATAAAGGGGTTACACTTATCAACGATCTTTTGGATGAAAAGGGGATTTTTTTATCTTATGAAAACTTCAAAGACATCTATAAAATAGAGACATACTTTATCACTTTTTCTGGAATCAAGAAAGCGGTCACCACCTACATTAGGCCTATCTATAACGCAAGTAATTTTCGTGTTTTATCCCGCCCAATCTGACCCTTTCAGCTAGACTACCTTTTTTCAAACAGGGACTGTAAAAGCACATATATGATTCTCAAGGTACGGAGGGACGAAAATAAATTTAAAGGAAAATGGGAGAAGGATTGTGGCATAAATTTTGAAAATAAATGGTGGCAATCCGTCCTAATATGTCCCTTCAAATGTTGTATTGATGGTTAATATCAGTGGTTCCAGTATCGTATAAACTCTAGAATTATTGGAACAAGGTCCCTTTTACATACGTGTGGTATTACGTCGGATAACTTATGCACATTTTGTAAGACGAAATCGGAAACAATTATTCACCTATTTTGGGAATGCCCGGTAATATCACGTCTGTGGGAACAATTACGATTATGGGTTAATGAAAAGACCGGTGAAAACCTACAAATAACTGAGGAGGACTCTGTATTATTTGCAACTCCAGTTGCAGGTCATGTTGAGGAACTGTATCAGTTCTTTTTTATATTCGTTAAATTTTGCATTTATAAAACAAAATTCACTAATCATTACCCAACGTTATCACAAATAAAACATGAACTTCGGCGATATT
Organism: Pictodentalium vernedei; assembly: GCA_031216915.1. NCBI lineage: Eukaryota > Metazoa > Mollusca > Scaphopoda > Dentaliida > Dentaliidae > Pictodentalium > Pictodentalium vernedei. Next base: position 131,145,063 of record CM062297.1, read on the forward strand.
ATTACATTGAAAGAGCGGCATATTACCGAATGTGCATGTATGATCGCTTTCAGAAACGCTGGGCTGGATGGGAGGGGCTAACTTTAGAACCTGAGACATCTTAATAACTAACCAAAATCCAATGCATACACACTATTACAGCAGCCATAGAATGTTTACACTTAGGTTCACTTGGGATCAAATCTGTGTAGCGTGTCAATTGTCGGGGCCACGTGGCAGTCTACACAGTGTTACCTATGTGATGATGTGACTGTTATTGCAAGCCTGAATGAATAGCACAGCAGACAGCTCTCTCTCGCTCTCGCTCTCGCTCTCTCTCTCTCTCTCTCTCTCTCTCTTATTATAATAGAAAAACAGACAACCACTTCTCAACTTCTCTTATGATTCAAGCATAAAACAACACTTGAAATAAGCCTCTATATCATGAGAAAAACTTAATATCTGATGAATATGTATGATTGCTTTTACTGTACAATATGTATCAAATGATGTACCAATATGTACCAATGTCTGTAAATAAAAATCTATAAAAAAACAACTTTACGCACCAAAAATGGTGTTACAAATCGTCCAGTAATCAGACTTTTCCCATTGGAAATTCAAACTGATCTACAGACTGATACAGTATCTGCAGAAACTATAAATGCGTCTGATACAGACCAGCAACAACGGAGTCCAAAGCTCCAAGCAGTACTTGACGCATCTGAAAGAATAGCCAATTTGTAAAGTGATCAATAAGATTGTGTTTTGAACAAACACGTCTGATTATAGTGTTTTTAAGTGTAGAACGGTTAGTAATTTCACGTTTGCGCCCCCCCCCCCCCCCCCCCCCACCGAGGATGCTGGGAATAGTTTTGGTTGCAGCTATTTTGTTGTTGACTACAGCTGTAAGGTGACACCAGTGACCACTATTGTGTGATGTTTTATAATTAGTGTGCACTCAACTGTGTAAATTCTCTCATTGATTAACGCTGTGATTTTTTTTATTAGTTTAAACAATATTTATTTCCAATATACATAGACACTACATACAACAAAAACATATGTATGGATTCGACAGGAAGCTGCAAGCTTATCAAGGTCGTTTCCACCAAAGTACAAATACTATGACAATCGAGGTGGCAACTACGTATGTAATATTTTTATAACCCAATAACCCAAATATTTAATTCGATGGGTTATAGAGAAACAGCTCGATGTTGATTGGAAGTAGATTTACTAGATTGTATATAAGGTTAGGTAAAGGAAGAAGGAATATTTAGATTGAGACAAGATATAGTACTGATGTCCTACGCTCAATGGAGGCCTCGACGTTACTCTGAATCCAAGTCAGACAATAAAAACCTATCTGCTTTGGGTACAGAACACATGCCCTTTAAATTTAAAGTATCTTGTAAGTCCTCTTAATAAGTTAAGGGAGAGAAACCTTCAAGTGGAAGCATGAATAATGTGATAATAAAGACTCAAGAAGTTTGGAATAAATGTACAACTACTCCAGAGAGGTATTACATTGAACACAGTAATAGACAGACGAGGAAGAAAGGTAGGTAATCAACTTCAAATCCATTACCCACCAAAGCAGTTATGTTTCGAGACCTAACATTTTAGAGGAACAACGTTTATTAACCGGTTACGATTCAAGGAATAAGAGAGATTCGCGCACTATTACCGGAGAATCATAAACATCCTACTATAACCTGCAACAGAAAAATGCTCCTCTTGGCTGTTACGTAACAGATTCATGTACTATAAAAAAGAAGAGAGTTGTTGAGGCTAGAAAAATAGTCCTAAAGTATGTAGATGTTTTTGTTATTGTCCTTGTAGTTCGTCCCGACGCCCCGGTACCTGTGTGCATCAATGTTACGTGCGGCAAGAAATGAGGATCTTTATTAGTAAAACATCTCGGTGGTACTCTCGACCAGTTCTATAACTAGTTTCTAATCATCAGACTTGATATTAGGTGAATCTTGCTGAATCAAGAATAAATTTATGAACTATTTCAAAGATGGTTTTATTGTCCACTTCGCTGTAAAATTCAGAGCCGTACAACAACGTATTACAGTCGATAAGATAGGGAAGTTGTTCAAGTGTCACTCTTCGTACCTCGTTGTATATGGAACAGTTTAACAAGAAGTGTTCGGTGGACTCGCGCGCACAACAGGAGCAGTACGGACTATCAGACAGGTGGTTATCAAAGAGATGCTCCTTCAGATTACTACATTGTAGGCACAACCTGCAGTGGTAAATTTGTGCCTTGCGAGAAATCGAATTAAAGAAGAATTTAGGTGGGCTATTAACATTTCGATTAAGATAATTTTTAAACTCATCCAAAGAATGATTATCTCTGATGTTGAGAGGTAACTCGTTCCATAATTTTGTTGTCGAAGGAATGAAGGATGTTTGATAATTTTTGGTTCTACAAAGGGGTACGCGACGATTGTTTGCACCTCGGAGATCGTGGGCTTGATTGGTCGAGATAGGAGGAGGGATTCTGTTAGATATGTGAGGGGGAACCAAATTATGAAACATTTTGAAGTACTGTATCAGTTTATGCTTCTCCCGTCTTGTTCTGAGGGTATCCCATCCAGTTTCCACATATAACACAGTTTTGCTGGCGCTAAGGGTTGCACCAGACACAATACGCGCAGCGGCTATTTGAATGCTTTCAAGCTTCATCGAATCAAGTTCAGTACAGTTGTCCCAGACCGTATCAGCATATTCAAGCAAAGGTCGGATGAAAGCGAAATAACTTTTCTCCAGAGTTTTGCGATCTAAATTGAATTTATTTTTCCTGATTTGATTTGATCTAACCGTGACCAGGCCTTTGAGCAAATATGCTCAATATGGTTTTCCCAGGTACACCGTGAATTTAAGATAACACCAAGATGTTTGTGTTCAGTGACTTCTTTAATGGCAGTGCTGGTCATTACTTTTTTATTAGGCTTTAACGACACATTAACAGCCAGGGTCATTTCATGTCGGTGACAGTTTTACAGCTGAAGGAAGCCGGAGTACCCGGAGAGAACCACCGAGCAACGACGAGCAGCAGTCAGCTCTCCAACATCGTAACTCTGAACTCTGCATCGCGGCACAGGCAGGGTTAGATTGGTTGAAGACATGCGCACCATCGACGTGCAGTACGCCTTAGTACAGAGCGTCATTGTCCCCATGTAGGTAATCGGGGTTAAGTGCGTTGCCCAAGGACATAACGCGGGAGCACGAATCAGTCGCTGAAATGGTCACCCATCCAACGTCTAAGCGCTCTCGACGTTGCTTAACTTCGGTGATCCAACGAGAACCGGTTACCGCGACGCCACCGATAAGACTGTGTGGAAGAAAGTTTGAAGTGAACAAGTTGTGTGAAGATTCTCCAGCTCTCTCTCTTCCTTATTCTCAATGGAATGTTTCTGAGTTTCAGTACACTTATTTCCTTTTCTATTAACTCGTGTTATTACGGCATTGGCACTTTGCAGAGAAAACTGTAATTTTGCTTCTTCGTGCAAGTAAAGAAAACAGCCTGAAATAGAGGGTAATTAAAACGGTTGGCCATACCCAGAAGACAACCTCGGGCGTCCTTTGACAATGACGTGGCATCTTCAGCTTGTCCAAATCGGAGGACCAATTTGTCCATGCTGATGATGTCATTCTTGCGGTGAAGATATATAAGGAGAGATATTTTTAACTGTAATAGATGGTTCAAAATACGCCATCGTTCATTTATATTCTCAGCTTTTTTAGATGAATACATGTAACTGCACGACATTTCCAGGTTTTGATGAAATTTAAGTTCTTCTATAAAAACTTTCAAATCTGTTTGCATCCACTCACTCTGTAGGAGCAAATGTACTTTTTACAGATGAGTACGCTGAGCTACGATCTTTTCAGATGGATTTTGATATACGGGATGCCCTAGAAATTATGGTATGAGCTCGATAGACGCGTTTCATCTCTCTCTCGGGCTGCTGTCTAAGTTTTAATAGAATTGATTTTGTGTACGAACATTCTAAAGCTAATGCAATGACGTCTCACTTGTATTGCCACAGAAAATACATAGTTCCGATTCTGACAGATTGCATTTGAAAAGTTTGGAGTTTGTAAATATATTTTTGTCTGGTACTCTATATTGCAAACTTATCAGACGAGTGTTATATGTACTGACGGATTAACGCTTGTATATAAACTACAATCGTAGGTTGATACCAAAACGTTGATTCCACTTTTCCTGGGATTGGATAGGCATCTTTGCAAATGATTGTAAAAGGATTATTAAAGTGTATTGCACGTCGATGGTACACTTGTCTTCAACCAATGCTAACCCTGCTTGTGTGGACTTAGTACGTTGGGGAGTCTGGGGTAACTGCATTGTGTCCTTGGGCAAGGGACTTCACCCACATCGCCAACGCGGTGACACGGTGGGGCTGTGTACTACAGCGTACTGCACGTCGATGGTGCACTTGTCTACAGCCAATGCTAACCCTGCTTATGTGGTGTTAGTACTTTGCCCTGTCTGGCAGTTGCTCTCTGTTGCTCGGTGGTTCTCTCCGGGTGCTCTGGCTTCCCAAACCCGGAAAAATGTCCGAGACGAGGTGACTCTGGCTATCGAAAGTGTTGTTAAATAAATAAATAAATAAATAAATAAATAAATAAATAAATAAATAAACTGAGCTAGATTATGTAAATTTAAGATGAATTTTAAATTAAATTGTGCACCTATGACACTTATTACATTTAGGTGAGAAGTGAGTAGCGAATGCGGGTTTTGATCCATACATTCAATACAGGATTCCCCGTACCAAAAAGCGACAGTCTGGATGCAAAATTTACTGTAGGATTCACACAGATATCTTATCTATATAGCTTTAGTCTTGAATAATGTATAGAGCCAAGGACAGTCCTAACGGAATTTCTACAGTACGGCCGCCGTGGACTAGTCACTTTCCACCGGTGGACAATATTTCCACGGACGCAATAATATTAGATTCCAAAGACAAATTATAGGAATAATTATCAAAAATTTAATTAATGAAGCACCAGGTACAACCAGTTTACAGCCTTATTTTTTAAAGGGTATATGCAAACCAGGGGCCAATACTATAAAAGTTTTACAATTGTATTTTCTAGAATTGTATTTTCTAGTTATGACTTTAAATGGGTAAACATGAGCAACTAGCATTTTCAAAGATCTGGCAATGGACAATGTTTTAAAATGCTAATGATTCATTTTAGTCAGTTATATTAATAGGTAGAAAATACAATTTTAGAAAATATTGTGAAAGTTTTATAGTATTGGCTCCAGTACACGAATGCAAAGAAGAAAAGTACAACTAGTTCGTGTTGGCGAGATATATGTTTTGCAGGGACCGATCAGGACTATTTAAAATACGCTCTAGCCTCGGAGCCTATTTTTTCAATTCATGCGCCAGATTTTAATTTACGGGGTCACACTGCTGTTTGTAACACACACTGCAAGTATGTAATAGCTCTCATCATTTTCATTTAGTACACTATAGCAAACATTAATCTTCACTGTGGTTTCTGATCAAGTCTTGGCTGCCTATTTAGGCAGCCAAGACTTGATCAGAAACCACAGTGAAGATTAATGCTTGGTAGTTAAGACTTGAAGTATTAACTTAAGCAGTCTACAACAATGATAAATGATAATCATATATATAATACATGTAAGAGTGTCTCTCTCGATTATCCATCGAAAGATTATCAAAATATGATCTGAGAAGTTACGCGCCAACTGAGAAGCCTATTTCTGAGATTTAAAAGCCAGGTCCTGATGTTCCAGAACCAAATACGCACTGGCGCATGCCCAGGTCGGTCCCTGGTTTTGACGAAACTGCTTCCCGGTTAATAAAATATCATCGGGAGGGTAACTTATCGCGAAGGTTGTCGGGGATGGCAGAGATCGATTTGCCTAAAGTCCGAACCTCATTAATTGGAGCGCTTTTCCTAACTTTTTTGTGAACAAAGTATTCATATTCCTCAATGTGTTTCATAGTCTGTTGGAAGTAATTCACTAATGGTACGCAACAACGGCAAATGTAGTTGCTTGTTCAGCACTGAAACTGCGCTTCGACTGGTCCCAGCGGTAGGAAGCGATCACATATGGACTGGTCATTTGGTACTTTATGATATCAACTGCCAATGATCAAGAACGCTTCTAGATCCCAACATTCTCTTGAGTATCTCTCCTCATTAAAAATATAGTATTGTTGGTGTCATAATTCCAGCCCCTCACACGACCCTGGCATCGTTTATATTTTCTCCAGACACAACTACACTAAACAGAAAGCTCTGCGGAGTCGTTCGGTTCTGTATTTTTGATAAAATCCAATAAACCAATTGTGTCAGAACATAGTGTAGTATCAATACATGGTTCCCGCGTGCATTCCTGTCATCATTAGAATTTTATATATGTAGACTCATAATAGATGTAATTGTTTTCCTGACATCTCTTGGTGAAATATTTATGAAGTTTTGGCCATTCAATAAATTGTTAGTTTGATATCAACAGTGAATAAAAGAAGAAAAACTGTTGCTCAGTGATATTTTCTCTCTGTTACTCTTTCGATTTTGAGGCGAGCTGTCGCTCTTGTGCACCATCGCGCCTGCAATTCAAAGTTTTTACTTCTTGAGAGTGGACAACATTGCGCCTCGGTTCAACACTTAGCTAGCGATTAGCCCTTTCGAATAAAAAAACGCCACGTAATATACATATGGTGCAGTAGAATTTAAAAAAAAAATCAACAAAACCATATCATGCGACCTCTCATTGGAACGAGCCCGTTCCAATGAGAGGTCACATGATATGGTTTTGTTGATTTTGTTTTGAGAATGAGGGTGGCGGGGGTGTAAAATAATAAAAAAAACTGATATCATGTATTTTGTGAAGAAGGGTTAAAATCTATTGGTGGGAAAACGGGCTAAATAATACAGTGCGTGCACGAAAATGGGAACAATACCAATGCATTATAAGCTGTAACATTCCAAGACTTCGAACTAATTAAACTGTACTTTCCGAGAATTGGTACGTAAACAACATAATCCGACCGACTTTAACCCTTTACCTAACATGAAAAGCAGACGACACTTGCAAAGAAAATTCTTGAATAACTATTTTTTTTCATTTTTTGTCTCAAAAACATAGGTTATGACCCCTCATTGGAACGAGCTCGACGAGCTCGTTCCAATGAGGGGTTATAACCTATGTTTTTGAGACAAAAAATGAAAAAATAATTAAAATTAATAGGCGATTTTTGAGAATAGCGCTGGCCGGTTTTGGCCGTTACGTTGGGTAAAGGGTTAAAGGCCAGTAATACTGTTCACTGGTGGTGCGGTGGCTGAGTTGGTAGAGGTGCAGGCTGTAAGTCGAGAGGTCCTCGGTTCGAATCCCTCCGGCTGCAACCGCTTTGCGTCCTTGGGCAATATACTTCACCCCCATTGCCCACATGGCGTTGTGTACTAATGCGTAGTGCACGTCGATGGTGCACCTGTCTTCAACCAATGTTAACCCTCCTAGTGTGGAATGAGTACGTTGGGAAGCTAACAGTTGCTCGGTATTCTCTCCGGGTACTCCGACTTCACCCACCCGCAAAACTGTTGTTGGCATCATTTGTGATTGTACAGAAATAGGTGACCTTAAACACCAATAAATAATGCTGTTCACTGTCTTTTCGCCAATAAATTATGTAGAGAATCATGTGATTGACTTACGATCATCCCATTGAAGTTGCATTTCATGTATTATACCGAACTCAAATAAATTTGATTAATGCTGCGAAAAGCTTATTCGAAAAATCGGGTAATATTTCTTGAAATCCTTACTTACTCTACGCCAGTGGAGTGAACGGTGTTCAGATGTTCTTTATTTATATTGATCTATTTAATGGTGTTAAGGTCACATATTTCTGCACAATGGCTAATCATGGCCACGGCAGTTCTACGAGTGGAGGAAGCCGGAGTACCCGGAGAGAACCTCCGAGCAACGGCGAGCAACTGTCAGCTCCCCAACATTCTCACCCAACACAAGCATGGTTAGCATTGGTTGAAGACAAGTGCACCATCGGCGTGCAGTACGCCATAGTACCCAACGCCGCCGTGCCCCCACGTGGGAAATTTGGGTGAAGTGTCTTTTCCAAGGACACAACGCGGTTGCCGCAGGTGGGATTCTAACCGAAGTCCTCTCGGATTGCAGCCTGCACCTCTACCTACTGAGCCACCGCGTCCCCAGATGTTCGTTGATGTTTTTCTTGAAAACATTTCGTCCCTGAGTTCTAGTGTGTTCTATGTGCCTACTGGCTCATAGAACACATTCGAACTCAGGTGACGATTTTACGATGCCGGGACTCGACAATCGCCCGCTTTCCTTCAAACGATGGTGAGCAGTATACAGAGCGCCTCACATTTTCAAAATGGAAATTCTGATGAGTAACTTACTCCAATTTCATACAAAAAATGTATTCTGAAACTTTCGTTAATTCTCTTTCTGCTGTCGAATTGAGATCGCTTGAATCATATGCTGTCAATGTTTGTGCAGACTCACGAAAGAAACTCCGGAGTCGTAGCCAAGTACATTATGACTCCTTACTCGTCTGTCACGTTGAACGGGTGCGAGTTCAGTTGCACCTAACAACGCACGCAAATTTCAATTAACAAGCCCGATACATTAGAAAACAATTCTGGAGTGTATACCTTTTAACTATATACATACACCTACCACAGATGAACAATAGAACATACCGGTTCTGGACCGGTGTGTTCTATTGTTCGACTGTGGTGCATGTGGATCTATGCTTTTCGTGTTAGAGGTATACACCGCCGGTGTTTTTATCTTCTCAGACAATCCTTAATACCCGGCTTTTGACACACAGACCTTCCACGAAAGAACCGCAGAACACATCAGTACCTGGGTCCTGGTGCCATATTTATCTCATTGGAACATTCCAACCTTTCGGCCATGTAGCCCTCCCAAGTTAGCTTGCCCTCTTTCCCTTCCAAACTTCGTGTGCATAAATACTCACCGCGCAAGCGAATTGTGCGATCGCAAATGGAAACACGTTCTGCTTTACGGCAGTGGCGTAGATAGCTTTTCGCTGGCGGAGAGGCAAGCCCAACATTTTCCAACAGACCGAAAATTTTCTGACAGTGTAACAACAACAAAAACCCAAACAAACAGAAATAATCTGTTGTTTACTGCAAATGTACTGAAAATTGGTCTTTTTTACCCCCAATTTACCCAAAATGGCATGTTTTTACCCCCAAAGCCTGCATTTTAATGTTATTAGGCATAAATTCGCCTAAAAATGGTCCCAAAAAATTTCCGACAAAACTTCTGTTGGGGGGGGGGGGGGGGGGGGGCGGCCCTCCCCCGCCCCCCTTTATCCACGCCACTGCATTACGGGTAAAATATCCGAGAGGTCCTCGGCTCGAACCCCACCTCCGACAACCGTGTTGAGTCCTTGGGAGAGACACTTATTCCCAATTGCCCACGTGGAGTTGTGTACTAAGGCGTACTGCACGTCAAAGGTGCACTTGTCTTCAACCAATGCTAACCCTGCTCGAGGGGAGTTAGTACGTTGGGGAGTCTGACAGTTGCTCACCCTTGCTCGGTAGTTCTCTCCGGGTACTCTGGCTTCCTCCACCCGTAAAACTGTCCGACACGAGGTGACCCTGGCTGTCGAAAGTGTTGTTAAACCCTAATAAATAAATAAACAAATACTGGTCAATAGGCCTCGATACCAATTCCTGGGGCGAAAGTCCTCTAAACTGGGCATCATAGTTATAAACGGTTTTGGTAAACTTGTCTTCATGCTGTGGTCACGATGTAGTCAAAGATGCTGAATTGATCGTAAAGTTGGAGCTCGTTCCAATGAGGGATCATAAGTAATGCTTTTGTAACAAAACAGAACACCCAACTTAAGAATTTGTTTGCTAGTGTCTTTCTCTTCTCATGTTGAGTAAAATGTTATGTTCGAAACATTCCGATCTTCTATTGAATATAAAGGTAATACTATTCGCTTCTAGGACATTTGTTCAACACAAATTAATTCATGTTGTCATTAATCTAAGGCATCCTATTCTCTTGATAAAGCGTGTTGGAGGTATTATTAAATTATGGTCTTTATAAGACATGTTAATAACGCTACAACGAGCTAAATGTGCTGAAAACGTCGCTATCGAGAATGATCCAATATATAAAAATACAGATAGTTGTCCAATTACCAACGTCGAATTAGACGAGAACTCCGTGTGTTGCCACTTTTTTTTTGTTGCCACTATTATAATCAGAAACAGTCTGTACGATCGTTCTTCCTATACTTTACGGCCCTACGATACCTTGAGCTCTTGCGTTCTAAAATAGTGTTGGATTGAAATTAAAAGATACGGGGCGATATGTTGTAACAAATGCCAATGTTAGTGAAGCGCGTTGTAAGAGAAAATCAGTGCTGGTGGTTGATAAACAGTTGGACAATTTAATAACACACACAACTGTATGTATGTAAGAGCGGGGGGCCAATGCAAACCGGAAGGCCTCCATTTGTCGGGAAGAATGTCCTAAATATGTCTCGCTTTCTGGTATTTCTAACCTGGGGGTCTTTTTTCACCAGGATGGCTCTATTTTAGCTCGCTGGTCATTGTCCAATCAATTTTAAGCCCAAAAACGGAGATGAGTGTGAAAGAGGACGTCCCCATTTAGATGCTTTTGGGATGAGAAAAGTCCTCGATTGGCCATCATTGTGAAATGAGACGCACACATATGCGCTCTCGCACATACTCTCGATCCCTCCCAACACATTTTTTTTAATCGAATAAGGAATACGGAGAGGACGATTTAATTTATTTTTTTTATTTTCAGGCGTTAACTCCCAAATTTGCATCGCAATGGTTCATCTATTTATTCAGTCTACAAGGCATTATATGAGGCCACCTATAAGAGCTGATAAACTCTTTCGCTGTAGTTTTGAAGTATAAGTTTTAATTCATTCTAGCTAAACCCACTTGCACAGTCAGGTCTGGAGAATAGGCTGCATTGTGGAATTTGTTACAGAGTACTGGTCGTGGCAGCATGTCTCTGGGCGTTATCGTGACGAATGATGGCATCAGCAGTGATTTCCTCTCTGTTTCTTTGTGATGGATCTCTGATATGAAGAACATGGTCAGTGAAGACTTGATGTACATCCGCACACTACGTCCTAGTACACACCGTCGCCATACCCCCACGTGGGTAATCGGGATTACGTATCTTGCCTAAGGACACAACGGGTATCGAATCGTGGATCTGTCGATTTGAAGTGCAATGCCGTAACCTGTAAGCCACCGCATTCCATACGTAATCGTTACTAACTGGCCGTTTAGCATCATAAAAACGATGGTCACTCCCCTCATGGCTGCGCATATGTAATTTGGTGGGAACAGGTGGCGTGGCTACGTCCATCATTCGGACGGCCGTTTGGTTTCGAGCTTATGAAGATGAAGCCCAGTCTAAACTTCCACCTCAATACATATACACACGTGCACATACTCGCACAAATACCCGGAACACCCACCCGAATAGTAACAACTACTGGACTTTTGGAGTCAAATAAGAGGCTCCGCTTCCCTTATGTAATCATATTATTTTAACCTTTTACCCAACGTAACGGGAAAAACCGGCCTTCGCTATTCTCAAAAATCGCCAATTAATTTTCAATATATTTTCATTTCTTGTCTCAAAAACATAGGTTATGACCCCTCGTTGGAACGAGCTCGTCGAGCTCGTTCCAATGAGGGGTCATAACCTATGTTTTTGAGACAAAAAATGAAACTGAATAGTTATTCAAGATTTTTTTTTTTTTTGCAAGTGTCGTCTGCTTTTCGTGTTAGGTAAAGGTTAACACGTAGGCCACGTCCTGCGATTTGATTACAGCTTGTTATTCATCTATGCTTGCTTTAATCAAGTGAGAATTTCAACTCTTTTCACTGGATTATTTTAAAAATCCATTCACATGAAAAACCATCAATTAGAGACACATTAGATGGAATAGACGAATTTAGAAAAAAACTGAAAGCGTTTTGGATCAATATACTTTAAACCCTCTGGCCAATTGATATGAACATATCAGAGGGAGAATGCGAAATGAAGTCTATCATTCCTTTCACTTTAACAAATAACAGACAGAATGTAGAAACATCGTAAACAGTGAAAGATGAATTCAGTTTAACCATCTTTAAATTAGCGACCTGTCATCGCTTATAAGAAAAAGCATGTGCAACATTCTCATACGGACTAAACTGGAACCCATCAATTAATAGCATAAATTATTGACACTCAGTTTAATCAGTTCCTAAGCTCAAAACTTAGTTTAAATCATTTTTTTAAGTTATGGTTGAAACCAATAAGGGATCTATATATATTTGTATATACACTTCATCAAATATTTTATATAACTTCGTCAATTTGCCGTCATGCTCGGAAGATTACTTCCTTCTTAGCGGCTTTCATTTTTGACTAATTCTTATTCCGTTACGTTAAGTGCCGTACCAATGTCTATCGCGTCATGGGAACGTAAAATGTAGCGTCACGCTTATCCTAATTGTTGAATGGGATTTATAAAATTGATCGAGATACGCTTACGTCTTAAGCCCCTATCACACATAGGAGAACTTGTAAGCGACTATGGGCGAATGTGCAGTTCTCCATAGAATTCTCCACCATTCGCTATGATTATTAAACTGTGGTCAGGGGTTCGTGGGCAGTTGCCGAAGTGTCTTCAGAGGTCGTGCTGTGTTGGCGAATGTTTCAAAATTTTTAAAACTTTCGCTACTGTTCGCGAACAGTGGGGAGTAAAAATAAAGTGGTAGGACATACCTTACACTAGTTGTAGTGTTGTCGCCACAGTGTCGCCAATGATCGTAGGACGTTCGCCACATGTCGTACTGTCCACCGTGGGAAAGTTTCACCACGACCCAATGGCGAACATTGGAGAACTGACAATAATGCAATACGACATTGGCACGCATACACGGCGAACTATCCACCACAACACTGCCACACAGCAACGACCTGCTCATAAGTAGGTTAAACGTCACGTGACAGGTGTTTGGAGGGAAGCCAGCATCAACAAACCAACATGGCCCGCACACGTACATCTCGCCGAAGCACCACTGTGAAGCCGAGCAAGGCTACAGAAACCATGTCCACAGCACGCAAACAGGACAAAGACATTCCTACAACAAGCAAGATCACCCAGGATGAGTCAAACTTGGATGACATCACAGCTATGGCTGACAATCAGGATGTAACTGCACCTGACAACACATCCGTTCATATGGCAATGGAGGACACCCATAGAAAACAAGGCACCCACACACAAACTGACATGGAAGAGGATGTTGAAAGCCCTCGTGGACCCTCACCACCACCTGGCAGTGACTCTGACAACGAAAGCAAAGTCGTTGAAGCCCAGGTTCACGCTGCCTTCGGAGATGATGGAAATGGAGAAGATCCACCCGATGATTCCAGTAACTCATCCCATGGAGAGGAATCGGGGTCGGATAAAAAATCACGCAAGGAAAAAGGGAAATCTCGACAAAAACGCAACAAGCCATACAACTTCACACCTGAACAGGAAGGTATGCTGGCGGAATGGTATTCTGAAAACCCTATCCTATTCAACAAGAAAGGAATTAACTATCGAAACACTGCTGAGAAACGTCGCATCATGACAGCTAAAGGAAAGGAGATGACACCCCCTTGCACATGTAAGTATTGTTTGTTTATTTTTCAAACCACACATATATAATCTGCATAAAATTTAACATGGATTTAACATGTAAACATGGATGCTAAAGGAGGCCAAATACTTCATTTTATCTGACAATCCCAATTAAATAAACAATACACTGGCCATTTTCCAACATGTAAACAATCATGGTCATTATAATCATTAAAAATATTAAAATAATGGAATATATATAACACAAACAAAATAAAATGAATTTATAACATTATATTTATTTCATGTGGGTATGTAAATAATACAACTTATAGGTCTGTCATCCCTTTTTCATTGCAGATGAAGATCTGAAGCACTTCTTTAAAGGGATGCGTACTAGATATGGCAAACTAACACATCCAAAATCAGGCCAAGCAGCACAAACTCTGACAGACCGTGAGAAGTGGATTGTATCCTCATTCTCATTTCTAGAGAAGCATATAGCCCGCTGTCCAAGCCGCTCATCCAATAAGGTATGCACATAATAATATTTAATCACAATCATTAATTAATTTAATTTGGCCTATATGTCAAATCCATTGACACATCAAAATTAAACTACCATAAGTCTCAATATAAGCAAATATTTCAGGTGTAATAATGTCCAATGTTGTGGAGAAGGTGAAGCTATCCTATCCACTTCATTAACACCATTATCATGGAGAAACCTGAAAAAGAAAAAGAAAAAGTATGAGCATACAATTATAACTAAAAAACATATTTTACAACATTTATATTTTTCAGATGGGCAGTCATCTTGTTACCACACACTCCCGCAGACTCCCTGAAGTTGATTCAGATGAGGTTGATGATGACTTCAATGATGATTTAGAGGGTGAAGGCAACAGTGATGACTCTGATGTGGAAATAGAGCAGCCTACACCAAAACGAACAGCATCAACCAAGAAGAAGGCCCCCCAAAGATGTAGGAAGTCCACTGACAAGACCCCAACAGCAGATGATGTAATCCACAAGGTAGGTGTATCTCAATTATTTTTATCCAAATAAACATTAAACATTACAATTTACTATAAATATGGTTTAATTTTAACAAATGAATTAAAGTATTATTTTTATTATTGATGAAGGTCACAAATATTGTTTTAATTAAGAATAAATTTACCAAATTATTTAATATCATCAAATAATAATTTGTCATCTCAGTACTATTTAATAAATAAATTCTTTCTTTATTTTCTAGCTGATTGACCGGGCTGAGAAGATTGCAGATGAGATTAAGCACCCGCCATGCACAGAGCCACCTCAACCTCCCAAGTCCCAACATGAGGTAGTGGTTGATCAGTTTGTGGGCTGCATGAAGACTCAATTACTGCAGATAAAGCCTGAGCTTTGGTTTGAATACACCATTGCTGAGCAAAACCTGATTCACCAATTCACCATGCGTGGTACTCCTAGGCCCCAACCCACTTATGGACCAAGGCCACCACCTATGCCACAACCAGGACCATCAACATCTTATCCACAACATCCTACAATGGGATATGGTACACATTCCACATTTCAACAACAACCATCTGCCATCATGCCAGTTGGAAATTACCAAAACCAGGATCAGCAGGACAAGGATTCAGCTTTTGGGGTAGCCAGCTCAGTGTTATTTGATGGAACTAATACATGCAACTGAACATTTGCATACCATTCATAAGTGACAGATGGTGCCTACAAATTTATAAAAGAACACTGAAGAACTTTATCAGTATTAATTAGTTGGTACTTGTAAAATAACAGGTACTTATGATCATTACTTTTCTTTAACTATTTAACATTCTAATACAGAAGTTGTTATTTTCCACTAATTGTATGGATTTCATTCATACCATATTATGAGGTGTAATGTGAACACCTGTATGAACATGGTTAATATGTGCACATTATAATATTAATAGACATATTATATTTTGTTGTCTTCATGTATACTTACCTAATTAAATCATTTTCATTTGCCATGGCACACTACCAGCTGGGGATTTAAAGTAATTCTTCAGGTACAGCCTCATATTTTTGGCTGCTTGTAATCCCGTGTTGCCTTTCATTTTACGAAGACCTTCCAAGGTAGCATAATCACGCCATACTCCATCTGTAACCTCATGTGTTGTGGGGTCCTCAACATCTATCAGATTAATATTCAGCTGTGGTGTTTTGGATTGAATTAGGTTGTGTAGTGTGCAACAGGCAATGACAATGGTTTCCACATTCTGGGGATTCTGAAGCATGGTGGTTAATAGGCATCTGAATCTGTGTGACAGGATGCCAAAGGCATTTTCTACAACCCTTCTGGCTCTTGTAAGTCGGTAATTGAAAATCCTTTCCTCCACACTCATTCCACGGTAGGGGAATGGCTTCATTAGCCATGTTCTCAAGGCAAATGCCTCATCGCCTACTATGTTGAAAGGTATGGGTTCTGAGTCATTTGGCAGAGGTCTTGAACCTGGGACACATGCTTGTTCAACATCTAAGGCTTTGTATAGACCAGAATCCTTGAAGATGCCACCATCTGCGCAACTCCCATTTGCTCCTATGTCGACATACAAAAAATTGTAGTTTGAATCCACAAGGGCCATGAGGACGATTGAGTAAAATTTCTTGTAATTGTAATAGAATGTTCCTGATTTTACAGGGCATCTAATGGCAACATGTTTGCCATCTAATGCTCCAAGACAGTTTGGGTAATCCCATCTCCTTTGAAATCCTTCAGCAACTTGCAACCAGTCATCTTCAGTTGTACATCCTGGCATAACTTCAGGCCCATATTCATCAAAAATTGCTTCGCAGACAGTTGGTACAAACAAGGAAATTGTGTTGCTGGCAACCCTGAATGCATATTGCAGGCTCCTATATGAATCACCAGATGCTAGGTACCTTAAAGTTATTGCTATTTTCAATGCAGGTTGCAAAGGTTGACGCCAAAAGGTTGTCTTCTTGGTGATGCGGGGTCCAACACGTCTGACAATTTCATCAAATAGTTGTGGTGGCATCCTCAAGAAGTTGTAAAAACCACCAACATCCTCATGTTTCAGTTCCTGCAACAATGTGTCATACATTCCAAACTTATGTCTTCTCATCAGCCAAGACCTCACCCACACAGACCTTTTCCTACGTTGTTTAGATATTGGTTGTTTCCTACGTAACCTCAGGCACAAGGCAATCATTATGAAGAGTAGATGTTGCTCCTGCAAAAGTGTCATTTGATGCCTTTTTTGGACAGGAAACATGGTGGACAGCTACAAGTTTTGCAGTATAAACACCAGTCACGCAGAGAAAGTCACATGACTTCCTGTTGCAGTCATACATATACGAATGTCTTGTTGCGATTGTACAAATATCGTCATACATTCTTCATACGTCGTACTGCATTATCATTTGATCATACCACATTAGCTTAGAGTGGTGCTTTGATCGTATTAAAATATTTTTAATTCGTGCCAAGTGGTAGCATAGTCGCCTTAATGACGTACTCCACTTGCACAATTGTCTTACAATATTCGCCATAATGCGTACTAAGGTCCTACAATTGTCGCCACATAAAGAAATCCTAACAAACAACCACGAACTCAGGGGTTAATTTACGCATGACCTAAGTCGTGATTAGTCGTCAATAAGTTCTTCTATGTGTGACAGACGCTTTACAGATCGATTTATTATTTGGCAAGTGGCCGCCGAGCTCCAAATCACGAACCCATGAATATATATGAAAGACTCTGACGCCGATGGGGATCGAACCACTGCCTTGATGAGAGTACACTTCTGCGGCACCAATCGCCTAGCGAAACTGGACCAGCGACATAGACCACTCGACTACCGACAAGCCCCATAAAGGCATGCTAGCTGGTCAAGCGTCCATGGAACTGGCACAGTCCACAGGAAATTACTCGGTTCTGGGGGATACATATATATATATATATATATATTTAAAAATCAAAATATCTCAGCCGCACATTACAAGAAAAAGCCTTTCAGCAAGAAAGATCTGTGCCAGTGCGTCTTTTTTCTTTTACCTTAACCCTTTGAACACTGGTGGTATCTTCCATATCAGTTCAATGACAGCAACTGGAAGAGTCCATGTTCATTATTTAGGGTTAGACCAATTAATATTTTCAACGTGCAGCCTTGAGGCTGCACGTTGAAAATATTGATCGGTCTACCACGAACATCCACTCAGCATCCATCCTATTTAATGAAACAATGACGTTTCATGTTCCTGGACGAAAAACGGCCGCTCGGGTTCAAAGCGTTAAAAACCCATATGTAATATACAGAGAGCGCTTTTGACCTGTACGTTGATGCCACCCTTCTGTGGCAGTAACAGTCAGTTTAAACAGTTCATAAGCTCAACACTTAGTTGAAGTTAAATTTGTTTATATTTTGGAGATCATGTCTAAAACCTTCAGGGCTCAATTTGGTGAGCCGTATAGGTTGTAGTTGATATATTAAAAGAATAATAACACCTTTTCGACCTATGATTAATTTTTTACACTAGCTTTCGACCTTCTCGGTCTTCTTCCGGTGATAAAATGGTAAGAATGAAAAGGAAATACAAGTCAAGTGAAAGAACGCGTAATTACGTTTGACGTAACGTAAATTCCGGAGTGAGTATTATATATATATATTTCGGCGGCATATTACAAGAAAAAAGTTGAAGTAGGAAATTCTGTGCCAGTGCGTCTTTTTCATCGTAAGCACACACTAATAACTGCTGACGAATAAGACATCGCACTTCCATAACGTCACCGTAATTTTTATTTTAACCCTTTACCTAACATGAAAAGCAGACGACACTTGCAAAAAAATTTCTTGAATAACTAATTTTTTTCATTTTTGTCTCAAAAACATAGGTTATGACCCCTCGTTGGAACGAGCTCGTCCCGCTCGTTCCAACGAGGGGTCATAACCTATGTTTTTGAGACAAAAAATGAAAAAAATAATGAAAATTAATTTGCGATTTTTGAGAATAGCGCTGGACGGTTTTGGCCATTACGTTGGGTAAAGGGTTAACATGTAGGTCGCACCCCGCGATTAAATAACAACATTAATGCTTGTTTCACCCAAAGGAGAATTTACCCCTTTCAAAGTGTGTTGTTGGCAAGATGATACAATGCACAATAGATTAGCAAGGAGGAGCAGCAATAATTTAATACTACGGCCTTTTAGAGTTGAAGGATTATATTATTGCTGATGCTCCAAATAAATAAAAAATATATTCCTCCACCTTGTTGTAATCGTTACTCTTTAGGGCGATACCAAGTAGGGACTCGATTGTAAAGGGGCCAAATTGTCTGTTACTGCCTTATCCCACTGGGTGTAGGTTCTCTCCGCAAATGGCCTCAAAGTTTGGAAGTTGTTCCAGAAATAGCATTAAGTGGCTTCTCTCACATTATGGCGAATGGTATGCCAACGTACCACATCCATCCAAGTGTGCGCTCTGGTCGTAACAGGCCGAACAGTTTGGACGTTTTCGGGACTGCACCTTCTTACCAAAATGGAAGAGAACCTGCATGCTACAGACTGTTTACCATAAAATCTATCATTCCAGGTACAATTCTGTGATAAATATGGTTTGGATCGGACCAGAGAGAGGGAGAGAGAGAGGGAAAGAGAGAGAGAGAGAGAGGGGGGGGGGAGAGAGAGAGAGAGAGAGTGTGTGTGAAAGAGGGAGGAGAGAGAGAGAGAATACACTTTTATACTGACAAAAAAAATAAATCGAAATAGGTGTAACTTCAAAGTTAAGTTTGGAACTTTCGACATAGTAGGGGGTTCAAAATTGGTTCTGATATGAAGTGAGTTCTTCAACGCGGATATGTTTTTGTACATTTGGTTGACGGAACACTCATTACAATTTTGTCCAGAGACTGTCGTTTGAAATTACACATTACTGGTACAGGTTCCAACAACCTTTTATTACAGGCCGAGAGTTGGCATATTCATAGGTCTCGAAAGAGTAGCTCCAGATGCGGGCAGTGTTTTCGGGATTAAACATTAATGAGTTTTGTATCTAAAACACATCAATGAATGCTTGGTTATACACTTTGTGTTTAGCAGGTAGGATTTAATATAACCGAAATGGTCCCGTTTAATATCAAATGATTGCGAACGAGTTTGGCATATAGCCACGAGTTTGAAATTTAATATCGACAAGGTGACCAGTGATTAAAGAAATCCTTGGAAGTACTTGAATCCAAAACGAAAAATTCAAGGTATCGAAAGTTCATGCAACTCATGTTCTTTATTCTTAAGGGTCGTTGGGCGTGGTGGGATACGATACTTGCGGATTACTGACTCACAGTATTATATCTCACAGATGATCAGTTAAAATGATCTCGCGTTCCGAAGGCGCACAGGGACGCTGTGGGCAAGCCCCTTTCGACCCTCTTTAACTGTAGAATATACTTTTTAGCAACATGTCCAGGCGCGTCAAAGGAGGAAAAGGTTCCGTACTATGTCTCACTCGCGTACTGTCATACCTATGTAGTATGTACTTAACCAATCAAAAAATGATGTATTATTCACTGCAATATGTGGAAACTGTACAATGAATTATTTAATAACTGGGACCTTCTGGTCGTTAGACGTCGTTCACGCGAACGCGAAAGTGGATGTACCGACTGGGAGGTTCAACATACGATTAAAGATATGTGTTTACCAATCGTGTGCTTTAAACAAGCGGAACTTAACCCTTGTACTGCCACACTCACTTTAGCCATATCTGGAGAACCTTTATGTACGCCTGTGTGCGAAGTTTAACCCTTTACCCAACGCAAACGATATCAAAATTTATTATTTTAAATAACATTTTTCCTAATTTTTCAAAATATTTCAACAAAACCATATCATGTGACCCCTCGTTGGAACGAGCTCTACGAGCTCGTTCCATCGAGGGGTCACATGATATGGTTTTGTTGAAATATTTTGAAAACATTAATTTTTTCAACTGCTCAATATGCATATTACGCGGGCGGATGCGGGCGATTCGTTAGGTAATGGGTTAATCAAATTTATGACATACTTGAAATTCTATTAATTGTTGGAAAGGGCTCTCTGTGCTCTTTCCGACGATTAATTTGATGATAGGTTTGATCTGCGCATACCAGAACGTACAGATAATCACCATAACGTAAGTGACAATAGGCACTTTCGGCAGCTAAGTGTTAAAGCAGGGCAGCGTACTGCAATTCTCTTCTTTACTGAAGGCTATTCTATATTAGTCGAAAAACACCATTGAAACTCATTGAGTTCAACTAAACCCAGCAGTCCTCTAATGTCATTGAAATGGGTTTATGAAGCTATGTGGGTATCCTGATGAAACAAACTGTTTTTATTGGTACATGTGAAAGGTAAAACCGAACAGGCTGACTGTTGTAAAGAAGAGCTCATACAGACTTTAACCCTTTACCTAACATGAAAAGCAGACGACACTTGCAAAAAAAATTCTTGAATAACTAAATTTTTTCATTTTTTGTCTCAAAAACATAGGTTATGACCCCTCGTTGGAACGAGCTCGACGAGCTCGTTCCAACGAGGGGTCATAACCTATGTTTTTGAGACAAAAAATGAAAATATTTTGAAAATTAATTGGCGATTTTTGAGAATAGCGCTGGCCGGTTTTGGCCGTTACGTTGGGTAAAGGGTTAACATTATTACCCATTTGATATGAAAAACAGGGTAATTATGAGACGCAAACAGCTATGTTTTTCATGCAAAAACTGAACCAATTCCTAACTTTTGAATGATGATGTTTGTAAATACCTTGTGGGATTGGGGTGTGACATTAGGTGAAAGATTAATAACATCATCAAATATTTCGAAAGATTTTATTTTGACCAGTCAGTTCACTATGTGGTGGTGAAACAATAAAACGGCTTATAAAAAGAAAGTTTTCTCCTCGTTTTGACATTTTTGCTGGATCGAGGTTCCGCACGCAACTGCATTTTAAACACCACGTAAATGATAAACGGTTTATAAACCCCCAAAGAGAGAGAGAGAGAGAGAGAGAGAGAGAGAGAGAGAGAGAGAGAAACAAAGAGGAAGAAAAATAGACACTGTTTACAGTCCAAACACTTCGAACTTCCATATAGAGGCTACCCGTTATCAGTAAATTTCCACGGTATGCGGGAATTATGCATTAACATGTTTGAAGTGGTGGGGCCACATATCCGCAGACCATTTGCTATTTTGCATCATCGCTGATGCGCAAATATTTGACAAAATAGTATGAATACGGAGACAAAACAGTGATTCGACCCACTTTTTCTTTAGGCTCCAGGAGTCGGGAGATTTTACTACTGTTCGATCTGGATTTTAAATTATGTAGAGACCTTAAGACTGTTAAGAAAAGTAGATCCAGGGTTCCACACATCATCAGGTCCCGGAGGCCCCACATACCCTGGACAATCACTGCTTCCAAGGTGTATATAATCGTTTTATTCCGATTATTATGATCAGCTACATGAGACTACGCGTCATTTTTTATTCCTAAATGATAATGTATTCAACTGTTTAACCCTTTACCCAACGAATCGGCCACATCCGCCAGCCTAATATGCAAATTCAGCTGCTGAAATAATACTATTTTTTCAAAAACATTCAACAAAACCATATCATGTGAGCCCCTCTTTGGAACGAGCTCGTTCCAATGAGGGGTCACATGATATGGTTTTGTTGAAATATTTTGAAAATTTTTAAAAAATTATATTTAAAATAATAAATTTTGATATCGTCTGCGTTGGGTAAAGGGTTAAAATCAAGAGAAAACTGTCTGTGGTTGAAGGTTTTCCGCAGAAAGACTGTGTGATACCAAACGATTTACTTACAACTAGAACGTCGTGAAATCCTCAAGAAGTACAATACTGTTTCTTTTCGACGTGGAATAAAACTAATTCAGTGGCGGAATTAGACATGGCAGTCAGTATTTGTGTTGCAGATTCGCCAAAGTGGCTGATAAACCTTCTGTGCGGCAAACTACAATACATTAGCCAGTGACAGATCGTAATCCGCCAATAGGCAATAATGTGCACGCATTCGTCCCCCACCCCTCTTTCTTAATCTCATAATGTAAGATAATACTTTGTCGTTTGTTTGTATTGTCTGTTTTTGTCTTGTATTTGTCATGTAATATATCAGCTCTTAGAATCGAAGGAAATAAAGGTATATATATTTATAATTTTCTAATGATTATTCCTGTAATAAGTGTTTGGAATCATATATATATATATATATATATGTGTGTGTGTGTGTGTGTGTGTGTGTGTGTGTGTGTGTGTGTTTGTCTTACCAACTTGACGAGGTAACTAGACAAAAGAGTTTGCGTGTTTCGCCTTACCGAGGTACAAAAGACAAAAGAAACCCTTTACCTCGGTTGTTTTCCCAGAACTGTACCGGCAAAACGAGGTTGAAACCGTTAGTCCACACAAAGGACAGACAATGGGGTACCTCGGTATGTAGGGAAAACAAGACTCTGTGTGTGTGTGTGTGTGTGTGTGTTTGAGGTTAAAAAATCGCACTGGCACAGACATTTCATACTGAAACGTTTTTTTCTTTTAATATGCCGCCGAAAAATTGTTTTCATTCACTGAACCCTGATGGGTTTCAAACATGACAAAAAATTACACAAAATTGATTTAAACTAAGTGATGAGCTTAGGAACTGATTAAACTGGCTGGCAATAATTGATGTTATTCATTGATGGGCTCTAATTTAGTCCTTACAAGGATGTTACGCAAGCTTTTGTTTTTCTTATAGGCGATGACAGGTCGAAGATTCAAAGGTTCATTTAATTTAGCATTGGTAAAATTGAATTCATCTTTTAACATTTTTGCTATTTCGATATTCATTCTGTTGTACGTTAAAGTGAAAGGAATGATGGACCTCCTTTCGCATTCGCCCTCTGATATGTTCATACCAAATGGCCAGAGGGTTTGAAGCGTTTTGATCCAAAAAGCTTCACGTTTTTTTCTAAATTCATCCGTTTCTTCTAATGTGTCTTTAATTGGTGGTTGTTCAATAGGATGGATTTCGAAATCGTCCAAAGAATGGCCAGGAAGGTTAAAATGTTGTGCTACTGGGGCATCAGCATTATGTTTTATATCCTGTTTGTGTCTAGTAGCACGTTCTCGAAAAGGATTTTGACTTTGACCAACATACTGTTTCCGACATCGCTTACAAGTGATAAGGTAAATAATGTTTGGTGAATCACAATGGAGGGGGTTACGGATCTGATAATCATTTTTCGTTTGTTCGGAGAAAAATTCCTCTTTCTGATCAGGCATAAAGGTATGCAGTCTACAACGAGGCTTTTTACAATTAAATACCGCGCCACTACCATTCTGCAACGGTCTGTTGTGTTCAATCTTCAGTGGTTCGAAATCGGTAGTTTCAGCTGGACTTTCGAGCTTTTTCAGGGTTTGGGATTTCAGGCTACGCAAAAGGCGCAGCGAGTACCCTCTCGATCTGAGGGCGCCAAATAGAGTAGAACAGGCCTCATTGAAATTTACCTTATCACTTGAATTGCGGTGGAAACGAATGAGTTGTGATTTGATGATACCTTTAAATGTATGTTGAGGATGAAATGATTTTGTGTGCAACAATTGATGTGAATCAGTTGGTTTAAAATACACTTTATAATCTAAATGACCGGATGCCTGAAATTGCTTGCCTTTATACACGGTCACATCGAGAAAATCAACAGAATTGTCACTGATAGTAGCTTTCAATTTAATATTTGGATCGTGATTGTTCAAAATTTCTAAAAATTCATCAAAATCTTCTTTTGAATGTTCCCAAATAATAAAAATGTCATCTAAATATCTGAGATATACGAGAGGATGCTTTGCACATTTGCTTAAGGCCTTTTCCTCCCATTCCGCTACATAAATGCTTGCAAAATTAGGACTGAATCTTTTACCCATAGGACAACCCATTATTTGTAGAAAATATTCTCCATTGAATTGAAAGTCATTACCTTTTAAGCTCAGCTCTAAAAGATCCAAAATTTGTTCATCCGGGCGTTTCGCATCTGGATATTTTTCAAATGCATTTTTAACTGATTTAACACCTTTATCAATATCAATGTTCGTATACATACTGTCGATATCCAAAGTAGCCAGAATTGCATTTTTCGATATTTTCAATTTAGAAATTTTTGACAGGAAATCCTGTGTATTTTTTAGATAGCTCGGATGTCTATTTGCTATAGGTTTCAGATGATAATCAATTAATTCCGAGATCGCATAAGATTCCGAATTACAATCTGATACAATTGGCCTCCCGGGTGGAGTTAAGTCATCCGTCCATGAAGAACGGTCCTTGTGGATCTTTGGTAGGATATAAAATTGTCTTGTTTGAGCACTGAGCTTAGCTGTTAAATATTTCATTTGTTTTTTGGTAATGTGACCTTCGTAGAGGAGAAATTTTAAGATCTTATTGAATTTTTCGATATTACTAGGCCAAATAAGTGAATCTATTTTCTTATAATGTTTAGTATTGCTGAGTTGTCTCATGGCTTCCTTTATATAATTATCCCGAGATAGAACAACTACCGACCCACCTTTGTCGGCTGGTTTAATTACTAATTTCTTATTTTTTCGAAGTTTCGTGAGGGCTCTCCGTTCACCAGCTGTTAAATTGTCTTTATCGGAGAGTATGTTCATGCTGAACACCTTTTTGATGATTCGTTTGCTAGCCTCAATAATTTCGGGATCTACTTCACTATCTGGAGGTGACCAACCAGATGATTCTGTAAAAGGAAGTTTCCGACCGCTGGAGTTTCTAAAGCGGTCGGCTAATTTCATTTGCCTAAGAAAATTACAGTTGTATGATGGTAAATTTGTTTGGTTATCAGTTTTAGGCTTTGGTGCTGGTACAAAAGTTAAACCGCGATCTAAAAGAGATTTCTCTTGGGTTGTTAGGTCATTGGTGCCAGACAGGTTAACCACATTAGTTCCTAATCCCACATCTGTTAGGCGGCTGTTACCTTTGCCTTTACTTAGTTTAAATTTAGGTGGTTCAACCAGTGATCGTACATAATATTGGCGGTTCTCGTGGTCCAATGGATTAAATCCTGAGCAACATCAAACTTCGCGTCATCAATTTTAGGTATAACGTTAACGTCCTTCACTTTCCGAATGGTTTCGTTGATGATGCTCAGGGTTCTCCTCTCAGCCTGAGGGAGTTTTTGCGATAAGTTTAGTTCAGCGAAATAAATTTTTGCTGATCTAAACTTGACCCTGATATCGCTAAGCATATTCCGCAACTGCTTAACTACGAGATCAGAATTATCGTTTCGAGAATTCACGCCAATATTTAATAATATTTTTTGGGGACTGGACTGGCCCCTGTGCCCTTTAAACATAGAGCGCAGATGATTGAATTTGGCGCCGGGGTAACACTCCACCTGGATGTCCGGATGGGGATTTCGATCAATGCGTCCTAAATTTGAACTTCCAATCATAAGGATGTTTTTACAAACATCGGGGAGGCGCCAATTCCTTTTGTCAAAATTAACTCCGCTTTTATGCCGAAACTGGGAGAATTTAGAATCAAATGAGCGGCCCGAGTTGCGGCTCGGTGATTTGACTTTCTCTGAGTACGATATACCTGGTTGAACCACACTAGAGGCAGGAGAAGGGGCAGAAGAAACAGAAGCAGGAGAGGAAACAGAAGCAGGAGAAGAAATAGAAGGAGGAGGAGGAGTTCTAGTGAGAGCACTAGGAGAACCAGAGAAGAAAGGCTGAGGAGGAGTAGGAGGTAGAGGAGCAAGACGAGGCGAGACAGCGTTACTCAATTTGCGAGCATCTTCAGTCACAATATGGACCGGAGATGTTTGCAAATTGAGGCGCTTACTCTGAGAGAAAGAAGAAGTAGAAGGAAAAGAAGAGGGAGAAGTGCTTTGCCTTGATCTTTTCTTATTTTGCTTTTCGCGTTGGGGTAGAGGGACAACACGGGCCGGAGTTTGCTTGATCCCTCCCGTATTGTTCCTTACTCGAGACGCTGGGCGAAGTTCCGAAATGTAAGACTCATAGGCCGAAATCGTCTTATCTGTCAACTTATTTTTAAAGTTCTTTTTAGCCCAGATCAAGGCACGCGCCGAAGCGCTGTTGAAGTCTATTTTTTCGAGTCCAGGAGGTGGTCGCATAGCCAATGTTATCTTAGACTTCAACTGGTTTAAATTTATTTTATAATGCTCAACTAAAGCATTTAACGTTTGATTGGCCCATCCCACACTAATCTGTCGAAAAACAGAAAAAATGTGTGGGGTGGGAAGAGCTGGCTTTAGAAAGCCACCTAACTCATCTACTTTCTTCTCCAGCTGTTTCGGGAAATCCCGATTTGCCAAATGGTGCTCTAATAGCCCAATGTGGTGCAAACATTGAAGCACCTGAAACAAGGCCTTGACCAGCCTAGAATAAGCCTGGAACGATAGTTCCTGGCCAGTTCCGGACTGGGCAACTCTCTGCCTCTGATGCCTCTGCCCTTTTCTTGCCATTGTTAAAGAAAGTAGCTGAATTAAGTATAAATAAAATATGAAAGTGATGAAATAAATAAAAATGGAAAATTAGATATTACCTATTAAAGAAGATACCTGGATTGGTTGCAGTCTTCAGCAAAGGTAGAAAATAATCCGTCTGTCTCGACGCGTTTCGCTTGGTTTGGCTTTTTCAAAGAGACTTTGAGGAAAATGATTCCAACTTTGGGAGGGCATGCATGGTATATATCCATATGTGGGCTGGGGGTGTTTCTCACAGCTCAGTACATAATTAAACTCGGTAACAAGCTGACAAATGTCACTCATCTAATTAATTCTTTTCAATCTGAGATGTCCCAAGTTTGTTTTTCACAACTCAGTTTGTGTCGTCCAAACAAATTAGATGAAGCCCTATTGATTAGTTTCCATTGAATTTTAATCAGTCAGTGAGTGGTTTGCTTTACTGACCCCAGGAAGCCCTATTGGTTGGCTTTGATTTAAGTAAAACCAATCGGGAGCGGTTTGCTTTACTGGCTTCAGAAGTATGTGAAAATAATATGAAAAAATGGTTTGATAAAACATATTGAGACTAAAGAAATAAATGAAAAAATAACGCCAAAGATCATGATACCTCACGAATGTTATCAGTTGGAATGAATATCCCCCGACGGAGGTTTATGACGGAAAATATTTTACACCACGTAGAAATTGTGTGTTTTACCTTCTGAACCTCTACATTGTGTGAAAGGTATGAAAAATTAAAAATAAAAATAATAATTTAAATAAATGAATCAACCAAATAAATAAATCAATAAATAAATAAATAAATAAATAAAAATTAAAATTAAAAATAATCAATAAATAAATATATAAATAAATAAATAATAATTTCATTTAGGAAATACATACACATGATTGAAATTAGAACCTATTTTGTTTTTGGGCATATATGAACTCTGGCACTCGCCTGTGTGTGTTTGAGGTTAAAAAATCGCACTGGCACAGACATTTCATACTGAAACGTTTTTTTCTTTTAATATGCCGCCGAAAAATTGTTTTCATTCACTGAACCCTGATGGGTTTCAAACATGACAAAAAATTACACAAAATTGATTTAAACTAAGTGATGAGCTTAGGAACTGATTAAACTGGCTGGCAATAATTGATGTTATTCATTGATGGGCTCTAATTTAGTCCTTACAAGGATGTTACGCAAGCTTTTGTTTTTCTTATAGGCGATGACAGGTCGAAGATTCAAAGGTTCATTTAATTTAGCATTGGTAAAATTGAATTCATCTTTTAACATTTTTGCTATTTCGATATTCATTCTGTTGTACGTTAAAGTGAAAGGAATGATGGATCTCCTTTCGCATTCGCCCTCTGATATGTTCATACCAAATGGCCAGAGGGTTTGAAGCGTTTTGATCCAAAAAGCTTCACGTTTTTTTCTAAATTCATCCGTTTCTTCTAATGTGTCTTTAATTGGTGGTTGTTCAATAGGATGGATTTCGAAATCGTCCAAAGAATGGCCAGGAAGGTTAAAATGTTGTGCTACTGGGGCATCAGCATCATGTTTTATATCCTGTTTGTGTCTAGTAGCACGTTCTCGAAAAGGATTTTGACTTTGACCAACATACTGTTTCCGACATCGCTTACAAGTGATAAGGTAAATAATGTTTGGTGAATCACAATGGAGGGGGTTACGGATCTGATAATCATTTTTCGTTTGTTCGGAGAAAAATTCCTCTTTCTGATCAGGCATAAAGGTATGCAGTCTACAACGAGGCTTTTTACAATTAAATACCGCGCCACTACCATTCTGCAACGGTCTGTTGTGTTCAATCTTCAGTGGTTCGAAATCGGTAGTTTCAGCTGGACTTTCGAGCTTTTTCAGGGTTTGGGATTTCAGGCTACGCAAAAGGCGCAGCGAGTACCCTCTCGATCTGAGGGCGCCAAATAGAGTAGAACAGGCCTCATTGAAATTTACCTTATCACTTGAATTGCGGTGGAAACGAATGAGTTGTGATTTGATGATACCTTTAAATGTATGTTGAGGATGAAATGATTTTGTGTGCAACAATTGATGTGAATCAGTTGGTTTAAAATACACTTTATAATCTAAATGACCGGATGCCTGAAATTGCTTGCCTTTATACACGGTCACATCGAGAAAATCAACAGAATTGTCACTGATAGTAGCTTTCAATTTAATATTTGGATCGTGATTGTTCAAAATTTCTAAAAATTCATCAAAATCTTCTTTTGAATGTTCCCAAATAATAAAAATGTCATCTAAATATCTGAGATATACGAGAGGATGCTTTGCACATTTGCTTAAGGCCTTTTCCTCCCATTCCGCTACATAAATGCTTGCAAAATTAGGACTGAATCTTTTACCCATAGGACAACCCATTATTTGTAGAAAATATTCTCCATTGAATTGAAAGTCATTACCTTTTAAGCTCAGCTCTAAAAGATCCAAAATTTGTTCATCCGGGCGTTTCGCATCTGGATATTTTTCAAATGCATTTTTAACTGATTTAACACCTTTATCAATATCAATGTTCGTATACATACTGTCGATATCCAAAGTAGCCAGAATTGCATTTTTCGATATTTTCAATTTAGAAATTTTTGACAGGAAATCCTGTGTATTTTTTAGATAGCTCGGATGTCTATTTGCTATAGGTTTCAGATGATAATCAATTAATTCCGAGATCGCATAAGATTCCGAATTACAATCTGATACAATTGGCCTCCCGGGTGGAGTTAAGTCATCCGTCCATGAAGAACGGTCCTTGTGGATCTTTGGTAGGATATAAAATTGTCTTGTTTGAGCACTGAGCTTAGCTGTTAAATATTTCATTTGTTTTTTGGTAATGTGACCTTCGTAGAGGAGAAATTTTAAGATCTTATTGAATTTTTCGATATTACTAGGCCAAATAAGTGAATCTATTTTCTTATAATGTTTAGTATTGCTGAGTTGTCTCATGGCTTCCTTTATATAATTATCCCGAGATAGAACAACTACCGACCCACCTTTGTCGGCTGGTTTAATTACTAATTTCTTATTTTTTCGAAGTTTCGTGAGGGCTCTCCGTTCACCAGCTGTTAAATTGTCTTTATCGGAGAGTATGTTCATGCTGAACACCTTTTTGATGATTCGTTTGCTAGCCTCAATAATTTCGGGATCTACTTCACTATCTGGAGGTGACCAACCAGATGATTCTGTAAAAGGAAGTTTCCGACCGCTGGAGTTTCTAAAGCGGTCGGCTAATTTCATTTGCCTAAGAAAATTACAGTTGTATGATGGTAAATTTGTTTGGTTATCAGTTTTAGGCTTTGGTGCTGGTAATAATAATAATAATAACTCTTTGGCCAGCCGCTGATTTGTCGCGGTCCTCATAAGAGAAGGCCATCATTCCCCCTGCACCCCACCCCCTCTTCCCCTCCTCTCCTCCCAGCATTCAGATATAAACTGCTTAATAGTGTCCCTCACTTCCTCTTTTTCAATTTCGTCAATAAGCATTCCTACCCTCTCCCTCGTGTCCCCCTTCAGCCATCTATCCTTTGTTTCTTCACCCCACTTTTGCATTATTCTTCCAGTAAATTTTATTCTATGAGGTATATACTGTGGGCATTCCAAGAGAAAATGTTCCAGGGTCTCCACTACTCCAGAGTGGCACATTTGGCATCCCTTTTCCCCATCTCTCCCAATTTTTCCCCGAAGCTCCAGTGATCTTGATCTCAGTTTGAACAGCAGTGACCCTCCAAAGGTGCCATCTAGGTACTTCTCAAAAGCTGGCTTTTCTTTATATTGTAACCCCTGCAGTGATCTTTTCACGCTAACCCCTGCTCGCCAGTTTCGATTGCAATCTTCCATGACTCTCTCTTTGACAAACCTTTTGCCTTCTTTCATTCCTACTTCTATGTTAGTGACCTCTATAGAGTAATTGTCCATTAGTTCCCTCACATGTTTTGACCACCCCGTTTCTATATTAGAATTCCAAATGGTATCGAGCATCAATTTGCACCACCGGTTGTCAGGCAGGTTTCTCAAGTAGTTAAAGTAACACAGTTTTCCCAAATCTACCCTGTCCTTGATTTTCATCCACCCAAGCTCCCCCCTTACTGCTTCCAAAGCTGCAGCATTACTCGACCCTGTTATCCATCTGCCGGCATCATTTTGAGTATTTTCCAACTTCTTAGTAACGGTTTGGTTTAATGGAATCACGTCCGTGCCATACGTTATACTTGGTAAACCCACCCTCTCCCACAGCGTTTTCCCCACAAAGACCTTGTTGAAACTATTTTTCCCTAAAAGTTTTAGTTGGTTCAGAATTCTTTTCCCCTTCAGAATCAGTTTGGCTGAGTAATTTCTGTACACCCCTCTTCCCGTTATATTTATGCTTACCCCTAGATACTCATACTCTCCCGTTTCTCCTACAGTGATTTGTTTGCTTTCCCCTTCGGGGATTGAGAACTCCCCCACTCTCCATCTCTTCGTCATATCTACCTTGCGTCCAACGGGTATTACCTTGCTTTTATTTTCATTTAGTTCGAGCCGCCAAGTGTTCCCATATCTACCAACAATTTCCAGCAGTTTCTCTAGCCCCTGTTCAGTTCTAGACATTAACACCATGTCGTCCGCAAAGAATAAGCCTGGTATCTTTATGTCTCCAACATTTACCCCCTCCGCACTCTGAATTAGTTCGTCCCCTAAATCTTTAACATACAATGCAAACAAAATCGGTGAAAAGATACACCCCTGCTTGAGGCCTATATCCATAGGGACTCGTTTTGTAGTGATACTCCCTAGACTGAGTTGGCTTTGCACATCTGTATACAGTGCTTTCATGATTCCCACAAAGTCACCCCCCAGTCCGATGCCCTCGAGCTTTCGCCACATACCTTCCCTCCACACTCGGTCGTACGCTTTTTTCACATCTAGAAATGCCAGAAACATCTTTTTCTTTTCAGCCTTTGTTGATTCTATCAGTTGGGTGAGTGTAAATAGGTGATCAGTGACTCTTCGTCCTTTCCTGAAACCATTTTGAATTTCTCCTAAAAAACCTTTCTCTTCTATAACTTCCTCTAGTCTACCGTATATGACCTTACAGAATACTTTTCCGATGTTACTACTAACTGATATCCCCCTATAGTTATCTAGAATTTCCTTATCCCCCTTTTTGTGTATGAACGACACCTTACTTTCCCTCCACTCTCTGGGGACCTCTTGCTTTCGCAGAGCCAGGTTGAAAAGGTTTGTCAGGACTTCAATAAGTGCCTCCCCTCCATTTTTGAGGAATTCGTTCGGAATTTCATCAGTCCCTCCCGCTTTACCATTTTTTAATTTCGAGACCACGTTCCGCACTTCTTCTGCCGTTATTTCGCTACATACACGATTGGATAGGTTCTCCTCCACCAGTGTATTTCTTTTTGGTGGGGACCCACTGCCCCATCGCCTATCGTTTATCTTTTCCCAGTGCTTGACTAACTCTGAAGCGATACGGCCTTTATCTTCTGTACTTTCCCCATCCACTTTGATACTCTGCACACTACTTTTCCCCCGTTTATTTACCCAGTTCCAAAATACGTTTGAGCTCGAACCCCCCGTTTTCTTTATTGTTCTGGCAAGACTGCAATTGCGCTCCTTCCTATTATTATCCTTTATCTCATTCACCTTTTTCCGTGCCAGTTCATATTCTCCTTTCATTAGTCTCGTGTCATTGTTATCCACCCCTTTAAGCTTCCTACTTCTTCTGTAAGCAGCGCATTTTACCTTCCTTTCTTTTATAGCCTTTTTCAGTCCCTCGTTAACCCTGTATCCAAGCTCTCTCGTTGGGACGCTCACCCTTCCTATACACTCCTTCCCTGCCTCTGTTAGGCTATTTACTATGCCATCTGAAATACTCTGGACATTTGCATCCCTAGGTATACATTCAAGATTTGGTTTTAGTTTTTCCCGAAACTGCTTCCAGTCGGCTCCTTGTTTTAGTCCCCAAACTTCCTTGAAGGTATTTCTGTCTCTATTCGTCTTTTTGCCCATAATCTTAACTGTTATCAGGTTGTGATCACTACCCAAGTCATTTTTTCCCTCGTCATCTATTTCTACATCTATAACCTCCCTCCATACGCTAATGTCAGTGAGTATATAATCAATTATTGTTTTCTTATCGTTCCTCTCCCAGGTCCATTTACCCTTACATTTCGCATCCCTGTTCAGGATCTTTAAACCAAGCTCTTTTGATAGGTCCAACATCTTCCTCCCATTCGTGTTAATTTTCCTATCACCTCCCTGTATGCCCTCCTCCTTATCCCCGATGTGCCCATTGAAGTCCCCCATTAGGACAATACTGAACCCTCTGCTCCCAAGCTCTGTGATATTCGATCTAAGAGTTGTATATATTGAGTCATTCCACTCGGGCTTACTTCCCTCCACTGCTAAGTATACAACACCAACGGCAACACTCCTGCTTCCTAACTTGATTTTTGCCCAGACTATTTCGTTGGATACTGGAATCTGAGTCCTTGCTTCTGTGAGATCTGTAATCAATGAGGGCTGTAATTCCTCTTTAGCGTAGATGCCAACACCCCCACCCCGTTTCTGACCCTCAGTTCGCCCAGCTCCTATCCACACGCAACCCTTCATCTGATCAACCCGCTCATCCCGTCGTATCCACGTCTCACTTAGACCCATTATATCGAAGTCTCCTTCGTCCATCATTGTTGATATTTCGCTTACTTTCTTGTGCAGACCCTGGATGTTACAGTACCCAAACTTAATGAATCTTTGTTTTTTTGTCATCACTGGCACATTATTATAACCCTGGTATGTCCCTGTATTGTGCATGTTTGTTGTTCTTCCTATGTTCCCAACATTTGTGCCACTCTGGGTTACCGGCTGTGGTCCCCTACCCCCCTTTTCTCCAAAAAAGGTCCAGCCACCTGTAAGATTTTTTGGCCCAACAGGTCTGTACCCATCCTACTTAAATGCAATCCGTCTCGCCCATACAACTCTCCTTGTCCCCAGAATGAATCCCAGTGGTCAATGAAATGTACTCCCAAGTCTTTGCATGGTACAAAAGTTAAACCGCGATCTAAAAGAGATTTCTCTTGGGTTGTTAGGTCATTGGTGCCAGACAGGTTAACCACATTAGTTCCTAATCCCACATCTGTTAGGCGGCTGTTACCTTTGCCTTTACTTAGTTTAAATTTAGGTGGTTCAACCAGTGATCGTACATAATATTGGCGGTTCTCGTGGTCCAATGGATTAAATCCTGAGCAACATCAAACTTCGCGTCATCAATTTTAGGTATAACGTTAACGTCCTTCACTTTCCGAATGGTTTCGTTGATGATGCTCAGGGTTCTCCTCTCAGCCTGAGGGAGTTTTTGCGAAAAGTTTAGTTCAGCGAAATAAATTTTTGCTGATCTAAACTTGACCCTGATATCGCTAAGCATATTCCGCAACTGCTTAACTACGAGATCAGAATTATCGTTTCGAGAATTCACGCCAATATTTAATAATATTTTTTGGGGACTGGACTGGCCCCTGTGCCCTTTAAACATAGAGCGCAGATGATTGAATTTGGCGCCGGGGTAACACTCCACCTGGATGTCCGGATGGGGATTTCGATCAATGCGTCCTAAATTTGAACTTCCTATCATAAGGATGTTTTTACAAACATCGGGGAGGCGCCAATTCCTTTTGTCAAAATTAACTCCGCTTTTATGCCGAAACTGGGAGAATTTAGAATCAAATGAGCGGCCCGAGTTGCGGCTCGGTGATTTGACTTTCTCTGAGTACGATATACCTGGTTGAACCACACTAGAGGCAGGAGAAGGGGCAGAAGAAACAGAAGCAGAAGAGGAAACAGAAGCAGGAGAAGAAATAGAAGGAGGAGGAGGAGTTCTAGTGAGAGCACTAGGAGAACCAGAGAAGAAAGGCTGAGGAGGAGTAGGAGGTAGAGGAGCAAGACGAGGCGAGACAGCGTTACTCAATTTGCGAGCATCTTCAGTCACAATATGGACCGGAGATGTTTGCAAATTGAGGCGCTTACTCTGAGAGAAAGAAGAAGTAGAAGGAAAAGAAGAGGGAGAAGTGCTTTGCCTTGATCTTTTCTTATTTTGCTTTTCGCGTTGGGGTAGAGGGACAACACGGGCCGGAGTTTGCTTGCTCCCTCCCGTATTGTTCCTTACTCGAGACGCTGGGCGAAGTTCCGAAATGTAAGACTCATAGGCCGAAATCGTCTTATCTGTCAACTTATTTTTAAAGTTCTTTTTAGCCCAGATCAAGGCACGCGCCGAAGCGCTGTTGAAGTCTATTTTTTCGAGTCCAGGAGGTGGTCGCATAGCCAATGTTATCTTAGACTTCAACTGGTTTAAATTTATTTTATAATGCTCAACTAAAGCATTTAACGTTTGATTGGCCCATCCCACACTAATCTGTCGAAAAACAGAAAAAATGTGTGGGGTGGGAAGAGCTGGCTTTAGAAAGCCACCTAACTCATCTACTTTCTTCTCCAGCTGTTTCGGGAAATCCCGATTTGCCAAATGGTGCTCTAATAGCCCAATGTGGTGCAAACATTGAAGCACCTGAAACAAGGCCTTGACCAGCCTAGAATAAGCCTGGAACGATAGTTCCTGGCCAGTTCCGGACTGGGCAACTCTCTGCCTCTGATGCCTCTGCCCTTTTCTTGCCATTGTTAAAGAAAGTAGCTGAATTAAGTATAAATAAAATATGAAAGTGATGAAATAAATAAAAATGGAAAATTAGATATTACCTATTAAAGAAGATACCTGGATTGGTTGCAGTCTTCAGCAAAGGTAGAAAATAATCCGTCTGTCTCGACGCGTTTCGCTTGGTTTGGCTTTTTCAAAGAGACTTTGAGGAAAATGATTCCAACTTTGGGAGGGCATGCATGGTATATATCCATATGTGGGCTGGGGGCGTTTTTCACAGCTCAGTACATAATTAAACTCGGTAACAAGCTGACAAATGTCACTCATCTAATTAATTCTTTTCAATCTGAGATGTCCCAAGTTTGTTTTTCACAACTCAGTTTGTGTCGTCCAAACAAATTAGATGAAGCCCTATTGATTAGTTTCCATTGAATTTTAATCAGTCAGTGAGTGGTTTGCTTTACTGACCCCATGAAGCCCTATTGGTTGGCTTTGATTTAAGTAAAACCAATCGGGAGCGGTTTGCTTTACTGGCTTCAGAAGTATGTGAAAATAATATGAAAAATTGGTTTGATAAAACATATTGAGACTAAAGAAATAAATGAAAAAATAACGCCAAAGATCATGATGCCTCACGAATGTTATCAGTTGGAATGAATATCCCCCGACGGAGGTTTATGACGGAAAATATTTTACACCACGTAGAAATTGTGTGTTTTACCTTCTGAACCTCTACATTGTGTGAAAGGTATGAAAAATTAAAAATAAAAATAATAATTTAAATAAATGAATCAACCAAATAAATAAATAAATAAATAAATAAATAAATAAATAAATAAATAAATAAATAAATAAATAAATAAATAAATAAATAAATAAATAAAAATTAAAATTAAAAATAATCAATAAATAAATATATAAATAAATAAATAATAATTTCATTTAGGAAATACATACACATGATTGAAATTAGAACCTATTTTGTTTTTGGGCATATATGAACTCTGGCACTCGCCTGTGTGTGTTTGAGGTTAAAAAATCGCACTGGCACAGACATTTCATACTGAAACGTTTTTTTCTTTTAATATGCCGCCGAAAAATTGTTTTCATTCACTGAACCCTGATGGGTTTCAAACATGACAAAAAATTACACAAAATTGATTTAAACTAAGTGATGAGCTTAGGAACTGATTAAACTGGCTGGCAATAATTGATGTTATTCATTGATGGGCTCTAATTTAGTCCTTACAAGGATGTTACGCAAGCTTTTGTTTTTCTTATAGGCGATGACAGGTCGAAGATTCAAAGGTTCATTTAATTTAGCATTGGTAAAATTGAATTCATCTGAATTCATATGAAAAACATGGTAATTATGAGACGTAAACAGCTATGTTTTTCATGCAAAAACTGAACAAATTACTTACTTTTGAATGATCATGTTTGTAAATACCTTGTGGGATTGGGGGCGTGACATTAGGTGAAAGATTAATAGCATCATCAAATATTTCGAAAGATTTTATTTTGACCAGTTAGTTCACTATGTGGTGGTGAAACAATAAAACGGCTTATAAAAAGAAAGTTTTCTCCTCGTTTTGACATTTTTGTTGGAACGAGGTTCTGCAAGCAGCTTCATTTTAAACACCACGTAAATGATAAACGGTTTATACACCCCCAAAGAGAGAAAGAGTGAGAGAAAAATAGACACTGTTTACAGTCCAAACACTTCGAACTTCCACATAGGGGCTACCCGTTATCAGTAAATTTCCACGGTATGCAGAAATAATGCATTAACATGTTTGAAGTGGTGGGACCACATATCCGCAGACCATTTGCTATTTTGGAACATCGCTGATGCGCAAATATTTGACAAATTAGTATGAATTCGGGGACAAAACAGTGATTTGACCCACTCTTTCTTAAGGCTCCAGGAGTCGGGAGATTTTACTACTGTTCGATCTGGATTTTAAATTATGTAGAGACCTTAAGACTGTTAAGAAAAGTAGATCCAGGGTTCCACACATCATCAGGTCCCGGAGGCCCCACATACCCTTGACAATCACTGCTTCCAAGGTGTATATAATCGTTTTATTCCGATTATTATGATCAGCTACATGAGACTACGCGTCATTTTTTATTCCTAAATGATAATGTATTCAACTGTTTAACCCTCTACCCAAAGAATCGGCCACATCCGCCCGCCTAATATGCAACTTCAGCTGCTGAAATAATACTATTTTTTCAAAAACATTCAACAAAACCATATCATGTGAACCCCTCTTTGGAACGAGCTCGTCGAGCTCGTTCCAATGAGGGGTCACATGATATGGTTTTGTTGAAATATTTTGAAAATTTTTAAAAAATGATATTTAAAATAATAAATTTTGATATCGTCTGCCTTGGGTAAAGGGTTAAAATCAAGAGAAAACTGCTTGTGGTTGAGGGTTTTCAGCAGAAAGACCGTGTGATACCAAACGCTTTACTTACAACTGGAACGTCGTGAAATCCTCAAGAAGTGCAATACTGTTTATTTTCGACGTGGAATAAAACTAATTCAGTGGCGGAATTAGACATGGCTGTCAGTATTTGTGTTGTAGATTCGCCAAAGTGGCTGATAAACCTTCTGTGCGGCAAACTACAATACAGTAGCCAGTGACTGATCGTAATCCGCCAATTGGCAATAATGTGCACGCATTCGTCCCCCCCCCCTCTTTCTTAATCTCATAATGTAAGATAATACTTTGTCGTTTGTTTGTATTGTCTGTTTTTGTCTTGTATTTGTCATGTAATATATCAGCTCTTAGAATCGAAGAAATGAAGGTATATATATATATAATTTTCTAATGATTATTCCTGTAATAAGTGTTTGGAATCATATATATATATATATGCGTGTGTGTGTGTGTGTGTGTGTGTGTGTGTGTGTGTGTGTGTGTGTGTGTGTGTGTGGTGTGTGTGTGTGTGTGTGTGTGTGTGTGAGGGTGTAAGTGTGTGTGTTTTCAAATGACACAATCATGTTTTAGAGGAATTTTGAATGTTGGTTCCCTGGTAATAAAATGGCGAGGTTAGACTACTTCCTCATGTCCACTGACCTACAAATAGTTCACAAATCATCCGAAATTCATATACGTTACAAATCGGTTCACAACCCTGTAGCCTTAACCCTCTCTTTTATTAATCAGCCAAGAGGAAGGGGCTTTTGGACGTTCAATAACAGCTGATGAACGGTCCGGAATACGTTACATTAGTAAAATCTACAATTGCTGAGACTGTTCTTCAGTACTCAGTTTCAGATAACAACGGTAACAATAATAATAATAATAATTATAATATAATAATAATATTAATAATAATAATAATAATAATAATAATAATAATAATAATAATAATAGTCAGCCATTTACTATTAACGACCAATTATTTTGGGAAACTTTGAAGCTAATGATAAGAGGAAAAACCATCTCTTATTCTTCTAAGATAAAACGTACAACGAATAATCGCCTGGCAAAAATTGAGCAAAGACTTGAAACCTTATACCCCTTGCTCGATAGTGGCGACTTGTCAGTAAGTACCGAAATAGAAACCCTTGAAAATGAACTCCTACCCATTAGAAACAAAAGAATTAAAGGCATGATTCTAAGAGCAAAATCGAGATGGAAAGTGGAAGAGGAAAAATCAAACAAGTATTTTTGTAATCTAGAAAAACGTCATTACGCGGATCAAACTATACCCAAACTAGTAACGTCCTCGGGCATGATAACTGAAAACATATCCGAAATTTTAATAAACAAAAGCTTTTCTACGAAGATTTATACTCCTCCAACAGGGCTGGGGGGAGTTAAAATTTCCCTTAACACGTTAACGTGTTAAATATTTCTGCGTTAACGTGTTAAATGACGTTAAATGTTAAAAAGAACAAAATTGTAGTAAAGCAGACCAATTAAAGCCATTTTTGCTGACTTGGTCTTGAATCTGATTGAACTTACGTACACTATTAACTCTTTTAACTCCAGTGGTATTTCCCATCTCAGTTCAATGGCAACAATTAGAAGAGTCCATACTCATTATTTGGGGTAGACCAATCAATATTTTCAACGCCTTGGGGCTGCACGTTGAAAATACTGATTGGTCTACCTCGCAGATTCACTGAACAGCCGACCTATAATATAATGGCGTTGTGAAGTATCATGTTCCTGGTCGGGAAAGAGGCCGCCTGGATTCAAATGGTCAATATAGTTCTCTCGACAATGCGGCACAGTTTCAGTTAACTGAGTGAAACAAAAAAAAAATAGATGCCCTATACATATGCATTAGATGAGTCACGA
Source organism: Pictodentalium vernedei (assembly GCA_031216915.1). Taxonomy (NCBI): domain Eukaryota; kingdom Metazoa; phylum Mollusca; class Scaphopoda; order Dentaliida; family Dentaliidae; genus Pictodentalium; species Pictodentalium vernedei. The sequence continues at coordinate 131,185,306 of CM062297.1, forward strand.
TGAATACAAAATCATTCCTGATGCACCCTAACAAACTTCAAAGTTGACTGTTAATAACTTAGTTAAAAATTGTTAAAATAATTTAACACGTTAACGTTTGAAACGTCAACTGCTCCCAGCTCTGTCCAAATTAAGCCTGTCAAACGGTTTCCAAAGAAAATGGCCCGTTCTTTGACAAATCCAACCCCTCTTTACAGTTTTTACACGATGAGGAGAGTGACTCCTTGGAGTGCCTTTTAACAAACTCTGAATATTAAGAGCCTTTAAAATCAATGAAAAATAACAAAACGCCCGGATCAGATGGATTTACCGTGGAGTTCTATAAATTATTCTGGAAGGATATTGGCATCTTTCTGATCAAGTTCCTAAATCATGGATACAGTGTAAAGGAACTATCCAACCCGCAACGAACTGGCATCATTACTTGCATCCCAAAGCAAAACAAACCAAAAGAATTCATAAAAAACTGGCGTCCCATTTCACTAATTAATGTAGATACAAAACGGCTATAGCATTAAGACGGTCCTACCGAAAATCAAATCAGAAACTCCGCTTGGGTTCATGAAAGGGAGATATATCGGAGAATCCACAAGACAAACGTTTGACCTGATAGAAAAGTGTGAGAAACTAAATATTGCTGGAATTCTTGTTCTCCTAGATTTTGAAAAAGCTTTCGATTCACTTGAATGGTCGTTTATAGAAAAAAAACGTTACAGTTCCTCAGCTTCGGGCCCTCTGTTATAAACTGGTTTCGTACTTTTTACTCAAATATCTTTAGTTATGTCTTTAATAATGGGCAGTGCTCTGAAAAATTCAACTTGGAGAGAGAAGTAAGACAGGACGACCCCCTTTCCACCGATTTATTTATTTTGAGCGTCGAGATATTGTGTGCCGCACTAAAATACAATCCTAATATCAACGGTATCAAAACAAACCACTCCGAATATCTCATAAGTCAATATGCTGACGACTCGACTCTATTTGTGAGTAATGACTCCCAATCATTAAATACAGCTCTGGGGATCGTTAACTCTTTTGCAAAGGAGTCAGACCTTAAAGTCAACTTTGAAAAGACCCAGATTGTATGGATTGGGTCTGAAAAAGGGTCGGGTAAAAAGATTGCCACGAAACGAAATGTTCAGTGGAACAATAATGGGAAATTCACCATAATGGGTATAATGTATGATCTATTCAGTGAAAATTATGTAAAAACTCTGGCTTTACCAATACTGATACACTGTCTATCCGTCCTTCTCAAACCACCTGATAATATGTTAGACGCAATGCAATCCAAACTGTTTCATTATTTGTGGAAGGGTAAAAATGAAAAGATCAAACATAGGGTTCGTATGAATCAGGTGCCAATGGAGGGCTTAAGTTCCCAGACATTCGGTCATACAGTCATTCTCTAAACTCTTTTGGATCAAGAAACTGATGGATCTCAGCAAAATATCACCCTGGAAAACCCTTATTTTAGATGACTTCGAACAATATGGCAATGACAACATTTGGTATCTACACAAAGAGGGGTTAACAAAAATCGGGGAGTACGCAAACAGTTTTTGGAAAAACGTCCTCACATCCTTGTCGTTATTGGATAACAAACCACCTACAGACTCCGTGGATATTCGTTCTCAACCAATTTTCTATAACAGAAGTATCAGAATTGAAAATAAATATATTTTAGTAGGTAATAATTGAGAGTTCAACCATCATCGTACATGTACGGTACATGTACGTGTACGTGTACATGTACACCTCCATAGGATTTAGTGTTAAAATCGTGTACATGTACAAGATTTTTAACGTTTTTTAGGGTGCTTTAGAATCCCTTGAGAATTCAAACATCACTGATTGTATCCAAGAATGACAGAAAACGCATGAAATTTTACGTACAGTACATGTACCGTTTTGATTGAAATCGGCAAGTGAGTTTCCCCCATAGGATTCAGTGTTAAATTGCGAGCAAAAAAACGTTTTGAGAATTCTAACATCATCCTCTCGCCGATTCTAACAATCCGCGTCCGTACACGATTTTAACACTGAATCCTATGGGGGAAACTCGCTTGCGGATTTTAGGTCTGAAATCGACTCGCGTGAAGAGGTGATGTTTGAATCCGCAAACCCACTGTAGCATTTCTCGAAGTGAGACTAGCGCACGTTATTGCGAGGTGATCTCGATGAGCACTTGATGGAAATGTTTTGAACGAAGAGTGTTGTCGTCGGTGTGTTAGAAATTCGCGAGCCCGCTGTCACGTTTTTGATTGATATATATATAGGGGAGAAAAAAAATATAAATAAATAGTTATTTAAAAAAAATAAATATATCAAATCGAATAGATAGTAAAGACGTAAATCATGAGCAATTCTCAGGATATTAGAGTGAGGTTTCTTTTAAAAATGCTGATGAGAGCCTACGCATTCTGCGTGAACGAACAACTAGGTCGTCTCTTGTTTGAACGATGCGGCGGATGTCGGGATCACCTAGACTTTGATCACGAGAATCATTCGTGTCTGTGGATGGAAAGGGAAGATATGGTCGTTAAGTATTTCGAAGCGGCGTTCGAACGCGTTCAAATCAATGAAGTGATCGCGTTTTGGAAGAGATTACTCTACTGTAAGAATTGAAGCAAGCCCACAGATTCGGAAGAACAGAAATTGGTGCGTAAAAGTCTGACTTTACGAGATAAGGGATGCATCTTGAAATTATTGTTCAACGAAGCATACGGCTAAGTTTTCTCGTTGATATAAAATAAGGGAGAATAGAAAATAAAAATAAATACACACATAAATTTTTTATCTAATATTAGAAAGAAAAAAACAAAAATGAGAACCAGAAATAAATTGTATCCGGCGTTAGTGGACGACGAGGACGAGAAGCCGATCGACGTTTTGCCGACGGCGCCGTCGCTAGAAGAAAGAGAAAGAGGAGAGAGGTATCGCATCGATCAAATCAGTAGAATCCAAGAGTATCTAACTCGTGAGAGAGATTCTCGTCGTTCCCTCAAGAAGAAGTATTCGCGTTTCGTGAAATTCGTCAACACGATCGACACGACACTCATCACGATTTCCATGGGTTTACACGCGGCCGGCATCAGATTGTTGTCGACCGCGGTCGGCATTCCGATCGTGTTGACTGTAGAAGGAGTGGCTCTCGCCGCCGGATTGTTTAGCACGCTCGGAAACTTTTTGAGTAGGAAATTATATCTGAAGGCGAGGAAACACAACAAGATTCGCGTCTTGGCCGACTCCAAGATCGACATGATATCCGAAATGATCTCTATGGCGTTGAAAGACGGTAGGATATTGGACGGTGAATACTTCGCGATATTGAGCGAGAAAACGAAATACGATTCCATGAAAGAAGCCGTGAGAATCAAGACTCGTCAGATCATCAAGGAAGAGATGAAGGATTCTCTCATGGAAAAGGGGAGGAAAGAGGCCAGGGAGGAATTCAGTAAGATGATAGAACTCAAGAGCAGCGATTGAGAAAAAAAAAATATATATAATAAGAACAGAATTGATTCATTATTAAATTTATATACAAAATAAAAAAACGAAATTAATTTAAATAACTCTTAAAAATGTATTGCGTAAAGTGTAAGAGAGTTACCGAGACGAGTAATTCTAGAGAAGTGTGAACTAAAAACGACAGACAGATGCTTCACGGAATTTGCGACGTGTGTGGTTCTGTCAAGACACGATTCGTCAAAAAAAAGAACGCGAGCAAAGGTAAAGGCATCGTGAATAAAATGATTAATAATCTACCTTTCGAAATGCATCTGCCCGGTCACAGTTTTACGGGACCCGGAACGAAATTGAACAAGAGACTCAACGCCGATCTGACACCCAAATCTTGGAGCAAACCTGTGAATAGGGTGGACGCGGCCGCGTATGATCACGAACTGTGCTACGCCGGACATCCCGACACCAAGACTCGCGACAAAAACATGTTGGGGAAATTGAGAGGCATATTGAATCCGACCAGGAGAGAGAAGATGGAACGTTCGCTGGTCGGCAATCTGATCGGTGCGAAACGTCGATTAGGATGGGGCGTTCAAAACAAAAAAGCGCATCTGAAAAGAAGAAGAAACGATTATTGACGAGCGAATTGGCCGAGGAGTTACACAAACCCATAGTGCGTAAATTTCGAAAGAGAAGGGTGTTCGTGAAGGGTCTGGATGATATTTGGTCTGCCGACTTGGTCGACATGAGATCGTTTTCGAGGTGGAACGAGGGTGTCAAATATCTATTGACGGTCATCGACGTGTTTTCCAAATACGGTTGGATCAGAGCTTTGAAGGATAAATCGGGTCCTTACGTCGCCGAGGCTCTGAAGAGCGTGTTCAACTCGTCTTCTCGAAAACCGAGTAAATTGTGGGTGGAGAAGGGAAAGGAATTCTACAACAAGCACGTTCGTCGATTGGTAGACCTCTACTCGATCGAAAACGAAGAGAAAGCCAGCGTGGTGGAACGTTGGAATCGAATGATGAAGAAAAAGATGCACAGATACTTCATGGCGAATTCGACCAAGAAATACATATATGCTCTGAACGGTCTGGTCAAAGATTACAACAACACGCGACACAGATCGATCAAGATGACTCCCGCGGAAGCTAGCGATCCTCGAAACGAAAAACGGGTCTACGCGAATCTATATCCTGAGAGATCTAAGATCAGGAAGAAGTCTAGAACGCCGAAATTTGCGGTCGGTGATCGAGTGAGAATTTACGCTTATAAGAAGCACTTCGAAAAGGGTTATACTCCTCGATGGACCTCAGAAATCTTCGTGATAATCAAAATATTTCACACCGATCCAGTGACTTACAAAATCGAAGCTTTGGATGGAGAAGAGATCATCGGAAAGTTTTACGAACAACAATTACAGAAGACGAAGTTTTGATGAAGAAGACAAATTTTTTTTTATTTACTCTCTTTAACATTTTCTTGTTTAGACACATATATATATAAGAGAGGAAAAAATAATAAAAAATAATTAAAAACTATTTTTAGATAAAAAAAGCAAGTTAATTAATAAACAAAAAACTAAAAATCCTTTAAAATGACAAATATACTAGATGTAGCACAAAGCATAGTGAAAGATGAAAGTATTCAAGAATTTGAGGTTCACGAATACGAACCGGTAACCGGAACGAGTTTGAACAATGCGGGAGAGATAAGAATCAACGTCGAAACTCAAGATCTATTCGTACATCCTAGCGAGAGTTACATAGTGGTGCAGGGACGTCTCACCAAGGAAGATGCGAGCGACTACGCCGACGACGACACGGTTACTCTAGCCAATAATGGCATCATGCATCTATTCAGTAACATAAAATACATGCTATCCGGACAAGAGATAGAATCTGTGTTTCATCCCGGTCAGGCCACCACGATGTTCGGACTCTTGACGTATCCTGATGATTTTTCGAAATCCAGAGGACTTAATCAGTTGTGGGTGAAAGACACCGTCGGCCATGCTAGCGCCGGCGCCGCCTTGATATTCAACTACGTCGACAAGACGTCCAGACCTAAACGAACGTTTTCGTTCAGGATACCTTTGAAACACATCTTCGGATTTGCAGATGATTACAACAAGATCATGTACGGATTCAAACACAATCTGACGTTGATTCGAAAAGGAAATGACGATGCAATAGTGAGACTCACTGCGACCGATGCGGGTAAGATAACTCTACACAAGATATCGTGGTTCGTTCCGCACGTGGAGCCTTCGATCATGGAGAAAGCGCATCTCTACAAGATCATAGAATCCAAGAGTAAATTACCCGTGGGATTTAGAATGAGACAGTGCGACACAGCTAGCATTCCTCCCTCCATGAATCACTTCGATTTGAGATTGACGGTGAAATCCGCTTCCAAGAGACCGCGTTTCATCGTGGTTGCGTTTCAGACCGATAGGGACGCGTCTCAGGAAAAGAATGCATCGCTGTTCGATCATTGCAGTTTGAGAAACATGCAAGTGTTTCTGAACGCCACGAGATATCCAGCAATCGATTACAATGCATCGTTCGACAAGAACGATTTCTGCAGACTGTACGGCGACGCCGCTGATTTTAGAAAGAAGTATCATGGTCTAGACGAATTGATGAGCAACCCTAACATGTCTCCCGGTGAATACAAGTCAATGTATCCCATGTTCGTATTCAACGTCAGTAAACAGAGTGAACGACTCAAGAGTAGTGTGTTAGACATTCAGATCAAGATGCAGTTCGATAGGAACGTGCCGAGAAAAAATGAAGCCTTTGCCCTGGTCCTGTCAGACAGAGAATTACAATTCGAATCGGACGGAAATAAGATGTCGATCATTCGATGAGAGACGAGTGTGTGAAAACTGGAGATTGATATATTAGTGGCATCGTTTATTTGGTATTTTTTCTTTTGCGATTTTGGATTATATTTTTAAGGTTTTTTACTTATTTTTTAATGATGCAAAGATAAGTAAAAAAAACGTAAAAAAAATAAATTCGTTTTTAATGATATTTTTTTAACAAAAACAAAAGTTTCATCTGAGAAAAAAATCGTTTTTTTTCAACATTCTCGACGTACAAAATGTCACAATTTGTAAGTAGTCACGTAGAAAACGAAATAAACGTTCCATTTTCGCGTTTGAGAAAAAAAGATTTTTACGATTACATTCTGAATTACTTGAGAGATCGCGTGCTATTCACTCGAGAGAAACAAAAAGGATATTTCATGACGAAGATATTAAAACTCGAACAGATCTTAGATTGTTTGATCCTGTGCAATCGTCTCTCCGTTTCCGTCAGATGTTCCATCCTGTGTTGCAAGCCAAAAAAAAACAAAAAAAAAAAGATGTGGAAAAATGGTTAGATAAACAGCGGGATAGACGGTTGGAAATGAAAAGAATGAGACACTTTCCACCGTCACCACTACCTTCTGAAGAGAATGGCGATGATGCGAGTGTTACCAAGAGATGCACAACATTCATTCATAATTATGATTCGGATAAACAAAAATGTTGTTATAAACGTATCATATCACAAAAAAAAGAAAAAAGAAAAAGAAGAATCGACGCTGAAAATTGAGAAAAAAGGAAACGTTATTATAATATATGGTGATAGTGAAGAAGAAGGAAAAAAAAAAAAAAAAATGAGATCTAAAGATGATCTCATTACTTTTTTTTTTGTTTTTTTTGTTTTTAATAATCACACATTATTTTTTTTAATTCATTATTTTCCACACGTTCACTGTTTGTTCAAAGAATCTAGTTCGATCAGTAGACTCACCACAGAAGTGGTGGCTTCGGGATTATTGGTTTTCGTAACGAAATTAATCCTGTCACCAGCGTTCACTTTGAGAGGCGTGCCGAATGTGCTAACATTCGCGTGTTGATTCTCAGTCTTTTCGACGCTGTATCTCTTATCGCTCTCTACTCCATTCACCATGAGATTGACGACCGCTCTGTTATTCAAATCCGAGGAAGCCAGACTCATTCGAAGGATTTCACCTCCCAACGGCATGGGATATCCCACCTGACCATGTTTCGATGTACTACCTCCATTTCCAAAAGACCACTCAGCTTTTCCCTCATCTAAGGTGCCGGCCTCTTCGGCCTACACAGTGATCAATTGTCTAGCATATTTGACTTTCTCCACCACTGAAATCAGGGTGCAGGCATCCATCATGTTCACGGGATCCGGAAGATTCGTGAGCGCGTTTCCATGATGTCACCCTTTCTCCAGACCGAGTTGTCATCCACGTACTTCCTGCTGACTGCGCTGGAATCGAATTCGGGATCGTGACTGAGTCCGAATAAATTCTTACCGTTCATGTCAATGCCACCCTCCATGGTTCCGCCAGATTGTTTGTTCAGGTAGAGATCGTCCACTTGCGATTCTAGGTATTCTTGTGATTGTATCATGGCAGAATCTACGTGGCCCTTGTTGACTGCGGTTGAGTCCGCATCCATGTTGTCGATCTTCGACAAATTCAATATCTTGTTGAATCCCGCATTCAGATCCGATTTCATTTCTCGTCTGTCTGTCAGACTTTCTCTGTTCCAGATCTACCTAGTGTTTGGTCACCACGTCCTTGGGATTCGTGGGAGTGGCCACGTTCGTTATCTTGTTAGAATTGGCGTTCAATTCCGAGTGCATCATTTTCGTAACATATCTATTTCTCAGGTGTCCGCTGAATCTCGCGTGAGAGTCATCCCACATATTTCTTGGTCGCGGCATCGGTGGGATCTATGGGATTCGTGACGTTCACCAAACATTTGGATTTCAGATCCAGATCGTCAGTCATGGTTTTATCCACGTAATTATCTAGCAGGATTCGTTCGAAATCGGCGTTCCCCCTGTCAACGTATTTTTTAGTCGCAGCATCTGCAAGATCTATCGGCTCGGGAAGATTGTAGAGCTTCTTATCGTTCATGTTCAAAGGTTCTTCTCGAGGTCCGTATCTCCGAACGAAACATTCGTCCAAGTTGGCAACGTCGTAACCATCGTCGACTTCGAACGTCTTCCTCTTCTTTCTCGGGTTGACTTTTTCGTCGTCACTTCTACCAAATTTATCGACTGGCATGTTGTTGTGAGGATTTTTTGTTTTTTAGAAAAATATGTTCAAAACACAGTTTATTAAAAATGAACTATGTTATTTTAGTTTTCGTTTTTATTCGATTAAAATTTTTTTTAAATAATTTTTTATCTTTATATATACTATAAAAAAAAAATCTCTCTCTAATGTAAATCATTGAGAATGTCTTGAAATCGATCTCCTTCAGACCATCTCTTGAGAACGTAGAGACACAGGTGACCACAAAACACTTGATGTGGTGATTGCACTTGTTCCGTGTTGTAACGAACCATCGATTTGTTGAAATAGTTCTTTATTTCTTTTGGCGGCGAGATTCCGTAGCTGTCGAAATAATAATTTTTCTTCTTCCCGTTCTTCATCCACGCCACCCAGTGAGTGGCTTCATCCGATGAATCGTCTAGATTTAAAATTTCGCATTCCGATTGTCAAGGTCTTCTCTTCAGCAAGGCATCTCTGGAAAACACTCCTAGAAAATCTTAGGTAAGACGACACCTTCTACGGATATCTTTATTTTCTTATTCATAAATGTGTATATATTTTTTTTATTTATTTTATTATAATTTACTTAAAAATGACGTTATTTTTTCTATTTTTTTCTTTTTCTTTTTAAACTAACACTCTCGATGTCTCTATCGATTTCTATAATTTTGAATCCGTCTAATTCCTCTTGATTTCCTGGAATCCTATCATCCACAATCATATCTGGAATCCAATTATCCATATTCATATCGTCTCTAATTAGATCCACAGTCCAATATCCGAGTGCCAAAGTGCTTATTTTATCGTCTAACACGAATCTCTTATCATCGTCGGCCGTCAGCGAAATCTTGTTGACTATTTCGGTATACAAGTCGTGATTTTCGCTTCGAATCGATTTCATAGTCTTATACACCGGACCACTTCCTAACAGACAATCTTTATACTCTTGGAAAGAGATGTTTTTCTTCACCACGCACGCTTTAACTCCTTTGCACTTCTTGATCTCTTCATCTTCTAGACGATAAGCATACAGTTTAGGTCTCAAGCCCACGAATTCGACGATTTGTTTACTGCCGCTCTCGTCCTTAAATTTACCCAACACCTTCTTGTTGTCATTCGATTGAATGTTGGATGGGTGATCGACGGGATAATTGCTCGTGTCAAACCACTCGGCCACATCCGGAGATATATCTCGGTAGACGTCTTTCGTCTCTATCTCGTAAACTAAACTGTCCATGTCGGTGAACAGTAGTTTGGCTTTATCACCAAATTTTCGTTTGACGTAATCGTAGTGAAACTCGTACATCAATCGCTTGCTGACATCTAAGATGATCGGTCCGAGATAATACGGTTTGTCGAACTTCAGGTGCGTCTTTTGCATGTGAACGGCCACTAGATTTTCGTCGAATATGGTTCGGTGTTTGTAATTGGGTTTCGCCACTAATGTTTTAGCTCTTTTCTCAGACGTGACGAGTCGAACGTCGGTTCTCTTCCTGATGTTTTCCATCGATTTACCGTACACACAGTTGTTCATGAGTTTGAAGAAATCTTTTTTCGAAATCGTTCTCGGCTCGAATTCTGAGATTCGTGTTGAGATCGATGTATTTTTTCATCCAAGGCTCTTCGTCGAATCGAATGATGCGATGTATGTTGACTAATTTCATCCCGTAATCGACGTATTGTTTCAAATTCTCATTGTAGACGATGTAGTTACGTTTGTTAAATAAACTGGGAATGAGTTTTTCCTCATCTCCCTCGTTTGGTTCCATTCGTTCGGTAGCCAGCGGATAATCATTGTGTAGATCATGTAATTCTTCCGGATAGTTCAAATCGACTTCTAAAATGCAAGGATAGTCTCTCCATTTTTGCATCTCTTCCGGTTCCTTCACCCATTCGAAATTTCCAATCAGTAAAGGATGACTCATAGCCCAACCGTACAGATTATTGGCGTCCCAATACTGTATGTATTTAGTCGACCGTTTCAAATCGAAACCTTGTTTCATGTAGGGATTGTTAGCATCAGAATATCTGTGGGAGATCATCGAGACATCACCTCTCGCAGCCCTTTTGAACATGAGCAACATGTCCACGTCAGATAATAATTCCAATTGGACTTCGGTGGTCTTCAACAGAGCGTCCCACGCCAGACCGGGTGCGGTGAAATACCAAGCGGGATCCAGATCGTAATTTCGACAACAGACATCTCGAAAATTTTCGAACACATATGCCAAGAGTAGAACGTCAGTCTTCAGATAGAGATCGTGATAATCTCTCATGGTTTTCATATCGAATGATTTCCACACGTTTTTAGTGTGTTCGTAATTCTCGTCGGAAATGTCGGATTCGTATAATTTCGAATAAAAATCTTCTTTCGAAGGTAGTGCGGTGTCTTCGAATCTCTTTAGATCATTCATGTAATCGTAAGGATAGACTCCTTTCCTCAACATGATGTCTACTCATTCTTCAAAATGTTCGCTCATGATTTTAAATTTATCCTTGCTCATGTTATCGACTAATTTTTCCAGAGCGGTCGACATGAATTTAAAACTGTCGATGAAACGTATGCATCTACGAATGAATTTCGTTTTTTCTTCCAACGTCTCTCCGTTGATTACTCTTTTCTCCTTCATGAGCTTCCATTTCGTGAAGGAAATGTATCTTTCTTCGCTGTTCGCGATGCAATTTAATTCTTCGTGTGAGGTGCCGAGATTTTTCACGAACAGATGACTGTCGTAACCCGAGAGATTGTGAAACATCACCGGATAGAAAGCGGCATCTTGATATTTTAAATTACACTTGCTGTGAGCTGGACCACGATACAGACCTGTGTAATGATCGTGGTCTCTAACCTTCTTATTTTCCGTCGAATTATTGTCGAACGATTGTCTGCATATGTGACATTCGGTGGCTCTGTTATTTTCATCCTGCTGCTCTCGCGTGATGATCATTTTTGCCGGAGTTTTGAATTTGTCGTATAACATTAGAAGTTTCCATTCTAATTCTTCCATGAACCTTTGAGCCACATCGTCATCTTCATACTGTTTCGTGTAGGTGAAGGGACCCATGTCGTGTTGCGAGTCGAAAGCGCATTTCACATAAATGCAATAGCCCAAAGGTATGTGTTTTTGATATTTTTCGACGTAACTTTGAAGAGCGTTGGGTTGACAGGAACTCATTTTTGTGGTGAAACATTCGAAATCGGCATACACAACGAATGGTACTTTTAACTTCTATTGTGATTTTCAAACTTCACGATGGTGTTGGGTTTGGGCATTTCGACGGCGACACCTTGATTTTCGTTGCAATATTCCTGATGTTTCACCAATGAGTCTTCACTGTGAAACACGTTCATGCAATTGTAACATAAAGATATCTTTCCGTTATGATTATTATTTTGTTTCGACAGTAATCGGCTCGGATGTTTAACCCAACAATAATGACGATTGTCACCATTCGAAATCAATAATAAAATAATCGTCTTTTCTCTTCCGAGATACGTAGTCAGTCTGAGAGGATAGATCTTTCATTTTTCATCGTATCCCAAGACGTTCACCGCTATGGTGGGATTTTGTGCCTCGAAATGGTCGATGTGTTTTAACTGCGTTGGAAAAGTCACTCCGGTCCAATCGAGATTTTTAGAAGTTACCTCGTAAGAAGAAACTCTTTCGATGTTCATTTTGGCAGGGTATAAAGTGGAAGTGACTGCCCATTTAAAACACTGATCATCTTTATTTTTCACGTTGATCACGGCATGTTTTTTTGCTAGGAAATATGGTAATTTCACGTAGGAAGACCCTTTCAACAAATCGTTTTCAGTTGTGTGAATTTTGAGTTTCAACACCTCATCGAACGTCCAATTACTACCTTCATGTTGATAATTCGCGAGAGACGTCAACATCTTGTCTTTCATCTTTTCGAAAACGTCCGATAAATCTGAACCTCGAAATACGGGTTCAACGTTAGATCTGAAATATGCATTTTTCACGATGCTCTCGCCGGACTTCACATCGATTTTATTCATCATGCAATGGAGTATCATCTTAATTTTTAGTCCTATGTTCATGTATTTGCAAAACAAATCCAATACTTTTTTCTTCACCCGTTCCATGAACAATTTCGGATCGATTTTCTTCAACGAGGGAACCACGTCGAAAGTTTCAAAAATACCATTGATCGCACTCTCCCGTTCCACGGACTTCAATTGAAATAGTTCCACGGTGAGTCACGCTAGATATTCTTCTCCTTTCCCTTCATCTATTGCTCATCGAAGTTCGCTTGATATATCTCATTTGCCTAGAATCTGATGTGCATCACTCGTTTTCGTTTCAGTTTTTCTTTTCTTTTCTTTGGAAACTTGAAGTTCTTCTTCAATGGCTTTTCGTTTAGTCATCTTCTTATTTTTCACAATCGAAACGTTTTTGGTTTTTTTAGACATCGGCATTTCGATCCCTTTTACTGTCTTTTTCTTCTTCTTCTCATTTTTCACAACCGATGCATTTTTTGACGTCGTTGCTATTGGCATTTCGTTTGCCTTTCCATAATTTCGCAAATGTTTCTGTATGACTTCAATCTTTTTTGATTTAGTTCTATGATTTCTGAAATGTGAAATTTTTAATAGTTTACAAATCTCATTTAACTGAGGTATGGTTTTCTCATTTAAATTTTCTAATTTTTTTTCATCTGTTTGTTTCATTTTGTAAGAATATACTTTTTTCCGAATTTTGCATTTAAATAATTTGTTTAAAAAGTTTTGTTTTTCTTTAATATGAAAAAAAAAAAAAAGATTTTTTTAAATTCGATTTTTTCTTAATGTGTTTTTTTGTTGAATTTTTGTATTTAATGATAATTTGTTTCACATTAAAAAATTAAAATTAAAAAAACAACTTTTTTTATATATATAAAGAGCAAAAAACCTTTTTAAACAAATTATTTAAAATACAAAAATTTAAAATATACATTATTTGCAAGAATTCGTAAAACAAAAAAAACAAATAATCGATCATGATGACAACATCCACGACAGAATCTCGACATAAACGTTGATGTTGTTTAATAAATCATTATTCTCCAAAAAACCAAGAAGAAATAAATCGTAATTTATATTTACGCGTTTCGAAAGAAAACGATACGATTTGCTATAGAAAATCGAATCGTAATACTATTAGCGAACAAAAATTAATTGACAATGTCATTCGAACTATTAAAAAAGAAGGTTCAAGACAAATAGAACTCTTACGACTTTTACGCGAAGTCTCGCACGAGGTTCAAAACAAATTTCCGCGATGCAGATGCGTGTTCATGTCACCCGATTCCTTCTCAATAGATGATGATAACTGCAAGATGCGAAGGCTAATTTTTAAACGCTTGATGTCTTGCCCGTTCTAAAAACTCGTGAAAAAAAATTAAATTCATACGAAAAAAAGGATGTTAAAATTTAACTTTTATATATATTTAAAGAGAAAAAAAACTTTTTAAACAAATTATTTAAATACAAAAATTTAAAATATACATTATTTGCAAGAATTCGTAAAACAAAAAAAAGAAATAATCAATCATGACAGCAACACCTAAAAGATGCGAATTGAAATTGAAACGAGTCGAAGTGTGTACGAAATTAGGTTTTAAAATCTATACATTACAACAACACAATCCCATCGAATTGAACGAGGTCGAGACGATGGGGTTAGAGCGCTACTACGACAAATATCATATGTGTTTGAAATTGGATGAAGCCATGCTCGATTTGTTTTGCGAGTACCAAAGCGATCTGGTGAATAATATCATTGTCGCCGAAGACAGAAAATTTGACAAGGACGATTTGTTGTTGTTCTTTAGAAATTACATATATCAAATAATCTCATTCGAACTTTTAGACAAATCAGGCGGTGAGAGCGTGTTCACCGATGTAAAAAAACTTAAAAGAGTAAAGATAAACATACAAGACATTTTCGTAAGTGAAAAAATGACGCATGTCAACATGCTAATAACGGACTTGGAAATATAAACAATAGAGAGATTGATTTTAGAAAAGAAGAAGGAAAAAAAGTAATGAGATCTAAAGGTTATCTCATTACTTTTTACAAAAAATTTTCACATTAAAGAAATTAAAATTAAAAACAACTTTTTTTTTTTTCATATATATAAGGAGCAAAAAAAAACAAAACTTTTTTTAAACAAATTATTAAAATACAAAATTTAAAATATACATTATTTGCAAGAATTCGTAAAAACAAAAAACTAAATAATCGATCATGAGGACAACAACACCTAAAAGATGCGAATTGAAATTGAAACGAGTCAAAACGAATAAGAAATTCGGCCATAAAATCTATAGATTACAACGACACGATCCCATCGAATTGAACGAGGTCGAGACGAAGGGCTTAGAGCACAAATACGACAGATATAAGATGCCTTTGAAATTGGACGAAGCCGTGCTCGATTTGATTTACGAGTACCAAAGCAATCTGCAGAACATTGTCATCACCAAAGATAGAGAATTCGACAAGGACGATTTGTCGTTGCCCTATGGAAATTACATATTTCCAAACATCTCATTCGAACTCGTGAAGAAATTGGGTGGTGAGAGCGAGTTGGCCGATGTAAAAAAAATCTCAAAAGAGTAAAGATAAACATTCAACACGTTTTCGAAAAAGGAGAAGACACGAGTGTCAACATGCTAATAACGGACTATCAGCAGACTGAATCCCCTTCTTAGCACGCTCAAACTCTTCTAAAATTCGATCTCGGTGTCTAGGATCCATCTGTAAAAACATCTTTCGTTTTAATTGTTTTATTATTTTCAAAATTAATGTTTAATTATATTTTTATGTTTTAAGTAATAAAAATCTTTCCGTCTTTAATATAATAATCTGAAAATATTCGCCTTAACTGACTGTTAATTGAATTGGTGAAGTTTAAGAATACGTTTAAACAGTACATGACAAACTGGTTTCTGATTTAACGCATTTTGACAGTAGTTTTTACATTTTGTCAAAAGATCTCCATTCACACATCAAATAACCATTCACTCAGTGTATTAAGAGAATTAAGAATTAAGAGAGAATCCCTTTGATGACTGTTAAACAGTTTCAACACACAAAAAAAAACTAATTTTAACACTGAGAACTTATTCATCTCTCTCTGATTGCTATCATGAATATATTTAAAATTTACCACTCAAAAACCTAATTGAGCGGAAAATGCGTTTTAAACATTCCACTAAGTGTTTGACTCTTCGAACAATATCCCTGAAAACTCAATTTCTATTCATCTCATCAAGACAAAACACGAATATCTATTACAGATCGACTATTTCAAACAATATCCTCCAAAACTCAATTTCTATCCGTCTCATCAAGACAAAACACGAATGTCTATAATACAGACCATATTCACAATCGACTCTTTTTGAACAAAAACCTCATTTCGTCATAACGATAACATGTGTTAGTTTTACTTCAGGAAGACGTGACAGCAGGCTCGCGAATTTCTAACACACCGACGACAACACTCTTCGTTCAAAACATTTCCATCAAGTGCTCATCGAGATCACCTCGCAATAACGTGTGCTAGTCTCACTTCGAGAAACGCTACAGTGGGTTTGCGGATTCAAACATCACCTCTTCACGCGAGTCGATTTCAGACCTAAAATCCGCAAGCGAGTTTCCCCCATAGGATTCCGTCTTAAAATCGTGTACGGACGCGGATTGTTAGAATCGGCGAGAGGATGATGTGAGAATTCTCAAAACGTTTTTTTGCTTGCAATTTAACACTGAATCCTATGGGGGAAACTCACTTGCCGATTTCAATCAAAACGGTACATGTACTGTACGTAAAATTTCATGCATTTTCTGTCATTCTTGGATACAATCAGTGATGTTTGAATTCTCAAGGGATTCTAAAGCACCCTAAAAAACGTTAAAAATCTTGTACATGTACACGATTTTAACACTAAATCCTATGGAGGTGTACATGTACACGTACACATACATGTACCGTACATGTACGATGATGGTTGAACTCTCAATTATTACCTACTTATTTTCAATCAGACTTGGTGGGATAAAGGTGTATTCCTTTTAAATGACCTCTTGAGTGAGAGCGGAGGCTTCCTAAAGTTTGGGGCATTTTCCACAAAATACGATATTAAAACACCATTCACTGTCCTCCAGGGGATAAACAAAGCGATTCCAAGGCTATGGTGGAAAAAATTGAAAGGGAAAGAAAATCCGATTTTGTTCTGAATTAATTGAGAAACTAAAAGAAACGAAAACGGTCAAAAAAACATTTTATCTGTTATTTCTACAAAACAAAGGCGATTTCCGATCCAGTTCATTCTCAGGAAAAATGGAAGGAGCGTTTGCATGCTGATCTCACACAGGAGGATTGGAGATTGATATACAAAAGGCCTTTCATAATTACAGACGATACTTATCTCAAAACCGCACAATACAAAATTCTAAATGGCGCTCTATATACAAATTCCCGTCTTTTTAAATTCAAATTGTCGGAAACTGAACTGTGCACATTCTGCTTCAACACCAAAGAAACGGTGTCATATTTGTTCTTTGAATGTCCCATGGCAATGTCAGTCCTATTAAAGCTAGCTGAAAAAAATGAAGGAACAATGTGATGTTCTATTGCTACTGGCACCACACTTTATTCTTATCGTCTATAATAATAATAATAACAATAATAATGATAATAATACTAATGATAACAGTTTGTGGTCTCATGAAAATAATCTTTCTCTTCCAGTTCTTCTGCACAAAAAAAGTTCATTTATTCCTGCAAGGTGAGAAGGTGTCAGCCCAGCTTTTATGGTCTAACTGAAATTCTGCGTCGATAGTGTGAATTGGAATTATACTCCCTTCACAAGTATCCCCCCCCCCCCCCCCAAAAAAAAAAAAAAAAAAATCCCGATTAATTCACACAAGATGGGAACTTGTCAACACACTGCTTTATCCCCCTTCTTCAGATATTGTGTCAGCTACTGGACAACAGACCTCGATTTTTTCTTTCCTTTTTAAATTTTTTTTGTAGTCCCCATACAGTAAGGTTTCTCTAGCGGCAATATTTTGTCATTGTGTCACCACCAGTAACTGTTATTTGGTTGTTTATTTCTGTTTTTAAAACACCAAAAATGATAACCATGGCTAGATACCAGAAATGTGATGGAAATACAATTTTACGCAGGTAGACTTTTGTATACATATATAATCACGTAAATTATATACTTGCTGTATACTACTTGTGTGTATGTAATTACCTATTTGTTATGTACATTATTTCATCTGAATAAAAAAAAAG
Source organism: Pictodentalium vernedei (assembly GCA_031216915.1). Lineage (NCBI taxonomy): Eukaryota > Metazoa > Mollusca > Scaphopoda > Dentaliida > Dentaliidae > Pictodentalium > Pictodentalium vernedei. The sequence goes on from CM062297.1 coordinate 131,203,177, forward strand.
AAAAAAAAGTGTGTTTGGAATCTATTATTATTTCGTGTGTGAAAATATTCCCCACCCGTAAAAGTGACCAGTCCACGACGGCCGTACTGTCAAAAATACTTTTTACCCCGTGTCTGGAAAGTTTGAGTTTAACCCTCTGTACTCTGATATTAAAATGGCAATGTTTTCAACTGCAAATGTTTCCCATAATGCAATTTTATATTAAACCAAATATACCTAGTTTGACAGAGTTCATTGAGCTCTGTCAAACAAGATATAATTGGTTCAATTCAAAATTAAACAAGAGAAGAACAGAGCGATTGAAGGAAATTCTGTTGCACTATCAGAGTGCTAGGCGCAATAAAAAAATGGGACGCTGGCTGTTTATAAATTTAGATTTTGGGCGATATTGCAATTATCAGTTGAATATTAAAGTTGTACAACATTTATGACTTGATACTCGACAGCGGGCAATATAAAGCAATACGTCCATACCGTAGGGGGGGGGGGGGGGGGGGGGGAGTGGGTTCCCGATGAGCTAAATACTTTGCACAGTCTCTTAGTTTTCGAGAAAGGAGTGATACCAGGTCAATAGAAGTTGTTCCAGGGTTCGTCCTGATATAAAGTTTGAGAGACTATGTAACTTATACTAGCAATATAGCCCAAGAACATTAGGTTTCACTAGGGAAAAAAATCGGAGAAAGCTGATTTTTTCAGGGAATGTCGAGTACATGTCACTGAACGATTAGACAAAAGTCCCCTAAAATCCCAGATGAGCTTTTTTTTCTACAGCCTTTTTTCGAAAACGCGTTTGAAAAAAATCAAAAAAAATCGCACGAACTTTGTAACCTCGAATTGATCCAACTGTATTTTTTGTTCACGCGTGTTTCGAGCTACATAATGTCTAATATACATTTACCTAGAGGAAAATGTGCATTCTGTGACAATTTCTGCGAAAAATTATTGAAAATTCACAAAAAAGTATCGGATTTACGCAAAAAATGACGATTTTCCTAGCGGATTTGCCCAAAGGGTCGTAGTACAGAACGGATGTTAGTTGGACAGACGATAAAAAATCCACCACCATTTGAAGACTTTTATCATTGCTTACAAAATAGACATTATGGAAGACCCCCTCTGCTTCTGGCCGAGTTCCCCTTTTGGCATAAAATTCGTCAGCATGAGAACTCAACTATTTTCGGGCTTGGGACCGAACAGACACGTCTGTGTCTGGCAGCATTAGATCAATAAATAATATTTACAGAATGTACAAAAATCAATAAATAATATTTACAGAATGTACAAATCAATCAACATGGATTAAGTTACATTGACTATTATCAACGCTATATACAGAAATGACATGACCTATATACATATTATTCATCGAACTCAGAAATTTCCGACAGGACAGTGTTTCTGTGGTTGTTACAAGAATCCGAACTGCAATTACACAAACCTGAGCAAGAGAGTCCTGCCTTCTTACACCCACACCTTTTTGTACAAGCACTCTTGCAACCACAACTGATCAGATTCAGTAGGTTATCGGGGGCACATGGCTTTGTGGCTGCAGTCGGTACAAGAAGTCCATTGTCTAGCGACCACCCCCAATCCGTCGGAGGAAGCGAAGTGCCCAGCCATTGTTGGACCTGGAGATAACATCTGTAGACATGTTGTTGTGCAGCATCGCTGCTTGGTGGGAGTGAGGCTAGGTCGATGGGTTTATTCAGTTTAGATTTTGCTACATAACGCTTGTAAGTGACATATCTATATTGGTCGAGAGAGGAAACAGTTTTACTCCCGTAAAATATCAGGAGAAGTTGTTCCCCGGCAGCGGCTACTGCACTTGGTGAAATGTCATCCGCCAAAATTGTGTTGACATACTGTTGTGAGTCGCTAGTAACATCGGAGACAATTGTACTGAATACTTTCTTCTTACCAACTCGAAAGAGTGCAGAAGTAGTGTCACAACCACTTATAGAATGTGCTACAAGGAGGTTGCTTCTATGGTCACCCATTTTGGTTGCTATTTCACTAACTGAAACTAGTAAGTTTGGGGTAATGGAATACATCGTGTGAATATTACATCCCGGTTGAACTCGAGAGGTAAGAATGACTAACAAGTCTGTGTCTGTTCCCACAACGACAACATTGTTGTCATCTTGAGCGATGTCAAGTGCAGTTTCGGCTATCAGTACATCAGTATCAGCCTCGGCCTGCTTGGACTGAACATTGATAGCAGATAGCTCCTGCATTAGAAGATCGATCAGTTGGGTTTTGTTCTTGGCATTTGCAAGGAAATCGGATTGGGGTGTGGTGGCTGGTAACTCGGGTGAGATATTGATATCAATGGAATACCTGTCTTTAGATCTACGGACTTGTTCCATGCCCTTTGTCGACATTGTACAAGCATAACCATTAAAAACAACCACGACATTCGCCCCAAAATGTCTCACTAGATAATTGGAATATGATGTACATATGTCCTTATATGACGACTGTTTAGGCCATACAACTGCCCTCAATAAAAATCCACCATCTACAACAAACAGAGAATGTTCTGGGATTTTAGTTTGCTCGGAACCGTATGTTTTGAGGATCTTACCGAGCGTGCTTTTCTGTGTCTTCCTCATTCCAGCAGAATCAAACAATGCTGGTGGTTTCGGGGCGAGTTCATATTTGAGATACTCTTCCATCTCTGCTTGTGGCTGAATAACACATGTGATGCGGTTGAACAGAATTGTGGGGTCAATCACTACCTTACTTCCACGGACTTTGATGCTATTTGCCATCGATGCGAAAGACTTCACAGTGTCAACACGTCGTAGTTTGATGCTGTTGAACGTTTTGCTTACAACATTCGATACGCAACATTCACCAATTTTGCGAACTTGGTCACAGTTCACAGTTTCGTCGGCCACAAGCCCGGTCGCTATAGAGACTAATTGTAGTGGGTCTCTATTCTGAAAGGGGGAATGCACTCTGAGCCAGTTCAATAATTTGGTGATATCATTGGCATCAGTCAATTGTGAACTTTGACGGAGATCCCGATGTTGTTCGCCATGACCAGTGTGAACATGAACAAAATTTTCGAGAGCATTACATATCGGAAGGCAAAGAGGTAGTCCATGTACCCATTTCGCAACAGTGCTATCGGTTATTCCCCTGCCATGTGTGAGACCACCAGAGAGCTTGAACATTCTCATTAAACACTGCTCTATGGTCTGATCAGAATATATCCCGTCCCAGAATTTATCTGAGCGCCTTATGGTAAAGTAACCTTTCTCAGTAAACAACTTCAAATCATCCTGTTGCATTATTTCTGTTAGCTCATTCATCTGCTGCAAATAGAGATGAGAACTTTTTGCGTATGCAAAATGACCACCTGCGTGAAATACTGGAATCATATTGCGAACACAATATGTGTGGAGTTCCCAGTCGCCTGTGCGCTCTGCTCTCAAGAACAACTGGAGAAGACCTATTTGCTCGTAGTATTGTACCCAAAGCTTTCCTGTGCGTCCTACGGACGCATTCTGGAGCAGTTCGTGTAATTTTGACAGTAGATGGTTGACACTTCCTTGATTGACAGCGTCAGCTGTTGTACAGTCACCTCTGGCAAGTCCACAGGATATTTCATTGACTTCTGTGCAGTCTATGTTATCTAGTGTTCGGCTTTCTTCAAACACAAGTTTTGTAATGGCAATTTGTGTTAGCAAATGGGCACGAACTGATCTTGAATATGCATGACCACTGATCAAATGATGGATTGACCCACCAGCATAAACAGTCCCCCAAAGTTCATCCAAGCCGCTACTCAACACCTTAAAGACCAGAGACAACTACCGAGCAGCAGACTGTCAGACTCTCTACCTTAAAGACCGAAGAGACCCACCGAGCAGCAGACTGTCAGATTCTACACCTAAAAGGCCGGAGACAACCACCGAGCAGCAGACTGTCAGACTCAACACCTTAAAGACCAGAGACAACCACCGAACGGCAGACTGTCAGACTCTGCACCTTAAAGACAGGGGAGAACCACCGAGCAGCAGACTGTCAGACTCTCCACCTTAAAGACCAGAGAGAACCACCGAGCAGCAGACTGTCAGTCTCTCCACCTTAAAGACCAGAGAGAACCACCGAGCAGCAGACTGTCAGTCTCTCCACCTTAAAGACCGGAGAGAACCACCGAGCAACAAACTATCAGACTCTCCACCTTAAAGACAGGGGAGAACCACCGAGCAGCAGACTGTCAGACTCTCCACCTTAAAGACCAGAGAGAACCACCGAGCAGCAGACTGTCAGTCTCTCCACCTTAAAGACCAGAGAGAACCACCGAGCAGCAGACTGTCAGTCTCTCCACCTTAAATACCGGAGAGAACCACCGATGAGAAGCCTGTCAGACTCTCCTCCTTAAAGACAGGGGAGAACCACAGAGCAGCAGACTGTCAGACTTTCCACCTTAAAGACTGCAGAGAACCACCGAGCAGCAGACTATCAGACGCTCCCCCTTAAAGACCGGAGAGAACCACAGAGCAGCTGACTGTCAGTCTCTCCACTCTAAAGACCGAAGAGAACCACCGAGCAACAGACTGTCAGACTCCACACCTTAAAGACCGGAGAGAACCACCGAGCAGCAGACTCTCCACCTTAAAGACCGGAGAGAACCACCGAGCAGCTGACTGTCAGACTCTCCACCTTAACGACCGGAGAGAACCACCGAGCAGCAGACTGTCAGTCTCTCCACCTTAAAGACCGGAGAGAACCACCGAGCAGCAGCCTGCCAGACTCTCCACCTTAAAGAGAGGGGAGAACCACCGAGCAGCTGACTGTCAGACTCTCCACCTTAAAGACCGGAGAGAACCACCGAGCAGCAGACTGTCAGACGCTCCACCTTAAAGACCGAAGAGAACCACCGAGCAGCAGACTGTCAGACTCTCCACCTTAAAGACTGGAGAGAACCACCGAGCAGCTGACTGCCAGTCTCTCCACCTTAAAGACCGGAGAGAACCACTGAGCAGCAGCCTGTCAGACTCTCCACCTTAAATACAGGGGAGAACCACCGAGCAGCAGACTGTCAGACTCTCCACCTTAAAGACCGGAGAGAACCACCGAGCAGCAGACTGTCAGACTTTCAACCTTAAAGACCGGAGAGAACCACCGAGCAGCAGACTGTCAGTCTCTTCACTTTAAAGACCGGAAAGAACCACTGAGCAGCAGACTGTCAGACTCTCCACCTTAAAGACCGGAGAGAACTACCGAGCAACAGACTGTCAGACTCTCCACCTTAAAGACCGGAGAGAACCCCCGAGCAGCAGACTCTCCACCTTAAAGACCGGAGAGAACCACCGAGCAGCAGACTCTCAGACTCTCCACCTTAAAGCCCGGAGAGAACCACCGAGCAGCAGACTGTCAGTCTCTCCACCTTAAAGACCGGAGAGAACCACTGAGCAGCAGCCTGTCAGTCTCTCCATCTTAAAGACCGTAGAGAACCACCGAGCAGCAGACTGTCAGACTCTCCATCTTAAAGACCTGGCGCACTCGGAGTTAGCAGTGACCGATGGCAAGAGCATCGTCAGCATGTGGTACTCCTTAGTTAATACGATACTACCGCTTCAACCCC